>CM016624.1:74551478-75751478 GCA_005393395.2 Gossypium australe
TTTGTTTTGCGGGTTCAAAAGGTCAACATCGGCAGCGGCAAGTGGCGAGGTGAGAGTGGCGGTGGCAGAGGCGGTGGACGTGGCAGGCGGCTGGTCAGAAGGCCCTAGGTGTGGTGCAACTAGGGTTTGTTTTTATTTTTTTTTTTTTTGGTTTTTCTTATTAGTATGGGCTGGGGTAGGTTGGACCGTATTGGGCTAAGGTAATTTAGTTTGGGTTTGGGTTTATAATGTTTGGGTCTGATGTAATGGGTTTGTTTAGGTTTTGTTTTGGACTTTAGTTTTTGGTTTCTGGTTTGGGTCTTATTGGGCCCCCGGGCTAAATTGGCCCACTACAAATTGTATTACATGTTCTTATCAAAAAAAAATTGTATTACATGTATTGTTTTGCCACAAACTGATAAAACAACTAACGGGATAATTAATATACCCATGTTACATGCGAATAAGGTTTTAACTAAGGGAGAAAGTTAGAAAAAGTTTTAGGGGCTAAAATTAAATTTATAATTTTTATGATAGTAAAAATATAATTTTATCATTTTAATAGTCTATATCTTTATAGTTTTTAAAGGATTAAATCAAAATTTATCATTTTTAGGAGGGTTAAAGTGTAATTTTATCTTTACTAATTTAAAATTTTAAAAATTTTAAGGGTCTAATTGAAATTTTCTTTTTTATTTTAAGGGGGTCGGGGCTTCTGCTAACACCCTAGCTATGCCTCTGATTTTAAGTCAATCAGTAAAAATAAAGATTTTAGTATTGAGTACCTAAATTATTATATATGTAGATCTTTAAGTCTCATCCTATGCTATTGTGATTTGAAAATTTTAATTTAATTAGTCAATTAGTTAATATCAGTTTGGACTATTTCCATTATTTAACTCATTTACATTATAATAATTTACTTTCTACTTGCTCGGGGTTTCAAATTTTTAATCTAGTTACGTTGATTCTTATATGACATCAAAACTAACTCTTTTTGTTATCGTTGAAATATCAAATTTATAGGTTAAAAAAAAGCATAATAATAATAGTAATAACAATAATAATAATAATAGTAATAATAACAGTAATAATAGTAATAATAATAAACAAATAATAATAGTAAAAATAAAAAAATAATAATGATAAATGAATAATAATAGTAAAAAATTAAATAAATAATAGTGATAATAATAATAATAATAATAGTGAAAATAGTAATAAATATAAAAGAAATTTAAAAATATTAACAGTAATGATAATAATAATAATAATAATAATAATAATAATAATAATAATAATTGCAAAATAACTAAAAAGGGACTAAATTGAATTTAAAACAAAAGTTTAGGGCAAATTCGAAATAAATAAATAGAAAAAAGGACAACATTGAACATGCGAATAACAAGGAGGGACCAAAAGGGCAATTAATCCCCGTCCTCCAAAACGACGTCGTTCAAATATGGGCCAAATTGAAAACCGCAATAAATTACAGGGCAAAATTATAAATAAAATAAACTGAATTGCAAAACCATAAAAAACGGAAGGGCTAAAATCGCAATTAGCCCTTCTATTAAAAAACGCGTGGATCCTAGGTCGAAGCGGATCGGATTGGGTCGGGCCAGGGCAAAACAACGTTGTTTTGTGTCTTTAGGACGCCGGCCAAAACAGCACCGTTTTAAGTGGCTATATAAGCCAAAATTTTCTGAAAAAGATTTCATTTTCTCTCTTTTCTCAAAAAAAAAAAAAAAAAAACAAAGCCCCTTCTCAAAAAAAAAAAAAAAACCCTCCTTACATTTGATTTGTAATGGCTTTTTATAGCCGAAAATGGATTACATTTTTTTATTCGACTACTTGGGCTGTTGTTTCTGCTTTTACTTTGTTTTGCGGGTTCAAAAGGTCAACATCGGCAGCGGCAAGTGGCGAGGTGACAGTGGCGGTGGCAGAGGCGGTGGACGTGGCAGGCGGCTGGTCAGAAGGCCCTAGGTGTGGTGCACCTAGGGTTTGTTTTTTTTTTTTGTTTTTTCTTATTAGTATGGGCTGGGGTAGGTTGGGCCGTATTGGGCTAAGGTAATTTAGTTTGGGTTTGGGTTTATAATGTTTGGGTCTGATGTAATGGGTTTGTTTAGGTTTTGTTTTGGACTTTAGTTTTTGGTTTCTGGTTTGGGTCTTATTGGGCCCCCGGGCTAAATTGGCCCACTACAAATTGTATTACATGTTCTTATCAAAAAAAAAAATTGTATTACATGTATTGTTTTGCCACAAACTGATAAAACAACTAACGGGATAATTAATATACCCATGTTACATGCGAATAAGGTTTTAACTAAGGGAGAAAGTTAGAAAAAGTTTTAGGGGCTAAAATTAAATTTATAATTTTTATGATAGTAAAAATATAATTTTATCATTTTAATAGTCTATATCTTTATAGTTTTTAAAGGATTAAATCAAAATTTATCATTTTTAGGAGGGTTAAAGTGTAATTTATCTTTACTAATTTAAAATTTTAAAAATTTTAAGGGTCTAATTGAAATTTTCTTTTTTATTTTAAGGGGGTCGGGGCTTCTGCTAACACCCTAGCTATGCCTCTGATTTTAAGTCAATCAGTAAAAATAAATATTTTAGTATTGAGTACCTAAATTATTATATATGTAGATCTTTAAGTCTCATCCTATGCTATTGTGATTTGAAAATTTTAATTTAATTAGTCAATTAGTTAATATCAGTTTGGACTATTTCCATTCTTTAACTCATTTACATTATAATAATTTACTTTCTAATTGCTCGGGGTTTCAAATTTTTAATCTAGTTACGTTGATTCTTATATGACATCAAAACTAACTCTTTTTGTTATCGTTGAAATATCAAATTTATAGGTTAAAAAAAAGCATAATAATAAATTTAATCTTTAGTATTTATATTTATTTTCAATTTGGTCATTATATTTTCTAGTTAAATTTGATCTTAATCATTAAAAAAAGAATTAAATAAATTTTTTTAACAAAAATGATGACTAAAACATTAATTTCTAATATTATTGGTGTAAGCTCCCTCACCTGATCTAAGTAAGAGATGCTACATTTAAATACTAAACACACTACTTAAACTTATTCATATTTCATTACAATTGAGGTAGCTTATGACACAAAACATTATCACATACATAATTCACACTATTAATAATAAGTCTAAGTAAATGCTAACTAAGGCCCAAAATTTAAATACCAATGGGCTTAAACTTCAAACTTGAAAAGTGATGTGATTCAAATTGGTGCAGAAATCTTAGAATCTTTACTACTTCTGTTTTTAACATATGCATTTAAAACAAATGTGTTTAGTTACTTGAGCTTAGTAAATAACTAATTGAATTCAATAACTTATTATCCATTCATTTAAACATAACTAAATAACTTCAGCAAAAATAATTTAATAAGTTACTTATACTATTTAATAATATTGTCTTACTTAATTCATACATTTCATCATTCAATTCATAAATAATTTAACTAAATTCATTATTCATTTCTATCATTTAATTATAATTTCATACATGTTTACAAATGTTACATGTATCATTAACAAATTATAATCATAATCAAAATTTCAATAACAGAACTCCTAGAGTCCTATGTCAAAATAGAATTCCTAACCTTAACGGAACTCTGATACAAGAACTCCAGATTCCAACTAACACACCATATTGTAAAGAACATAAGAAAAGCCAAAACTCTAGAAGTCTTTCAACCCGTTGATACCCCTGTTCCACCAACCCTTTTCCCAACCAAACCTTGGCCCCTCATTACACCAAAAAGCATTTTGCATATCATATATCATACTTGTTATCATTCAAATTATTATTTAACTTGTATTAATTCTTAAAGCTTATACTAACTTTTATTTATTTTCCTTTTGATACACACGCACCTGTAAATTCTTTTCTCTCTTATTTTACTAACATGATTATATGTGTATATATTCACTATTAAATTCAATATCTATACTCAATAATCATAATCATATTCTATTTCATAAATATATTCAATTATCATACTTACTTGTAAATTTGGCTTTCATGACTTACTTCTATTTAAACATAATTCTTATAATAATTTAACTTAATCACATAATTTCTAAACTTCATTAACCATAGTATACTTTCAAATTAATATCTTAGTTATTTCATATTAAACTTAAATACTCAGACACCTAAATTAAGGTAAGCAAACATAAATTCAATTAAGTATACCTATTCTCTTCACTTGAACTTAACATGTCTCTTTTCTATTCAAAGCTTTCCTTTACTTTGATCACCTTCCCTTCATCTTTTTCTCTTCCTCTCCATGCATGCATATACAAAACATAACCATTATCTTGCATCCAACATAATCTTTTCATGATTTCATATTAGAAAAAACATGAAAACCTTAAGAAAAATCTTCACTTTTACTTTCTCTTCACTTTCCAAAGATTTTCCTTCACTTCCTTCTTCAACTAAGTAGTTTTCATGGTAAAAAATATTTCCATAGCACTCTAGGAAATGAAATTTAGCTATGGTTTAAGAAAAAACTTGAGAAAAATGCATAAAAAAAAATTCCTTTCTTTTCTCTCTTTTTCTTTTTTTTTTTTCTACCAACTTTATAAAAAATCAATTTTTTTGTTACTACTTCCCACCATTCATACTTCATTTTCAAATACTTAATTCACCTTTCACATGCTTAATTTTTCTATTATTTTTTAGAAACAAAAAAATTGAGGTATTATAGTTGACGTGGCAACTCGCATGACAATTTATATGCACATTATGCTAACATAACATAATTTGTTTTATATGTCACGTCAACAAATAATTTAAAAATTATAAAAATCTAAATAAAAATCAAATTAAAATTAAAAAATATAAAAGTTCATAAAAATTCAAATAAAAAACTATGGAGTACACATGGATTGCCATGTAGATTGTTGTGTTTAAAAAATCAACGGTTTAGTTAGCATTCTCATTAAAAAAATAATTTCGACTATCATTTCAAAAAGTTAATAGTCAAATTTAACCTTTTTTTTTTAAGTTGGTAGCCATACTTAACTAAAAGATAAAAATCAAATTTAAAAAGTTATAAAGAGTATAAAAATTAATAACTAAATTTACAAAAAAATCATATCTATTTTTAATACACGCCAAACCCTATTTCTTCCAAAATGTCAACCATTGAATGTAATATATAATCTCAATATTATTATATGCTCACTTATCCAATTTTTTTTTTTTAAAGAAAACGTAATATTATATTTGGCAGCCATTAATCGTTCAAAGGTGGGGGATAGTATACCAACATTATACCCTATCATCTGCCCATATCATCCACGTTATCAAATTATCCATTCTCCACATTGAAAAGCGAGCCAAATAACTACCTTCCACTCGTCCAATCGTCAATTGCCACGTTCTAACCGACAAAACGACACGTCATCAGCACCTTTCCTTTTAAATTACTCAATCTCCCCCCTCTTCCCAGTCTCATTCCGTCCCGGAAAAAGCGAAAAGAAAAGAAAAGAAACGAAGAGAAAAGGAAAATAAAAAACACTTTGCTTTCCCTCCTCATTGTTTTTAGTTTTCTTTTGGCTAAAGAAAATTATGGAACCGAGTCAGACGATCGAGGATGAATCACAACCATCCATCGCCACCGTGACCCGTCGTATCCAACGCTTATCCCTTCACCTGATCCCACTTCCGCCCCTCCAACGATCACCTCAGCTCCACATGCTGACATGCGCCAAGGCCAATAAGCAGGAGGTCGACGTAGCCTCCCTTTCAAGCTACATGAGAGGGAAGCATAGGGAAATTCAAGAGAAGATTTTTGATTTTTTTAACTCAAGGCCTGATTTGCAAACCCCGACTGAGATTTCAATGAAAGAACATAGGGAGCTTTGTTTGAGACAGCTTTTGGGGTTGGTTAGAGAAGCAAAGATCAAGCCTTTTAGATATGTTGTTGAAGATCCTGCTAAGTATTTTGCTATTTCTGAGGCGGTTGGGAGTATTGATATATCACTTGGTATCAAATTTGGTGTCCAATATAGGTAAATACGTTGTTGCTTTTCTGTCTCTTTTGCCATTAAAGGTTTAGTCTTGGAAATCTTTTGGGGGTGGGGGGTTGGGGTTAAATTTTGAGTTTTAGGAATGTGGGTTTTGGATACAAATGCTTGGAGATTGAGTTTGGGAGGTGGGTTTGCTTTGGGTAATGTTTTTATTGTTCTTGTGGACCATTTGAATACTGCATCTGAGCTTATTCTTGGTAAGATACTGTTAGTTAAAGTATTGAATGTGATGATGGAATGAAGTGTACCATGGATGAAAATTCATTGATATAGATGCATGATGCTAACCGACGTGATATAGCTTGTAGAATTTCTAGATTTATATCTTTAGTTGATGATGAATGCTTTATCATGCAGTCTTTGGGGAGGCTCTGTGTTGAACTTAGGCACTAAAAAGCACCTAGATAAGTATTTTGATGGTATTGACAATTTGGATTATCTTGGTTGCTTCGCTATGACAGAACTACATCATGGTGAGCCGTCTGTTCTTTATTTATTTACATTATTTTCCCTCTTCTGTTTCTTAGATGTATATTGTTGTGCTTCCTTTGACATTATCCTTCTACTGTTCTGCACTAGAACTCATCATGGCATGCAACAGTGTGAATTAAATATGTAATTATATTATTAATAAATTCATGTTATAGGCATAAAGTAAGTTAAAGAAGACAATTTATGCTGAAGAAAATAATTGTGATGATATGGTGTGAGTGGTTACTGTGCTTTTCATGTTAGAGCATCATTCTAATATTGCAAAGTGCACCCATGTTTCTGCCTTAAGTGATTTTTTTTTTGTTCATAACCTGCCAAGCTTGCATGCCAAACTAAACTGTCAAATTTTTGCTCAAAGGCTCAAATGTTCAAGGCCTCCAAACCGTTGCAACATTTGATCCAATTACAGATGAATTTATAATTGACACACCAAACGATGGGGCTATTAAATGGTGGATTGGCAATGCTGCGGTTCATGGCAAGTTTGCAACAGTTTTTGCTAGGCTGGTTTTACCAACTCATGACTCTAAAGGAGTTTCTGATATGGGAGTCCATGCCTTCATTGTGCCAATAAGGGATCTAAAAACTCATCAGTCACTTCCCGGAATTGAAATAAATGATTGTGGCCACAAAATTGGCCTGAATGGGGTGGATAACGGAGCACTGAGATTCCGTTCAGTTAGAATTCCCCGAGATAATCTTCTTAATCGATTTGGGGATGTCACCCGAGATGGAAAATACACAAGTAGTCTCCCTACAATAAACAAACGTTTTGCTGCTACTCTTGGTGAACTTGTAGGTGGGAGGGTTGGCCTTGCACATTCTTCAGTTGGTATCCTCAAGATTGCTGTCACTATTGCAGTACGATACTCCTTACTACGTCAGCAGTTTGGTCCTCCAAAACAGCCTGAAGTCAGCATTCTTGATTATCAATCTCAGCAGCACAAGCTCATGCCAATGTTGGCTTCAACTTATGCATTTCATTTTGCCACTCAGTATTTGGTAGAGAAATATTCAGATATGAAGAAGACACATGATGAACAACTGGTTGGAGATGTGCATGCTCTTTCTGCAGGCCTGAAGTCCTATGTGACATCATTTACAGCAAAGTCATTGAGTACCTGCAGGGAAGCCTGTGGAGGTCATGGGTATGCTGCTGTCAACCGGTTTGGTACCTTAAGGAATGATCATGACATTTTCCAGACATTTGAAGGAGACAATACAGTACTTCTGCAACAGGTATAAGACAAACCCCTTTATATTACAACCTTGCATGAGAATTTACAATGTTAGTTTTGGTATAAAGAATTAAGTGTCTAGAAATATGTTAGATATACAATAGATAAAAGGATCAGTAGTGACCCCTTTAGATAGCTTTTGTGTTTAATGTCATCTTTATACCAAGCCTTTAGGTACACTGCCTAACTGAGCTTTTCTTCAAATCTCTATTCAGTTGTGAACCACTTAGAAATTAGATTGCCAATCTTTTCATGCCTTCTACATCCATTCATCATGATTCTTCAAATATGGTCACCGCTTATCCTTTCTTTGATTCATCTTCATTTCTTCTCCTGACATACTCTTTTGTCGCTATGACTTGCATTTTTTTTTAAAATGAGTTATAGAACCTTGTTGTTGATCCATTTACATGGACTCCTTGGGTCTCATGATTAGATTTTTTTTGTCATGTTTATTTAAGGCAATAGGGAAATTTGTTGACTTTGTTATTCTGAAGTGTTCTATTCTTTTTTTGGGGACTGGAAATGTGGTTCCGGGGGGGGGGGGGCATTTAGTTTGTTAACAACTGTTTTTAACCGATGACACCAATCTTCTCATCAGTCATTAGTAATCAGTTCTGTATGCAAGGGCCTTTGGATTGTTTTCCTTCATTGGAACCTAATATGTATTGTAGTCTGGTCTTAACATTGATAAACTTCATAAGAACCTTTTACTGGGATGTAGGTAGCTGCAGATTTATTGAAGCAATACAAGGACAAGTTCCAAGGTGGTGCTCTTTCTGTCACATGGAACTACTTGAGAGAATCCATGAACACATACTTGTCTCAGCCAAATCCTGTAACTGCCCGTTGGGAAAGTGAAGATCACTTGCGAGACCCTAAATTCCAGTTGGATGCTTTCCGGGTGAGTGTGTTCTTCATTATTGTAATTCATTGTTTTGTCAGTTTAAACTGCAAGTAACACAATCTTTTACAATTTTGGTATGCAGTACCGAACGTCAAGACTTCTTCAAAGTGTAGCAGCACGACTTCAAAAGCACACCAAAACTCTTGGCAGCTTTGGTGCTTGGAATAGGTGTCTGAATCACCTTCTCACACTTGCAGAGTCTCATATTGAATCTGTCATCCTCGCAAAGTTTATTGAAGCTGTTCAGAAGTACTTCCTAAACTCAGCCACCAAATTCATAACTTTTCTTTCTACCTGCCACATATATAAATTTGAGTTTCTTAATTGTTTTGAATGTAATTTTCAGCTGTCCTGATGCAAGCAGTCAAGCTGCTCTAAAACTTTTGTGCGATCTGTATGCCCTGGATCGGATCTGGAAAGACATAGGAACATACCGTAATGTTGATTATGTTGCACCAAACAAAGCCAAGGTATAGTGTTATTCAGAACAGTTTAGACTTTATAAGATATAAAAAGGCTCTTTTTATATTGTTACCATCCCCGGAGAACAGGAATGACTATAAACATCTCATGCACGGTTATAACACGTCCTAGTATTTGTGTATATTCGAGTTATTAGACTTGCTAGAGATACAATTTTTGTGAGGTTTCATTACATTTTTTTCCTCCACGCAGGCAATCAACAAGCTCACACAGTACTTGAGTTTCCAAGTTCGAAATATTGCCGGGGAAGTTATAGATGCATTTGATCTTCCGCCTTATATTTTAAGGGCCCCGATCGCAATGCAGTCAGAAGCATATTCTCAGTACACACAGCTTGTGGGGTTCTAATTGAGACCCAAAAATAGGAGGAACAAACAAGTGGTTCCCACAATTAGATAAATTTTTTTAATATATTTGATTCTTTTGCCAGATTAAATAAAGGTTTAAGGTTAATGCACTTGTTGAAACCCAGGTTGATAGCCTAGGTTTGGAAAGAACAATTCGCTGAAACTTGAAAGAACAATATGCTGAAGCTTGAACTCTGATTTGTTTGTAACTGTATTATGAACCATACATATTATTCATTTCTTGAATAAAAGAATAGCAACCTATGTTAGATTTACTTGATGCATGTCATTTTTCAGTGATATAGTTAAAAAAGAGCATGAATCAAGTAAGACTTCCTGATTGTATGTAACAAACAATGGTAACATAACTAGAAAAGACCCAACGAATACCATTTTGCAATAATCCTTTTGCACTCCGAAACGAATGGCAAGATAAAGGCAGATTATTCCATAAAAAATCACAATTAGAAAAATATTTAACCTTAAAACTGGATATATTGAACTTTGTTAGACCACAAAAACCTAGTCCTCCACACAATTGTTGCCATTGTACCCAGTGGATGCCACGCTTGTTAGGCCCCTGCCACCAATAAAAGTTTATAATTGAAGTCATTTTTATCACATAATGAAAATGCAGTCTCAAGTAATATAGACTTAATTAAAACCTCACATTCCCTTGAGATAAGTAACGATTACAACAACGCTTGATTTTCTCCGTTTGATTCTATCGCAAAGGCCCTAGAAACACCACTTTCTCCCAAACCATAATTGGTAGACTTAAGTACTTCGGATTCATAAGTGCCCGCACATTTAAAATACGAAGAACCTTTGAGCAAACCTGATCCCAAACATTTGCACTAGGAAAATTTTAAAATTTATAGATTGATTAGTGTGACGAGAATAGAATTTTAGTCTCGCAATTCGTGTGACTTTAGATGATTTTTTTATTTCAAATCTGTATAAGTCAATTTAGCTCTCAAAAAGTGACAATTCACAAGAAAAATTCTCCATGGCACCGAAAATAAAGCAAAAGTAAATTAAAGACAAAAGAGCAACAAAAGAACAGAATAGCCACAAGTAGAGGTGTCCATGGGCCGAACTAAGTTAGGCCCAACCAAAACTTTAGGCCCAGGCCCAACTTGAAAAATGAGCCTAAAATTTTTCCCAAGTCCTGCCTGGATAAAAATACTAAAACTTGAGTTCGACTCGGCCCGCCCTTATTAATTTTTTATATACATTTTAAAAAAATTATATATATAACACATCAAAAATATTAAAATAAATGTTTCCCAACAAATTAAAAATAATTTTTTAAAAAATAAGTATACTTAAATAACACTAAGATAAGTGCAACTTGACAAGTAAATGCCTCTAAAATAGTAACAAAATTAATAATAAAATAATATTTATACAATATTTAAACAATAATAACAAAATAGTAGTAACACAATAGTGAAATTGTAGCGAAATAATGAAAAAACAACAAGAAAATAACAACAAAACAGTAAAAAAAACAATAAAACAATAAAAAAAAATAGCAATTTTTTTTGTATATTCGGGTCAGGCCAAAAAAGCCTTACCCGAGGCTAGTTTTCTAAACGGACCTTATTTTTTTACCCAAGCCCATTTTTGGGGCCTATATTTTTACCCAAACCCTTCCACTTTTCAGGTGGGCGTTCGGGTCGGGCTGTGTAACCCCTCAAATCGGGCTTAGACGCTACGACCCAATCTGAGTAATTACGTAGGCCATATAGATGGACGAAACATTTTTATAAGAAAAAATCACTTGTCTTGAAAATATGTCATTTTTAAAACATCGTGTTTCTTTCAATAAAAAATTATTTGTTCCTTTTTAATTAAAAATATTCATACTATAACTTAATTTTTAAATCGCAAATTTGCAGGCTAATAATTACTAAAATGTTTATTGTTCGTTTAAAAATCATATAAAAACAATTCATATTATCCCAAAATATCAAAATAGAAATCCCATGCCATAGTTCATAATTTAAAAATAAAGTCCAAAGAGCTATTAAGACAAACCCAAATTAAAGTCCATAATAAAAATCCAAAATGAACTCATATAGTTAGTAAAAGCCCCACATTATTAAAAAAAAAAAAAACCCATGACCAAGATCATTAATTCGAGAGCCCTCTGAAGATCCAAATCCGAGACTCAATTACGAGGATTACCTGAGATACACACATAACATGGGTGAGCTTTAAAAAGCTTAGTGTGAGATCATCATAAACATATATTTCAACACGTAGCATAACACATCCAAATCATCATAAATATAACTTTCATAGAATTTACATATCATCAGATTTAATGAACATAACAAGTTATGCTTATGTAATAATGCACATTTCAGATGATTTCCTACCCATCTCCAATACACACTAATATCGAGTTCCCCAGAACTCGTCCATCCGATAACACACTATTTGTGGACAAGTCACCACATAGATATCGATAAACAGTCACATAACACATCATGGATAAGGCACCATATAATTGCCAATAACGGCCACATAATCGCAATTAAACTACCACATAACTTCTTCCTTTCATAATCCCGCCCCATGTACGTGATATGGCCATTTTAACACATATGTTTCACTTTTTACATTTTAACTCATATTTCTTGATTTTTACACATGCATGTATCATGCTCGCATTTTCACATATCACATAGTTTTCACTTGAGCATGCTTTAATATACATATTTATATTAAAACATGGATCTTAATATACACATACATATATCACATGTTTAGATCATCACATATCAATCTAGCTATAAACCACATAACATAGAGTTCAAATCAACATAACATATATCACATATAACAAATCATGGATTTTCACAACGCTAAATATTTTAGGACACTTGGATTCCTCTTTGATTAAGTTTTTCAACTCCACTTGAGTACTTAATGTACTCACAAATTAATTAATTAAATAAAATTTTATTAAAGTAAATAACATTATATGTCATTTAAAATGAGAGTTGGATCCCACACTTTAAACAGATCTAAATCGTACGCTCCTTTTTAGAAGTCTCATTTGGATCTAGTCCCGATCGCAAATCTAATCACATGATTAACCCATTTTAGTCATGATTTAATCCAGTAACATAACTTTTAATACGAGATCTAATGTGGAAATATCACCAACACTTACCTTCGATTCGAATGCTCGGATTCGTCACTCTCGCGATGTCACACTATTGGTTTCTTAGAAGATTGTTGTCCGGTCCTTCATGTCGACACGAGATCATGTTAGTATTTAAGATTTTCAAAATAATAAAATTAAATACGAAATTTCTAGGACGAAGGATTTTCAATCCCAAAACTTCACTTATGCTTGTTTCGTTACTAGATGATCGAAGGAACGAAATGGAGCGAAATCGATGGTTGGATAATCTAAAATAATCAAATCAAATAAAAGAAAATATGCATTTTAGTCACTAGAGTAATCAGCAAAAGAAAGAGAAATCAAAAAGGAAAAAATTGGTCATTGGTGGTAGTGGCGACGGTGGCCTGACGGTGGCGGTTCGTCAATGGGGTGCATTGGTTCGATGGTGGTGCGAAAATACAAGTAGGGAGGAGGGTACGATCACTTTCAATTGAAAGAAAAGGGAAAAGAGAGAAGAAAAAGGAAAATGATAGAGGAAGAGATGGCCCGCGGTGGTTGCGGCGGCGGCCACAGCGGCGCACGGTGGAAGAGGGGAGGGAAAACGAAAGGAAAATGGAAGTAGAGGTTGGTTGTGGATGGTGGTGATGTGGTGGTAAAAATAAGCTTATGGTGGAGAAAAGAAAAAGGGTGGTGGTGGTGGTTGTCAAAAGAGAGAAAAGAAAGGTGGAGAGGAGAAAGAAAAAGAATAAAATGGTGGAAATGAGGGTGTATGGCTGGCTAGGGTGTTTTTGGTGGTGGACACTTGTACTTTTGGTAAGGGTGAGGAATGGAAAAGGTGAGGGAACATAGGAGCAATAAGAGGGATGTGTTTCATTTAAAAAGGTAGGTTTGATTTGCTAATGAAAGAAAGAATCTTCCTTATATGGCAACATAAGTGGTTGACAAAGGCTTGAATGCACAAAACCAATAAAATGAAAAAATTAAATAAAAATAATGAGCACATAAGGGTTTGAACTAGGGACTTCAAGGATAGCTAAGGAGCACTTAACCACTTGACCATTACACTTCTGTGTGTTCAATGTTGCACGAATAATTTTAAGACATAAGAGCTAGCTGTTTCACCGTCTTTACTAAATTAAAATTAATTAAGAAAATGGGATGTGACAACTTAAAAGAAATTTTGTCCTCGAAATTATTTGATGGAAATAGGTAAGGATATTGTTGTAACACCCTTCACCCGTATTCAACGCCAGAATAGGGTTACGGAGCATTACTGGACTTATGAATCAATTAAACATTCATTTCACATACATTTTCATATTTCATGCAACTATCATTCAAACTCAATCATAATGTCCCTAATATGAGCTTACGAGGCTCAAAACATGCATTTGGGGTGGTTCGGGACTAAACCGATAACTTTAGAAACTTTTTGAACACCTAGAAAATTTTTGCAAAATACAGGGACACGCACCCGTGTGGCCCGACCGTGTGTCTCACACGGCCAAAGACACGCCCGTGTTACAAGCCGTGTGGATATTTGAAATGGGAGCACATGGCCGTGTCCCAGCCCGTGTCTGACCCCGTGTAACTCCCTGACTTGGGTTACACGGCCAACACACACGCCCGTATGCCAGGCTATGTGCTAGGCCATGCCAAACCTATAGGGTATACTGACTTATGCCACACGGCCAAGTCACATGCCCGTGTGTGAGGCCGTGTGGATCATACTGACTTGGTTTCTAATTCAACATCAGGGGACACATGGCCGTGTACATGACCGTGTGTCATACGCGACTGAGACACAAGCCCGTGTGGATAAAAATAGGCTAGCCATTTTGCCACCCAAATTTGTATACACCTACATCAAGTCAAATGGCACCAAAACAAGACATAAATAGGCATTCAAATCAACCTCAACAAGCTTCGTTTATACCATTTCAATACTAAACAATATCAAACATATCAATACCACAAAGTGCCATTCAAATTACATCAAAAACTCATAATTTCAAATCATCAATATGATTATTTCAATCATGCATCATTTAGCCAAATCTCACAAACACACCAAACTCAATTTATAACCATTTAGTACCTCTAATTACCAAATACCAACTAGCATCACATATCCATAATCAAGCACATAATAAGAGCCATTTGCACAAATATATACATAACCACATCAAGCACATTAAGCCAAATTTCATGGCTATATATACAAACCAAACCATAGACTTTTACAAGCCAATTCAAATGGCTAAACTCATCATCAACTTATATACCAAAATGACTCAAGTTCCTATACATGCCATAAATTCCAACAACATAGATTCAAAAATACCAAAACGATAGCTTGATAGTGTGATGAAGTCTCCGACGATCCCCGAATCTAAGCTAGCTTTGAAATCACTATAAAGCACAATAAAATAAACAAAGTAAGCTTTATAGCTTAGTAAGCTCGTATGAAATAAACTCAATGTAATCGTAATTACACCATTGAACAAATTAAATATATCAACATGTAGCTCATAATAACTATCAAACCTTTCACACATTTTTAGTCATAAGAATATATGCAAACCTCACAATCTCTTTGATTTAAAGCTTATATGATTCATGTACATACCTGTACCATCTTGTATCAATCTCATACTCAACCACATCTTTCTCTTACCCGTTGAACCATTCGGAATACTATCGGATACATCGGGAAACTCGCACTGAAGTGCCACATACATAGCCAATGCTATCTCAATCTCATATCACATATATGCTCACCCTCGAGCTATCAACGGGCCTGCTCACACAAGTTGTCAGTCAAGACGTAGCTATATGGTGTTGCTCACACAAGCTTTCAAGTAACCGCAACACATGCCGGTATACTCAGCCACTGGTAGGACGTACAAGACCAACACCCAGATCACATAATCACAATAACCCTTAATGACATGTCATTCGTATCCTAATCTATTCAAGGTTCAACTGGGATTTCCAATGCCAAATCGTCGTCGAATCATTGTCGAACATATCCGTAGTCTCGTATTCACAATTTATGCAATATCAAAGCATTTAAAATACATTTATAACGAAACTTATTACATACGAACTTACCTCGAACGCTAAAACAGTAAAATAGGTCGATTAGTCGAGTACTTTGTTTTTCCCCCGATCTAGATCCGAATTTCACTTTTCTTGATCTATATGTAATCAAAATTAACTTATTTAATCATCTCTCTATTCAATTTAGTCCAAAACCCACATTAAGGCACTTTTACACAATTGCCCCTAATGTTTCACATTTTTACAACTTACTCCTTATTTCATAAAATTACAAATTCATGCAATTCAATACTAACCCATTCTAGCCGAATTACAAATAAGTCCCTAACAACCCATGGTTTTCATTTATTTCACATTTTAACCACAAAGTTTCCATATTTCACAATTTAATCCCTAATTTGCATTTTCACTAAAAGTCACTTAACAAAACTTGTATAAATATCATCAAACATTCCTAATCTATCATCAATCATCAAAACACTTGCTTATTCATCAATGGCAGCTTTCTAAGTCTTTAATAGTTTTGTAAAATAATCCCTGGGCTAGCTAGACCTAGTTACAACGATCACAAAAACATAGAAATCATTAAAAACGGGACAAAAATCGTACCTTAATGAGCAAAAATAACATAACCGAATGAAGAGAATACAAATGGCTTTTTTTAGCCCTAATAATCGGTTGATGAAGATGATAACTAAAAAGATTATAATTGTTTTGTTTTGTTTATTTATTCTTTATTAACTAATTCACTATTTTAACCTTGATTAATAACCATTAAAAACTTAATAATATGTCCATATATGTCCACTCATATTTCAAATGGTCTAATTACAACATAAGGACCTCTAATTTAAGATTCCATAGCTATTAGATGCCTTTAGCTAATAGAACTCCACTTTTACACTTTACGCAATTTAGTCCTTTTTATCAAATTGACTAATCAAACGATAAAATTTCTTAACGAAATTTTCACATAAACATATTATCATGTTGTAGACATTAAAATAATAATAAAATAATTATTTTGACTTTGGATTTGAGGTCTCGAAACCACTGTTCCAATTTGACTAAAAATGGGCTGCTATAATTGTTGCCGCATCGCATCTTCAAGTTCCCAAGTTGCCTCACTTGAACCATGATTTCTCCACAACACTTTCACAAGCGAAACCTCTTTCCTTCTTAATACTTTAACATCATTGTCAATGATCTGTACTGGTTCTTCCTCAAATGTCAAATTAGAATGGACCTCAATGTCCTTTATTGGAATCACATGAGAAGGGTCGAATCGATAACGTCACAACATCGACACATGAAACACATTGTGAATACAATCCAACTCTGGAGTAACTCCAACTGATAAGCCAGCGATCCAACCCTCCTAATGATGTGGTAAGGTCCAATGAATCTTGGACTTAACTTCCCTTTACGACCAAATCTCAATATTATCTTCCAAGGTGAAACCTTAAGGAAGACTTCATCACCCATATTATACTCAACATCCCTTCTCTTCAAGTTAGAGTAGGACATTTGCCGATCTGATGTATATTTCAATCAATCCTAAATAATCTTCACATTGTTCTTAGTCTTTTGAACTAAATCTAGTTCAAACACTTTCTTTTCTCCCAAATCTATCTGACACAAAAGTGTCCTACACCTGAGCCCATAAAGTGCCTCATACGGAGCCATCTGAATACTTGACTAAAAACTATTGTTATATACAAACTTTGCAAGTGGTAAATGTTCTTCCCAATTACCTCAGAATTCGATTACACAACCTTGCAACATATCCTCAAGAATTTGAATAACTTTCTCAGACTTTCCATTAGACTGTGGATGATAAGTAATACTGAAATTCAATCTTGTATTGAGTGCTTCGTACAAACTCTTCCAAAAGCATGACATAAAACGGAGATCTCAATAAAAAATGATAGACACTAGTACTCTATGAAGTTTAACGATCTTATCGATGTACAACCTCGCCAACTTCTACAATAAATAGTCGGTGCGCATTGGTAAGAAATGGGTAGATTTCATCAATCGATCTACAATCACCCAACTAGAATCTTTCTTGGATAACGTCAAAAGTAGCCCACTAACAAAATACATGGTGATACACTCCCACTTCCACTGAGGAACTTGAATAGGCTGAAGTAAACCCGAAGGAAATTGGTGTTCAACCTTGACTTGTTGGCACGTCAAACATCTTGCCACAAAGTCTGTCACGTCACGTTTTAGTCTTGGCCATCAATACTGCTCACAAAGATCTCTATCCATCTTACTACGTCCAGGGTGCATAGCATAGAGACTACTATGTGCTTCCCGAAGTATAGATTGCCTCAACTCAAAATCAGAAGGCACACAGAATCTTCCACGATAACACAAGGCTCATTTAGAATTATAAGCAAAATTTGAAGTCTTACCCTCCTTAACAAGCTTCTAATGACGAATCTGAAATCTATTTCAACATAATCTCTTCAATCAAAGTTGGTCGCACTTGTAACTCGGCAAGTAAACCACCAATATTAGTTACACTCAACCTAGCAAACAATGCGCTCAACTCTGACATGGACTTCCTACTTAACGCATCTACCACAACATTACCCTTACCCGGATGGTACTCGATGGTACAGTCATAATCTTTCAGAAGCTCAATCCAATGCCTCTATTTTAGTTCAACTCTTTTTGGGTGATAAGATACTTAAGACTCTTATGATATGCATAGATGGCACATTTTTCCCCATAAAGATAGTGCCCCCATATCTTAAGAGTGAATACCATAGCATCCAATTCCAAATCATGCGTTGGATAATTACACTCATATGGCTTGAGTTACCTCGAAGCATAGGTCATAACCTTCCCGTCTTGCATCAACACACAACCAAGACCAGAATGGGACGCATCACTATAGACAACATAATCTTTCCAAGACTCAGGTTGGAACAACACAGGTGCCTGAGTCAAAACTGTCTTAAGCTTCTCAAAGCTAACTTGCTACTTACCAGTCCACTTAAACGGTGCAGTCTTTCTCAACAACTTAGTCATCGAAGCTACAATTAATGAGAATCATTCCACAAACCTCTTATAATAGCCAACAAATTTGAGAAAACTCCGAATCTCACTAACATTATTTGGTTGCTTCTAATCCAAGATAGCATCGATTTTCTTTGGATCCACACAAATACCTCAAGCAGATACTACATGTCCAAAAAACATCACTTCTCAGAGCAAAAACCCGCATTACCGAGCTTTGTATACAACTTTTTCTCACTTAAGGTTTGAAGGACTAACCTTAAGTGCTCATTGTGCTCCAACTTACACTTGAAGTAGATTAGGATGTCGTCAATAAAGACTACAATGAATTGATCAAGGTAGGGATGAAAGACTCTATTCGTTAAGTCCATGAATGTAGAAGGAGAATTCGTAAGACCAAAGGGCATCACTAAGAACTCATAGTGCCTATACCGAGTCTTGAAAGTAGTATTCGACACATCAACCTCATTCATTTGCAACTGGTAGTATCTCGACCTTAGATCGATCTTAGAAAAGACCATATCTCCTATGAATTGGTCAAATAGGTCATTGACCCTTGGGAACGGGTACTTTTTTTTCACGGTCAACTTGTTCAATTGACGATAATCGATGCACAGCCTCATGACCCACCTTTCTTCTTCACCAAAAAAATGGAGCTCCTCACGGCGACACACTCGGCCTTATGAAGCCACGATATTGTAACTAGACTTAAGCTCCTTGATCTCCTTAGGTGCCATATGATAGGGTGCAATGGACACTGATATTGTCCTAGGCAGCAACTCAATACCAAACTCGACCTCACGCTCAGGAGGTAAACTGGCAGCTCCTCAAAAAAGACGTCAGGAAACTCCTTCACCACGTGAATCTTCTGCAATGCTGCACTATCCACATTCGTGTCCAAGAAGTATGTGAGATAGGTGTTGTCACGTCCCAAAAATTAGGGGTTGTAATTTTTGCATAATTTCACATTGTGCTTGCTCAGCTATTTATTTGAGGGTATTTGGAGGTTCTAGGGAGGCCTGGGTTTGAGTCTGAGCCTTGGAAAAATTTTGATTTTTGACCCTAAAGTGAAGAGGGTTGGCAGTTGTAGGGCTTAAATAAATTTGTGTGCATTTAGGAGTCACAAATTGAGCATGTGGTGTAGTGGTGTGGCATCAAGTGGGAGAGCAAGGAGGGAAGGGGTTTGAATCCCTCAGGTTGCAAATGAAGGGTTTTATTTTGTGACTTGAGAGTAGAGGAAGCAGAGTTCAGACCAAACTCTTCTAGGGGAGTTGGAGACTTGGTCAACAGGTTTGGATGGGAGGCTAGGAGTGATTCAAGGAGAAGAAAGTGGAGGAAATCAAGGAGTTGAGGAGTGAAGGAGTAGTGGCCGAATTTGGGAGTGTGCCTAAGGGGGAGATTTCGGCTAGGGGGTGGATTAGGGAGCATTTTCGGCAGCTTGAGTGTGAGTGCAAACCGAAACTCTCTTTGTGTAGTGCGATTTCTTCTTTTGTTCTTTTCTGGATTTCTCTTGGGAAGCATTTCGTGCATTTTTCCTTCTCTTCTCCCTCTTACCTCTCGTGCATTCTTTCATTTTCTTTTGCTAATAGCATAAACACTTGTTGGCCGAATCTTCTTCTGCTCATCTCTCTTCTTTCGTCCATTTCTTTTCTTCTCTTTGGGCCGTATAGCCACACTTCTTCCTATTTGATTTCCCTTTAGCTGAACATCAAATCGTCTGAAGACTTTGGTTCTCTTTCTGCTGGTCGAACTTGGTAAGCCTAACCTTCTTAATCTATTTACCCCAAATCTTTTATTCCTTGGTGGTTTGGGCCAGATTCGATTGACAAATAACTAACGTGTGTCATCGACTTTGGTTTTGGTAAGGGTGGAGTAGTTCAAGTATCTTCTTAATTCGTTGCTAGTTGTATTCTTGTGATTTTTTTGTTGAATAAACATCGGTCTCCTCTTTTCCCCATGGGGGCCGAATATTGGTTGGTGGCTAACTCTCTCTTTCTTGATCTTCTTTGCTAGGGACCCGCTTTCAGTAGCCAACGAATAAGGCCTATTACCGCTGCACTATAGGAGGTCACGTCTTGTGGTAAGTGAATTTGGTTGCGTAGTATATTTCGATATTATGGATTTTCGAGGGTGTTGAGATTAATTAATGGTCATTGTTATCATAGGGGCAAAGAGGAGTGTTTCCTTCGGCAATCCAAAGTAGGTGTGTAACCTCACACCTTTGTTTAATCTACTATTGCCATGATCTATGAATCGGCTACAAGCCGAAATACCGAAAAGCCGAAATACCGACAACTGAGATCACTCGAGCGTGCGAGTGCTCGTGGAGATAAACCAAGCCACTAGTGATGGCAATAGACTGTTGGGAGTGTCACGAACGCTTTCGTGGATCTGAGGCTGTAATGGGCCTTGTTAAGCCGAAGCGGGTTAAGTGGGCCCAATGAGTTAACGAGCCCACATGAGCGAAAACGATGAGAAGTGACAGATGATTGATGCAACTACGAAGTTTGCAGAACCAAGAATAGAAATGAGCTGAATGGGCCACACGTGCGTATGGGCCCGTTTGGGCCGAAATTGGACTTTTAGGCCCAATTGCACCGTATTGACCCAAAATGGAACTTGTGTCGCTCGAGGCAGTAGTTGGCCTCCGGAAAGGCTGTAGATGAGCAAATTACTGAAATACCCTGGATGGGTAAATTACCGAAATACCCTCATGAGGGACGAAATTACCGTTTTACCCCCAAATTACTGTTTTACCCTTAGTGGTAGGATCATCGATGTATGAGTAGTAACTGTATGATTGATGTCGATGTTGATGCACTGATTACATGATTTAATTATGACATGGCATATTGCATGGGTTGGGTTATGGATTTGAAGGTAGCACTGTACTCGTGGCTCTGCCACGTTATACTGATTTAGTGGCTCAACCACGTATACTGTTATTAGCAGCTAGTCTACGTTATTGGTGTGCTGGTTGGGTGGGTTGACTTCGTCCCCACAAGTGTGTTGGTTGGTACGGGTGGTGTGTTGGTTGGACTAGGTTGGGTACATATTTGTTTTGCATATCATAGGGCTTCGGCCCAGACTATTATTGCATAGGGCTTCGGCCTAGATTGTTATTGAATAGGGCTTTGGCCCAGACCGCTACTGAATAAGGCTTAGGCCCAGATTAATACTGTATGGGCTTGGGCCCAAACTGTGGGTGTAATAAGGGGATTACACACTGAGTTCTCGTAACTCACCCTTTCTCTTTAACTGTGCAGGTAATCCCTAGCCTTAGAAGATTTGAAGCTGCGAGGGACTCGAAGGTGGCCACACATCCTGTATGTTCTGGGGTTCATTTAGCTACTTCATTTTACTTTACTTTAATTTTTAGGTTAATAATTTTTGTAATAAGGCCTTTGGAATTGTTTTAACCTTAATTTGGTATTTCTTTACAACTTGCTAATTTATTAAACACGAGTTTTTATAATAATTACTGTTTTTAAATATCACGTTTCCGGAACTGTTTAAACCAAACTTTCGTAATGGATAAGGTTTTAAGAACAAATTAATAAATGTTTAACAACATTTTGAAACATAATGATTTCAAGTAAAACTTGTTTTGGCATTAAGCAACAAAACTCGGGATTCTTTAACGATAGGAAGTTTTGATTCATAGATGAGTTTTCCAACGAACACAAAGTTTTCAAACAACACCTGATGTGGCACGCTAGATCCGGGCATAACGTCTAGGCCGGGTGTGGGGTGTTACAGTGTTACATCCCTTATGGACCAATTTCTCCACTACTAAGGCATCACATTAGTGAGATAATTCTGACGTTCCCCAACAACAATAATCTCATTCTCAGAAGAAGTCCTCAATGTAACTCGTTTACTATTGCAGCCTAAGCTGACTCGATGTTCACCCAACCAGTCCATTCGCAAAATGAGGTCGAATTCTTCGATGGGTAGTTCCATAAGGTCGGCAGGAAATATCTTACCTTGTGATATGAGCAGCTCAGTCCAATTTAAAGGCCTCAATAGAGACAGGATTAGTTTCCCTCAATGCCCAATCACGAGATTCAAATCCAAGCAGCCAATGTCAAACCTCAACTTATTCGTTCAAGACTTTATCACAAAAAAAAAATTGAGAAGAAGAGTGGAAGATTCAAGACAAGGGATTTCGAAGCGAGGATGAATTAAAAGGGACTAATTTTTTGTGGGCCTAAACTCTTAATATATTATGATAAGCCCCTGTGGAGAATGTTAATAAGCTTAGCGTTTCATTTCAAGGACCCTAATCAATCTCACAAGCTTAGGCGTTTTATATTGGGTTCAGGTCCTAGGCTTAATTTTTATTATACATGAGTCCAATATTGTATTTATTATCTCTTTTTATTTTTTATTATGAATTTTTTATAATTATTAAGTATTTAAAGTTATTTAGGATTTTTATGTTAACAAGAAAGGTTTGTTTAAAACTACTTCTTATTTAGATTAATTACAGTTTTAGTATACTTTAGAGTTTTATTTGGATGTACTTAGCTAGCCTATATAAAGGCTTCTTCAGTGTTCATTAAGGATACAATTGTTTTCATTAATAAAATTTTCAACTCTGGGAATTTGTTATCTGTGCAAGATTTCTTTCTTTTGATTTTTAGAAGTAGATTTCTTCTTGATTTTCTTCAAGGAGTCGTGGGAATTCCTTCTTCACTTTTCAATTTTCCAAGGATTATTTCTTGGAGGGTTGATCAGAGCCATTAATTGAGTTTGTTGGGAATTACATCTCAAAAGGTTCAATTGGACATTTATCCTTCTATCCATCATAGCCACCAGTTTATTCAATCCATCTTCCAGTTTTAAATTTCGTCTATTTTTTATATATTTTTATTTTTTCTTTGTTCTCAAATTTATTCTTTTACTATTTTCGACTTCTTTATTACTAAATTTATTTATTTCTTATTTTCAGATCAGATCCAAATCTTTCCTTTTCTAGTCGAACAACTTGAATTCGATCATTCTTCTGCTTCCTTTACCTTCATTCCGTATCATTTGGTATTAGATTTGGGTGTTTTAGGTGTTCCTTGTGTTCTTATAAACTGATTTCCAATGAAAAATTTCAAAACAATTTTTTTCCTTTTACCTAGAAAATTATTGAAAAAAATATTTTTTAGTGGGTAAACGTTTTTCAAATGATCTGAAATTTTATATACTATTTTTTGGAACTATTTTAGAGTATAAAAATATTTCCCACAAAAAAAAAAGTGATTGAAAAAATACAAAAAAATATAAAAAAGAAAAAACAATAAAATATTCTGTTGGTTGAATTTTGTGCTGAAATTTTCCAGATCATATCTACATTATTTGAGGAGACTCCAGTTTAAATTTTGTGATTTTTGGAAATCGGGAACACTTCAAACAAAAAAAATTCAAGTTGTTTTCCATTGTTTCAAGTTTTCAGTTGGGTAGTTTATTTGCTTTGATTCTAGCATTAGGTTTTCTTTTGTTTTAGCTTTTCTTATTCTATTATGCATTCTAACACATTTTTTGTTTCTCGTATTAATAGGTACGAAAAGAGTTGCCTCTCCTTTCTTCGCACAACTTACTTCCTTTGGAGTCAAGTTTTTCTTTGGCTTCTTAGAGCCTTAGGTCAACTTTGTTAGAGAGTGATCCCATATCTTTTTGGATATTATTGAGTTTGATTACTCTTTAAAAGTTACAAGCGAGAAAATATTAATTTCTTTTCTTTGTCTCTTAGAGTTTTTCTATTATGAGTGTATAACGGTGATGTTTAATTTTCTTTGATCAATAATTTTTCAGAGTGTTTTTGATTTCAGCCTCTGATAATGGTATGTACACATAGTAAGGACGAGGAGCATGATTTGTCCATGGTTACCATGGGCCAACTTACAACAATGCTCAACGAACTTCAACAAGAATTCAAAGAGGCGCAACAACGTTTGGAAAATAAGTTCACCACATTGCAAGCTCAAGTCCTTCATCATGAAGTGGTCCAACAAAAATTCAGTCAAACTTTAGCTCGAATGGAAACGAAAAATGATGATGATGATGAGAAACATCTTTGTAACACCCCTAACCCGTATCTGTCGCTGAAACAGGGTTACGGAGCATTACCAAAACTTTCAGAACATTTACAAATAATTCATGTAAATTACTATTCATTAACCAAGATTATTGGTATCGTCCCTTAGATGGACCCTCACGCCCAATACAAACATTAGAGTCGAGTCGAGACTTAATTGTAAAATCTAAGAATTTTTCGCGAAATTACAAAAAAATTTCCATGTTGCAGGGCTCACACGCCCGTGTGGTCTGAGGGACACGCCTGTGTGACCCTAGGACACGCCCATGCTACAGGCTGTGTTTGACCCCGTGTAACTCTCTGACTTGTACACACGGCCATGCCACATGCCCGTGTGCTAGACCGTGTGGTTAATTAAATTCTTTCAAAATTAGGTGTAGGTTTCACACGGTCAAGACACATGCCCGTGTTCTAGGCCGTGTAGCGCACACAGCTGAGCCACACGCCCATGTCTCTGCCCATGTGCTCAATTATAAGCATTCTGTTTCTCAAAATTTAAGTGCAGGGGACACATGGCCTAACCACATGCTTTCATCAATGATATAACAGCTGGTAGCCCATTCAAATCACTGGATTCAATTCGACCTATCTCACCATTCTGACTTCTCAAATCAATACTCTTCCGTTTACAATTCACAATAGCATTATGTAAAGTGAGCCAATCCATACCCAAAATTATATCAAATTCATCGAATGGTAGCAGCATCAAATTAGCCGGAAAACCGATATCTCGAAACATCAACGAACAGTTCTTGAACACTTTATCAACCAGAACACACTTGCCTAAGGGGTTTGATACTCTAATTATAAATTCAGTAGACTCAACAGGCAGAATCTTACTAGATACTAGATTTACACACACATATGAATGAGTATTTCTTGGATCTATCAATGCAATCACATCAGTATCAAATAGAGTAAAAGTACCAGTTATGACATTTGGAGATGACGCTTCTTCTTAAGCGCGAATAGCATAGGCTTGAGTAGGTGCTCTCGCCTAGGATCTCACAGCTGTATCGGTAGTCCCTCTTTGACTTCCACTCATATTTTCGGTGTTTCTGGGTGGTCTACACCTAGCTGTCATGTTACTTGGCCTCGCACTTTGAACATTGTCTTTCTCAGCTAACTTTGGGCAATCTCGAATGAAGTGATCTCGTGATCCACATTTATAACAAACTCTATTATTGTACTTGCCCAACATTCTTCAACATGTCGTCTCCCACACTCAGGCTTGTTGCTTTTAACACTTCCAACACTTGATCCAATCAGAATTTGAGTTTTAAGAGCAACACTTTGCTTCACACGATCTCTACTTAAATGTCCAAATGAAACATTTGAACGATTAGCTGTATCTCTGAATCCCTGTGACGAAGGTTGATACGACTTATTCATTGATTTTTTTCTTTCATCTTTAGCTTCAGAATCTGCTTTCTTCTTTTCTTTGCTAAGTTCTTCGGCTTTGCAAGCCCTTTCAACCAATACCACGAATTCATTCAAATCAAGTATTCCAACCAGAAGTTTGATATCTTCATTCAGCCCTTCAATGAAGCGTTTACACATAGTAGATTCGATTGAAACACGTTCCCGTGCATACTGAAATCTCACAAAATCCCTCTCATATTCTATAACAGTCATACGACCCTGTTTCAGCTCAAGGAATTCTTTACATTTCTGATCTATGAATCGTTGACTGATATATTTCTTTCGGAATTCAACTTGAAAGAAATCCCAGGTGATTCTCTCTCTCAGAACCACATATATCAACGTCTTCCACCAATTATATGCCGTATCTCTCAACATTGAAATAGCACATTTCAAATATTCATCAGGAGTCAATGACATCTCATCGAACACTCAGATTGTATTCTCGAGCCAAAACTTAGCTCTCTCGGCATCATCATCAACCATGGCTCTAAACTCTTCGGCCCCATACTTTCAGATTTTATCCACAGGAGGCTTAGTCAATCGGATCGGATTTGTCACTTGTGGCACTATAGGTACTTACAGGGGTGGAGGTTGTTGAGCAGCTGGATTCGTTCCAACGAACTCCGAAAACCACTCACTCATCATTTGGAAGAAGGCTTACTTAGCCTCTCCCTCATGGCTACACGGCATAGACTCGACCGGCGCTGTCCCTTGAGAGGGACTAGGCGCATTGTTCTTTACATCGTCAACAATTGCTCGATCGGGATCCATGTACTATATAAAAATACATTTTTAATTGTTAGGATTCATCACACTATCGCAATTATATATATGGCATGTATAGCTAGACTCACACGCGCTACGTTAGTCCTAGAATTGACTAAAGCGTAGCTCTGATACCAATAAAATGTAACACCCCTAACCTGTAACCGTCACCCATTTAGGGATTAGGAGCATTACCAAACAATTCAAAACATTTACAATTATTTTACAACACAAAGTCAATCATCATCCAAACATTTAAAAATATAAACATATACTTCCTTGATGAGGTCTACGAGACCTTAAACACATGTTAGAAAGGGGTTGGGACTAAACTGAACACATACAAAATTTTCAGAAAAATCAAACATTTTTCAAAGCTGCAAAGGTCACACGCCCGTGTGTCAAAGCCATGACAAAACAAGGCATACATACTGACTTGTCCACATGGCCTGAGATACGCCCGTGTGCCTCGCCCGCAGTCGACACTGACTTGTACCACACGGCCAATCACACGCCCGTGTGTCTAGCCCATGGTCGAAACTGACTTGTTTTTGAAACACAACCACGAAGGACACGATCGATGTAACACCCCAAACCCAGCCTAAACGCCATGACCGGATCTGGTGCATCACATGAAACTTCGCAATCATCTGAAAATATTAGAAACTCTTTTTTTTTTTAAACTTCAAGTTCGGTTGATCATTTGAAAACGCAGTGTTCATTTTGAAAACTTCAATTTAATTCAGAAACTGCTTTTGTTGTGAAAATCAAACTTGCACCATCGTGGGTAGGTGATTTTTGAAAACACTTGTTGTCGCTTTAAGTGAACCCGAGGTGTTGTCCATTATCGTTTGTAATTCGTTTGTTAAGTTTTGGAAAGCAGTCATTTACATTTTATTAGGAAAAACCCCATACCAATTAAATCATAAATTAAAGCGTTTAAATCCAAATAAAAAATTCTAGTGGCCTTATTACATAACAGAATCCCAAATTAAAGAAAATTCAAAGATAAGTAAAATTTAATTTACTAAAACCGTGCATGGCCACCACGAAGTCCACTCCGGCCCATATCCACTGGGCTAAGAATTACCTGCAAAAATTTAAGCAGAAGGGGTGAGTCAAGAAGACTAGTGTGCAATTACCCCACACGATCCATAACTGGGCCTGAGCCCATTCAAATACCATCTGGGCCTTGGCCCTTACAAAGCCACCTTGGGCGAAGCCCATTCAGAATCGGACTGGGCCTTAGCCCTATTAGCACAGTATATCACATAATGTAAGCAATATGATGCAAACCCAACCCAACCTAGATATCCATCTGCTACACACCACCCATTCCTGCCAAACACACCAGTGGGGATTTCTACAATCGACCCTCACCGCTACACACCATCGATGGCAATCGTGCTGCAGTCAGCTGCTCATCGCTGAAATATGTGGCATAGCCACCGAAATAATGTGGCAACATCACCGAAATGTGTGGCAATGCCACCGGAATAATGTGACAAAGTCACCCAAAAATATGTGGCAAAGCCACCGAATTACACTGCCCCTTTCAACAACATCATATCCCCATTCCCATACAACATACAATCATAGTGAAATGGATGCAACATATATTAGCATACATAGAATAATCAGAGCATATGTATATTCATGCTAAGGTATTTAAATGGTATAGTCAGAAAATAACTGACCTGGTATTTCGATTTTCCCCCCAAGGGTAACTCAACAGCCATTACCGAAATTTCAGCTCCAAACAATGCATATACTTATTACAAAACAAACGAAAGAAGGTGTGAGAATTACACATCTGATTACGCGAAGGACTATGCTCTCTTGATCGACGTCCCCCTCACTATCCCAAACAACTACGATCTGTCTATTCAGATTCGAAGTCGGCCCACAACCCGGTGGAAAATCCCGAACTACCGACACTGCCCTACGTTTGAAGTTGGAATAGGGGTTACGAGACCACTCTCCTTAGGTTCCCCTAGTGTTACCTCCTTCGACACTGTTTCCTAAAGTCCAAATCGATTAGAAAACAGAGAAGGGAGTTGTTTGCTCTTCAATAAACTCGACTTTGATCAAAAGAGAGTCAAACACAGACAGATTCGGCCTGATTACCAACGAATCGAATGAGAAAAGTAAATCGGCCAACTCCGTTTAAACAACCATTTCGACCAAGGAAGAAGGAGTTAAATGCGTAGAGAAAGAGAAGATTAAGTGTTGAAGAGAATCAGCTATGTAGAGAAAAAGGGACTAGAGAGGGATTCGGTCACCAATTGCTTGTCAACTAACGAAGAGAAAGAAGAAGACTAAGAGAAGGATGAGAAAGAACAGAGAAGAAATTCCTTAGTGGTCACGGTTTTAGGCAAGAAGAGATGCACAAATGGCAAAAAGAAAAAGAACCTCCTAATGCACCAAGAACTCAACAAAAAGCCTAAGAAAATTCTGCACATGAACACCCTACCAAAATCGAATGCACAATTTACCCCAAAAGACATCTGTTGACCAAAATTCTTCCCCCTAACACTTCCCCAAATTCGGCCAACACCCCTTCTCACCTCAATCCCATATTTTGCTCCTTGATTTTCTCCTCAAACTTCTCTCCATCACCCATTCAAACCCATTTGACTGAGTCTTCAACTCCTCTTGTAGAGTCCAAGCTGAACTCTACTACCTTCACCTACTTAGCACAAAATAAATTAGATGAATTGCAGCAGGCGGGATTCGAACCCAAGCTCTCCTCTCTGCCCTTTTCACGCCACAGCCACCTTGCCACACGCCAGCTTGTGCTAACATTTTACCAATCTTTTCCCATATGCCTGGACGCCACCTACCTTCTCCCCCTTAAGTGCCCAATCACTAAAATTTTTACCAGGGCCCAACTCGACCCCAGGCCTTCCCAGGGCCCCCAAACATACACAACTGACATACGTAGTTAGCCTAACACATGGAGTAGTGTAAAATACATAATCCCGAATTTTAGGATGTTTTCTACCCCCTTAACCTCAAAATTTACCTGATTAAAAGAGGTGAGGGTATTGTTGTTGCATCACATCTTCCGGCTCCGACGTGGCTTCCTCTGAACTGTGATTACGCCATAACACTTTGACTAACGAAACAGATTTCCTTCTCAACACCTTGACGTCCCGGTCCAAGATCTGCACTGGTTCTTCTTTGAAAGACAGATCTGGTCTTACTTCAAGTTCCTCCACTGATATTATGTGAGATGGATTCGAACGGTAGCGCCTCAACATCGAGACATGGAATACATCATGTATCTGTCTTAGTTCCGAAGGTAACTCAAGCTGATAAGCTACTGGTCTCACACGTTTCAACACCTGGTAAGGCCCAATAAATCGGGGGCTCAGCTTACCTTTCCGTCCGAACCTTAGAACCTTCTTCCAAGGTGAGACCTTCAGGAAGGCTTGATCCCCTACTGAGAATTCTATTTCCTTACGCTTCAGATCTGTATACGATTTCTGTCTGTCGGAAGCTTCCTTCAACTGAGCCCGAATCAACTTAACCTTCTCCTCCGTATCTGTGATCAATTTCGGACCCAATAACTGTCGCTCACCCAACTCTGTCCAGCAGGTAGGGATATGACACCTACGACCATACAGCACTTCGTAGGGTGCCATCTTAATACTGGATTGATAGCTATTGTTGTACGCAAACTCCGCCAACAGTAGAAAATCCTCCCAACTACCTCTGAAGTCGATTACACAACCCCTTAGCATGTCTTCCAAAATCTGAATTACCCTCTCTGATTGACCATCAGTCTGCGGGTGAAACGCCATGTTGAAATCCAATCTTGTACCCAGTGCCTGATGTAACGCCTTCCAGAATCTCGATGTAAACTTAGGGTCCCTGTCCGATATGATAGACACCGGTACCCCATGCAACCTCACAATCTCTGCTACATACAGCTTAGCTAACCTCTGCAATGAATAGTCGATATGAACAGGTATGAAGTGAGGGGACTTCGTCAACCGATCAACAATTACTCGCACTAAATCTTTCCTAGTAGGTGTAAGACGTAGCCCACTAACAAAATCCATCGTTATCCTTTCCCACTTCCAAAGTGGAATCTTTATCGGCTGTAGCAACCCCAAAGGCAACTGGTGTTCTGCCTTCACCTGTTGACATGTCAACAAACTCAGTAACTTCTTGCTTCAAACCAGGCCACCAGTACAGTTCACGCAAATCTTGATACATCTTACTTCCACCGGGATGCATAGCGTATGGGCTACTATGCGCTTCCCTCAGAACCCTCTGCCTCAACTCGGAATCCTTCGGCATACAAACCTTTCCATGAAAACATAATGCCACTTCACTGTTCAGACTAAAATCTCCTACCTCACCATTCTACATTTGCTGAAGTCGAGAACTTAACACATCATCCAATAACTGCTTCTCTTTAATCTGACTTACCCACGTCGGCTTCACTTGAAGTTCGGCTAGCAGACTACCATCTTCATACAGACTGAGATGAGCAAACATTGCCCTCAAATCTGATATCACCTTACGACTTAACGCATTCGCCACTACGTTAGCTTTACCCGGGTGATACTCGATCGAGCAATCATAATCCTTCAACAGCTCAACCCACCTCCGCTGCCTTAAATTCAACTCCTTCTGGGTGAGGAGATACTTCAGGATCTTATGATCCGTGTAGATAATCGACTTTTCTCCATACAGGTAATGTCTCCAAATCTTCAGGGCGAACACTACCGCGGCTAGCTCCAAGTCATGAGTGGGATAATTCATCTCATGCGGTCTTAATTGCCGAGACGCATACGCAACTACCTTCCCTTCTTACATTAGCACACACCCTAACCCCGTGTGTGAAGCATCCCAATAAACAACAAACTCCTCCCCAGCCTCAGGCTGAATCAATACTGGAGCCTCCGTCAAAATCTTCTTTAACTTCTCAAAGCTTTCCTGCTGTTTATCAGCCCAAACAAATGGTACCCCTTTCCGCAACAAATTGGTTAAGGGTGCAGCAATCAAGGAAAATCCCTCAACAAACCTTCTGTACTATCCGGCTAACCCAAGAAAGCTTCAAATTTCTGCTACAGACTTCGGCGGCTTCCAGTCCAGAACAGCTTCAATCTTTCGGGGATCCACCCTAATTCCCTTGGCAGAAACAACATGCCCCAGAAAGGTCACTTCCTTCAGCCAAAATTCACACTTGCTGAATTTGGAATACAGTTGCTTCTCTTTTAATACTTGTAGAACAACCCGAAGATGCGAATCATGCTCCTCTTTCGTTCTTAAATATACCAAGATATCGTCTATGAACACCACAACAAATCGATCCAGATAAACACAGCTGGTGCATTCGTTAGCCCGAACGACATTAGTAAAAACTCGTAGTGACCATAACGAGTTCGGAAGGCCATCTTATGGATGTCTGCCTCCTTGACCTTAAGTTGATGATAACCTGACCTCAAGTCTATCTTTGAGAACACCGAAGCTCCTCTTAACTGATCGAACAGATCATCAATTGGTAATGGGTATTTGTTCTTAATCGTCAACTTGTTCAACTGGCGATAGTCAATGCACATACGCATCGACCTGTCCTTTTTCTTCACCAACAACACCGGCGCTGCCCACGGAGATACACTTGGTCGAATAAATCCGCGATCCAACAGCTCCTGAATCTGAGCTTTAAGTTCCACCAACTCCTTTGGCGCCATCCTATATGGGGCGATGGACACCGGAGCCGTTCCCGGAAGTAGCTCAATTCCAAATTCCACTTCGCGATCCGGAGGTAACCTTGGAAGCTCTTCAGGAAAGACATCCATGAACTTCTTCACCGTTCTAACATCCCTTACAGACAATTCTTTTGCATCCAACGCACTGATGAAAGCTAGAAACGCCCTGCACCCTTTCCGCACCATCCTATCAGCCTTTAGTACAGAAACCATATTGGACAAGTAATTCCTTCTTTCTCCTATCACAATTACTTCTTTATCCTCTGGAGTTCTCAACACCATTCGCTTAGTAGTGCAATCCAAATTGGCACGATGCTTAACCAGCCAATCCATGCCTAAGATAAGGTCAAACTCACCGAATGGAAATTCCATCAAGTCTACCGGAAATACTACTCCTTGAATTTCTAAAAGCACATCCCTAAATAACTTGTTCACTACTACGGATTGTCCTAAAGGGCTAACCACAGTCATTTCTCTAGTAGCAATTTCAGATTTAAGGCTCATAGTTTCAGATACAGTACTAGCAACATATTAATGGGTCGATCCAATATCAATCAAAGCAGTAAATGGTTTATCAATTATAAGAAACGTACCGGTTATGACGTCCGGTGCGTCGCCATCCTCTCACCGTTGAGCTGCATAGACTAAACCCGGCTGTCTTGCATTTGCATTACCGACACCCCTACCCGGTGCTCCCTGACCTTGACCAAAACCATTTCCCCATCCGGCCGAACCACGACCTCTTGGCGGCTGCTGAGCACCCCTCTTGAACACCCTGTCCTATTGGCCGCACCCTATCTAATTCTTGTGGACAGTCTTTTATCATATGATCTTTAGATCCACACTTGAAACATCCCCCAGTTCTTCTCCAACACTCCCTCAAATGCATTTTCCCACACAGAGCACATGGTCGAAACTGGCCTACCGCAGCAGGCATCGCAACTCGAGCTGGCTCATCAACCCTAGGCCTCTTTTTGAAAACCCCCAGATGATCCCGACGACCCAAAACTCCTCTTATTTTTACCCTTATCTTTATCCCTGTTTTGCCTCTCAATCCGCTTTACCTCTTCGGCTATTTTAGCTTTTTCAACCAGAATGGCAAAATCTCTCTCCCACTGCGGAGCTATCAATACTCGCAACTTGTCTCGCAATCCATCTTCGAACCGTACGCAACGCTCATAATCAGTCATAACTATCCCTCGGGCGTAACGGCTCAAGCGCAGAAATTCTGCCTCATATTCAGCCACAGATTTACCCCCTTGAACCAGATTCAGAATGCTTTCCTCTAGGCATCCACATAGCTTGCCCCAGCATATTTTCGCTGAAATGCTGTCTTGAAGAAACCCCAGGTAATACGGTCCGCTGGAGTACCCTCCCTTATCGTGAGCCACCACTGATACGCCTCATCTCGAAGGAGGAACACTGCTCCTTTTAATTTCTCTTCCACAGTGCAATGTATGTCATCCATGATTCGTTCCACGGCCTCCAACCAGTATTTAGCTATGTTTGGGGCCACTCCAGAGATACCTCTAAATACTTCAGCCCCATTTGCTCGAAGCCGCTCAAGAATAGACTTCCGAGCTATTGATCCAGTGCTTACCCTAGCAACCCGCTCTAGAACATGTAACATTGCTTGGGATAAAGCATCATCCCCACCAGTTCGGTCTTGGGATCCTGCTTCTGCCATGGGTGATGCTGGCGCTTCACCTTCAGGATCATGTCTTGATTCTGAGAACTCAGCCTCAGCACCCCGGCCTCTACCACGGCCGTGTGTACCACGTCCACGTCCTCTAGCACTCATGTCTACTAAATCGTCTTAATCTGATTACAATATGAATTAGCATTTCTTTCACTGTTTATTATCGGATAGTCTTATGGAAATAGAGTTAGAAGTAGTTTTTCGCAGAACATATATACCTAAAGGTTTCAATCTCTAAAGTTGAATTTCTTATCACTAGCATTCACAGCATAGTATAATCACTTCATGAAAATCACCCAATAGTCAGAAGACTTACCGTATAGACTTAGTGCCAGAGACTCGGGTGCCATACTTCCAAAAAAACATGTATATGTATATATATATTTCCAAATCATTTTTAAAACCAATTTTGGAAAACGTCTTTGAACCCAAAACTCACAGCTGAGTTTTGCAATTGGGCTCTGATACCACTAAATGAAACACCCTAAACTTGGCCTAAATGCCATGACCAAATCTGGTGCGTCACATGAAACTTCGCAATCATCTGAAAATATTAGAAACTTTTTTTTTGTTTAAACTTCAAGTTTGGTTGATCATTTGAAAACGAAGTGTTCATTTTGAAAACTTGTATTTAATTCAGAAACTGCTTTTGTTGTGAAAATCAAACTTGCACCATCGTGGGTAGGTGATTTTTGAAAACACTTGTTGTCGCTTTAAGTGAACCCGAGGTGTTGTCCATTATCGTTTGTAATTCGTTTGTTAAGTTTTGGAAAACAGTCATTTAAATTTTATTAGGAAAAACTCCATACCAATTAAATCATAAATTAAAGCGTTTAAATCCAAATAAAAAATAATAGTGGCCTTATTACATAACAGAATCCCAAATTAAAGAAAATTCAAAGATAAGTAAAATTTAATTTACTAAAACCGTGCATGGCGACCACGAAGTCCACTCCGGCCCATATCCACTGGACTAAGAATTACCTGCAAAAATTTAAGCAGAAGGGGTGAGTCAAGAAGACTCAGTGTGCAATTACCCCACACGATCCATAACTGGACCCGAGCCTATTCAAATACCATCTGGGCCTTAGCCCTTACAAAACCACCTTGGGCGAAGCCCATTCAGAATCGGACTGGGCCTTAGCCCTATAAGAACAGTATAGCACATAATGCATGCAATATGATGCAAACCCAACCCAACCTAGATATCCATCCACTACACACCACCTATTCCTGCCAAACACACCAGTGGGGATTTCTACAATTGACCCTCACCGCTACACACCATCGATGGCAATCGTGCTGCTGTCAGCTGCTCATCGCCGAAATATGTGGCATATCCACCGAAATAATGTGGCAACGTCACCGAAATGTGTGGCAATGCCACCAGAATAATGTGACAAAGTCACCCAAAAATATGTGGCAAAGCCACCGAATTACACTGCCTCTTTCAATAACATCATATCCCCATTCCTATGCAACATACAATCATAGTGAAAGGGGTGCAACATATATTAGCATACATAGAATAATCAGAGCATATGTATATTCATGCTAAGGTATTTAAATGGCATAGTCAGAAAATAACTAACCTGGTATTTCGATTTTACCCCCCAAGGGTAACTCAACAGCCATTACCGAAATTTCGGCTCCAAACAATGCATATACTTATTACAAAACAAACGAAAGAAGGTGTGAGAATTACACACCTGATTAAGCGAAGGACTATGCTCTCTTAATCAACATCCCCCTCACTATCCCGAACAACTACGATCTATCTATTCAGATCCAAAGTCGGCCCACAACCCGGTGGAAAATCTCGAACTGCCGACACTGCCCTACGTTTGAACTTGGGAACAGGGGTTACGAGACCACTCTCCTTAGGTTCCCCTAGTGTTACCCCCTTCGACACTGTTTCCTGAAGTCCAAACCGATTAGAAAATAGAGAAGGGATTTGTTTGCTCTTCAATAAACTCAGCTTTGATCAAAAGAGTGTCGAACACAGACAGATTCAGCCTGTTTACCAACGAATCGACTGAGAAGAGTAAATCAGCCAACTTCGTTTAAACAACCGATTCGGCCAAGGAAGAAGGTGCTAAACGCGCAGAGAAAGTGAAGATTAAGTGTTGAAGAGAATCGGCTATGTAGAGAAAAAAGGGACTAGAGAGGGATTCGGTCACCAATTACTTGTCGACTAACGAAGAGAAAGAAGAAGACTAAGAGAAGGATAAGAAAGAAAAGAGAAGAAATTCCTTAGTGGTCACGGTTTTAGGCAAGAAGAGATGCACCAGATGGTAAAAAGAAAAAGAAACTCCTAATGCACCAAGAACTCAACAAAAAGCCTAAGAAAATTCGGCACATGAACACCCTACCAAAACCGAATGCACAATTCACCCCAAAAGACCTCTCTTGACCGAAATTCTTCCCCCTAACACTTCCCCAAATTCGGCCAACACCCATTCTCACCTCAATCCCATATTTTGCTCCTCTATTTTCTCCTCAAACTTTTCTCCATCACCCATTCAAACCCATTTGACTGAGTCTTCAACTCCTCCTGCAGAGTCCAAGCTGAACTCTACTACCTTCACCTGCTTAGCACAAAATAAATTAGATGAATTGTAGCAGGTGGGATTTGAACCCAAGCTCTCCTCTCTGCCCTTTTCATGCCACAGCCACCTTGCCACATGCCAGCTTGTGCTAACATTTTACCAATCTTTTCCCATATGCCTTGACGCCGCCTACCTTCTCCCCCTTAAGTGCCCAATCACTAAAATTTTTACCAGGGCCCAACTCGACCCCGGGCCTTCCCAGGGCCCCCAAACATACACAACTGACATACATAGTTAGCCTAACGCATGGAGTAGTGTAAAATACATAATCCCAAATTTTAAGATGTTATAGTCGAGCCACACGCTCTTGTGCTCAATCGTGTGGAAATTATAGGCCATTTGCAACGCCAAATTTGCCACCCACACTTAGGATCACCTACAAACATCAAACCATATGCATTTATATCTCAAATGGCAACCAAAACATACCAATATATGCACCAATTATTCATCAACAACACCATCTATTTCTATACTCAATTTCAACTCAAATAAATCCATCTAAAATACCAATTTTCACATCCCGAATCATATAAGTTAAGCATCATAAAATTCATACCACAAGTTCACACTTGAACCATCATTCTTATCAACCAATTTAAGCATGAGACCTATCATTTTCATCATTCACATAACCCACACATATATATACTAACATCATTAAAGGTTCAAGCCATATCACATGTCACGTCTATACAACTCAAAACATGTCCTAATCACTAGCCTATACATGCAACATACCAAATATATGCAATTTCCTAAAGTAACAAAATAGATAGTCGATAGTGTGATTGAGTCGCTGACGATCCCCAAATCCAAGCTAGCTTTAAAAACATTGTAAAATAGGGAAACAATTCACACAATAAGCTTAAAAGCTTAGTAAGTTCGTAATATAATACATCTAACTCAATGATTGAAAATCAATATACAAAATAAAACATCACATAGATTAATTCACAAAAATACACAATCTCATCTATATCCAATACCCACAAAACCATCTATTCATCTATTTCCAAATTCATCAACCATTTAGGTTAAATACATACCTTTCTCGACACTTAGTTAATGACCAATTTTGCTACTCAATGCTTGATACCACATTTCTATCAATCTTCGTTATTCCTTCGATTCAATCGCACACTTAGTGCCAATTTCATAGCCGAAGCTTTAATATCATCGCACACTTAGTGTCTTTACTTTAAACCGAATTTAGCTCGGTATCGCACACACAATGCCAAACAAAGTAGTTGATACTTTCTCTATTTCGCACACAGAGTGCCATTCTCTATTGTATCAATTTTATTTTGCACACTTAGTGCCACAATTCTCACTTTCACACATATAGCATTTCTAATTCATTAACCACATATTCATTCATTTCATAATACATAGATATGAATTTAACAATTCGTATTATACCCGCACTTACCTCGGACGTCGAAATAACAAAATGAGTCAATTAATCGAGCACTTTATCTTTGCCTCGATCTCGATCCAAATCCATCTTTTCTTGGTCTATACATATTCAATTTTAACTCATTCAATCACCAAATCATTCAATTTAGTCCAAACACACATATTTAGGGTATTTTAAAAAATAGCCTTCACATTTTCACATTTCGACACTTTAGTCCCTATTTCATAAAATCATTAAATTCACATAATTTCACTTCACATATGCCTAGCCAAATTCTCTTTATGCTCATACAAGACCATATATTTCATTTATTTTACATTTAAGTCCTCCAATTTCTCATTTTCTCAATTTAGTCCAAATTACTCAATTTCACCAAAAATTCAAAGATAAAATATGTTAACCCAACATTAAACTTTTATATTCCACCAACTATCAACAAAAAGCTCACATATTAATCAATGGCACATCTCAAAATCTTCATCAAATTCTAAAATTAAAGCATTGGTTTGATAGAACACAAAGCAACGATCATAAAAACGTAGAAATTATCAAAAACCGAACAAAAACTAACTTGAATCAACCTAGTTGTTAGCTGAATATTCAAAAGCTTCAAACCCCCTTTTTCTTTTCTATTTTCGGTGAAGAACATTAAAGATGAGCATTATTTCATCCATTTGTTTTATTTAATACACATTATTAGGCTTTTTTACCATTTTGCCCTTTTATTATTTCATTTAAATTTCCTCTAACTATGTCCATTCTTGTCATTTAAAGCATTCAATGGTTTAATAACAACATAAGGACCTTTCATTTAATAAGCCATGCCATTTAAGCGCTTTAACAATCAGCACACAACTTTTGCATTTTATGCGATTAAGTCCTTTTTGCTAATTAAGCACACAATCGATAAAATTTTCACACAGAACTTTCACACATACTCAATCACATATTGTAAACACCAAAAATAATATTAAAGTATTTTCTAACCTCATATTTGTGGTCCCGAAACCACTATTTTGACTAGGGTCTGAACCGGGCTGTTACAATATTCATTGGAATTCAATATTCAAACGGGACTTAACCCTTTTTCACTATTTCAAGCATGTATTCAATTTCTCAGTATATGAATCAAATAATTCACATCAATATAAGTCACATTACATAAAAATGCAACATTCAATTAAATATATTCACATGCTCGATTAAGTTACACGAACTTACCTCGACACTTATTTGCGTATCTAATCTACTAATCCGAAACCTTTTCTTTTCCTCGGTCTAACCTCGATGTTGTGTTGTCGAGATCTATATAAATAGATTTAATCATCAATTTCTCATATTTCGTACTCGTTTGGACTCAATTTACGTCATAGGCAAAATTACCATTTTGCCCCTAACTTTTCCATAAATTCCAATTTCGTCCATAGGCTCGAAAAATGAAATTTATGTAATCTACTCCCTATTCCAAGCCTAACCGAAATTTCAATGTAGAATTTAAAGCACATATTTTCTATAAATTTTAGAATTTTCATCAATTTTCACAACTTTACATTTTAGTCCCTAAATCATGTTTTCATCAAAAATCACTTTGTAAAAGTTGTTTAACTATCAACAACCTTTCATTTTCTACCATAAATTTCAAATTTTTAGCATATTCATCAATGACCCAAATTTCATACTTCGATAACTCTTCAAATTGATCTCCCAAATAGATAGATTAAGCTATCTCGGTTTCAAAAATATCAAAATTACTAAAAATGAGACAAGAAAACTTACCCAATTAAGCCATGAAAGTTTCTTCTCTCTCTCATAGGGTTTCCATTTATTTTAGGTTGAAGATGACATAAAAAAATAAGATGATATCTTTTATCATCTTTTAATAATTTAATTATTCCAATTTCCAATTTAGTCCTTTGCCTTTTTCTAAATTTCCATGGATGAGTCACCAAATATCTACTTACTTTTCTTTAATGGTCTAATTACCATATAAGGACCTCTAGTTTTGAATTCCATAGCTATTTAATCTGTATAGCTAATAGAATTTAACTTTTGCATTTTATGCGATTTAGTCCTTCTCGTAATTAAACACATAATCGATAAAATTTTCTTATTAGAATTTTCACATGACATTTCTAACATATTACGAGCCATGTAATAAAATAAAGAATAAATTTTATTTTTGGGTCAGATTTGTGGTCCCAAAACCACTGTTTCGATTTCACTGAAAATGAGCTGTTACAACTCTTCCCCCTTAAGAATTTTCGTCCTCGAAAATCTTACAAGTAAAAAGATTTAGGTATTGCCTTCTCATAGTATCCTCCAGTTCCCAGGTAGCCTCTTTTATACCATGTCGTTGCCAAAGAACTTTTACTAGTGCTACCTTTTTATTTCTGAACTCTTTTGTTTCATGAGTTAAGATTTTGATTGGTTCTTCGCTAGAAGTCATATCAGGTTGAATCTCTACCTCTGTCGGAGAAATAACATGTGAAGGATCGGATCGGTATCGTCGTAGCATAGACACATGAAAAACAATATGAATTCGATCAAGTTCTAGTGGTAAAACTTGTAACACCGCTTACCCGTATTCAGAGCCGGAGCCGGGTTTGAGGTATTACCTAACTTATCTCACTTAAACATATCACTTGGGCTATAATATTTCATTTAAACCCAACTCTTGCTCATTCTCAGCCTACGAGGCCCTAAACATACTTCCGAGAGGTTTCGAAATTTAACCGGGAACTTTTACTAACTTGGAAAACTTTTCGTCAAAACAGGGGCCACACGCCCGTGTTGTTCTAGGGACACGCCCGTGTGCCCCTGAGACATGCCCGTGTCTTCCACTCGTGGTCGACACTGACTTATTTCACACAGTCGAACACACGCCCGTGTCCCTAGCCTGTGTCCCTCACACGGCCTCGACACGCCTGTGTCTTAGCCCGTGTGCCAAAACCTTAGCATTCTGACTATGACGTCATCATCTCACTATGGTCACATGGCCAAGGCACACGCCCGTGTCCTTAGGCCGTGTGTCAAATTAAATTCCACATTTAATGTACAGACTTCACATGGCCTGGGCACAAGCCCATGTCTAAGGCCGTGCCTCCCACACGATTGAGACACATGGCCGTGTCTCTGCCCTTGTGTTTACTACAAGGCATACTGACTTGCAATTCTAGCATACAAGGGGACACACGATCAATCCACACGCCCATAGGGCTGACCGTGTATCACACACGGCCTAGATACACGCCCGTGCATCTACCCGTGTGGATAATTTGTTGGCTATCTACGCCTTTTTCACCCTATCAAGAAATCATACTCATACCAACAATTCCAATATAAAATATGATCAAATGGTATCTGTAGGAACTCAAAAAAATTCAAGATATACACAAGGGCACACACTTCATGAAATTCATCTTCATTAAGCAATAGAATTTGCCAAGTATTTGCCTAACTTATAAGGCCATTTACAAAATGACTTTAATAACATACATAGCCAACACTTTGGCTAACAATTACAACCTAACAAAATTACCCAAGTCCTATACATGCCATACTCAAAATAAGTTTAAATTGTTATACCAAAGTGATGTCGACAGTGTGATTTCCGGACTCCTACATTCCACGTTCCTCGAGTTATTTTGGCAATACTACAAGGAAAGAAGGGCAATGAAAGGGGGTAAGCATAAAGCTTAGTAAGTTTGCATGGAAATAAATAGCAACAATAAGCTCATAATATAATCCATCCATGGCATTTACTAACCATACACAAGTCATAGGCTTCTTGTCATATTTACTCACAATTTCCCTTATTTAGCACATACCATGTCACATATGGTAATCGTTTCTTCGTGACTCATTCACGAGTACCTGTATTCTCACTCATGCACATGACTTTAGTACTAATCTCATTTCTATTTCCAGCTCTACTTATCCCGTTAATCATTAGGGATACTAAAAGACGCATAATATCATCCTTATCATAAATACGAGGCCAATGCCACATCTCATAGGTGGTCTTACATGGAGTCACCACTGAATGCCGACGCTATATCCCGGATATGGTCTTATACGGAATTTCACATATAGTATCGATGCCACATCTCGAATATGGTCTTATACGATTCTCACATTCAATACAGAAGCCATATTCAAAATATGGTCTTATACGGAAATCTCAGTTCTGTAACATCCTGAATTAGGCCCTAGTCGGAACAGTGGTTTCGGGACCAAAAATTCGACGTAAGAAAATTTATTTTTATTATATTTTTATGGTCTACGATTTCACGGGAAGATTTCATGAAATTTCGTTCGAAAATTTCGACGTTTGGGCACGCAATTTAGTTAAAAGGACTAAATTGTAAAAAATGCAAAAGTTGAGTTCTACATGTTAGAGGTGTCCAATTGTTATGAAATTTTAAATTGGAGGTCTTTAAATGATAATTAGACCATTGGTTAAGTTGGTGGTCAAAAATGGACATGGATGGGTATGTTTCAAAAGATTTTTTAAGGGGCATTTTGGTAATTTAGTGAATTAAATGAATTAAAAACAAAATTTAAATGCCAAATATGTCCATCTTCTTCATTAGGACGAAATTACAAGGGTTCTCCATAGCTAGGGTTTGTTTAAAGCTTTCAAGCTCCATAGTAAGTGATTCCAAGCCCCGTTTTTAATGTTCTTTACGTTTTTGGAATCCCGGTAACTTGGTTTAACTTATTCTAGCAATAATTTAACCTAGGGTTCATATTTGGAAAAAAACCCATACGTGAAATGTGTTTATTTTGATGTTTTATGATAGAGTATGAAGGCTGAAATTATGTTAAACAACTTTTGCTAAGCGATTTTACGTGAAAACGAGTAAAACGACAGAATCAGTAAAAATACCTAATGTTCATAAGTACATGTTAGTGTGAGAATTTGATGTTGCTATAGAAGGGAAAAATGATCAGCATGTTATAAAACATAAGAGTAAGGGATGGAGTTTAGTTTTCGAGTATTGGGGAAAAAGTGTAAATATGTAAAAGTTTAGGGGCAGGATTGTAATTTTGCAAAAGTTTGAGTTAGGGACTGTTTTGAGTAGTGCATTAATTAACTAAGTGAAATGTAATGTTTTAGACCCCAAAAAAACGAGATTTGGACCTAGAACTGGAGGAAAATCGAAAAATCGAGAACGTTGGTTAAGTGACCGTTTTGGCATTCGAGGTAAGTTCGTGTGTTAATAATAATGCAATACCATGCTTGAATTGTACTTTTCTATTGATATGACATAAATTGTATGATTTAATATGTTTAGGAGAAGTTGATGGATGGTATGTATGGTATGGAAAATGTGATGTTTGTTGTGTCATGTGAAATTGAATGGCAAATTAATGTTACAAGAATTGAATGTTAAATTAATATTACATGGGTTGTATGAGTTGCTACACGGTTGTACCTGGCGAGATTTCGACAAGAAAGTTTATATGTAAATAATGCATTTATTTTACTTGTACAATACTTATTTTGCTAGATATTATGGAAATCATTGGGTGACAACTAAAATATGAAAATGAATGGAATGGGAAATTTTCGATTGAACCTTCGAAAAATCGAGAGATACGGACAATATGTAGCTAGGTCACACGAGTGATAGGGGACCTTCACCGTGTGCACAAGAAAGCTACTAGATGGAAAAATTTGATATGTAGCTAGGCCACATGGATGATAAGGGACTTTCACCATGTGTGCAAGAAAGCTACGGGATAATAATTTCATATGTAATTAGGTCACATGTGTAATACTGTTTGTATACCATGTGTACAAGAAAGTTACGGGTTATGAGTAGCTAGGTCACATGAGTGGTTCCTAGTGTTGGACACCATGTAGACAAGAAAGCTACGAGATGGAATGGCTAGGTCACATGAGTGATAAGGGACCTTCACCATGTGTACAAGAAAGCTGAATTATGTGTAGGTGGAGCTATGTGGTAAGACCACCGATTTATGAAATTATCAAAATACCCCAGGTTTGTAAAATTACCTAAATGCCCCTATAGGGTAAATGACTGTTTTGCCCTTGTGGGTAAATGACTGGCTTAGACTATGAATTTGACTAATTTGACTGTGATAGTATGACTGTGTTTTAACTGACTTGACTGTGGTCATGTGACTGATATGCTTTTAATATGTGTGTAAATGACTGTTACTAAGCATGACCATTTTGCGTACACGTGTAATGATTGAGCAAGACATACACGACATATTGCATGGGGTTGGGACATTGATACGGAGGAAGTTCTGATAGGGTCGCAAGGGTCGCATGAGACGACTGTGGACCGATTGAAGGCTTAAAGCCGCGTAATCTGATTCTAGCTCTGTGCCAACCTAAATATGACTCTGTGCCATCTTGATTATGGCTTTGTGCCAATCGTATTTATTCGTGGCTATGTGCCTAACATATATACTGATGACTCTATGTCGATCATAATTACCCATGGCTATGTGTCGATTATAGTACCACCGCTGATGGCTATGTGCCAAACTTATTACAGTTATCGATAGATTTGTGCCATCCTTTGCCTAGAATCAATGATTTGTTCGATCAGCTGAAAGGAGCTACTTTTTTTTCAAAGATAAATTTGAGATCGGGATACTATCAGTTGCGAGTAAAAGATTCAGACATTCTGAAAATTGCTTTCAGAACGAGGTACTAGCATTATGAATTTTTAGTTATGCCTTACGGACTAACAAATGCTCTTGCTGTCTTTATGGACTTGATGAACAAAATTTTCAGACCGTATTTAGATCGATTGGTTGTTATATTCATTGGTGACATTTTGATTTATTTGCGTTATGAAGTTGAGCATGCCGAACATTTGAGAATTGTGCTACAAACTCTGCGTGATAAGCAATTGTATGCAAAGTTTAGTAAATGTGAGTTCTGGTTGTGCGAAGTTGGCTTTTTGGGGCATATTGTGTCAGCATCTGGTATACAAGTTGATCCAAACAAGATTTCAGCTATTTTAGAGTGGAAGCCTCTAAGAAATGTTTCTAAAGTCTGCAGTTTTCTGGGACTTGCCGGTTATTACCGGCGTTTCGTAAAAGGCTTTTCGATGATTGCAACTCCGTTGACGAGATTACTTTAGAAAGATGTGAAAATCGAATGGTCTGAGAAGTGTCAGAAAAGCTTTGATCAGTTGAAAGCCCTTTTAACTGAAGCTCCAGTTTTCGTTCAGCCAGAATTGGGTAAAGAGTTCGTGATTTTTAATGATGCTTCGTTAAACGGTCTAGGTTGCGTCTGCATGCAGGAAGGCAAAGTTATAGCTTATGCCTCGAGACAATTGAAACCGTATGAATAGAATTATCTGACGCACTACCTTGAGTTAGCTGTGATCGTGTTTGCTCTAAAAATTTGGTGCCACTATCTTTTCGGTGAGAAATGTCATGTGTTTTCAGATCATAAAAGTCTGAAATATTTGATGACCCAGAAAGACTTGAATCTATGACAGTGAAGATGGTTAGAACTGTTAAAAGACTACGAGCTTGTGATTGATTATCATCTAGAAAAAGTAAATGTTGTTGCTGATGCTTTGAGTTAGAAATCGTTGTTTACCTTATTTGCGAAGAATGCTCATTTAGTTCTGTCTGATGATGGTTCTATTTTAGCCGAATTGAAAGCGAGACTGTTGTTCTTACAACAGATTTGTGATGCCCAAAAAGTTGACAATGAAATGCTAGCGAAATGAGCTCAGTGTGATTTGAACTTCGATTCAGAATTTCAAGTTGATGATGATGATTGTCTGAGATTCCAAGATCGGATTTGTGTTTTGAGAAATCTAGAGTTGATTTAGTGAATTTTGAAAAAAGCTCATAGCAGTTGCTTATCGGTTCATCCGAGAAGTATAAAGATGTATAATGATTTGAAACAACTTTACTGGTGGCCTGGAATGAAAAGAGATATCTCTGATTTTGTTTTTGAAATGTTTGATTTGTCAGCAAGTTAAAGCTAAACATCAGGTGCCATTCGGTTTGTTACAACCGATTATGATTCCCGAGTGGAAATGGGATAGAGTGACGATGGATTTTGTTTTATGTTTGCCTTTAACTCCGAGAAAGAAAGATTCAGTCTGGGTTATAGTTGATAGATTGACAAAATCAGCTCATTTTATTCCGGTGAAACGGCAAGAGGCTTTAGGTAAGAAATTGCACTTTAGTATTGCTTTTCACCCGCAGACGGATGGTCAATCCGAGCGGATTATTCAGATACTCGAGGATATGTTGAGATGTTGCATTCTTGAGTTTGAAGGTACGTGGGAATAGTATTTGCCATTGATTGAATTCGCGTATAATAATAGTTTTCAATTGAGCATTAAAATGGCACCGTACGAAGCCATGTATGGTAGATAATGCCGAACACCTCTATACTGGTCTGAACTTAGTGAAAATAAAATTCACGGGGCTGATTTGATTAATGTACTTGGGCGCTTCATGATCTGAATGAATAACAAACTCTTTCGGCCTCAAGTAATGCTGCCACGTTTCAAGCGATCTTATTAGAGCGTACATCTCTTTGTCATACACGGGGTAATTAAGTACAGCTCCGCTCAATTTCTCGCTGAAGTACGCCACCGGTCTTCCATTCTGAGTTAGAACGGCTCCGATCCCTACACCTGATGCATCACACTCAATTTCAAAGGTTTTAGTAAAGTTAGGAAGGGATAACAATGGAGCTTTAACAAGACATTCTTTAATGGCATTAAAAGACCGTTCTTGCTCATCAGACCAATGGAAAGCTGAATTCTTCTTGATCACGCACGTTAAAGGAGCGGCTATCGTGCTGAAGTTGGGCACGAATCGGTGGTAAAAACTAGCCAACCCATGGAAACTTCGTACTTGGCTAATCGTTGTAGGACGGGGCCATTCTTGGATTGCTCGAACCTTCTCTTGGTCCACCTCTAAGCCTTTTGCACTTACGACATATCCTAAGAAAACAACCTTGTCAATACAAAAAGAACATTTCTTGAGATTGGCGTACAATACCTCTTTCCGCAGTGTTTCTAAGATCGCATGTAGATGTTGGATATGATCCTCCAAATATTTACTGTACACTAAAATGTCATCAAAATAAACAACACATGATTTGCCAATGAAAGCTCGTAAAACATGATTCATAAGTCGCATAAAAGTACTTGGAGCGTTTGTAAGTTCGAATGGCATTACCAACCATTCATACAAACCTAACTTTGTTTTGAAAGCCGTTGTCCATTCATCGCCTTCTCGCATCCTAATTTGGTGATAGCCACTTTTGAGATCAATCTTTGTAAAGATTCGAGCTCCGCTTAACTCGTCGAGCATGTCATCGAGTCGGGGTATCGGGTGTCGGTATTTGACGGTAATCTTGTTGATGGCGTGACAGTCGACACACATCCGCCACGAACCATCTTTCTTTGGCACTAGTAACACCGGTACCGCGCATGGACTAAGGCTTTCTCGGATATATCCCTTTTCTAGCAATTCAGTGATTTGCTTTTGGAGCTCTTTTGTTTCCTCGGGATTACTCCGGTACGCAGGTCGATTGGGCAGAGAAACTCCCGGCACCAAGTCAATTTGGTGTTCTATGCCTCGAATGGGCAGTAATCCACTTGGTATCTCATCTGGAAAGATGTCTTCGAATTCCTGAATCAGAGACAACATAGAAGAAGGAAGATTCTCAGGTAAGTCGTTAGTGTTCAAAAATGATTCCCTGTATAGTAGGACATACATCGGTTGTCTCACACACAAAGCCTTTCGAATATCTCTTGCTTTTGCAAAAACACTCATTTTCCACTTTCTTTTTCACTCTCTTCCTTCGTTTCCTTTCCTTTTTGTTCTCACTCTCTTTTTTTATCACTCATTTTCTTGCCCCTCTTTTTTTCTAAATTCTTTTATTTCTCTTTCTCATTTTTCCGATCGCTTTCTTTTGATTTTTCCATTGATGCCTTCATCTTCAACTGATCTTCGTAAACTTGCTTGGGTGTTAGCGGAGCTAGTGTCACGTTCCAGCCCAAGTTTTTAAAAGTGTACCGGTTAGTGTAACCATCATGGATTGCTCGCTTGTCAAATTGCCAAGGTCACCCAAGTAGGAGATGTACCGCTTGCATCGGTACCACATCGCACAAGACCTCATCTTGATATTTTCCTATTGCAAAGGAAACCAAAACTTGTTTTGTGACCTTAAGTTCTCCCCTGTCGTTAAGCCATTGTAATTTATACGGATGGGGATGTTTGGTGGTAGACAATCCAAGTTTCTCCACCAATATGGTGCTGGCCACATTAGTACAACTTCCTCCGTCAATAATGACGCAACAAATCTTCCCTTTTACTTGGCAACACGTATGGAAGATGTTTTCGCGTTGTTGTTCATTTTCGACGCCTTGTAAGCTAAGACTCCTTTTTACCACCAAGATCTCTCCATTTTTGGCTTGTTCTACTTCTTCCTCGTCTTGGGACGTCTCACTGGCATCATCTTCCTTTTCACTTTCAGATTCAATGTCGCCATTATCTCGAATAAACATAGTGTTTTGGTTGGGACATTGACTTGCAATATGTCCCCGACCCAAACATTTGAAACACTTAATGTCTCGGGATCGATTTGGAATGGCTTCCATTTTGCCCTTGCTCGTCTTACCGCTTGGCTTGTTAAACTTGGGTATGCCACTTACTTCTTTGGTTCAGCTCGGTAGGTCCCATTTGTTGGTCACTTGCCCCCACTTAGATGTTGAAGCATGATTAGGGATTGTTCTAGGCGTGGCTTTTCGTTTTAGCTGTTTTTCGACCTTTATTGCCATGTGAACCATTTCGATGATATCGATGTAATGGTGGTGTAATTCTACAACATTTGCGATATCTCGATTAAGGCCAGCGCTAAAGCGTGCCATGGTGGCTTCTTGTTCTTCTTCTACATTGGCTCGGATCATGGCCACTTCCATCTCCTTGTAGTAATCCTCCATGCTTCGGTGACCCTGAGTTAGGCTTTGCAACTTTTGATGCAACTCGCGGTGATAGTAGGTTGGGATGAATCTTTTCCGCATTAGTGCCTTCATTTCCGCCCATGTGGATATTGGACGTTCACCATTCCGTCTTCGGCTCGTTGTTAATTGATCCCACCAAATAACGGCATAATCAGAAAATTCGATGGCAGCAAGTTTCACCTTCTTATTTTCTGAATAATTATGACATTCGAAGATTAATTCCACCTTCTTTTCCCACTCAAGGTAGGCTTCCGGATCGGACCGCCCTTGGAAAGCAAGAATCGCCATTTTATTATTCTTTAAGTCGTTATCAGCCCATTCTCGATCTCTTCGCTCACGGACTCGTGGACCTCCTCTCCGTTCATTGTATTCGAAAGCCGAATTGCTGTCGGCTTCACTCGATTCGTAGATGTCGTTGTCATGTAACCAAGGTTGTTCTCGTCCCCTTCTCGGAATTGGAGGGGTGTTTGCTCGAGGCCTCCGTTCATCTCTTCGATCTAATCGTTCGTTGATGGATTGGAACAAACGTGTGATTTCTCGCATCACGGTTTGCAAATCCGGATCTCTCCCTTCAGGATCATTTCTTCGGGGTTGCAATCATCTTCCACCTCCGGCGGCGTCGGATGCTTCGTCGCTTATTATTCGACGTTCGGGGCTCCTAGACATGTTAAACAAAATTAATGAATCCTCACTACAATCCTCACTTGTTCACTCACAAAGAAATTATCAACACTCACACTCGTGTTTTCACTCAATTTCTGGCTTTTTCCTTAATGTAATCACTCTTGCCTTTTACCGCTCGAATTCACTCTTCTAGATTCTAGAAGGTTGTCTTCGACTTACTAGCAACTCGTAGGTCGTTTCAAGAGCTAAAGGGTAAAATTGGTCTCGAAAAAAGGTAGGCTTTGAAAGGGTAGAAAAGTTGATAGGTGGTGGGTCGGAAAATAAGGCTCGACAGTAGAGGTGGTGAATTATGAAGAGTTTGAAAAAAACCAAATACTACGATACTTTTTTTTTTTGACTTGATTTTTTTTAAACTTACTCAGAAAAACTCGAGTTGATCAAAACGTGCCTAATTTAATTGGCTCTGATACCAACTGATACGAATTGTCTCGGGTTTGAAAATGAATCGTAAATGTTGCCCGATCGTAAATTAGGTAGTTTTTCTTTTAAATAACAAAAAGGATAATTTTATTATGACAATGTCTTCGAAAGGTAAAGATAGGTAAGGGGTTGAGGTGGATACGTACTTGAAACAAGAAAGAACCTTTAATAAAAATTAAAGACCCGAATCTTATAAGTTTCAAATTGATGAAAAGGAGTTTTTGAATAAAAACCGAGACCCACTATCTAGCAAGATAGGAACCAACGGTATAGATAATTGAACGCCACACCCGAAAGGATGAAAAGTTCGGAACAAGGATAGAACGACGCCACTAGGAACTAGATAAGTCAATTCAAACCTTGAGAATTAGGAGAGTAAATTAGACTCACCAAAAGAAAATATTCATTCCTCAAAATTTCAAAAACGTCCTTACAAATAAAAATAGCAACTATTTATAGCCTAAAGCTAGGTAGCTAAATGTTCAAAAATTAAAACTCATTCAAGTTGTGGCCGTCCTCTACCAAGAAATTAATTCACAACATATGCTTGAATAATTTTCCACTATAGCCGTCCATCATGGTTTAAGCCATCATCTAACTTGCATCAAAAACGTGGGGTAATTCTACAAAACATATAAACCGATATTATTAGTAGAATTCGGCTGTAAACATTTTATTAAAAAAACACAAGATAAATTAACGTGAAATAAGAAAATTCAACAAACTAATAAACGATTGAAAGTAATCAAACATGCGTAATTAAAGTGTTAAATAAACTAGCAGTCGGAATAGCTAGTATATTCAACTTCAAATAGGTTGTAAGGGTTCAGCATGCTCTTGGGCTCTTTTCTATCGGCATTCCAAATTTGTGTCACAAGAACCGTCGCGGCATCTTTGAATTGTTTGGCACGGGAACGTGTAATTGGCCCATTAGGTAGCTCGATTGGGTCATGGTTGACGTCCGCCACAGGCTTCTTTGGTGAGTTCGTATCAGGCGCCGTGACCTGTTTTAATTCCACTCAGAAAAGTATACTTAGAGGCAAAGAAAGACATTCCGAAAGCCTATATAAACACTCTAAGTGTAACCTAAAAGGGGAGTTCAACAGAAGGCCTCTGTCAGGGCTTTTGACAGGAGCAAAGCCAGAGAGAGCTGAAATTAGGGAATTACCCGAAGAAAGCCAATTGATCCATCTCAGAAGCCGGGATCACACTCAAGACTGAGGATCTTCCCTTCAATTTCCTTTAAGGGGATTTAAGATTCTTCGCAGGTACATCCAGTTATGCAGTGCGATACGAATGGAGGAGGGATGAGCAGTAAAAAATATCCACCTTACAACCCGAGTGCTGAAAACGAGCAAGTTCACTATATGGGTAATAATTCTAGACCTCAAAATAACCCTTATAGTAACATTAACAATCCAGGTTGGAGAAACCACCCCAATTTCTCACGGGTGGTCAAGGAAATCAAAGGCAACATCCCCTCCCAAGCTTTCAACAGCAACCCTACCCACAAGAGAATAAGCAGAACCTTGAAGAGATGCTGATAAAATTCATCGCGGTGTCAGAAACTCATTTCCAAAACACCAAAACAACACTTAAAAATCAACAAGCATCAATTAAAGGGATCGAGAACCAATTAGGACAGCTTGCTAAACTAATCTCTGAACGACCACAAGGTAGCTTGCCAAGCAACACTAAAACAAACCCAAAAGAGCAACTTCAAACCATAACAGCTCATGATAGTGAAGGGTTAGATGAACCAGAAGAGAGGCAAGAGAATATGGTAGAGGAAGGTAAGGGTGAATTCTAAAAGTTCCTAACTTTTTGCATTATTCTCAAATCCTTGAATTTTGTCTTTTCTTTCTCATATCACTATTAGAACAAATTCTGATTGATTTATGATTTTTATTGATGTGTCTTGAATTAAAACATAGGCGGTTGTGCATTGATTGTTTAAACTTGAAGGCTTTAGAGAATCAAGCATGATAAGTTGATTTTTTGAAAATTAAAAATTTGCTAGGTTGTTTTCCCATGTTTAGGTATTATCTTGAAATTTGAAGTTCACAGGGTTGACATCAAAAACCAATAATTTCTGTGAGATTTTGAGCCTTTAGAACATACATTCTTTCGTGCTCACTTTTATTGCTGCTTTGAGTAAGTTAATATTGATATGTTATTCTAGGACTTGCTTCGATTATACATGTCGAGACCACATTTTTTATTTGATATACTGAGATGATAAATGCACTTAGGATTTAACCCACTTACTTCCCAAAAAGCCTACCTTCATGTTTAACCCTTAGTGAACCCCATTGAGCCTACAACCCATTCATTGATTTACCCTTAACGTTAACCTAAAACTCATTCTTTTTGATTCATAAAGAATTTTTCCTTATTGAATTAACTCCTTTTTGCCGAGATTTGATTTGAGAAGTTGCCTAACTATGTTTTCCATTTCAGTTGTTAAATTCTATTATTGTATTTGATTTGTTCCTAAAAAAACAAAAAAAAAGAAGAAGTTGAATGTATATCCATTATTAGTTCTATATTTTTATAAGCTTAATAGTAAATCTCACACCTTTAGAAGAAGATTGTATTATTAATGTAATTATTCATTATTAGTCTATTTTTCTAGTTCGATAATTAGTCAATTCGATCTCGATTCTAACCTCCTCTTTCAGCTTGTAACCACACCCTCTAACCAAGCCACGTTGCAACCCTTTTTAAACACCTTTTGATTGATGTATCATCTCAATTTATAGTGTGGAGATTTGATTTTCATGCAAGCTTATGGTAATAACTTTTCATGTTGACTATTGAGTGCTTAAATTTATTGTCCCTTAAACACTACGAGCAATTTGAGTGAATCTTTAGTGAGTATGTTAACTCTATGATATTTTGAATCAAAGGTAATTACTTAGATAAGGGGGAATACCTATGTTTTCATGAATAAAATGCTCAACTTGGATTGTTTGAAACTTTGAGGTTCTTTTAGTTGAATTCTCAATGTATGATTACCTATGGATTATTTCAAAACATTATTGATAGGAGTTATAAGTTGAGAAGAATGAATTTTAATTGTGAGTTGAGGATTTTGCTTGAGGACAAGCAAATGCTTAAGAGTGGGGGTATTTGATAAACCATAATATATACATATTTTAATCCCACATTTGGCATACTTTTGGATGATTTATCCCTTGAGTTATGGAATTTGATTATACTAATCCTTTAATTTCATGTTTTATACTTAGGAGAGCATAGGAGGATGAAGAGAACAAGAAACGGGCCAAAAACAGAGAAAATGGACCAAAGTAAGAAATCCACATGGCATAGAGTTCGCCACATGGCCATGCCACTTTAGCAGACTCGAACACGGCCCATGGCTCAATTCACACGGGCGTGCCACACAGGCGTGTCCTTGCCGTGACCTGTTTTAATTCCACTCGAAAAGGATACTTAGAGGCAAAGAAAGACATTCCAAAAGCCTATATAAACACTCTAAGTGTAACCTAAAAAGGGAGTTCGACAGAAGGCCTCTGTCAAGGCTTTTGATAGGAGCAAAGCCAGAGAGAGCTGAAATTAGGGAGTTACCCGAAGAAAGCCAGTTGATCCATCTTAGAAGCCGGAATCACGCTCAAGACTGAGGATCTTCCCTTCAATTTCCTTTAGGGGGTTTTAGGGTTTTTCTTTATGTTGTGTTATTTAATTTCTTCTGAGATGTATTCTTTTATAAACATGAACTAAACCCCTCAAATACCTGAGGGGGATGAAACCTAAGACGGGTCTTGTTATTGTTTTATACACTGTATGATAAATACTTGATTTGTTCTTAATTATGCGTTCTTAATTCTTACTTTAATATTTCAGGATATTGATTCAAGTATTGATGTGCTTATTCAGAGGAGCAAAAGTCCCTGTTTAAGAGTAGATCTAGCATAATTAAGCGGAGTTGATCACACTCCTAGAAATAGGACGACGAAAATCTATCGGATTAGGGTCAAACCTAATATGGGAGTCCATAGATCGAATTAATGCAACATTAGGGGTTTTAATTAGAAAGAGATTTCAATTAATCAACCTAGGGTTAGACGTTAGTAGCCTCGAAAGAGGTATTAATATAAATTAGGGAATCCTACGGGTCAAGTCAAGTGAATAAATCGTTTGGTTTAGAGTTAAATAACAAGTGAAGTCTAGGTGGATTCTTCCTTGGGTATTGTCTTAATCAATTGGTTTTCTCAAGAGTATTTTCCCAATTCATTCTCTGTGTCTTGGCATCCTTATCCTAGGAATTAGTTAGGTAAACATTAATCACTTTTATTTTTAGGCTAGATAATAAAAAGAAAGTTAGTACTAGTACTTTTGGTTCCCTTGGGTTCGACATTTCGGTCTTGCCACTAAGCTATACTACTGTTCGATAGGTGCGCTTGCCTCAATCATGGTGATAGTTAGTTTCTAGGCTTGATCATTCATTATATAAATATTAAAACTCTCAGACTACGACCAAAGATGACATAAAAAAATAAGATGATATCTTTTATCATCTTTTAATTAATTTAATTATTTCAATTTCAAATTTAGTCCTTGCCCTTTTTCTAGATTTCCATGGATGAGTCACCAAATATCTACAGGCTTTTCTTTAATGGTCTAATTACCATATAAGGACCTCAAGTTTTGAATTCCATAGCTATTTATGTAACACCCCTAACCCGAAACCGTCGTCGGAATAGGGTTAAGAGGTGTTACCGAACAATTACAATATTTCACATCCATTCCACGACAAAAAGTCTATCATCAATCATACATACTCAATTACGAACATACAGTCCCTCATTTAGGTCCACGAGAGCTTAAACACGTGTTAGAAAGGGGTCGAGACTAAACCGAACACTAATGAAAGTTTTCAAAATTTCAACTATTCCTTAAAACTGTTGAGGTCACACACCCTTGCAATCAAGCCGTGTGCCTCACACTGTCACCAGATACCCTCATGTGTCCAGGCCGTGCCAAAGCGGAGCAAGTATTCTGACTTCCCCACACGGCCACCAGGAACGCCCGTGTGCTAAGACCGTGTACTCGTAGACAATATACTGATTTAATCACACGGCTACTAGGCACGTCCGTGTACCCTGGCCGTGCAGACTTGGGCTATCTATTGACTTTATCCCATGGTCACTAGGCTAGCCCGTGTGCCATAACCGTGTAGACAAAACAGGCCATTTGCAAGGCCAATTTGCCACCCACACAAGGGTTTACCAACAAGTTTCAATACAATGCCAATTCATGTTTCTATATGCAATCAAACTTACCATTCCATACATTATGCAACCATCAACTATACCATCTACTTCCATGCTCATTATCATCATAATTAGGACCATTCAAAGTGACATATATACATCTCAAAACATATTTAATTCAAGCATCATGTAATCCACATCAAAAATTCATTTTCAACCATATCTTTCATCAACTACATAATCATGAAATATACCAAACTCACAACTCATTTATAGTTTCAACATCATTCAACTTCCAAGCCAAATCACATGGCAAGGATATAAACATTTCCCAAAACATACCATAACTTCTAGCCTATACATGCCATATTTCATCTCTATACATCTTTCCAAAAGTACCAAAATAGATTGCCGAGAGTGTTATAGAGATGCTGACGATTCTCGGACCGAGCTAGCTTTACTGACACTGTAAAACAGAAAAACAATCACACAGTAAGCTTTCAATAGCTTAGAAAGTTCGTAACATAATACATTATATCAAAACATGCCATCACATAGATTAATTTACAATCACATATATCATACCATCTAAAACTATTATGTTCAATTAACTCTTCCATACACACATTCATAGTTTCATCAACCACATAGGTTCTGAACGTACCTTAGTCAACACTTAGTTGTCAATTACATTTGCTACTCAATACTCACTATTTCATTTCGATCAACTTCCATGTCTTCTTCGATTCAATCGTACACTTAGTGCCCAATTAGTTAGCCGAAGCTTAATTAGCATCGCACACATAGTGCATCTATATCAAACCGATCTTAAATCGATATCGCACACACAGTGCCAACCACAAAGCCAAAGCTTATATTATTTTGCACACACAATGCTAATCATCTCAGTTATATTTCTGAGTATGCACACTTAGTGCCACATAACTCAAGCTCTCACATAGCGTTCACATTTCATTATTATCATATCACTCATTTCATAGCATTAAACATAACTAAATATATGCATTATGTCCGAACTTACCTCGGACGTCAAACTATCGAAACGTTTGATTAATCGAGCACCTTATCTTTGCCTCGATCTCAATCCCAACCTCTGATCTGTTGGTCTCAATCAAGTAACAATGGCCGAATATCACAAAGTTTTTTCCCTTTCTTTTCTTTTGTGTTTTCGGTGGACAAAGATGAACATATTCATCTTATTTTAGTCTTTTTTTTTGTTTAATAAACATATTATTAATATATTTACTATATTATCCTTTTACTAAACATATATGTACATATATACATTAAGGGCATACTTGTCCTTTTCCACCCACTAACCATGTAAATGGGCTAATTGCCTTTTAAGGGCTTCACATTATAAAGGCATCAACAATTGAACACTTAACAATCAGCACACAACATTTTGCACTTTATGCGATTAAGTCCTTTTTCATAATTCAGCACACAATCAATAAAATCTTCACACAGAAATTTCACATAGGCTAAATCACATACTATTCACACAGAAAATAATATTAAATTATTATTCCAACCTCGAAATTGTGGTCTCGAACCACTGTTTTGACTAGGGTCTAAACAGGCTGTTACAACTCTCCCCCTTTAGGGATTTTCGTCCCCGAAAATCTTACCAGTGAATAGGTGCGGGTATTGTTCTTTCATAACGTTTTCAGACTCCCACGTAACCTCTTCAACTCCGTGTTTGTGCCACAAATATTTCACTAAGGTAATTCTTTTGTTTCTCAATTCTTTAGTCTCTCGTGCCAAAATTTGAATTGGTTCTTCACTATACGATAAGTTTGACTGAATCTCAACCTTAGTAGGAGCAATTGCATGAGACGGATCAGATCTGTACCGTCGAAGCATCGACACATGAAATATGTTATGAATCTTTTCTAACTCAGGTGGCAACATCAATCTATAAGCAACCATTCCAATTCTTTCAATGATCTCATACCGTCCAATGAACCTCGGACTCACCTTGCCTTTCCGACCAAATCGAAGTACTTTCTTCCACGGAGACACATTTAAAAACACTTTATCGAATTCAATATCTTTTCGTTTCAAGTCTGCATAAGACTTCTGATGATCTAAGGCCGCTTTCAAACTGTCACGAATGATTTTCACTTTCTGCTCAGTCTCTTTTATAAGATCAACCCCGTGAATCTTATTCTCACTCAGCTCAGTCCAATACAATGGAGTTCGACATTTTCTGCCATAAAGGGCTTTATACAGTGCCATTTTGATACTACATTGAAAATTGTTGTTGTACGCAAACTCAATTAACGGTAAATGCTTTTCCCACGTACTTCCAAACTCAAGTATACAACATCTCAACATATCTTCGATAATCTGAATGATCCTCTCTGATTGACCATCCGTTTTCGGATGAAATGCAGAACTAAAATGTAGCTTCGTGCCTAAAGCCTATTGCAATTTCTTCCAAAATCGCGAGGTAAATCTCGGATCCCTATCAGACACAATGGATAGTGGCACCCTGTGCAATCTCACAATTTTAGTAACATACAATTCAACTAATTTATTGAGTGAATAATCTGTTCTCACCGGAATGAAATGAGCCGATTTCAACAATCTGTCAACTATCACCCAGATCACATCTTCCTTTCTCGGAGATAAAGGTAACCCCGACACAAAGTCCATTGTAATTCTTTCCCATTTCCACTCAGGAATCATGATTGGCTATAACAAACCGGACGAAACCTGATGTTCAACTTTTACTTGCTGACATATTAAACATTTCGACACAAAGTCAGATATGTCCCGTTTCATACCATGCCACCAATAAAACTGTTTCAAATCATTATACATTTTCATACTCCCCGGATGAACAGTCAAATGACTATTGTGAGCTTCATTCAAAATTATCTGAATTAACTTTGAATTTCTCGGAACACAAATCCGATTTCTAAATCTCAGACAATCACCATTATCAACTCGAAATTCTTAATCAACATTCGATTCACACTGAGTTTGTTTAACATTCATTTCAACATCACTTTTTTGAGCATCACAAATCGGACGTACAAACATCGGCTTTACTTTCAACTCAGCTAAAACCGCACTATCATCACATAGATCTATCTGAGTACTCATAGCTCGCAAGGCACATAATGATTTTTGACTCAAGGCATCAGCTATTACATTAGCTTTACCCGGATGATAATCAATCACAAGTTCATAATCTTTCAACAATTCTAACAATCTTTCTCTGTCGCAAATTTAATTCTTTCTGAGTCATCAAGTATTTCAAACTCTTGTGGTCTGTAAAAATATGACTTTTTTCACCAAATAATTAGTGACGCCAAATCTTCAATCAAACACAATTGCTGCCAATTCAAGTTCGTGCGTCGGATAGTTCTTTTCATGCGGCTTTAGTTGCCTCGCAGCATAAGCAATGACTTTGCCTTCTTGCATCAGTACACAGCCCAAACCATTTAATGATGCATCACTATATACTACGAATTCTTTACCTGATTCCGATTGAATTAACACTGGTGCCTCTGTCAACAATGTTTTCAACTGATCGAAACTCCGCTGGCATTTTTCTGACCATTCGAAGTTAACATCTTTCTGTAGCAACTTCGTCAACGGAGTCGCAATAATCGAGAAGCCTTTCACAAACCATCTATAATATCCCGCTAGTCCTAGAAAACTACAGACTTCAGACACATTTCTCGAAGGCTTCCATTCCAAAATAGCTAAAATATTACTCAGATCAACTCGTATTTTCGTAGCTGATACAACATGCCCTAGAAAACAAACCTCTCGTAACCAAAACTCACATTTGCTAAACTTAGTATACAATTGTTTCTCACGCAGAGATTGTAGCACAATTCTCAAAAGCTCGGCATGTTGTGTCTCATCACATGAATAAATCAAAATATCATCAATGAACACCACAACAAAACGATCTAAATACGGTCTGAATATCTGATTCATCAGATCCATAAACACTACGAGAGCATTTGTTAATCTAAAAGGCATCACTAAGAATTCATAATGTCCGTACCTCGTTCTGAAAGCAGTTTTCAACACATTAGATTCTTTAACTCTCAACTGATAGTAGCCCAATCTCAAATCTATCTTAGAAAACACCGTAACTCCTTTTAGCTAATCAAACAAATCATCGATACGAGGCAACAGATATTTGTTCTTTATCGTCACTTTGTTCAATTGTAATCAATACAAATTCTCATAGTACCGTCTTTCTTTTTCACAAATAACACAGGAGCACCCCAGGGTGAGAAACTCAATCTTGCAAACCCTCTATCAGTTAACTCTTGCAACTGTGACTTTAACTATTTCAATTCTGTTGGTGCCATTCTATATGGTGCTATCGAGATTGGAGTTGTTCCCGGTACCAAATCAATACCAAATTCAATTTTTCGAATCGGAGGTAATCCCGGTAGCTCTTCAGGAAACACATCTGGAAACTCACAAACCACAGGCACAGATTCAACTATCTTTTCTAACATTTCTGTATCAATCACATATGCCAGATAGGCTTCGCAACCCTTTCTCACATAGTTCATAGTTTCCATCGTGGATACAACAGCTGGTAATCCTTTCATATCACTGGATTCCATTTGAACTATCTCACCCTTCTGACTTCTCAATTCAATGCTCTTCCTTTTACAATTCACAATGGCATTATGTAGAGTGAGCCAATCCATACCCAGAATTATATCAAATTCATGGAACGATAGCAACATCAAATTAGTCGGAAAACATATATCACGAAACATTAATGGGCAATTTTTGCACACCTTATCCACCAAGACACATTTGCCTAAGGGGTTCGATACTCTAACCACAAATTCAGTAGACTCAACAGGTAAAGTTTTATTCAATACTAGATTCACACACACATAGGAATGAGTTGAACCCGGATCTATTAAGGCAATCACATCAGTATCGAATAGAGTAAAAGTACCAGTTATGACGTCTGGAGATGATGCTTCCTCTCGTGCACGTATAGCATAAGCTGGCAAGTTCTCACTGCTGTATCGGTGGTCCCTCTCTGGCTTCCACTCACATTCCCGACATTTTTGGGTGGTCTATACCTAGCCGTCACATTACTCGATCTCACATTCTTAACATTTTCTTCGTCAGCCATCTTTGGGCAATCTCGGATAAAGTGATCTCGTGACCCACATTTATAGAAAATTCTATTTGTAACACCCCTTACCCGAGTTTAACACCGAGACTGGATACAAGGCATTACCATGCTCACTCTTACTAAATACTTTGAAACGGGCTATAAAATTTCGTTCTGACTTAAAAACTTGTAACACCCCAAACCCGGTCAAAACATTACGACCAAATCTGGGTTGTTACAAGAAAAGTATATTTGAAGAGTTTTAGGTAAAATGTAGGAATTCGAGAAAAACATTTTGTTTAGAGAGTTCAAGCTAAGGCTAATTGAAAATTTCGTTAAGTTGTACATATCATACTATCTTCTCTTTGAGTTAAATAGATGCTGAAAACATGTTTATTTTACTTAAACCGAACTTAGAGAATTTTGAAAGGTGATAATCAGAATGAGTGTTGTGGTGTGTGACCTTTGGAAATAATGTTTGTATTGTTAAGTAAAATCCCAAGTTTTTAATTATTTATGGCTTGTTATCCACTCGTTGAAATTTTGAGAAAACCTCTATTTACGTTTTTAAGAAAACCCCATTTTTCGATAATTCGTAACATATATGAGATCAGCATTTAAGAAAACCCCAAATTAAAGTTAAAGGAGCCTTGTTACAAATTAAATTCCTGAAATAGCAATAAAATTAAAAATAAAGTTCGAGTTTACTAAAGAAATCGCAATGCATCGCCACCTCGAGTCCGTTTCGGCTCAAAAACCCGCCACTACTGATTACCTGCAAAATTAGCAAAAGGGGTGAGTCATCGAGACTCAGTGTGTAAATCCCCGTATAATGCAAACTGGGCCTTAGCCAACTTAATTCGGCACATGTCACATGTATGCAATGCAACCCAACCCAGTTTAGCTCTCCATCCAAACACCCGTGACATTACGCCACTGTGGTTCATGACCACCGTGGTCCTCTACCACTAGTGACAAAGTCACTATAATATGTAATCGTGGGGCCAACCCACTGTGGTCTTAGACCACCGTGACGATCTCTGATAAATTACGCATACGTGGGGCCAACCCACTGTGGTACTTAACCACCAAGACAAGTCACTGATTAAAACATTCGTGGTTTCAATCACCGTGGTACTTAGACCACTCGTGACAGTAGTCACTAGTTCTCCCTCCTCCTTTCATTCAATCCCGAACCCATGCTCTTTATATCGTGCACAATATGTATGCAACCATTATCACAATGCATAACAGATACTATTTCATACATACATAACATCGAACATACTTACATGCATATAATCAAGAATATCAACATCCAAGAACTTACCTGGTGTCTCCAACCTTACCCATAAGGGTATTTTGCCTATCACATCAGTCATTTCGGCTTTCAGCCATTACAGTTAATAACATAGCAACAAATAAGCGTGTGAGTAATACACACCTGATAACACGTAACACTAGGCTTTCTACGTCGACGCTTTCACTAGCAGAGACGACTGCTATTTGCCTATGCCAAGCAGACGTCGACTCTCTACCACAGCCCAGCGGAAAATCCTGAACCGCCAACACCGCACGCCTTTTGAACTTTTGAACAAAACTATGGATTCATTCCCCTCCTGGGCTTGACCGTTTCTTGTATCAATGAAATAGACTTGATCAGAGATCAAAGAGAACCTTTGATTGACTAATCAATAGCTTCGGTTAAAATAGAATATAATAGAAAGAGTCTAAATACGCAAGACTAAAGAACTCTTTACCTTAAGAATCTGAATGAAAAGATGAGATTCGGAAATCGACTGATCCTCAGACTTTGGATTCAAATCGTATGGCAAAAGGTGTTCCCCGGAATAAGCGTCCCAAATGAGAGAAGAAGATATAGGAAGAGGGGTTAACCAAAATATATATACCAAGCCAATTAGACATTCGACTTTGGCTACAAAAATCGAAAGAAAGGAAAAAGAGATGAGAAACAGAATCTCTCCTTACCTTATCAATAGAGTCGATCGAAAAGACTTCCTGGCCAAGATCCCTAACCCCTTGCTTCGCGATATTCGGCTAACAGGCACAACGTGAAAGAACTAGGTTTGTTAACAAAATAGATTCGGCCTCCCTTTGAAAAGAAAGGATGGAGAGATAGATTATGAGAACAAATAAAAGAGAACCTTACCTTAAAGCAGAGATGCTGATTGACACTCAAGATGATTCGGCTAAGGAGCAAACAGGCTGAGAACTGAGAGGAGTAGAAGTGTTGGTCTACTAGAGAAATAAAAAGGAGAGATGGTGTTTTAGTTATGGTGAATGATGTAGGGACGAAACACAAAGAGAGGAGAAAAGAAGTAGGTTTCAGTCAAAGGAGAAAAGAATGTCAAATGCAAGAAGTAAAGGGTGAAGGAAAAGGTTTCAGCCTTGGAGTAGAATGTAGTAAAAAGAAGAAGAAAATTGGGTGAATAGGGAGAGTGATGAGATGAGATTCGGCCAAAGTGACTTGGGTAACTTGAAGGAAACAATGCTCAATAGAAAGGTTGACAACCAAAGAAAAGAAATGAAATGAAAAGAACGGTTGAAAAGAACAAATAGAATTCCACCCGAAAGTACCTTAGATGCAGTAGGGGAAAAATCGACATACAAGGTAAACAACACCCAAAAAGAAACTACAAGCTCAACTCCAATTTCGGCACACACCTAAGGCAACCCGATTATGCTCCCTCATGCCCCTCTAGCCAAAGTTTCCTTCCCACATACCCCTCATTCGGCCAACCACTTCCACCAACAACTTATCCAACATTTCCCTCCTACTTTCACTCTCCTTCAACCATTCAAACAAGTTGACCAATTTAAATATCACCAACACCTCATGGCCACTCATTTGAATATGTTGACTCATTTAACCATCATCCTTGGAGAGTCCTTGTCGAAACCACCTTCTCCCCATCCAGGTGCCAAAAATAAAGCTCCAAAGTGAGGCATGTGGGATTCGAATCTTCTCCCTGCTGCTTCCCCCTTGTGACGCCACTTCCCTGCACTCTAAGTGGCATCTCATTGCCACTTTACACCTCTCTTCTTGTGTTAACAAACACAAGTAATTACCCTTAAGGCCTGCCTCAGCTAGCTCTCCCCTAAAGTGCCTAAAAATAAAATTTTCACCAAGGCTCAAGCTTAACCCTGAGCCTTCCCGGGACTCCCAAACACACGAAATTAACAAACAGAGCATGGCAAACACACAACAAACATTAAATGTAGAGCACCTAATCCCAGGATGTTACAGTTCTACCCCCTTAAAGAAATTTCGACCTAATTTACCTGATCAAAAGAGGTGAGGGTATTGCTGTCGCATCACCTCCTCTGGCTCCCACGTGGCCTCCTTTGAACCGTGATTCTGCCACAACACTTTGACCAATGGAACCGTCTTCCTCCGCAACACCTTAACATCTCGATCTAGGATTTGAACTGGTTCTTCCTCAAACGATAAATCAGGTTTTACCTCAATTTCATCCACTGGAGCTATGTGAGATTTGTTCAAACGGTAGCGCCTTAACATAGAGACATGAAATACATCATGTATCTGCCCCAATTCTAGAGGTAGATCGAGCTGATAAGCTACTGATCCCACACGCTTCAACACACGATATGGCCCAATGAACCTAGGGCTCAGCTTGCCTTTTCGACCAAACCTTAAGACTTTCTTCCACGGTGAAACTTTTTGAAAAACCCGATCACCCACTGCAAATTCTATATCGTTACGCTTCAGATCCGCATAAGATTTCTGTCTATCAGAGGCTTCCTTTAACCGAGTCCGAATCAACTTCACTTTTTCCTCTGTCTCTGAAACCAATTTCGGACCCAACAAACGTCGCTCATCCAACTCTTTTCAGTAGGTAGGAGTGCGACACTTCCGACCATACAATGCTTTGTAGGGTTCCATCTGGATACTGGATTGATAGCTGTTGTTGTGAGCAAATTCTTCCAACGGCAAGAACTCCTCCCAACTACGCCTGAAGTCGATGACACAACCTCTCAACATGTCTTCCAAGATATGCTGAAATCAAGTCTTGTACCCAATGCTTGATGCAACGCCTTCCAGAATCGTGACGTAAATCTGGGGTCTCTGTCCGATATGATAGGCACAGGTACCCCATGTAACCTCACAATCTCCGCCACATACAGCTTGGCCAACTTCTGTAATGAATAACCAACCCGAACCGGTATGAAGTGAGCGGACTTCGTCAACCGATTGACAATTACCCACACTAAATCTTTCTTTGTAGGCGTAAGGGGTAGCCCACTCACAAAGTCCATCGTTATCCTCTCCCATTTACAAAGTGGAATCTTCACTGGTTGTAGCAACCCTGACGGCAATTGGTGTTCCGCCTTCACCTGCTGACACGTCAAGCATTTACCCACAAATTCAGTCACCTCTTGCTTCAGACTCAGCCACCAAAACTGTTCTCGTAGATCTCAATACATCTTACTTCCTCCAGGATGCATAGCGTATGGGCTACTATGCGCTTCCTGCAGAATCTTCTGCCTTAACTCAGAATCTTTTGGCATACAAATCTTCCCTCGAAAGCACAATACCCCATCACTGTTCACACTAAAATCTTCTATCTCACCTCCTGCCACTAACTGAAGTTTCGAACTTAGCGACTCATCAGACAATTGCTTCTCTTTAATCTGACTGACCCAAGAAGGCTTCACTTGAAGTTCAGCTAACACACTTCCATCATCATACAAGTTGAGATGGGCGAACATTGCCCTCGAGTCCGATATCACTTTACGACTCAATGCGTCTGCCACTACATTAGCTTTACCCAGATGATACTCGATCGAACAATCATAGTCCTTCAACAATTCAACCCACTTCCGCTGCCTTAAATTCAACTCCTTCTGGGTAAGGAGGTATTTAAGGCTCTTGTGCTCGGTGTAGATAATGGACTTCTCCCCATACAGGTAATGTTTCCAAATCTTTAGAGCAAACACCACCGTAGCTAACTCTAGATCATGCATGGGATAATTCACTTCATGTGGTCTCAACTGCCGAGACACATATGCTACCACCTTCCCTTCCTGCATCAACACACATCCTAATCCCGTGTACGACGCATCACAGTAAACGACAAACTCCTTTCCAATCTCAGGTTGAATCAACACTGGAGCCTCAGTCAAGATCCTTTTCAGTTTCTCAAAACTTTCCTGCTGCTTATCCGACTAGACGAACGGTACCCCTTTCTGTAACAACTTGGTTAACGGTGCGGCTATTAACGTGAATCCCTTAACAAACCTTCTGTAGTACCCAGCCAAACCAAGAAAGCTCCAAATTTCTGCCACAGACTTAGGCGGTTTCCAGTCCAACACGGCTTTAATTTTTCGGGGATCAACCCTAATTCCCTCAGCAGACACAACATGCCCTAGAAAGGTAACTTCCTTTAACCAAAATTCACAGTTACTGAATTTGGCGAACAACTATTTTTCTCTTAGAATCTGCAAAACCACCCGAAGATACGAATCATGTTCCTCTTCAGACTTGAATAAACCAAAATATCGTCTATGAACACCATGACAAATCGGTCCAGATAGGGTTGGAATACCCGGTTCATTATGTCCATAAACACAGCTGGTGTATTTGTCAACCCGAACGGCATCAACAAGAACTCGTAGTGACGATAACGAGTTCAAAAAACTGTCTTATGAATATCTGCCTCCTTAACCTTAAGCTGGTGATAACCTGACCTCAAGTCTATCTTTGAAAAGACTGAAGCGCCTCGCAACTGATCGAACAGATCGTCTATCCTAGTCAGCGAGTACTTGTTCTTAATCGTCAACTTGTTCAACTGCCTATAGTCAATGCACATCCGCATTGACCCATCCTTCTTCTTAACAAATAACACCGGTGCTCCCCAAGATGACACACTGGGTCGGATAAAACCCCGGTCCAACAGTTCCTGAATTTGCGCCTTAAGTTCCACCAACTCCCTCGGCGCCATTCTATAAGGGGTAATGGACACTGGCGCTGCTCCCGGAAGAAGATCAATACCGAATTCCACCTTGCGATCCAGAGGTAACCCTGGAAGCTCTTCTGGAAAAACATCAGAGAATTCCTTCACTGTTTTGACATCCTTTACAACCAACTCCTTGGCTTCCAAAGTACTAATGAAAGCTAAGAACACTTCAGACCCTTTTCTCACCATTCTTTCAGCCTTTAAAGTAGACACTACATTGGACAAGTAGTTCCTTCTCTCGCCTATAACTAAGACTTCATTATCCCCAGGAGTCCTTAACACCATGCGCTTAGCAGCACAATCCAAGTTTGCTTGATATCTCACTAACCAGTCCATGCCCAAGATTAAATCAAACTCACCGAACGGTAGTTCCATCAAGTCAGCCGGGAAAACCATCCCTTGCACTTCTAGAGGTACACTTCTAAAGAGTTTGTTCACCACTACAGATTGCCCTAAAAGGCTAAGTACAGTCATCTCCCTAGAAGCAATCTCAGAGTCTATGTTTAGAGTTCTAGACACAGTACTAGTAACATAGGAATGTGTTGAGCCAATATCAATCAGTGCAGTAAAAGGCAAACCGAAAATAAGAAACGTACTGGTTATAACGTCCGGTGCATCGTCCTCCTCTCGGCATCTAGCTGCATAGACCAACCCAGGCTGCCTTGAATCTGTGTTCCCAGCACCTCTGCCCGGTGCTCCACATCCACGACCAAAACCATTTCCTCCTCTGGCTAGACCACGACCCCTCTGTGGCTGCTGACCACCTCTACCAGGCTGAGCATAATTCTAGCCCACTGGCCGCGTTCTGTTTGGCTCTTACAAACAATCTCTTACCCGATGATCCACTGATCCACATCTGTAGCATCCATTACTTCTTGCCGAGCACTCTCCTAAATAAAACTTCCCACGCGTAGTACATTGCTGTGGCCGACCAGCAACAACAGACCTCACAGCTCGACCTGGCCCATCTAACCTAGGCCTCTTCTGGAAATTCCCAGTAGATCTTGACGGTTCAAAACATCTTTTGTTCCTACCCTTGTCCCTATCCTGGTTCTGCCTTTCAGATCGCTGCTATCTTAGCCTTTTCCACCAAAACAGCGAACTCTCTTTCCCGTTGTGGAGCTATCAGTACTCGCAACTCGTCCCTCAGACCATCCTCAAATCGGACACAGCGCTCATGATCTGTGGACACAATACCTCGGGCATACTGGCTAAGACGTAGGAATTTCGCCCAATACTCGCCCACTGACTTACTCCCCTGAATCAAGTTAAGGAATGCCTTCCACTGAGCGTCCACATAGCTTGACCCAATGTATTTCCCCTGGAACGCAGACTTAAAAAAGTCCCAGGTAATGCGGTCCGCTGCTGTACCATCCCTGACCATGAGCCACCACTGGTAAGCCATATCGCGGAGAAGAGACACAACCCCTTTCAATTTCTCTTCTGCGGTGCAGTCAAGATCATCCATGATGTGCTCAACCGCCTCGAGCCAATACTCAGCTACATTAGGAGCTACACCAGAGACGCCCCTAAACATTTCAGCCTCATTCGCTTGAAGTCGCTCCGACATAGATTTTTGAGCCACTTATCCTGTGCTCGCTCCCGCAACTCTTTCTAGAACACGTAACATAGCCTGAGACATCGCATCGTCTCCACCAGTTTGGTCCTAAAATTCTGCTTCTGCAACTGGTGATGCTGGCACCTCACTTTCTGACCCATGCTCAAATTCCGAGGGCTCAGCCCCAACATCTCTGCCCTTTCCACGGCCTCACATACCTCATCCACGTCCTCTAGTACTCATTTCTACTAACTCAATTTAATCTGATTAAAAGTTTTATGAGTTAGTGTTTTCTTCCACTGTTTATTACAAAGCAGTTTTATGAAAATAGCATTATGAGTAATTCTCTCCCATCCATGCATACCTAAGCTTTCGGTCACTAGAGTTGCATTTCTCAGTACAAGTAATCATAGCATATTACACCTACTTCATGTAAAACAACCAAAAGTCAGAAGACTTACCGTGCGGATTTGGTGCCGGAGACTCGGGTGCCATGCTTTCCAGAGGACATATATTTCCAAACTATTTTCTAAACCATCGTTTGAAATCATTTTGAACCCCATAATTGTAACACCCCAAAATCGGTCAAAACGTTACGACCAAATCTAGGTTGTTACAAGAAAAGTAGATTTGAAGAGTTTTAGGTAAAACGTAGGAATTCGAGAAAAACATTTTGTTTAGAGAGTTCAAGCTAAGTCTAATTGAAAATTTCGTTAAGTTGTACATATCATACTATCTTCTCTTTGAGTTAATTAGATGCTGAAAACGGGTTTATTTTACTTAAACCGAACTTAGAGAATTTTGAAAGGTGATAATCAGAATGAGTGCTGTGGTGTGTGACCTTTGGAAATAATGTTTGTATTGTTAAGTAAAATACCAAGTTTTTAATTGTTTATGGCTTGTTATCCATTCGTTGAAATTTTGAGAAAACCTCTATTTACGTTTTTATGAAAACCCCATTTTTCGATTATTCAAAACATATATGAGATCAGCATTTAACAAAACCCAAAATTAAAGTTAAAGCGGCCTTATTACAAATTAAATTCCCGAAATAGTAATAAAATTAAAAATAAAGTTCGAGTTTACTGAAGAAATAGCAATGCATGGCCACCTTGAGTCCGTCCCGGCTCCAAAACCCGCCATCTACTGATTACCTGTAAAATTAGCAAAAGGGGTGAGTCATCGAGACTAAGTGTGTAAATCCCCATATAACACAAATTGGGCCTTAGCCCACTTAATTCGACACATGTCACATGTATGCAATGCAGCCCAACCCAGTTTAGCTCTCCATCCAAACACCCCTGGCATTACGCCACTGTGGTTCATGACCACCGTGGTCCTAGACCACTCGTGACAAAGTCACTATAATATGTAATCGTGGGGCCAACTCACTGTGGTCTTAGACCACAGTGACGATCTCTGATAAATTACGCATACGTGCGGCCAACCCACTGTTGTACTTGACCACCGAGACAAGTCACTGATTAAAACATTCGTGGTTTCAACCACCGTGGTACTTAGACCACTTGTGACAGTAGTCACTAGTTCTCCCTCCTCCTTTCATTCAATCCCGAGCCCATGCTCTTTACATCGTGCACAATATGTATGCAACCATTATCACAATGCGTAACAGATACTATTTGTAACACCCCTCACCCGTGTCCAACTCTGCGACAGGGTTCGAGGCGTTACTGGACTTAAACATTCACAATCGTACAAAATCGAGTTACCAAATTTTGCCCAAAATTAAAACTTTTCAAACACATGCCATGGACAAAATAGGCTTACAGGCCAAAATCATTATAAGCCGCATCTTATGGCTATAATCAACAAATCAATATAAGCCAATACATTTGGCTAATCGCAACAACATCCATCATAAAAACAAAAACCTAAGTCCCTATACATGCCACTCACTTGAAAACATTTAACATACACATGCCAATACTCCAAGGATAATGGCCCGATAGTGTGATACTGCCTCTGACGATCTCCAACCCTGAGCTGACCTGACAAAACTAAAAGAAATGGAAAGGAGGGAGTAAGCTTTACGCTTAGTAAGCTCGCATGAAACTAATAAGCAATGTGATAACATGCTATTTTCATATTCTTCCTATTTATTCAAATTCCAGTTAAGCTGTTTTCTTGAGTTATAGTATTTAAATTATTTATATCTGGAGCTACGAAACTCCAAATTAAGATCTGTTAATTTTCCCTAAAACTAGACTCATTTATCTTCTTACCATAAAATTTCCAGAATTTTTGGTTAGGCCAATTAATACAGTTTATTCATTAAAAATTCCCCTATTTTACTGTTTGACTATTCTGACCTCTCTTCACTACGAATCAATTTTCTCCTTGTACAGAGTTCATATGACCTTATTATTTTGTTCATTTGAAAATAGACTCATTCAGGTTTTCATGCATATAAATTATATCCCACAATTATTTGTGTACAATTTTTAATGATTTTCCCAAGGCAGAATAGGGGATCACGTAATCATTCTAAACTAGTCTCACAGAAATTCAAATATCTCAAAATATACGAATCATTTGTTTTCTAGGTTTCTTTTATATGAAAATAGACTCAATACGATTTAAATCAATATCTCATCAAACTTATAATTCAATCTCTACTATTTTTAGTGATTTTTCAAACTCATGTCACTGCTGCAGTCCAAACAGTTTTATTGTAAATTTTTGCTCTATCTTTCACTTTAGTTGTGTTCATCACTTGCTTATACCAACCTTTCCAATTTCCGATTACATATTGAACATATTGTTCATACGTACATTTTCCACATTTCTTAATTGGTCACATTCACACTTGCACTTACTCATAACATGATCGCACCAATCATCATTAGTAAATTATCTCGTTGAACCCCTTCGGAAAACACACGATACTCGGTGGTCTTAGCACATAGCTCCACCTACACATAATTCGGCTTTCTTGTACACATGGTGAAGGTCCCTTATGACCCATGTGACCTAGCCATTCCATCTCGTAGCTTTCTTGTCTACATGGTATCCAACACTAGGAACCGCTCATGTGACCTAGCTACTCATAACCCGTAACTTTCTTGTACACATGGTATACACACAGTATTACACATGTGACCTTGTTACATATGAAATTATTATCCCGTAGCTTTCTTGCACACATGGTGAAAGTCCCTTATCATCCATGTGGCCTAGCTACATATTAAATTTTGCCATCTAGTAGCTTTCTTGTGCACACGGTGAAGGTCCTTTATCACTCGTGGACCTAGCTACATATTGTCTGTATCTCTCGGTTTTCCGAAGGTTCAATCGAGAATTTCACATTCCATACATTTTCATATTATAGTTATCACCCAATGATTTCCATAATATCTAGCAAAATAATTATTGAACAAGTAAAATAAATGCATTATTTACATATCAACTTTCCATTTCACATAATAAACATAGTCATAGAAAACACCTTTAAGCACAACATTTCGACCCATTTTCCATGTCACCTATGTCACCTTTTATCGTAAATATTATTATTAAATCAATTCACCAACATAATATACAAAACATGTAATTCAGCAAAATCAATTTAATACGACAATTTAGGTTTCAAACATACATTACGACATTATTGAATTATTATTTACACACCAACTTACCTCGAATGTCGAAACGGTCATTTTACCAACTTTCCAGATTTTTCGATTTTCCTCCAGGTCTAGGTCCAATTCTCATTTTTTGGGGTCTAAAACATCACATTTCACTTATTTAATTAATGTACTACTCAAAACAGTCCCTAACTCAAACTTTGGCAAAATTACAATTTTGCCCCTAAACTTTTGCATAATTATAATTTTTCCCCTAGGCTCGAAAATTAAACTTCATCCCTTATTATTATGTTTTATAACATGTTGAACATTTTTCCCTTCTATAGCAACATCAAATTCTCACTCTAACATGTACTTATGAACATTAGGTATTTTTACCGATTATGTCGTTTTACTCGTTTTCACGTAAAATCGCTTAGCAAAAGTTATTTAACATGATTTCAGCCTTCATATCCTATCATAAAACATCAAAATAAACACATTTCACCTATGGATATTTTTCCAAATATGAACCCTAGGTTAAATTATTGCTAGAATAAGTTAAACCAAGTTACCGAGATTCCAAAAACGCAAAGAACATTAAAAACGGGGCTTGGAATCACTTACTATGGAGCTTGGAAGCTTGAAACAAACCCTAGCTATGGAGAACCCTTGTAATTTCGTCCTAATGAAGAAGATGGACATATTTGGCATTTAAATTTTGTTTTTAATTCATTTAATTCACTAAATTACCAAAATGCCACTTAAAAAATCTTTTGAAACATACCCATCCATGTCGATTTTTGTCCACCAACTTAACCAATGGTCTAATTATCATTTAAGGACCTCCAATTTAAAATTTCATAACAATTGGACACCTCTAACATGTAGAACTCAACTTTTGCACTTTTTACAATTTAGTCATTTTGACTAAATTGAGTGCCCAAACGTCGAAATTTTCGAACGAAATTTTCACGGAATCTTTCCGTGAAATTGTAGACCATAAAAATATAATAAAAATAAAATTTTCCTCGTCGTATTTGTGATCTCGAAACCACTGTTTCGATAGGCCCTAATTCGGGATGTTACACTATTTCATATATGCATAACATCGAACATACATACATGTATATAATCAAGAATATCAACATCAAAGAACTTACTCGGTGTCTCCAACCTTACCCATAAGGGTATTTTGCCTATCACATCAGTCATTTCGACTTTCAGCCATTAGAGTTAATAACATAGCAACAAATAAGCGTGTGAGTGATACACACCTGATAACACGTAACACTAGGCTTTCTACGTCGACGCTTTCACTAGCAGGGACGACGGCTACTTGCCTATCCCAAGCAGACATCGGCTCTCTACCACAACCTGGCAGAAAATCCCGAACCACCGACACCGCACGCCTTTTGAACTTTAGAGCCGAAACTATGGGTTCACTCCCCTCCTGGGCTTGACCGTTTCTTGTGTCCATGAAATAGACTTGATCAGAGATCAAAGAGAACCTTTGATTGACTAATCAAGAGATTAGGTTAAAATAGAATATACGCAAGACTAAAGAACTCTTTACCTTAAGAATCTGAATGAAAAGATGAGATTGAAAAATCGACTGATCCTCAGATTTTGGACTCAAATCGTATGGCTAAAGGTGTTCCCCGGAATAAGCATCCCAAACGAGAGAAGAAGATATAGGAAGAGGGGTTAACCAAAATTATACACCAAGCCAATTAGCCATTCGGCTTTGGCTACAAAAACCGAAAGAAAGGAAAAAGAGATGAGCAACAGAATCTCTCATTACCTTAACAATAGAGTCGATTGAAAAAGACTTCCTGGCCAAGATCCCTAACCCCTTGCTTCGCGATATTCGGCTAACAGGCACAAAGTGAAAGAACTAGGTTTGTTAACAAAATAGATTCAGCCTCCCTTTGAAAAGAAAGGATGGAGAGATAGATTATGAGAACAAATAAAGGAGAACCTTACCTTAGAGTAGAGATGCCGATTGACACTCAGAGAACAAATAAAGGATAACCTTACCTTAGAGTAGAGATGTCGATTGACACTCAAGATGGTTCAGCTAAGGAGCAAACAGGCTGAGAACCGAGAGGAGTAGAAGTGTCAGTCTACTAGAGAAATAAAAAAGAGAGATGGTGTTTTAGTTATGGTGAATGATGTAGGGATGAAACACAAAGAGAGGAGAAAAGAATGTCAAATGAAAGAAGTAAAGGGTGAAGGAGAAGGTTTCGGCCTTGGAGTAGAATGTAGCAACAAGAAGAAGAAAATTGGGTGAATAGGGAGAGTAATGAGATGAGATTCAGCCAAAGTGACTTGGGTAACTTGAAGGAAACAATGCTCAATGGAAAGGTTGACAACCAAAGAAAAGAAATGAAATGAAAAGAAAGGTTGAAAAGAACAAAGAGAATTCCACCCGAAAGTACCTTAGATGCACTAGGGGAAAAAACGACACATAAGCTAAACAACACCCAAAAAGAAAATACAAGCTCAACTCCAATTTCAGCACACACCTAAGGCAACTCTATTATGCTCCCTCATGCCCCTTTAGCCAAATTTGCCTTCCCACATACCCCTCATTCGGCCAACCACTTCCACCAACAACATATCCTAGATTTCCCTCCTACTTTCACTCTCCTTCAACCATTCAAACAAGTTGACCAATTCAAATATCACCAACACCTCATGGCCATTCATTTGAATATGTTGACTCATTCAACCATCATCCTTGGAGAGTCCTTGCCGAAACCACCTTCTCCCCATCCAGGTGCCAAAAATAAAGCTCCAAAGTGAGGCATGTGGGATTTGAACCTCCTCCCTGCTGCTTCCCCCTTGTGACGCCACTTCCCTGCACTCTAAGTGGTGTCTCCTTGCCACTTTACCACCTCTCTTCTTGGGTTAACAAAACACAAGTAATTACCCTTAAGGCCTGCCTCAGCTAGCTCTCCCCTAAAGTGCCTAAAAATAAAATTTTTAGCAAGTCTCAAGCTTAACCCCGAGCCTTCTCGAGACTCCCAAACACACCAAATTAACAAACAGAGCATGGCAAACACACAACAAGCATTAAAGGTAGAGCCCCTAATCCCAGGATGTTACAGAACTTCTCTTTCTTAATCTAATCATACACTTCATGAGCCTACGAGGCCATAAGCACTTATCCGAAGACTTTCGAAACTTAATCGAAAACTCATCTTTGAAGTAGGGTTCACACGCCCATGTGACCTGGAACACGCCCGTGTACCCTTAGACACGCCCATGTCTTCAACCGTGGCACGCCTGTGGGCTTAGACCGTGTGCAAGTCCTTGATATACTGACTTAATCACACGGCCTGGGGAACACGCCCATTTTCTGACCGTGTATAACACACGACCTAAACAAACGGCCATGGGATTAGCCGTGGTCTATCCTAACTTAAAGACACCAAGGTGCAGGGTACGCACGGCCTAGACACACGCCCGTGTGTCTACCCGTGTGGGCACATGATACCACTCTAATTTGCATACATTCATTCATCATCACATAACTTCTAGTAATACCAATAAATATCTTGATTTAAAGACATTTAATCATAAGAGAACTAAAGTCTTCAACCCATACACTAAGGGAACTATTTCCTATAAGATTACGAACAACTTAAGCCATCATCTGTGGCTATACACAAACAAGCTATAAGTTTTCTTAGGCCAACACAACTTGGCTACATTCATTGAAACTAAATAAACTTTAAAAGAATCCCTATACATGCCATGACTCATAAGAACTTGAAACACCATACCAAGCGATTATGCGATAGTGTGAAAACATCTCCGACAGCCTCCAACCCGAGCTAGTTAAAAATAACCTATAAGAGATAAGAAGAGTAAAGGAGTAAGCGAAAATGCTTAGTAAGTTCATACACATAATCATAAAAACATTGACATTCATTAAATATCCATGACTACAAGGCATTAAAAATGAAGTTTCTTATAAACTCATGGTTACTTACTCAACCACTTTTGAAGCTTACTCATTCTATCTCTTACCACATTCTTACCATGACACAAGCCAATTGCTTGTTTAATTAGCATACATTCCTGCACTTATCACTACATGATCATACAAACAACATATTAAGCATTTTCAGCAAGTCACTCATTCTATTAATCTATCGGTGGTTACTCACTCAACCTACCATTGAATCTCTACTAGGGTGGTATCGCACACAGTCCATCACTAATCATCAATAAGGTGACATCGCACATAGCTTACCATTATTATACATTCATGGATAGTCATCCAATTGTAATTCTCTATTTTAGATGTTCACCCAGGAACACCCTCACACACTACTATACTTGTTTAAATTTCTACGATACTCATTTGCATTCACACAATGCATTAGTAAATCTATCTCGTACAATTAAAGTGTATTGATCTCACATAACCCACTAGGATTCATTATACACTGAATTCATCTCCATTCAATTCTAACACACACATGTGCTCCTCGGGGTTCAACCACATACGTTTTCACTTTCAACATACAAGTTGAATCACTCACAGTGTTAAATGACTCTCTTGAGTATCATACACTTAGTGTCACTTTCACACCATACCGCAATAGGGTCTCACTTGCATTAACATGTCGATGCCATATCCCAGACATGGTCTTATATGAATTCTTATACCGAGGCCATATCCCAGACATGGTCTTATATGAATTCTTATACCGAGGCCATATTCCGAGATGGTCTTACACGTATTAACATATCGATGCCATGTCCCTGACATGGTCTTATACGAATTCTTTCATCATTTCCATGTCCTTGACATGGTCTTATTTAATATCTCTCACCGAGGCCATGTTCCAATATGGTCTTACACGGAACTTTAACTAGCATCATTTCATACTATCTACATTTTCTCATTTTTCTTTGATTCAATTCTCTTGACATCTCATTAAAAAATAATTCATGCATTCGTAAGTAATCATACATTCCATACAGCATTGGAATATTAGACTAGCTCGTACGTAATTGCAATAATTGTATATGAACTTACCTCGATGATGAAAGGCCGAAAATGACTTTTTGCCCACCTTTCTTTTTTTTTTCACCCGTTCTAGGTCCGAAACTCGTTTCCTTTGATCTAGAACAATGGAATTTAGTGATTTAATCACTTATAAATCATAATATATCACAAACTACACTTTAGGAAAAATGACTATTTTGCCCCTACACTTTGGCAAAATTACAATTTTACCCTAAGGCTCGTAAATAAATTTTCATCACATTTTCTTATTAAACAAGCCTAGCTGAACATTTAATCGTCTTACAACTATCCACAATTTCAATTATTTCATGCCTTAATGAACAATTTACAACTTTTGCATTTTAGCCCAAATTAGGTGTTTTTAGGACAACACCTTTCACAAAAGTTGTTTCTCATCATCTTATCATTCATTTTCTTCCATAAAAACTCAGCAACCAGCATAAAATCTCTAATGGCAAGTCCCTAGACTCTCAACCATATTGCAAAATAGTTCCCTCATTAGCTAGTTTAAGCTTTGGGGACTCCAAAAGTACAATTTTTATCAAGAAAAGTCATCAAAATCACTTACTAATAAGGGAGATAGCTTGGCTAAAAGTTCAAACCCCCAAAGCTCCATTTCTTCTTCAATTTTCAGTTGAGAGAAGATAGGTGAATAGTGAAAGATGATAACATCTTTTACTCATCTTATTTTATTCATTTTATCACCTAATTCCCACCTATTTTGACCAAAATTAAAAATTCTTGTCCCCTATGTCACATGGCCGGCCTACTCACTTAAAACAAGGCCAAATTGCACAATTGGGGCCTCCAATTAATAGCCCATAGCTATTTGGCACCATTTGCAAATAAACTAGAACTTTCGCACTTTAAGCGATTTAGTCTTTTTTCACAATTTAGCTAGAAATCGCTAAAATTAATGCACCAAAATTTTCATGCATCATTAATAACATATTATAACACATAACATGACATGAAAATAATTTTCCCCAACCTCCAATTAGTGATTCCAAGATCACTGTTCTGACTAGCCCCTAAATCGGGCTGTTACAATTCTCCCCCTAAGGGATTTTTGTCCCCGAAAATCTTATCAGGAGAAGTTGCTACTAACATTCTTACAACATTTCCATAAACTTCTTCAAAATCGTGAATCCACTTAACCTCAAGTTCCTCTTTTCAACCACCTTTAAGCTATCATACACAAGGTCGAAACATCACTTGCGACCTAAATATTTCTTCCTCCAGGGCGTATACTTAGTAATCCACTAATTAAGAACTCTGTACACGTCCAAACGATCGTTTGGATCTTTACTGACTGATTCACTAAAATCCGAATGTTATCCCCCTCCTTGGGAATTTTGTCAACCCAAATTTGAAATCTATAAGGTTTTATCTCACTTTCTCATTAAAGCATTCACCGACTGTAATAATCTTGACTTGTACGCTTTGAAAACTCATCTTTTAGCGGTCAACTACTTCTGACCATAAACTCAATTATATCATAAAATGTATTATAGTGCCAAAACATTTATGCACGTAATTGTACTACTACTAAATCTCATACCAAAGCTTCTGTATAAGTTCTGGATTCATCATCATTCAAATTCTATCTCGAGGAAGCATCAACAACAGAAATCTTATCCAACATGGATCTTTCATCCAGACATCTGCACTATGTCTATTATCTGAGAAGTATTATACTAACTATACTCACCAGTGTAATAGCTCTAGCCATTCTCACTATTTCAGTTCAAAATCTTCTGTAGCATAAGATACTCTCACTCATCAAAATTTAGAAAATACACATTGACTTTTCCATGGATCATTTCATAACATCTATCTCACGACACTGACACAAAAGTGATTGTCTCAGGATCACCAACCTGTCAACTTTTTTCTTCTCGATTCAGACTGAACTCAGTACTAGAACATTCAATTACTAGCTCCTTCTATAGCTTTCAACTCAACTATCATGGCTTGGACATTTCGATGAGCATATCTTTATATCATGCTCCCTACTCATGTACACACAGAATTTTATCCTCCTTATTGATTGTTATACGCAATTATACACAGAACTTGAATCATATCTCAATACAGCAGGGACATCTTGATTGAATTCATTAACTCTATTCGGCTTGCCCGAAAACCCATCGCACAACATGAAACTTGTGATTTCACTTCTTCTACTAGAATCATTCCTAACTTCTTCCCTCAAGGCACCCGAATAGGGTTACGAGGAAATAAAGAAAAGTTGATTTCAATTAACTAAATCTACAACCACTTAGTCCGATTTCTTACTCAGCTAACTTTCTCACACAATCACAATTTCCTGAAAAGAACATCCACATCACCCTTAAAGGGAAACAAGTATTAATACAGAATACCCAAGGGAATCAATATAATCCATTCATGGTATTAAGTAACCATGCACAGGTCACAGGCTTCAAGCCAACTTACTCATACGTGCCCTTTATTAAGCACATAATATGCCACGCATCGTACTCGCTTCTTCATGATTCATTTACGAGTACATGTTCTCACTCATCCACATAACTTTAGTACTGATTCCATTTCTACTTTTAACTCATCTACTTATCCCATTTATCACTAGGGATAGTCAAAGAAACATATTCATTGTCGTTCATGTAAGTACGAAACCAATGCCACATCCCTGAGGTGGTCTTATATGGAGCCACCTCTAGTTGCCAATGCCATATCCCGGATAAGGTCTTATATGAACTTCCATATCAAGTATCGATGCCATATTCCAAATATGGTCTTATACGATTCTCATATTCATTACCGAAGCCATATCCCAGATATGATCTTATACGGGATCTCAACTCGGTGCCGAGGCCATGTCCTGGACGTGGTCTTATACAGGACCTTATCTATTTCATATTTCAATGACAACCTTTTTATTATAGTCCCCTAGGACTTCAACCTCTCCAGCTAACTTGAAAGAATCGCTCACCTCCATGAATAGTTTTAAGTGCAGGTGAAGATCTTCAGTAGGCATTCCACTGAATTGGCCCACTGTCTAAAGCATCTGGAACATGACTAGCTTCAGCTCGAACTATTGTGCCTCAATTCCGGGTCTTCTAATACTTGGATTAAGATCATGAAACTCTGGCACGGCATACTATCTTAGAGCTTTATCCCTATCATCAACAATAAGGATATGATTTTGAGCAGGGTTTACTCCGTTTCCTTGATTCAGATTTTCAAAGTTCATCTCTTCAGTCCTCCTTTGACTTGCTTGTCTTCTTCGCTGTCGAAAAGTTCTTTGAATCTCAGGGTCTGCAGGGAGTAAATCGATAATTCGGTCAATACTCATAAACACCCGAAATAAACATAGAAAAATTAATTAAGCTAAAAAGTAAATAGAAAAATAAACCAAAAAATGCAAAATTAACAAATTCACAAATAATGACTTTTTAAAATAGTCCCCAGCAACGGCGCCAAAAACTTGGAATGACAGAAATGTGTAAGTGTACACAATCGCAACAAGTAATAAACTGACAAGTAAATGTGGAGTTATCGTACCCACAGGGACTGTGAAAAGAAATTATTTATGAATCCAATTTTAAAAACACTTTGGTGAATAAAAATATTTTGATTTGAGCAGATGATTAAAAACTAGGATTTTAGCCAAGTAAAATAAATAAAAAAAATAAAAGCTCCAATGCACGATTTCAAAAGATGATTTTAGTCAAAATGACATAATTGTTCTAGATCAATTGCATTTTTTGACTTAGAATTATTAAACTCATGTTCATGTTGTTATGAATAAATTTACGGCAACTCGGTAATTTGCTCACTTATGAACATACTTACCTACCAAAATCCATTTATCTCTTGACTATATCTCTATGTCAATTCAACCGATTACACAAATTCTAATAAGCAAATGTGTTAATGCACATACATACTTATGAAATTAAAATAATCTCTTGTACATATCTCTATGCCAATTCGAACAATTAATTCAAAGGCACATAAAAGATTACGTGAGGTAACAATGTATTTCTACCGTGAAACAGCTTAATCACAATAATCTTGCAAGTTATGCAAGGCTAATGTATCGCTAGATACCGTTGCTAATTTAACCCTTAACTACCTTAGATGATTAAATATGCACTGATTAAGTATCGTGTCAATTAATTACAATTTCAATCTGTTTAAATAATTAATTCATTAGTTACCTTACTATTTTAATGCAAGAATAACTTAGTCATGGTTTTACTTAATCTAACATCTTATTGAGGCCTATAACAACACAAATACAATTTTAATAAATTAAGTAGACAAAATGCAATCAACCTAACACAAATTAAATTTAAGCCACATTAATTAAATTAAACATATCAACATCACAAATATTCATAGGCATGTTCATCATAACAACAACAAAATTAAAAGGATAGGGAACAAGAATCAAATTCGGTGTTTTCTCCGTGGCTTAACTAGTTTGCTCCACTCCTCCTTCTTTGCTTATTCTTGTTGAACTGAAGCTCCTACTAACACTTGAATGCTACTCCAAATGGTTTTTGATTGACTCTTTTCTAAGAGGTGAAATTGGAAATGGAATAGGGGAAGAAAATGAAGAACAATGGAAGGGAATGAAGAGAGAAAAATGAGAGAGAAGTGAAGAGATGAGAAGGGTTGAGATGTGTTTGAAGTGAGCGGCCAAAGGGGGTATTTATTGGTTGTGAAGGCTGCTAAAAATAGCCAAAATCAGAAGCCAAATACTCCCCCCATGGCCGGCCACACATATGGCATGTTTGAAGATTTCAAACATGTTATTTTAAGGTAGGGGCAAATCTAGAAAGGCATAATAGTGGATGGATTTGAATGCAATTTGGAGGAGTCTTCAAGGGACATTTTGCAAGCCAAATAATCAGCCAAGAAAGCTGATTGGGTCAGCATGTGGAATGGTTTTGGGCTGCCCAGTGCTCGGTTGGATCGGTTTTCTCGGTTTAGCTCAATTGGGCCCTTTTTCATAATTAATTAACAACAATTTATTTAACCCAAATTAAATTGGATTAAAATTAAAATTAATTATATTATAAATTAATACACATAATTTGGACTATCTTAGGCTGAAAAATTAAGTTGCCTTGATGCTTCAAAATTGCTTCTTAGTTTTGCACTTCTAGCAGTGTCTGCTGAGCGATTTTTCGCCCTTTGCGCAAATCTATCGAAAATAATCAATATTAATCAAAATTTGATATAAAATTATTTTAAATTCAATGTGTTCATAATTTGAGTGTAATTTAATTATTTTATAATATTTATATATATATATTGACAAGAATTTTATTGAAACTGCATGAATTTGAGTTAAAAAGGGCATGAAAAAGTGTGTATATTTTCGTGTTTCCAGTGAGTCACATGGCCTGGCCACACGGCCGTGTAACTCCTGCAGTTTGAAAAATTCTAAATTTTTTCGAAAAATTTCATATGTTTTCAATTTAGTCTCGATTCGTTTCTAATGTCTTGTTAAGGCCTTAAGGGCTTATAATAGGGACGTAATGTATGTTTTTGGTTGATGTTGCTATGATTTACGATGTGAGTTGTTTATGTTAATAAAATGTTCTTTATGTGGTGTTATGCTCCCATAATACTCCGTAGCCCTAATCTGGCAATGGATACGGGCTAAGGTATTCCAAGTGGGAGGTTCCATGTAACAGCCCGATTTTGGGCCTAGTTGAAACAGTGGTTTCAGGGCCAAAAATTTGACGAGGAAAATCTTATTTTTATGGTCTAAAATTTACGGAAAGATCACGTGAAAAATTCGTTCAAAAATTTTGACGTTTTGGCACTCAATTTAGTCAAAAGGACTAAATTATAAATAGTGCAAAAGTTGAGTTCCTCATGTTACAAGTGTCCAATTGTTATGAAGTTTTAAATTAGAGGTCCTTAAATGGTAATTAGACCATTGGTTAAATTGTTTGACAAAAATTGACATGAGATAAGTGAAATAGGATATTTTTAAGTTAGGGGCATTTTGGTCATTTGGTGATTAAATGATTAAATAAACAAAATTAAAAGCCAATTTTTGTCCATCTTCAACCCCATGGCCGAATTTTAGAAGGGGAAACCATTGCTAGGGTTTTTCAAGCTTCCAAGCTCGATTGTAAGTCTGTCCTAGCCCCGTTCTTAATGATTTTTACGTTTTTGAAATCCTCGTAACAAGATCTATCTATTTCTACCATTTATGTAACACCCCTAGACCCGACCCAGACGTTATGGCTGAATCCAGGAATGTCACATCAAAGGCATAATTCAAAACAATTTTGCTAAGTTAAAATTTAAGGCCTAAAAGCCCAAAATCCTTAAATCTTGTTAAGTAATGATAAAAGCCCATGTTTTTAGGTTTTTCGAAATCCATGTTTAAACTTAAGAAAATTTATTTAAGTTTAAAAATTAAGTAAACAGTTGAACAATGATAACAAAACACAAAATCTAAAGTCAAATCGGAGTACAAGGCCTTATTACAACCAACGAAAATAAAGTAACTAAAAACATGTCTTTTGAAACAAATAAACAAAACTCCTAAGTATCTTATAGTGTGGCCATCTCCGAATCCTCTCCCACGTCGAGCCGTCTACTGAGGATCACCTGAAACATTTAATAAAAAGGGTGTGAGTTTCAAAACTCAGTGTGTACGACCCTTGGTAATCCAATCAACATGCAAATATCACATTGGGTCTAAGCCCTATCAAAATCGGTGGTCTTGGGCCTTAGCCCACAGTGACCTCATATCACATCAATATCACATGAATGCAATGCAACCATCCCGAATCCAACCCTGCACTCCATTTCCCTTCCAACCCTACACTCTTGTGGGGATATAAATATCAACCCACCCATCCCTACGCTCCAACGGTAGCACCAACAGCGGCACTACTCAACGTTGCAGCAAGGCTGCTAAGCATATAATGGGCTTAAAGCCACCGGCGGATCCACGGTCGTCAAGCGACTATGCGATCCTCACATATCTTCCTCCGTATCATCAAGCTCACCCAAATGCAACATATATTTCATGAATGCAACATACACAATTTCACACATTAAGCACTTAGGGGTATTTTAGTCATTTCACTACCCATGGGTATTTTCGTAATTCTACCCTACAGGGGTATTTAGGTAAATTTTGTAAATCAGGGATAATTTTGGTAATTCTACAAATCAAGGGTATTTTGATAATTTTACAATTTGGGGGTATTCTAGTAATTCTGCAAATGAAGGGTACTTTGGTAATTTTCCAAATTAAGGGTATTTTAGTCATTTTTGCCCTTAGGGGCATTTCGATCATTCTTAAGTTTTATGGATTCAGTACCTACTTGGGCCCCTTAACAAGTCCCCATCGGTCAAAGCGAACAGGCACTATGCGCCAGGTAGAATTCTAGAGAAGAGGAGGTGGGTCATTAAGACCGCTTAAGTACCAAGCTCTCTCTAGATCCAATCCTAGACATGCATATACCCATTACCACACCTCAACCTTATGACTTGCCCACGGTTGCAATTTTGTGTTTAAGTTTTATGTATGTTTTAGCAGTTTTCAGATACTAAGATCAAACCCATATACAAAACCTAAATAAGCCTACATACATGCAAACGGCCCACTAAGCTACATACATGCAAACGGCCCACTAAGCTCAATCCCATTCATATGGCTCATTAGGCCCACATCACATCTATATGGCCCAGTAGGCCCACATCTCATTCATATAGCCCATTAGGCCCAAATCATATCCATATGACCCATTAGGCCCAAATCAACTCCAAAGCATGTAACATGCATGACCAACTCAATTCATATAACCAAATTAATAATTTCACAAAACTTAGCCTCAAGGCCCACCGGGCCCATTTAGCCACTTTCGACTTTTCGGCATTGCCGATATCATATGTGTGTAGTATTTGTAAACACCTGGTAACCACGTGTGCTGCAAACTCCTTAATCACGAACCTACAATAGTCATCACTTAAAATTAATCTTGGCTTAATACACACTTTATCAAAAACTGAAACCTCACCGTAACCTTACCGTGTGCGACAAGCCTTAATAGCTCCTTTCTTTAACACCAACCGCTATTAGACCCTAGATCTGTACCAACTTAATTATTAGAGCCTAAGTAATAGATGACTTGCATCCAACACAAGTCACCCTCATAACATATATGACCATTCGACCAACCCTTAAACTGAAGTAAAGAACACTTACCCAAAACCCGAAATGCAACAAGAGTGAAATGGTAATGACCTTGGAGGGAAGAGATCGATGCTAAATCCCAAGAATCAATCGGCCAAAGCTGAAGAAAAACACAGAGGAGATTCGGCCAAGGTGTATTCAGCCTAAAAATCAGAGTGGTGTAAAGGGATATTCGACACCTAAATGCAAGGTAAAGGAAGAAGATGAAAACACAAAAATCAAAGAAGAACCTTGAGGGAGAATAGAGGCTATTCGGCTTGCCAAGGAATAAGAGAAGAGTCGGCTAAGAAGCAAGAATAAAGGTTTAGAAGGTAGGAGAAGAGTGAAGAATCGGCAACAAGGCAAGGTATTTTCGGTTGTGGAAAAATAAGGTTTCGGCAAGGAAAAGAAAAAGAATGGAAAATTCGGCATTACCTAGGACCCTAGAATCAACACACACATTTATATAGCCTATTGCCGAAACTTAGCCACCCCTAAAGTCCAATTCGGCACCACTTCATCCAATGCTCATCTCCTAATTTTTCTCCATGATATCTCCCTTATCCTTCTCCTAAATTCTCTCTACTGATCACTTATCCTTAGAGTCCCTCTACACACCACTTCCAGCATTCTAGAAGCCTAAAATTAAACTCCAAAATAAAGCTAAGCTAGCACTCGAACTTCAGACCTTCCTACATGTATATGTCGCCACCTCTCTACACCCTAGTGGCGTCACTTAGCCACTTCACCACAAGCTTCTTTGTGCCATTTTTCACTTATTTTTATTTAAAAGCCCACTACTCACAACCCTGATTCCTTAATTAATTAAATTAAGAATCCTCCACCACAAAACTCAAACCCAGAGCTTCTCCAACACACATAGACACTCCAAATTCATTAAACCTTTAAAGCCATCATGTCATTTGTCATTTTCTTGCTCACTTAAAAATTTTATGAGACCCAAAGCCCAATAGGCCCAATTCTACTAAGCCCAAATTCGGGGCGTTACAATTTATTTGAGCTAGGGTTGATTTTTAAAAATTTACTCATATGAGAAATGCTTTTGTTTTGATGTTTAATGGTAGAATATGAATGCTCGATGTGTAATAAACGACTTTTACTAAGTGATTTTCGGTGAAATTATCAAAAAGGACTAGTTTGTAAAAAGTTGTAAAACGTGTGTAAGTGTGTGAATAAATGGAAATTGTGGACTGCTATAGTTATGAAAATGGGTCGTCTAGGCTTAAAATACAAGGAAATAGAATAAAAAGAGCCTAGCGGAAAAAGTGTAAATATGACGAAGTTTAGGGGCAAAAATGTAATTTTGCCTGTAACACCCCAACCCCAGCCCATACGTTTCGACCAGATCTGGTATGCTACGGGTTGTACTTCGAAAATTTTTGCTTTGTTGGTTTTGGAAATCACAAGTTAATTAGACAATATTTGAATAAATAAGTGACATTTGAAAAACAAACCCTATTATTATTATTTTGAATAATTAAACCTTTGACATAATCTCATAAGTTGCAAATATTAAAAAGCTACTTAGTTGAATATAAAATATGGGCCCTTATTAGATAAATATTCCCACAATTAAAAACTTAAAGAAAAACGGAAATCATCTATAAAGATAAAAACTTGATGTCCCCTCGAGTCCGCCTCGGCTCCCATGTCCACTATCTACTGCTCATCTAAAAAGTTAAGGAAAATAAAGGGTGAGTCACCAAGACTCAGTGTGCAAATCCCGAAAATACATATAAGGCTTGGGCCCACAAACACATTATGGGCCTTAGCCCATACACAATGGCAACAAACATAATTACATAATAGATGATAGAGAATGAATAGCCCAACCGATCCTAAAATTCCATCCTTTATACACCAACCCGTACCAACCATCACACCTTGGGGATTTCTACAATCAACCCTCCATCCGCTACACACCATAACGACAGTCGTACTGCCTATTCCTATTAATCAGGAATCATTAAACGTGGCAGAGCCACCGATCACTATGTGACCTAACATTTGAATTTGTGGTTTAACCACCGATCACCAAGTGACCTATCATGCATTTCCCCTTCAATATCATAATCCCACCCCATGCATACACACATAAAGAAAACATCATACAGGTTTTCATAAATTTCGATACACATAGAGAATTTCTATGATTACGTACCTGGCATCCTTGCTTAACCCTTTTAGGGTTTCATTCGACTATCTACACAGCCTTTTTCCGGTTTTTTAGCCCATAACACATAAATTACAGTTAAAGAGTGTGTTAGAGATCTACACACCGGATTACCGTTAGAACGAGACCCTCTAAGTCGACGCTATCCGTAGCCAACACCACTGCTATCTGCCTAAGGTGTTGTTCAGAAGTCGGTAACAAAACATTAGGTTAAGGCACAACTAACAAAAATAAAACGGTTGATCATCTTAAGGAGAATTGAAATCCTTACCTTGAAATCCCGAAATTAGAGACTAGCGATTTTCGACTTTTAAATCTAAACGAACAGGTTTCCTTCAATTCTCGGAATGCCACCCCAACGCAAAAGAGAGGAAATATTAGCCTCAATCGCCAGCCTTAACAACCAAGTGGCCATTCGGACTTGTCTCTTAAAACCCGAAGAGAGATTGAAGAGATAGGAAAATCGGCACTCACCTTAACACAAAGAATTCGACTACCCCTTAGAGATTCCGGCTTTTTGAGAAGATCAGAAGAGAAGATGATAGGAAGGAGTCTGTGTAGATTCAGCTTTTAATGAAAAAATCGGTAGGAAGAAGAAAAGAGAGCAGACCAGTGATAGGTTCAGCTTTAGCAAAGATCAAAAGAAAAAGAATGTAGAAAAAGGATTATGAGGTTTTGGCTTTTAGAAGAAAGAGGAAAAAAGAACAATGGAGTTTCGGCTTTTGAATCAAAGTGAAGATGAGGGAATAGGGTTAGGAATTTCGGCTTTTACTCAGAGAAGAAGAGAAAGAAAAGATGGAAACCCTAAATGTTGAAAAATAAAGAGGAGAACCCTCACCTGACTATTTAAAGTTTCGGCTCTCCTACTAACCAAAAGCCAGAATTGTCCTCTTTTGACAACTAAAACTAGTTAATTAGCAAGGGAAATTTTGGCACGCCTTAGCCATATCAGAAACCGATTTCTCCTCCCCCTCAGAGTTTGAAATTTGGCCACCACTTAGCCTTGCAGATAATTCCTATCTTTTCTCCTTTATCTTCCATATTATCAACTATAATATCTACATTATCCCATTCACATAAATCCTCCTATTTTTGAGCCTTGTTGCCGTCCACTCCACCTAACCCTAATGCCGAAAATTAGCTAACTTAAATTAGAGGAATTGGGCTCCATGGAACTTAAATTTGGGCCCCTTACTCCCTTGTGTGGCGTCACCTCCTTGCTCCCTAAGTGGCGCCGCTGACCACTGGGCCATAAGCCCATTTTGATATTTTAAACTCAGATACCACCTTTTAAACCCTATAGTGCCCAAACAAAAATTTAACTAAGGCTTCAGCCCAATCCTAAGCCCAATTTGGACCCCTAATGCTCAAATTAACTCATTACACATATTCACCCATTAAATGCATAAGCCCAAAAATTCAGGATGTTACAGTTCTACCCCCCTTAAAGAAATTTCATCCTCGAAATTTCCAACTAACTACTAATCGTAGTACCCAAGTCTCACCACTATGCTTTCGCTGCGCACTCTAATTTAATAATATATAACCATTGCACGCATACAGTTTCTATACCCAAAAATATAGCATCCACACAAAACATTCCCGACTTAATGGTGATTGAACAATCCCGAGCCTTATGCTCCTCAGACCTGCAACTTAAACACGTTCCTGACTTCCTCCAACATTCACCCAGATGACACCTTCTGCAATATTTGCAAACCCGAAAGTTTGGATGTACCTTAACATGCTTCACAGAACGAGACTGCAACTCTAGAAAACTACGATCTCTTTTTTTTTTCTTACAGTCTACGCACCTAACCCGAAGTGTTTCACCAATTTCTTTAACCTCCTTCAGTACCTCCCTAGCTAGCTGAGTCAGCACATCAGTCCTAACACTTCCACGGCCTCGGCCGCGGCCTCTTCTTCCTTTCCTAGCGCTCATCGTTGATTCTCGTAGTATCTGAATTAGAAATTTTATGGGTTATTAATTTCTTTTACTGATTAACCACGAACAGTCTTATGAATAGTAGTTTGAGAGTAGTTCTTTTGAATTCGTACCTATCTACAGTTTCAGTCTCAGATTTATCTCCTAATTCTGGAAACCACATACATTCAACCATCACACATCAACAAACATATAACATTCATGAACTCACATTCATCACATAAGGGTATCTTCGTTATTTCACTACCCAGGGGTTTTTCCGTAGTTTTGCCCTACATGGTATTTTCCAAAATACAGTATCTTGGTGATTTTCTTTGAATTAGAGGTAATTTGGGTACATTTTTTTTATAAAGCAAGGGTATTTTGGAAAACAATTTTTTTTTTCCGAAAAAGAGATATTTTGATGTTGTTTGTTGTTCTTTTTTTTTTGTAAAGCAGGGGTACTTTGGAAAAATTTAATTTCGCAAACTGGGTTACTCTTGTAAATCTAGGGGTTTTCAGGTAAATTTGCAAAACATGGGTATTTTATAAAATCACAGTTGTTTTGGAAACTTTCACAAACCAAGGGTATTTTAGAAATTTTGCCAACTAGAGTGTTTCGATGATTTCACAAATTTTGGTAGTTTTACAATTCTGGGGTATTCTAGAAAAGTTTCACAAATCAAGTATACTTTGGAAATTTCACAAAAATTGGGTATTTTGGTTGCAAAATAGGGTGGCTGGTCCCTTTCAGGTTTTAATTATAGATTTTGGCCCATCAACAAATCCTCGTGGATAAGGTGAACAGTCACTACGCACCAGGTAGGATTCCAACGAAGAGGAGGTGAGTCACTAGGACTGCTTAAATACCAAGCTCTCCCTGAATCTAATCCTAGCCATGCGTATGCCTGTTGCCACACCCTAACCCATCGACTCATTCACGGGTTTGTTTAGTTGGATTAAATCTTATGAATTTAGGGAGTTGTTTAAACTAAACCTAAAGTCCATCAATGCCTAACGTACTAGTCTACATCCATCAAGCCGATTAAGCCCAACATGTATATCACAATAGAAGTTAGAATACTTACCTGCGTGGATCGGGTGCCGGTAGACTCGAAGGTCATATCTTCATCCAAAACATTTTTTTCCAAATTCACATTAACTTTGCAAAACATTACTAGACCCATTTCACAGCCCGAGTTTTAAACTGGGCTCTGATACCAAAATGTAACACCCCAGACCCGGCCCATATGTTTCGACCAAATCTGGTATGCTACGGGTTGTACATTGAAAACTTTTGCTTTGTTGGTTTTGGAAATCGCAAGTTAATTAGACAATATTTGAATAAATAAGTGACATTTGAAAAAAAAAAAACCCTTTTATTATTATTATTTTGAATAATTAAACCTTTGACATAATCTCATAAGTTGCAAATATTAAAAAGCTACTTAGTTGAATATAAAATATGGGGCGTTATTAGATAAATATTCCCACAATTAAAAACTTAAAGAAAAACCGAAATCATCTATAAAGATAAAAACTTGATGGCCCCTCGAGTCCGTCTCGGCTCCCATGTCCACGATCTACTACTCATCTGAAAAGTTAAGGAAAATAAAGGGTGAGTCACCAAGACTCAGTGTGCAAATCCCGAAAACACATATAAGGCTTGGGCCCACAAACACATTATGGGCCTTAGCCCATACACAATCGCAACAAACATAATTACATAATAGATGATAGAGAATGAATAGCCCAACCCATCCTAGAATTCCATCCTCTACACACCAACCCGTACCAACCATCACACCTTGGGGATTTCTACAATCAACCCTCCATCCGCTACACACCATAACGACAGCCGTACTACCTATTCCTATTAATCAGGAATCATTAAACGTGGCAGAGCCACCGATCACTATGTGACCTAACATTTGAATTTATGGTTTAACCACCGATCACCAAGTGACCTATCATGCACTTCTCCATCAATATCATAATCCCACCCCATGCATACACACATAAAGAAAACATCATACAGGCTTTCATATATTTCGATACACATAGAGAATTTCTATGATTACGTACCTGGCATCCTTGCCTAACCCTTTTAGGGTTTCATTCGACTGTCTACACAGCCTCTTTTCGGCTTTTTAGCCCATAACACATAAATTACAGTTAAAGAGTGTGTTAGAGATCTACACACCTGATTACCGTTAGAACGAGACCCTCTAAGTCGGCGCTATCCGTAGCCAACACCACCGCTATCTACCTAAGGTGTTGTTCAGAAGCCGGTAACGAAACATTAGGCTAAGGCACAACTAACGAAAAGAAAACGGTTGATCATCTTAAGGAGAATTGAAATCCTTACCTTGAAATCCCGAAATTAGAGATTAGCGATTTTCGGCTTTTAAATCTAAACGAACAGGTTTCCTTCAAATCCCGGAATGCCGCCCCAACGCAAAAGAGAGGAAATATTAGCCTCAATCGCCAGCCTTAACAACCAAGTGGCCATTCGGCCTTGTCTCTTAAAAACCGAAAGAGAGATTGAAGAGATAGGAAAATCGGCACTCACATTAACACAAAGAATTCGACTACCCCTTAGAGATTTCGGCTTTCTGAGAAGATCAGAAGAGAAGATGATAGGAAGGAGTCTATGTAGATTCGGATTTTAATGAAGAAATCGGTAGGAAGAAGAAAAGAGAATTTCGGCAGACCAGAGGTAGGTTTGGCTTTAGCAAAGATCAAAAGAAAAGAATGTAGAAAAAGGATTATGAGGTTTCGGCTTTTAGAAGAAAGAAGAAAAAAGAACAATGGAGTTTCAGCTTTTGAATCAAAGTGAAGATGAGGGAATAGGGTCAGGAATTTCGGCTTTTACTCAGAGAAGAAGAGAAAGAAAAGATGGAAACCCTAAATGCCGAAAAATAAAGAAGAGAACCCTCACCTGACTATTTAAAGTTTCGGCACTCCTACTAACCAAAAGCCAGAATTGCCCTCTTTTGACAACTAAAACCAGTTAATTAGCAAGGGAAATTTTGGCACCTCTTAGCCATATCAAAAACCGATTTCTCCTCCCCCTCAGAGTTTGAAATTCGGCCACCACTTAGCCTTGCAGATAATTCCTATCTTTTCTCCTTTATCTTCCATATTATCAAGTATAATATCTACATTATCCCATTCACATAAATCCTCCTATTTTTGAGCCTTGTTGCCGTCCACTCCACCTAACCCTAATGCCGAAAATTAGCTAACTTATATTAGAAGAATTGGGATCCATGAAACTTAAATTTGGGCCCCTTACTCCCTTGTGTGGCGTCACCTCCTTGCTCCCTAAGTGGCGCCACTGACCACTAGGCCACAAGCCCATTTTGATATTTTAAACTCAGATACCACCTTTTAAACCCTATAGTGCCCAAACAAAAATTTAACTAAGGCTTCAGCCCAATCCTGAGCCCAATTTGGACCCTTAATGCTCAAATTAACTCATTACACATATTCACCCATTAAATGCATAGGCCCAAAAATTCAGGATGTTACATTGTCAAAATGTGAATTTAGGCTAATTTGAGTAGCAGGATGAACAAATGAGTTAAATGCGTTGTTATAGATCAAGGAAAATGAGATTCAGACTTAGAACGAGGGAAAAACAAAGAATATGACGAATAAGTCCTTTTCACCGGTTGTGCTACTGAGGTAAGTTTGTATGTAAATAATGCATCGTTTTTACTTACGTTTTCATTTTTTGATAAATGATATGAATTGTGGCTGAATATTTGATGTAATTGACAAAATATTAACAAGTGAGAAATTTCCCGGTTGAACCATAGGAATAAAATTGGATATGAGTGACATGTTCACTAGAAACCTATGTAAAATCTAAGTGAAATAAGTGATTCGGGTGCTGGTCCATACGTTCTACCGTGGCTGAGCTATCCGACATGTGTTACGGATACTCGACAGCTTGTGTGAGCAAACCCGAGATTGTGATTATGTGAAACGGGTGCTGGTCTTATAAGTTCTACCAGTGGCTGGGTAATTCGGCATGTGTTACGGATACCTGACAGCTTGTGTGAGTAGACCTGTGAAAGTGAATAGCTCGAGAACGAGCCTCTATGTGAAAAGTGATGTGAAGTAGCTTTGGCTATAAGTGTGGCACTTATGTGCAAACTTCTGATGTATCCAATAATATTCTGATGTGTTCAATAGGAAAATGACTAAGTGTAATTGAATGTGGGTATGTGATGAACAATTGCAGGTACATGTGTATATATACTCATGAGCAATGTGCTCGATATGTGATCGAACTTTGGTAAGGTTGATATGGAGTAAGTGTTACAATGAAGACTTGTAAATATTTGATGATGCCTAGCTATTGGCATGGCTAACTATGGATATAATTTAGTGTTATATGTGAGTGAATGAGAATTAATACAAAGAAAACATGATAGAGTAAAATTTGCAATAAAATAGTTTTGGGACAACAGTAGTTATGTGTCTTTGAAAAATCACCAAAAAATGGTGGAAATTGAATTAGAAGTTGAATAGGATATGAAATTCAAGCTTATTGAGTCTATTTTTGCATAAAAAAAACGGTGTAAGAAAAAGAATTTTATATTCTAAGATATTTGAATCTTTGTGAGACAGGGTCAGAATGATTTCATAATCCCCTATTACGACTTCGGAAAATCACAAAAAAGATTATAAAAATAATTATGGGTTATAATTTATATGCTTAAATTTCTTAATGAGTCTAACTTCAATAGAAACAAACGAAAACATCAACCAAATCTTGTACGATGAGATAATTAATATTTAGTAAAGAAGGGTCGAAATTGTTAGATAGCAGAATAGGGGAGATTTTAAAGATTAAATTGTACTTACTGGCTAAACCAAAAATTCTGAAAATTTTATTGTAATAATATATGTGAGTCTAGTTTCAGTAAAAATCAACGATCTTAATTTGGAGTTCCATAGTTCAAGATATAAATAATTTAGTGAAATATGATTCGAGTAGAAAGCTTGAGATGAACATGAATAAATAGTGGAACTATGTGTAATTATGATTGTATTATCTTGAGAACATATTGTGAAGATTTATGAAATCTTGTTAATAAATCACTTATTATTTACATACCTACTTACTAAGCCTTCCTTTCCTTTTTCCTATAGTGTCACAGATGCTAGCTCGAGTTGGAGGTCGTCAAAGATTCTATCACACTAACAAGTTATTGATTGGTATTGTATCAATGATTTTCAAGTATTTTTAAGTCTATGGCATGCATAGGGACTTGATTATGTGTGTATAATGTCATAGATGCTAGCTTGAGTTGGAGGTCGTCGGAGATTCTATCACACTAACAAGTTATTGATTGGTATTGTATCAACAATTTTCATGTATTTTTAAGTCTATGGCATGTATAGGGACTTGATGCCTATGTTATTAGAAGGTTATTGTTATATAAGGCCATTTAATGTGACTAATAATTGTTATGTTATAAGTCTATGATGATGCATTTCAAGAATGTGTATGCTTGCATGTGTTGGATGAGTAAATGTGTGATAATTATGAGTGGTAAATGTAATTGGTTGTGTAAGTTGCATAATGTGAATGGTTAAGTGTGAGTGTGTGTTCGAATGCTTAATAATACCATGTTGTGTGACGATAAGTTTGTATAAATGTACAAGTGCTTTGGGGTGGCAAAGGGCTTGGTAAATAGCCTTACTTGTGGCCACACGGGCAGCCACACGGCCATGTGCCCAGGGTGTGTGAAGTCTGCACTTGATTTTCAAAAATTCAAAACGCTACACAGCCTAACACGCGAGTGTGTATCTCGGCTATGTGAAGGACATGCCTTGGACACGGGCGTGTGCCCCTGTTTTTCAAGAAATTTTTCAGTCCTTTCAAAAGTTCTCAGTTTAGTCCCGAACCATTTCCAAGGTATGTATTGGGCCTCGTAGGACCTATTTCGGGAGTCAAAGATAAAAATTTGAAAATTTTTAATTTGGATGAAATTTTATGACTCGGTTTAATACGTTTACAAGTGTATGTGTTTCGGTAATGCCTCGTACCCTATTTCAGCGTCGAATATGGGTAAGGGGTGTTACATTCCAAAGCCTCTTCATATTCTTTCTCGTCATCATAGTAACAAACAACCTTAGTAGCATTTAAATAATCAGTCTCAAAATCAGAAATAAGGGTACCATAATTACTTATCAACATTACCCTTTTATTGGGACAATCACGAGCATAATGTCCATTTCTATTACATTTGTAGCATTTAACATCACAAGAATGATTCGAAGTAGGTTTACAAGAAGTACTAGAAGGTAGTTGTACAATAGAAGAAGTACCTTTAGCTGGCGCCCCATCTTTCCAACTAAGTTGCTTAGGTTCACCTTTAGATGGAGGTAGACGATTCACTTGTGGCGGAATAAATTTCGAGCACTGGAAGGTAGAGGTTGATATACTCCAATTAGATGCACAACCCCATGAATGATTCTTAGATTTTCGTTCCAATCGTACAAGCTTTTTGAACTGCTTTGTCCAAATCAATAAAACTTTGAAGATCTCAAATCTTAGTGATATTTTTATTCAACCCATTTACAAATCGAGCTATAGTATCTTCCTCCTTCTCATCCTTATTAGCTCATTGCATCAAAATCTCCATTGCATGAAAATATTCCATCACATATTTATTACCTTGAATAAGATTTTGAAGCTTTTGTTTGTTGTCCCTATAGTAATGAAATGGTACATACTATTTTCACATGATTCACTTTAAATTATCCCACGAGTCAATGGACCTCTGTAACAGCCCGTTTTTAGTCAAATCAGAACAATAGTTTTGGGACCACAAATATGAGGTTGAAATATTTATTTTATTATCATTTTAATGTTTACAGCATGATAGTATGATTGTGCAAAAATTTCATTAAGAAATTTTATAGTTTCAGTGCTCAATTTGATAAAAAGGAATAAATCGCGTAAAGTGTAAAGCTTGAGTTCTATTAGCTAAAGGTGTCTAAGAGCTATGGAACCTTAAAGAAGAGATCCTTATGTGGTAATTAGCCCATTAATAAGTTAGTGGATGATAATGGCTTGATATTTAGTGAAATAATTAATATTTATAAAGGTAAAATTTGTAATTTGGTAAATAATGATAATTAAAATAAGTAAAACAAGGTTATCATCTTTCTATCCTTTCTTTAACTGAATTTTCAAACAAAAAGGAAGCCATGGAAGCTTTCTAGGTTCGACCTTGGTGTTTTGTGTGCACGGTATGATTTTTCTTCCCGTTTTTAATGATTTCTATGTTTTCGGAGTCGTTGTAGCTTAATCTAACTAGCTTAGGGACTAATTTGCAAAATTGTTAAAGGTTTAGGGTTTTACCATTGTTGAATATGTGTGTATTTTGATGTTTGATTATAGAAAAGGAATGGTTGTTGTTATATAAACAACATTTGTTAAGAGATTTTTGATAAAATTGTCAATTAGGGATTAAATTGAGAAATGTTATAAATTATGTGGTAAATGTGTGAAATAATGAAAAATATGGGCTGCTTTGATAATAAGGAAAATCTGGCTAGCATGGGTAGGGACTTAATTGCATGAAATTGCATTTTTATGAGCTAAGGACTAAATTGAAAATATGTTGAAATATTAGGGGTAAAAGTGTAATTTTGTCATAATATGCATTTTGGGCTAAATTGAATAGAAAGATAATTGAATAAGTTAAATTTGATATTATATAGATCAAGAAAAGTGAAGTCCGGATCTAGATCGGGAGAAAAATAAAGTATTGGACTAGTCGGTCCTGTTTCGACGTTTTTGTGATCGAGGTAAGTTCGTATGTTAAAAGAATTAATATAATTGTGTTTTAAATTTTTTATTATTGAATTAATTGCAAATACGATTTTATGGAAATGCTCGACGAAGAATTGGCTGCGTGTGAAATCCTGGTTGATCCTTAGGAATAGATTAAAATACGAATGACATGTCATTAGGGGTTATTGTGTTTTGGGTGCTGGTTCGTATGTTCTACTGGCTTGTGTGAGCAGCACCGTGTAGTTACGTCTTGACCGTTAGGTTGTGTGAGCAGACCCGTCGATAGCTCGAGAGTGAGCATTATATGAGATATGAGATTGAGATAGCTTCGACTATGTATTGGCACTTAGGGTGTGAGATTCCAAAGTATCTGATATTATTCCAAATGGTTCAACGGGTTTATCGAAGATATGAAATGATGAGAGATAGTTATGTATCAGTACAAGTATGTACGGAAATTCATATGATTATTGAATCCATGAATTTGTGAGTTACATGATTTACCATGTCGATGAACATATGTTAGTCTTGTTATTAAGTTGAATTGTATTGTGTTATGATAGATAGTTTACTTGATGAATGAATGGCAAGTTTTACTTATTAACTATACGAGCTTAATAAGATTTATAGCTTACTCTATTTACTTTTCCGTGTTTTATAGTGATTTCGAAGCTTGCTCGGACTTAGGAGTCGTCGGAGATCTCATCACACTATCAAGCTGTCAATTTTGGTACTTTTTAACTTATGGTTTTGGTTCTATGGCATGTATAGGAGTTGTGGTTTATATGGTTTATATGTTTATAATGGATTTAGCCAATTGATTTGGCTTGTATATGAAGTATGTTTTGGTTATGTGTATAGCCATATGATTTGGCTTATTTTGGTATAGTTGGTATGTATATATATGTGCAAATGCCCTTTTGCGATGTGGTTTAAAATTTCCATGTGAATGATTGAAATTTGAGATTGGTATGCTTGTGGGTTTAGGCAAAATAGTGCATATTTGAAAGTGACTATTTAGATAATTCGTGAAAGTGAAATTGGTATGTTTTGAATAAGAAAATTATGATGTTATGAGCATTATAGTTCTTGGTATGGAAATAGCATGAATTAGACTTGGTTGAGAATAGTTTGAATGCTATTTGATAATATGGTTATATGCCTTTTGTCATGTATAGGTGAATGTAAATTTGGGTAAGAAAGATGGCTTGGTAAATAGCCTATTTTTGTCCATACGGGTCGAGATACGGGCGTGTGTCTCAGCCGTGTGTGACACACGGTCACGTGACACGGCCGTGTGTCCCCTGGTGTTTAATTAGAAACCAAGTCAGTATGTTCCACACGGCCCAGCACATGGGCATGTGGCATAAGTCAGTATACCCTACAGTTTTGGCATGGCTTAGCACACGACCTGCCACACAGGTGTGTGTGGCCATTTTGAAGGGCACACGGGTGTGTGGTTGGTGTGTGATCCAAGTCAGAGTGTTACACGGGGTCAGACACGGGCTGGGAGACGGGCATGTGATCCCATTTCAAATGTCCACACGGCATGTAACACGGATGTGTCTTTGGCCTTGTGAGACACACTGTCGGGCCACACGGGCGTGTGTCCCCTGTATTTTGAAAATTTTCTAAGTTTCCCGGAAATTTTCTTGAGTTATCAGTTTAGTTCCGAACCACTTCTAATGCATGATTTGAGCCTTGTAGGCTCGTATCAAGGACAATGTGATTGATTATAATTGATTTTTAGTTGGAAATGAAAAATGTAAGAGATATGTCTGATTGTTTTTGTAATAAGTCTGGTAATGCTCTGTAACCCTATTCTGATTATGGATATGGGTTAGGGGTGTTACAATCTCTCATGGTTCATTCGTTGGGACCATAACAGTTGAGTCCACCAACTTAGAGCATAATCGGAGAATTCCAAAGTAGCTAAGGGGAAACTTTTCTTCCTCTGAACCTTTGCAATATTCAAATAGCAGCTCAATTTTATTCTCCCAATCACAATAGGTGTCAGGATCATGTATGTTGTTAAATGGGAACACTGAATTTTGGTTTTATCACAGAAAAGTGGCTACGATAACTAGTATCGGAGGTTGCATCATGAGTACACGAGCCACGTTTCATATGTCCAAAAGACTATCGTGGCCCAGAACCATCAACATAATCATCATTCTTAACATCATGGTAAAGATTGTAACAACCCATTTTCAGTGAAATCAAAACAGTGGTTTCGGGACCACTAATCCGATCCAAAAATAAAATTTATTTTTTATTTTATTACATGGTCTATAATATGTTAGAAATGTCATATGAAAATTCTGATAAGAAAATGTTATAGATTATGTGTTTAATTACGAGAAGGACTAAATCACATAAATTGAAAAAGTTGAATTCTAGTAGCTATAAGGATTAAATTGCAACAGCCTGGTTTAGACCCTAGTCAGAACAGTGGTTTCGAGACCACAATTTCGAGGTTGGAAAAATAATTTAATATTATTTTGTGTGTGAATAGTATGTGATTTAGCCCGTGTGAAATTTCTGTGTGAAGATTTTATTGACTGTGTGCTGAATTAAGAAAAAGAACTTAATCGCGTAAAGTGCAAAATGTTGTGCGCTGATTGTTAAGTGTTCAATTGTTGATGTCTTTATAATGTGAAGCCCTTAAAAGGCAATTAGCCCATTTACATGGTTAGTGGGTGGCAAAGGACAAGTATGCCCTTAATGTATATATGTACATATATGTTTAGTAAAAGGATAATATAGTAAATATATTAATAATATGTTTATTAAACAAATAAAAGACTAAAATAAGATGAATATGTTCATCTTTGTCCACCAAAAACACAAAAGAAAAGAAAGGGGAAAAACTTTGTGATATTCGGCCATTGTTACTTTTGATTGAGACCAAGAGAGGAGAGGTTCGGATTGAGATCAAGGTAAAGATAAGGTGCTCGATTAATCGAACGTTTCGATAGTTCGACGTCTGAGGTAAGTTCAGACATAATGCGTATATTTAGTTATGTTTAATGCTATGAAATGAGTGGTATGATAATATTGAAATGTGAATGCTATGTGAGAGCTTGAGTTATGTGGCACTAAGTGTGCATACTCGGAAATATGACCGAGATGATTAGCACTATGTGTGTGAAATAATATAAGCTTTGGCTTTGTGGTTGGCACTGTGTGTGTGCGATACCGATTTAAGATCGGATTGATATAGATGCACTATGTGCGCGATGCTAATTAAGCTTCGGCTAACTAATTGGGCACTAAGTGTGTGATTGAATCGAAGAAGACACGAAAGTGGATCGAAATGAAATAGTGAGTATTGAGTAGCAGATGTAATTGACAACTAAGTGTTGACTAAGGTACGTTCGGAACCTATGTGGTTGATGAAACTATGAATGCGTGTATAGAAGAGTTAATTGAACATAATAGTTTTTGATGGTATGATATATTTGATTGTAAATTAATCTATGTGATGGCATGTTTTGATATAATGTATTATGTTACGAACTTACAAAGGTATTGAAAGCATACTGTGTGATTGTTTCTCTATTTTACAGTGTCAGTAAAGCTAGCTCGGATCCGGGTGTAACATCCCGAAATTGGACCTAGGAGAATTGGGACTTTTGGGCCCTGAGCGTAGGAACTTTTTAAATATTTTTGGGAACAAGAGAACAACTTTAATGCAAGTTCGACTTATTAAGTGAGTGATTTTGGAAGGCTAGGGGGCTTCTATGAAGTCTCGGGATCAAACTTTGGCTTTAGGGAAATTTTGGTTAGGTGAATAAAACCGTGGGAGTTAGTAGGTAGGCTTTAAGAATAAAATATGGAGAAGAATGACACAAGTGGAGTGTGTGGTGTAGTGGCAAAGTGACGCCACTTAAGGAGCAAGGGGGTGACGCCACAAGGAAGGAATGAGGTCCAAGGTTCAAGTTGTAGCACTTGCATTTATTTTAGATTATTTTTTTAAGTGGATTTAGACATTGGCCATAGACTTAGCTTTAGTTGGGCATGATTTTAGACACAAGAGAAGCTTGTGGCCTACTGGCTAGCAGCGTGGGTTATGCTACAGGAGAGCCTGGGTTCAAATCTCATGACAAGCAAGGGAGTATTCATTTTGCGGACTGGACGGCAAGAGTTTGAGTTGGATTTAAACTCTGCTGATGGAAGGATCCCACATCGGAAAGATACAAAGAAGGAAGGTGAGAAGCTAGCTATATATAGAGCATTCTATGAGGAGAGTTATTATACCTTGGTGGGCGTTTGGGTGTAGATCTAGAGGATAATCGCCAATAGTAGCGAAGGAAGGACTTCTAGAACGTGAGGTACACGGTAAGGGTACGGTGAGGTTTCAGTTTTTGATAAATATGCGTTAAATCTTGGTTAATCGCTAGTAATGTCGATTGTAGGGTCGTGACTAAGGGAATTGCAGCGCGCGTGGTTACCAGGTGTGTACAAACACTTCACACACGATATTGGCAATGCCGAAAAGCTAAAAGTGGCTAAATGGGTCCGGTGGATCCTGAGGCTAAGAATTGATGAAATGGTTTGGTTGGTTATACGAATTGAATTAGTCATGCATGATACATGAATTGGATTTGTTTTGGGCCTAATAGGCCATATGATGAGATTTGGGCCTAATGGGTCGTAAGGGTGTGATTTGGGCTTGATGGGCTTATGGGGACGTAGACATGTATGTTAGGGTTTATAAACCTTAAGCCTAGTTTGAACAACTTTTACATTCCATAAAACTTAATCTTATTAAACATGTCTGTGAACAAGTCGCAGGGTTGGAGTGTGGCAACGGGCGTACGCATGTCTAGGATTGGATTTAGGAAGAGCTTGGTACTTAAGCGGCCCTAGTGGCCCACCTCCTCTTTTTTTGGAATCCTACTTGGTGTGTAGTGTCTATTCACTTTTGCCGCGAGGACTTGTTGATGGGCCAAAGTTCATAGCTAAAACCTGAAAGGGACCAAATACCCTTATATTTGCAAAATTCCTAAAATACCATTATATTTGTAAAATTTACTAAAATACCCCTAGATTTGTAAAGTGCCAAAATACCCCTGATTGAAAAATTACTAAAGTCCCCCTGGTTTGCAAATTTACCGAAATACCCCTGGTTTACAAAATTTCCGAAATACCCTTGGTTTATGAAATTACCGAAATACCCCTGGTTTACGAAATTACTGAAAAACCCCTAGTTCACGAAATTATCGAAATACCCTTGATTTGCAAATTTACTAAAATACCCCTGGTTTATGAAATTACCGAAATACCCCTGGTTTACGAAATTACCGAAATACCCCTAGTTTGAAAAATTACTGAAATACCCCCGATTGCAAAATTACTGAACTACCCCTACGTTGCAAAATTACCGAAATACCCTTGGTTTAAGAAATTACTGAAATACCTTTGGTTTGCAAAATTACCGAAATACCCTCGGTTTGCAAAATTACTGAAATACCCTTGATTTGGAAAATTATTGAAATGCCCATGGTTTATGAAATTACCGAAATACCCCTGATTTACGAAATTACTGAAATACCCTTGATTTGCAAAATTATCGAAATACCCTTGATTTGTGAAATTACCGAAATACCCTCAATTTGTGAAATTACTAAAATACCCTTGATTTGCAAAATTACCGAAATACCACTGGTTTGTGAAATTACCGAAATACCCCTAATTTACGAAGTCATCGAAATACCCCTAATTTGCGAAATTACCGAAATACCCCTTGTTTATGAAATTATCGAAATACCCTTGATTTGCAAAATTACTAAAATACCCCTGGTTTGCAAAATTACTGAAATACCCCTAGTTTACGAAGTTACCGAAATACCCCTGGTTTACAAAATTACCGAAATACCCCTGGTTTACGAAATTATCGAAATACCCTTGATTTGCAAAATTACCAAAATACCCATAGTTTATGAAAATACTGAAATACCCTTGATTTACAAAATTATCGAAATACCCCTGGTTTGCAAAATTATCGAAATACCCCTGGTTTACGAAAGTACCAAAATACCCCTGGTTTATGAAATTACCGAAATACCCTTGATTTGCAAAATTACCGAAATACCCCTGGTTTATGAAATTTCCGAAATACCCCTAGTTTACAAAATTACCGAAATACCCCTGGTTTGCGAAATTACCGAAATACCCCTGGGTAGTGAAATGACAAAAATACCCCTAAGTGACGAATATGAGTTTATGGATGTTACTCGTATGTTTGATGCATTCATATGATATTTTGTTTAGGATGCATATGGGTGGGAATTATGGTACGGATGAAGATTTGAGGATCGCATGGCCGTATGGTATGGATCCACAGGAGGCTTTAAGCCCAATATATGTGATTACGCAGCTTTGCTGCAATGTTTAGTAGTACCGCAACCAGGCTACCCTTGGTGTGTAGCGGAGGGGTGGGTCGAGCTAAAATTCCCCACAGGAGTCATAAGGTTGGAAGGGAAATGGTGTGTGTAGCGGATTGATTTTTAGGGTGGGCTTTGCATTATTTGTTTATAAATGATACAATATGATATGATATGAGGTCATTGTGGGCTAAAGCCTAAGACCACCGATTTTGATAGGGCTTAGGCCCAATGTGAATATTTGTAAGTGATTTGATTGCCAAGGGTTGTGCACACTAAGTTTCGAAACTCACACCCCTTTAATTTAATGTTTCAGGTAATCCCGAATAGACGACTCGATGTGGGAGATGACTCGGAGATGGCCACACTACAAGAGGCTTGAATATTCATTTATTTGTTTCAAAATACATGTTTTTATTTACTTAATTTTCGGTGGATGTAATAAGGCCTTGTACTCCGTTTTGACTTCAGATTTATTTTGGGTTTTAAGATTAATTGTTTATTTTAATTATTAAACCTAAGTAAGCTCTTATGTTTAAACTTGGTTTCCGAATTACTTAAAACAATAAAATAGGTTTTTATCTTTAATTAATAAGACTCAAAGATTTTGGGCTTTTGGGCCTTAAATTTTTAATTAGCAAAACCGTTTTGAATTGTGCCTTTAATGTGACATTCCATATTCGGGCCTAACTTCTAGGCCGGGTTTGGGGTGTTACACTAGGAATCGTCAGCATCTCTATCACACTATCGATAATCTATTTTGGTACTTTTGGAAAGATGTATATAGATGAAATATGGCATGTATAGGCTAGAAGTTATGGTATGTTTTGGGAAATGTTTATATCCTTGCCATGTGATTTGGCTTGGAAGTTGAATGATGTTGAAACTATAAATGAGTTGTGAGTTTGGTATATTTCATAATTATGTAGTTGACGAAAGATGTGGTTAAAAATGAATATTTTATATGGATTACATGATGCTTGAATTACATATGTTTTGAGATGTATATATGTCACTTTGAATGGTCTTAGTTATGATGATAATGAGCATGGAAGTATATGGTATAGTTGATGGTTGACTAATGCATGGAATGGTAAGTTTGATTGCATATAAAAACATGAATTGGCATTGTATTGAAGCTTGTTGGTAAACCCTTGTGTGGGTGGCAAATTGGCCTTATAAATGGCCTATTTTGTCTACACGGTTATGGCACACGAGCGTGCCTAGTGACCGTGGGATAAAGTCAGTAGATAGCCCAAGTATGCATAGCCAGGGTACATGGACGTGCCTAGTAGCCGTGTGATTAAATCAATATATTGCCTAAGAGTACACGACCTTAGCACACGGGCGTGCCTAGTGGCCGTGTGGAGAAGTCAGAATACTTGCTCTGCTTTGGCACGGCCTAGACACATGGGGTGTCTGGTGATCGTGTGAGGCACATGACCTGATTGCACGGGCGTGTGACCTCAACAGTTTTAAAGAATATTTGAAATTTTGAAAACTTTCATTAGTGTTCGGTTTAGTTCCCAACCCTTTTCTAGCATGTGTTTAAGGTCTCGTAGACCTAAATGAGGGACTGTATGTTCGTAATTGAGTATGTATGATTGATGATAGATTTTATATCGTGGAATGGATGTGAAATATTGTAATTGTTCGGTAACGCCTCTTAACCTTATTTCGGCTACAGTCTCAAGTTAGGGGTGTTATATTTTATTGGTATCAGAGCTACGATTTAATCGATTCTCGGGCTAACATAGTGTGTGTGAGTCTAGCTATACATGCCATATATGAAATTGCGATAGTGTGATGAATCCTAACAATTATAAATGTGTTTTCATATAGTAATGGATCCTAATCAAGCAGTTGCTGACGGTGTTGAGAGTAATGCGCCTGCTCCCGCTCAAGGGACAGTGCTGGCCACATCTAGGCCAAATGAAAGTAGTGAGGGAGGAGAGGCTAAGCAAGCCTTCTTCCGAATGATGAGTGAGTGGTTTTCAGAGTTCGTTCGAACGAATCCAGCTGCTCCACAACCTCCACCCTCACAAGTACCTATTGTGCCACAAGTGATAGATCCAATTACTCTGACTAAACCTCCAATGGATAAGATTTGTAAGTATGGGGTCGGAGAGTTTAGGGCCACAGTTGATGACGATGCTGAGTGAGCTGAGTTTTGGCTCGAGAATACAATTCGGGTATTCGATGAGATGTCGTTGACTTTTGATGAATGTATAAAATGTGCTATTTTGTTGTTGAGAGATACTGCTTATAACTGGTGGAAGACGTTGACATCCGTGGTTCTGAGAGAAAGAATCACCTGGGATTACTTTCAAGTTGAGTTCAAAAATAAGTATATTAGTTAACGATTCATTGATCAGAAATGTAAATAGTCTCTAGAGTTGAAACAAGGCCGTTTGTCAGTTACTGAGTATGAGCGGAAATTTGTGAGACTGAGCCAGTATGCACAGAAATGTGTTTCAACCGAAGCTACTATGTGTAAACACTTCATAGAAGGGTTGAATGAGGACATTAAGTTGTTGGTTGGGATACTTGATATAAACGAATTTTTTATGCTAGTCGAAAGAGCTTGCAAAGCTAAGGAACTCAGTAAAGAAAAGAAGAAAGCTGATTTTGAAGCTCGTGATGAAAGAAAAAGATCGATGAGTAAGTTTTCTCAACCTTTGACGAAAAGAATTAGAGATACATACAACCGATCAAATACTTCATTTAGACATCCAAATAGAGACCGTGTAAGACTAAGTGTTGGTCCGAGAATTTAAGCTCCAATAGAATCAAGTGCTGATAGTGCGAAAAGTAAGAAACCTGAATGTAGACAGTGTGGAAGATGACATGTGGGAGAATGCTGGGGCAAGTACAACAATAGTGTAACAGCCCGGTTTAGAGGCTAGTCGGAACAGTGATCTAGGAATCACTAATTGGAGGTTGGAGAAAATTATTTTCATGTCATGTTATGTGTTATAACATGTCATTAATGATGCATGAAAATTTAGGTGCCTTAATTTTAGCTATTTCTAGCTAAATTGTGAAAAAGGACTAAATCACATAAAGTGCGAAAGTTCTAGTTTATTTGCAAAAGGTGCCAAATAGCTATGGACTATTAATTGGAGGCCCCAATTGTGCAATTTGGCCTTGTTTTAAGTGAGTAGGATGGCCATGTGACATAGGGGACAAGAATTTTAAGTTTGGTCAAAATAGGTGGGAATTAGGTGATAAAATGAATAAAATAAGATGAGTAAAAGATGGTATCATCTTTCACTACTCCCCTATCTTCTCTCCACCAAAAATTGAAGAAGAAATGGAGCTTTGGGGGTTTGAACTTTCAGCCAAGCTATCTCCCTTATTAGTAAGTGATTTTGATGACTTTTCTTGATAAAAATTGTACTTTTGGAGTCCCCAAAGCTTAAGCTAGCTAATGAGGGGACTATTTTGCAATATGATTGAGAGTCTAGGGACTTGCCATTAGAGAGTTTATGCTAGTTGCTGAGTTTTTATGGAAGAAAATGAATGAAAAGATGATGAGAAACAACTTTTGTGAAAGGTGTTGTCTTAAAAACACTTAATTTGGGCTAAAATGCAAAAGTTGTAAATTGTTCATTAAGGCATGAAATAGTTGAAATTGTGGATAGTTTAAGAGGATTAAATGTTCAGTTAGGCTTGTTTAATAAGAAAATGTGATGAAAATTTATTTACAAGCCTAGGGGCAAAATTGTAATTTTGCCAAAGTGTAGGGGCAAAATAGTCATTTTGCCTAAAGTGTAGTTTGTGATATATTATGATTTATAAGTGATTAAATCACTAAATTCCATTGTTCTAGATCAAAGGAAACGAGTTCTGGACCTAGAACGGGTGAAAGAAAAGAAAGGTGGGCAAAAAGTCCTTTTCGGCCTTTCATCATCGAGGTAAGTTCATGTACAATTATTGCAATTACGTACGAGCTAGTCTAATATTCCAATGATGTATGGAATGTATGATTACTTACAAATGCATGAATAATTTTTTAATGAGATGTCAAGAGAATTGAATCAAAGAGAAATGAGAAAATGTAGATAGTATGAAATGATGCTAGTTAAAGTTTCGTGTAAGACCATATTGGAACATGGCCTCGGTGAGAGATATTAAATAAGACCATGTCAAGGACATGACAATGATGAAAGCATTCGTATAAGACCATGCCAGGGGCATGGCATCGATATGTTAATACGTGTAAGACCATATCAGAATATGGCCTCGGTATATGAATTCGTATAAGACTATGTCTGGGACATGGCATCAACATGTTAATGCAAGTGAGACCCAATTGGGGTATGGTGTCAAAGTGACACTATGTCTATGATACTCAAGAGAGTCATTAACACTGTGAGTGATTCAACTTGTATGTTGAAAGTGAGAACGTATGTGGTTGTACCCCGAGGAGCACATGTGTGTGTTAGAATTGAATGGAGATGAATTCAGTGTATAATGAATCCTAATGGGTTATGTGAGATCAATACACTTTAATTGCATGAGATAGATTTATTAATGCATTGTGTGAATGCAAACGAGTATCGTAGAAAGTTAAGCAAGTATAGTAGTGTGTGAGGGTTTTTCTGGGTGAACATCTAAAATAGAGAATTACAATTGGATGACTATCCATGAATGTATAATAATGGTAAGCTATGTGCGATGTTACCTTATTGATGATTAGTGATGGACTGTGTGCGATACCACCCTAGTAGAGATTCAATGATAGGTTAAGTGAGTAACCACCGATAGATTAATAAAATGAGTGACTTGTTGAAAATGCTTAATATGTTGTTTGTATGATCATGTAGTGATCAGTGCAGGAATGTATGCTAATTAAACGAGCAATTGGCTTGTGGCATGGTAAGAATGTGGTAAGAGATAGAATGAGTAAGCATCAAAAGTGGTTGAGTAAGTAACCATGAGTTTATGAGAAACTTCATTTTTAATACCTTGTAGCCATGGATATTTAATGAATGTCAACATTTTTATGATTATGTGTATGAACTTACTAAGCATTTTTGCTTACTCCTTTACTCTTCTTATCTCTTATAGGTTATTTTTAACTAGCTCGGGTTGGAGGCTGTCGGAGATGTTTTCACACTATCGCATAATCGCTTGGTATGGTGTTTTAGGTTCTTATGAGTCATGGCATGGATAGGGATTCTTTTAAAGTTGATTTAGTTTCAATGGATGTAGCCAAGTTGTGTTGGCCTACGAAAACTTATAGCTTGTTTGTGTATAGCCACAGATGATGGCTTAAGTTGTTCGTAATCTTATGGGAAATAGTTCCCTTAGTGTATGGGTTGAAGACATTAGTTCTCTTATGATTAAATGTCTTTTAATCAACATATTTATTGGTATTACTAGAAGTTATGTGATGATGAATGAATGTATGCAAATTAGAGTGGTAATTGGCTTGGAAAATAGCCTTCATGTGCCAACACGGGTAGACACACGGGCGTGTGTCTAGGCCGTGCGTACCCTGCACCTTAGTGTCTTTAAGTTAGGATAGACCATGGCTAATCCCACCGCCGTTTGTTTAGGCCGTGTGTTATACAAGGACTTGCACACGGTCTAAGCCCACGGGCGTGCCAAGGTCGTGTGAATATAGTCAGTAACGTCCCACGGTTGAAGACATTGGCGTGTCTAAGGGTACACGGGCGTGTTCCAGGTCACATGGGCGTGTGAACCCTACTTTAAAGATGAGTTTACGATTAAGTTTCGAAAGTCTTCGGATAAGTGCTTAAGGCCTCGTAGGCCCTTGAAGTGTATGATTAGACTAAGAAAGAGAAGTTTTTAAGTCGGAATGAAATTTTATAGCCCGTTTTAAAGTATTTAGTAAGAGTGAGCATGGTAATGCCTTGTATCCAGTCTCGGTGTTAGACTCGGGTAAGAGGTGTTACATTTTGTGGTATCAGAGCTATGGTTTAGTCGGTTCTTGGACTAACCTAGCGTGAGTAAGAGTCTAGCTATACATGCCATATGTGGACCGTGATAGTGTGATATCTCCTGACTCTAAGGAAATTGTTTTGTTAGACAGAGATGATTCCCAACCGAGCTAATTTCATCAAGTTTGTATGATTTTCAAGCTTCATGAATATTTTCATTGAATTGCTTGTGATGTGGTTATATGCGTACTATTTCTATGAAAATGTTCAATTGTTATATTAAACAAAGGAGTTACTAAGATCAAGCATAGGAAAGTCCCGATTGAAATTGAATTACCAAGGATACTCGATCTACCACATGAAACGAGAAAGTCCGTATAAGACCATGTTTGGAACATGGGATCGGTATTGATACGTATGCTAGTGTAAGACCATGTTTAGAGCATAGCATCAGCATTAATACGTATGCCAGTGTAAGACCATGTTTGGAACATGGCATCGGCATTGATACGTGTGCCAGTGTAAGACCATGTCTGGAACATGGCATCGGCCATATTATGAGGGCCAGTGTATGACCATGTTTGGAACATGGCATTGGAATTGTGACGAGAGCTCATGTAAGACCATGTCTAGGATATGGCATTGGCATCGAGACACATGTGTATTGAGATTTTGTATCCTCGATCATTCAGGGTAATTCAGTGGGAAGTCGAGTAAAGCTGTTATCAACTTATGCTAGTTAAAGCTGACTAAGAGTATTGTTCATATTATGAATGATGATATTGAGATTATGCTTATCATAGCGACGTATGCTGATCTATGTGATCAAGTAATACAGGTATCTTGTTTACTACAAGCATGAGACTAGTAAGTACCAAGAGGTATGAATAGAAGTTTATGATTTGTGTGTGACAATGTATGAAACGAGAGTTATAAAGTGATAAGCTCATCAACATTGGCTTAGTGTGCATAAGGTGTTATTACCCAGCCTATTGGGTTAGGTGCATATAATAAGTAAATTTACCCAGAGGATGGGGTATATGTGTATATGTGATTGTTTGAATGATGCATGAACAATATGTCCACATAGTTGAATCTCATGTGTGACTGTTGAAGTAGATGATGTATAATGTTTTATTTGTGACTCTGTATGAAACCACGCGTATTATGGTGTGAAAGTTAAACTGGGAAGTTTGACTAAGTAGAATGCAGGAAATGAGTACGGTCATTGAATGATAAAGTGATGAATAAGACCATAGTTGGACCGTGGCGGTACATGTGATCCCATGTAAGACCATGTCTAGGACATGGCATTGGTGACGATACGTGATCCAGCATAAGACCATATGCGGGATATGGCGTCGGCATCGAATAGTGATTTCGTGTAAGACCACGTTTGAGACCTGGCTTCAGTATGAAATCGTGTAAGACTATAGCAAGGCCATGGCATCGCGATGACATGCAAGGAAATAGCTAGGCTGTGATGGGTGATACGAGTAAAACCATAGTTGTACTATGGCACTCAAGTAAATGACGTACTCAAAACTCGTAAGACATTCTCTAAATTGATAAGCAATAGTAAGAGAAAGTAGAGTCAAATGTTGAGTACTCAAGCAGAAATTAATGTGGAACTTGAGTAAGTAAAGTCAATGTTCGAAAGTATGTGTGATAGAAACAATTGTAGCATGAAGAACATGAAAACTCACTTGGAGTGAGTTGTGTGACTATGATGATATTTCATTGATGATGAATGTTAAATCATATGTATGTAGTGACGAGAGTCAAGTTATGGGGCGCTACGACCTCACCCCCTTGCCACTGTTGAATTACGATGACATGTTATGAGAGTTAAGTTGAGTAAGTTGTATGTGATTTGATGCTATATTATATTAGCATAATTGAGAATGCTTTGTATTTCGTTGATACATGATACTCTACTAGATAGAGTAATTGTTGTTGAACAGAAGATGCACTACGATTGAAGTTGTTCCCATACTCGCTAAGGGACAGAGCTCGAGCCTGGTTGAACTCATTGCCACCAAATTCAATTTCCATATGGCAAGAGTTAGTAGAAACATTCCTTATGAAGTATTTTTCACCTGGCAAGAATGCTAAGTTGAGGAAGGAGATCACTGCTTTCCAACAAATGGATGATGAGTCCTTGTATGAGGCATGGGAAAGGTACAAAGGATTATTACGGAAGTGCCCTCATCATAGAATCCCACATTGCATCCAACTTGTGACGCTTTATAATGGTCTCAAAGCTCACATGAGAATGGTAGTGGACGCTTCTGCTAATAGTGCTCTCCTTTCTAAGTCTTACAATGAGGCTTATGAAATCATCGAGAGGATTTCCAGTAACAATTATCAAGGGCCAACCAATCAAACAGTGTCAGGAAGACGAGTCACTAGAATACCTGAAGTAGATGCTCTAACTTCACTCGCATCTCAGGTATTCTCAATATCCTCAATGCACATACATCTATTTAAAAAAATGTCCATCGAACCTAGAATTCGTGTATTACATGGGTAACCAGAACCAAAACCAAGTACGGCAAGGATTATAATCCAATTCCTATAACCCATCATGGCGAAACCACTCTAAGTTCTCTTGCATTAACCAATGGGCTGGACCTAGTAACACATACGCCCAACCTAGACCAACCCAGCCACCTATTTTTACCCAACAAGTTCAAAAACAACCTCAGCCTGAACCATCCAATGGCTTAGAAAACTTGTTGAAGGCATAAATAGCCAAGAATGATGCCTTAATCCAAAGCCAAACAGCTACATTGAAAAACCTAGAAAACCAAATGGGCTAGCTTGCAACTGAACTTAGAAATAGACCACAAGGTGCTTTACCTAATGATACGGAGAATCCAAGGAATCAAGGGAAGGAGCATTGTAAATCATTGACATTGAGGAGAGGAAAGACATTAAAGCCCAACATAGTCGAAAATAAAGAGGAGCCAGCTGATGCTCAAGACTCAGAGGAAGTTCAACCGAGTGTTGAAATTTCAGTTTCACCGGAACCAGAATCTACAAAACTCGATAAGGTAATTTCTGAACCAATCAATTCTGATAAACTAGCAACTTTGCGAGATGCAAAATTACCACAGAAGAAAATGACAAATCAACCAGTTCTAGTAAAGAAGCCTCCACCACCCAACCCTTAAAGACTTTAGAAGCAAAAGCAGGAAGTTCAAATCCAAAAGTTCCTAAATGTACTCAAGCAACTTCATATCAACATCTCGTTGGTTGAAGCACTTGAAAAAATGTTGAACTACGTCAAGTTAATGAAGGATATCCTGTCAAAAAAATGAATACTTGAAGAATTTGAGATAGTAGCCTTGCAACAACCTGTTTTTAGTGAAATCAGAACAGTGGTTTCGAGACCACAAATCTGAGGTCGAAAGAAAATTTATTTTAATATTATTTTATAGTTTATGGTATGATAGGGATGTCATATTAAAATTTCATTAAGAAACTTTACCGATTACACGTCTAATTTGTTAAAAAGGACTAAATTGAAAAAGGTGTAAAACTTGTTAATTAAAAGAAATGGTGATTAAATAGCTTAACCAATAAATAAGGAGGGACTTAAGGAAAATATGCCAAAAGCATATGGCTGGGGCGGCATAAGCCTTAAAAAGATGATAAAATGGTGTGAACTAAGGGCAAATTTTGAAATTTTACCAAAGTTAATGAAATAAATGAGAAATTAAAGAATTCTAGATAAATCATCATCATTTTAATTCTAAGAATAGACATTTAAGAGGGTTTAAGATGGTTTTTCAATTTTTTCCTCATGTACGTCAAATCTTCACCCGTTTCTTGAAAATTTATGTTTTTGTGATAGTTATAGTTAGGTCCAAGTAACTTTTACCTTGGTTTTAGATTTTATTAAAAATTTTGGGAGTTACCATTGATGATTTTATATGATTTTAATTATTAGATGATAAATTTGAAGTGTTAATGGTTATTTAAAAGTGTTTTATTAAAGAATTTTTAAGAAAACATGATTTATGGATTAAATTGAAAAGATGTTGAATTCATGGAAAATTCTAAATTTTATGGAATTCATGGGATTGATATTATTATATATGAAATTTCTAGGCTTGGAAAGAAGATTAAATATCATGAAATTCATGTTCCAGGTCTAGGGATGAAATTGGAATTAATTAAAAAGTATAGGGGCAAAATGGTAATTTTACCTAGGATGTGAATTGAATTGAATTGAATTGAATTGAATTGAATGTGAAATGTATTAAATTGATATTAAATTTACTCATATAGATCCGGATAGACCTAGTATAGAATTTGATCGAGGAAAACAAAAAGTATTGGATTAGTAGATTTTCGTACACGATTAAGTGTCGAGGTAAGTTCGTGTAACTAGATTTTGTATATTACATATTTGAATAAAATGTTGTATTTATCAACGCTGAATTGTGAAATTGGTATGTTTATAAACTTAATCATAAAATTTGATAATGCCCGGTAAATATTAAGTCTCGTTTGAATACATGAAAATCGATTGGATACAGGGCTCCCGTATTGGTTGTGGTCTTGCATATGTTGTGGACACACCATAGCTTGAAAGAGCATCCCGTTATTAGCTCTCATGAGCTTCCTGTTAAATGGTTCTTGTGAGCTTCTTGTTATAGCTCTTCGGAGCATCCCAATAGGATGTGATCCTACATGTGTTGTGGGCACACCTTAGCTCTTTTTAGCTTCCTAATTAAAGGCTCTTTGTGAGCTTCCTGATTTATGGCTCTCCAGAGCTTCCCGATATGGCTCGCTTGCACTTCTCGGTATATGGCTATTCGGAGCTCCTCGATTAATGGCTCTTTGGAGCTACCCGTTATAGGCTCGCACGAGCTTCCTGAATATTAGTCTTATGAGCTTCTTATTTTAGGCCGAATAAGCTTCCCGTTTATGTGCTTTTATAAACACTCCTGGATATGAGTTGACAGATTTATTGTATTGTACACTTCGTGTGTATTGCCCAAGTATTCATCGATATTTTAAATAATTCAACTGGTAAAATTTCAAGTATGAGATAATATGAATTATAGATGAATGATTGTGAGAAGTACTTGATATACAAAGATATGATATGGATATGTTCATTGGAAATTTGAAGTAACAAATATATGTATATGGAAATGGAATATTGATGAGCTCATCCATATTTCTTGGTATTTATATGAATTACATAACTAACATGCTTGTTGAGGATTATGTGTGTTTAGGTTATTGATTATATTGATTCGGGTGTGCTATGTATGCTTATTTTAAATGAACATGATTTTTAAGTTAAAATCCTGTTATACGAACTTACTAAGCATTAAATGCTTATTCGATTTTCTTTTCTCTTCTTTATAGTACTTGGAAGCTCGTGAAGGTTGGATGTGGTCGGAGTAACATCACACTATCCTTCAACTCGTTTTGGTATAAATAGCAAACTTATTTTGCTATAATGGCATGTATAGGTTAAATTGGCCAATCATGGCATGTATATTGTTGGTTGTAACTAGCCATTGGAATGGCTAGTGATGGTATGTTTAATGTAAATGTAGGAGTTTATATCATGTTTAATATATATTTTCTTGGTATGATAGATTGAATTTTGATAAATTTATATGATTATACAAATAGGTAAGTTTGAATACTTAAATACATGTGATGCTATATCATGCAAAAGATTTGTTTTGGGCTTGGTTTTAATGTATTGAATTGGTTGGTGAATGTATTCAAGTGTTGTTGTAGGTTGAAGGCAAATTTGGGTGAGAATTACCCGGTACATGTTTTAGAATTAGCAGCCATTGTTTTTGCATTAAAAAGTTGGTGACATTATTTGTTTGGTGAAAAGTGTCATATATTCACTGATCATAAAAGCTTGAAATATCTGATGACGTAAAAAGATTTGAATCTGAGGCAGTGTAGGTGGCTTGAACTAATAAAAAATTATGATTTGGTTATTGATTATCATCCAGAAAAACCCAATATGGTTGCAGATGCTTTGAGCAGAAAATCTGTGTTTGCTTTGCGAGCAATGAATACCCGGTTATATTTTTCTGATGATGGTTCAATCATAGATGAATTAAAAGCTAAACCGACATTTCTGCAATAGATCTGCGAGGCTCAGAAAAATGATGATGAATTACAAGCTAAACTTGTACAATGTGAGTCAATTTTTGATTCAGAATTTCAGATTGGATCTAGTGATTGTCTTATGTTCAAGGGCTGAGTATGTGTACCGAAGAATTCGGAGCTAGTACAAAAGATTCTACACGAAGCTCATAGTGGTACTATGCCTGTTCATCCGGGGAGTAACAAAATGTATAATGATTTGAAAAAGATGTACTGGTGGCCGGGAATGAAACATGATATTTCTGAATTTGTATCTAAATGTATGATATGTGAGCAAGTTAAAGCTGAAATCAAGTGCCTTCGGGGTTATTATAGCCAGTTACAATACCAGAATGGAAATGAGAAAGAATTACCATGGACTTTGTGTCGGGATTACCCTTATCTCCGAAAAGAAAGATGTTATTTGGGTAATCATTGATCGTTTAACAAAGTCTGCACACTTTATTTCAGTACGTATGGATTTGTCCCTAGACAGATTAGCAAAGTTATATGTTTCTGAGATTGTCAGATTGCATGGTGTAACATCCGGGATTTAGGGGTTATGCGTTTTTATTTTTTTATTCAGGGGATAGTATGCTTTATGTGTGGTTTGAATGTGTTTTAGGGGTTTTGGGAACCCTAGGATGTAGGAGAATGCCTTAGAAAATATTGGGTTTTAAGTCTAAAAAGGGGAGGTAGGCAAGTGGGGTCTTAAGAAAAATTGTGTGGGGTTTTAGACACAAGAAATCAAGCAGTAAAGTGGCAAGGGACGCCACCTAAGGTGCAGAGAAGGTTGCTTCAACAAGGGGTTCCAGGGGAGGAGGTTCGAGTTATGCTGACAACAAGGGAGTGTTGTTTTATTTTGCTTTTTTGCGTCAAGAGAGGGGGGAGGTGTTGGACGGCACTTGGACTTTGAAGGGATAAGGGTGGACTTGGTTTAAGTATTTGGACTGAAGGAAGAGAGCTTTTTGAGGAGTTTGACTCATTCAAATGAGTTTGAATGAGTTGTAATGAGGAAAAATAGGAGGAAAACGTGGGATAAGGGGGAGGAGGAGCTAGTGGCCGAATGTGGGACTCTAGGGGTGTGCATGTTCGGTTTTGGGAGTGTTGTAAGGGTGTGTGCCGAAATTCCTAGTGAGTAGGCTTTTCTTTTCGGGTATTTTTTTCATTCTCTTCAAGTTTCGGTCATTTGGTGCATTAGGTGAGTTGCCGAAATTCTTTTACTCTTCTCCTATTCTCCTTTTTCTTTCTCTCAACCCCAATTCCCTTGTAGCCGAATATTCCTTTGTCATTTAGAGCCTTAGCCGAATCTTGTAGCCTTCTTTTTCTCCTTTCTTTTCTTGAGATCATTAAAACCGAACCATATCTCTCAGTTTCCATTTCTTTTCTTTTCTTTTCCATTTTGAGAACTTTCTTCTCTTTTGCAAGGAAGCCGAATCTCCCTTTCACCATCACCCTTTTTCCTTTTCTTTTATTTCTACTTCATCTACTTATTCTATTTGAATATTCTCTCAAGTCTCATCTCTGTGCCGTCAACTGCTTTCTCCTAGTCTTTTCAAACGTGTGTTGGTGGTAAGTATTCTCTTCTTTAGCAATCGGTTTTGCCTCTTTTTCATGGGTGTGCCGAAATCAAATGGTTAAGCCTTGGTTTTAGGGATGGCCGAATATTCATAGTGCCATAATAGCGTGTTTCTTTTGTATGTAGCTGGTGTAGAGGAGCATTAAGGAGTCTCTTGGGTTCGACTACTCAAGGTAAGGGTGTAGTGTTCGGCCAAGGGCCACTTTCATAAGCTTTTTGGGTAGAAGCCGATTCTGACTTTGGTTGTGCAGGGATTTCGACAACTCTTAAAAGCAAGTGAGAGCATTCGGGTTTTGTTTGATCTTGGTAAGATTATTCGATTTAGATGTCATTTAGTTTCGTATGGTTTGATTCGATTTCTTAACAGGATTCTCTGATTAAGATATTATTGATGGATGCGAGTGCCAGTCAGGGAGAGAAAGGGGTAGTCCCTACCCCTATGTTGAAGAAGCGATCAGTCTCTGCAGTTCGGGATTGGCCACCGGGGCGTGGGCCAGCGGCAGGGCAGGATTATAGGCAGATAGTGGTAGTTTCGATTAGTGACAACGTCGGTATTGAGAGCGTAACACTTCAGGTTATCAAGTGTGTGATTAATACACAATTTCCCGAATATGTATAAATCCTTGTATGTGTTATAAGTGTGATGACTAATGCAGTGGCAATAATGAGATGGATACCCTTAATGGGTATGTCGTTAATCAGGTCAGTGTTAAATGCATATAAAATTGTGGATATTGCTGTATATATGTGCTGTATGCTTGATTAACATGTTCATGCATTATTTCATCATATCACTATCGTATGTTGCATAAACATGGGGTGGGATTTGTATATATGAAAGAAAGACAGGGTGTACATTTATGTACGTGGTTTAGTGATGGCTACGAGCCTCACGTGGATTGATGATTGGCTCTGTGCCTCATCGTGGTTGGTATCGGCTATGTGCCATATCGTGGTTGGTGATGGCTATGTGCCACATCGTGGTTTTATGCTAGCTACGAGCTACATCGTGGATTGACGTTGACTGAGGTCGCGTTGTGGATTATATTGTGATTTAATCACGTGGACCAGTGGCTAGACCACTTGGTGGTTGGCATTGATTGCCAAATTGGTGTGTAGAGGTTGGAGGGTTGATTTAGTAATCCCCTAGTGTGTGGTGGCTGGATACGGGGGTGTGTAGAGGATGGACCCTAGGCTGAGTTGGGTGCATTTCGCATCATTATCTGATATGTGGATTGGTGTGGTTTTGGGCTAAGCCCATGTGTGGAAATTTGTGGACTAATTACACACTGAGTCGGTTTCACTGACCCAATTTTTACCAAACAATGCAGGTGATTCGTGAATCTTGGACCGGGCTGGAGCGGATACGAGGTGGCCATGCAGAAGATGTTTTTAGTTATTCCATGCACTTTATATTTTTAGTACTTTTGAGTAAATATTTATTGTAATAAGGCCGCTTAAAGTATTTTGGGGATTTTTATTATGTTTCAGTTGAGTTGACTATCGAGTTAGTAATTGGGAATGTTTTATTTTAAAACTATTTACACCTTAAAAATTATGCGAAGGTTTCAAATTCGGATACTTGTAAACACAAAGTTTTCTTTAGAGTTTCCAAAGTACAATGTTTTATAAACAACGGAAAATTATTATGTTTTCACCTTTGTATCAAATTCTTTCCAAACTTTTTCCTCAGTAGCATTCTAAATTCGGCCGTGGTGTTTGGGACGGGTTTGGGGTGTTACACATGAAGTGCCGATCTCCATTATTTCAAACAGAGATCCACGGTTTACATCCCGATTCTAGAACAAGTTGCAAGAAGCTCTAGGCACACAGCTGTATTTTAGTATCGCATTTCATCCTCAAACTGATGGCCAATCCGAATGTGTAATACAGATTTTAGAGGATATGCTCTGGTGTTGTGTTTTGGAATTCGAAGGTAATTGGGAAAAGTATCTGCCTTTAGTTGAATTTGCATATGATAATAGTTATCAGTCCAGCATTAAAATGGCACCAGATGAGGCTTTGTATGGTCACAATTGTAGAACTCTATTGTATTGGATCGAGCTTAGTGAGAAAAAGATACACGAAGTTGATTTAATCCGAGAAACTGAATAAAAGGTAAAGGTAATTTGGGATAGTTTGAAAGCAACTTGTGAGTACCAAAAGTCTTATGCTGAATTTCAAGTTGGTGATAAGGTATTTTTGAAGGTATCTCCTTGGAAAAAAGTTCTTCGGTTTGGTCGTAAAGGAACCTGAGCCCACGGTTCGTTGGACCATATAAGATCATTGAAAGAATTAGACCTATTATGTATCGATTAGCATTACCACCAGAGCTTGATAAAATCCATATATTTTCTACGTGTCTATGTTGCGATGGTATCTGTCAGATCCTTCACATGTTATTTCTCCGAAAGAAGTTGAGCTTCAGCCTGGCATGACTTACAGTGAGGAACCGATCAAAATTTTGGCACATGAGACAAAAGAACTGAGAAATAAAAAGGTGACATTAGTAAAACTTCTTTGGCAAAGGCACGAGATAGAAGAAGCTACCTGGGAACCGGAGGAAACAATGAGAAAACAATATCCAAACCTCTTTACTGGTAAGATTTTCGAATACGGAAAGGTAACAACTTGTGTTCAGTGAAATTGACACAGTGGTTTCGAGACCTCAAATCCAAGGTCAGTAGAAAATTTATTTTAATATTATTTTATACTCTATGCTATGATAGGACTGTCATATGAAAATTTCATTAAGAAATTTTATCAATTACACGTCTAAGTTGTTACAAAGGACTAAACTGAAAAAGGTGCAAAACTTGTTAATTAAAAGAAATGGTGATTAAATAGCTTAACCAATAAATAAGGAGCGATTTAAGGCATAAATATGCCAAAAGCATATGGATGGGGCAGCATAAGCCTTAAAAAGATGATAAAATGGTGTGAACTAAGGGACATATTAGAATTTTTTCCAAATTTAATTAAATAAAATGAGAAATTAAAGAATTCTAGATAAATCATCATCATTTTCAATTCTAAAAACAGACATTGAAGAGGGCTTAAGCTGGTTTTTCAATTTTTGCTTCATGTAAGTCAAATCCTCACCCGTTTCTTGAAAATTTTATGTTTTTGTGATAGTTACAATTAGGTCCAAGTAACCTTTACCTTGGTTTTTGATTTTATTGAAAATTTTGGGAGTTACTATAACAGCCCGATTTATGGGCTAGTCGGAATAGCAGTTTTGGAACCACTAATCCGAGGTTGAAGAGAATTTATTTAATATTAGTTTATGTGTTATAGCATGATTATATGAGTGCATGAAAATTTTGGTACATTAATTTTAGTGATTTCATGCTTAATTTTGAAAAATGACGAAGTCGCACAAAGTGTGAAAGTTTTGTTCTACAAGCTAAAGGTGTCAAATAGCTATGGAATATTAAATTGGAGGTCCTTAATGTGCAATTAGGCCCTTAGGAATGTGTTGGCCAGCCATAGGGGACAAAGAAATGAAAATTTGGTCAAAGTGGGTGGTATTAGGTGGCTTAATGGATGAAATAAAATAAAATAAAGAGATAAAATATCATCTTTTCATCTTCTTCATACTACCACCGCAATTTTTAGCAAAGAGAGGCTTCGGAAAGCTTGAAAATTTTTAGCAACTTAAACCTTTACAAAGTGTTTTGTCAAGTGTCATATTGTTTTGGCCAAATGTGTTGGCTTGCCTTAAAGATAAATTAGTTTTGTATAAGGCCATGGATGATGGCTAATATTTATTATTGATATATGAAAATGATGATGTTTTTCATGGATGTGAAAATTGCATGGTTGAGTATGTGGTATAGTAATGCATGAATGAGTAGTTTATGTAGCTTAGTATAGTGTAAGTGGGGTGGCAAAAAAAGGGCTTGGCAAATTGCCTTATTATTGTCCACATGGGTAGACATACGGGCGTGTGTCTAGGCCGTGTGTGACACACAGTCTGCCCCATGGGTGTGTAGTTCAGCCGTGTGTCCCCCTGCATTCCAAGTTGGCAAAATAGAATGCCCAATAGTAACCACACGGGCTGAGGCATGATCGTGTGTCTCAACCATGTGGAAGACACGACCATAGAACATGGGCATGTGCCCAGGCCGTGTGAAGTCTGCACTTGAATTTAGGAATTTAATTCGCCACACAGCCTAAAGACACAGCTTGCACACGGGACGAGACACAGGCGGGTCATGGCTCTATGAGGGACACGGGCGTGTGTCAGGCCGTGTGAAAACCCCTGTAGGTTTGAGTTGATAAATAAATCCACACGGACATGGGACACGGATGCGTCCCTGTATGCTTAGGTCGTGTGAGTTACACGGTCCTTCAACATGGCCCTGTTATTAAGTCATATGGGTGTGTCGCCCTTCCACACGGGCGTATGCCCCTGTTTTTAGTGACATTTTTCAAAGTTTTCTAAAGAACTCGATTTTATCCCGAACCATTTCTAAAGTGTGTTTTGGGCCTCGTAGGCTCATATTGAGGTCATTAAGATGAAGATTGAAAGGTTTTAAATTTGAACGAACTTTGTTGACCCGAAAATGTATGTTAGTATGTGTTTTAGCAAGGTAATGCCTCGTACCCTATTTCAGCGTCAAACATGGGTAAGGGGTGTTACAGTTACCATATCAGAGCTATGGTTTAGTCAATTCTCAGACTAACCTAGCATGTGTACTAGTCTAGCTATAAGTACCATATATGAATTATGATAGTGGGACGACTACTGACATTTTAAAAATGTGTTTTTATATAGTAAATGGATCCCGACTGAGTAGTGGCGGATGATGTCGAGAGCAATGTGCCAGCTACCGTAGAAGGGACCGCACCAGTTAGAAGTGTGCCCGTGACACTAAGTCAGGGCGGAGGGGCTAAAGAAGCCTTCCTCCATATGATGAATGTCTAGTATTCGAAGTTTGTTCGTGCAAGGCTCCACCTCCTCCACCCCATCCAATTCCACAGGCTGCCCCTACAGGTCTCCAAGTAGTGGAAACAATTAGAAGAGAAAAACCTCTGGTAGACATAATACGAAAGCAAGGGGTTAAGGAATTTAGAGTGGATATAGATGATGACCCAGAGAGAGTAAAATTCTGGCTAGAAAATACCGTTAGGGTATTCAATGAGTTGTCTTGCACATCTGAGGAGTGCATGAAGTGTTTTGTATCAATCCTGCTAGACTCGGCCTATCAATGGTGGAACACCCTTGTCTCGGTTGTACCAAGAGAAATGATTACGTGGGAGTTTTTCCAAGAGGAATTCCGGAAGAAGTATATTAGTCAGAGGTTTATACACCAGAAGAGGAAGGAATTTCTAGAATTGAAACAAGGCCGAATGATAGTAACTGAATATGAGCGTGAGTTTGTGAGACTCAGCAAATACGCTAGGGAGTGCGTATCTACCGAAGCCATCATGTGCAAGAGATTTGAGGATGGATTGAACGAAGACATCCGATTATTAGTTGGCATTTTAGAGTTAAGGGAGTTTGTGGTGCTTGTTGAAAGAGCTTGTAAGGCCGAGGAATTGGCCAAAGGAAAAAGGAAAGCGAAAATTGAGTCTCGTGACTCAAAGAAAAGACAGTTGGGGAAATCATTCCAGTCCTTATCCACGAAATCAACAGAGTTCACTACTCGATCCAATGCTTCAGTTGTATTCTTGAACAGAAATAAGAATAAGCAGTACACGGCATCTAAGGCTCAGACCACTTCAATTGCGAGTGTTGGTAGTGCCTGACCTAATAGACCGGAATGCTCACAGTGCGGTAGGCGTCACTTCGGTGAATGCTGAGGAAATGAAAGAGGCTATTTCAAAAGTGGGTCACTAGACAACTTCATTCGAAACTATCCTGAGATGGACGAGAAAGGCAAAAAGCAAGATGTGCGAGTAAGTAGTACTCCTTCGAGAGGTAGACCACAGAAGAACCCGAGAAGTCGGGCTAGCAGTAGAGGTGCGCTCAGAGATGCTGCCATGAGGTCCAAGCGCTGAGCGCCTGTAAGGACTTATGCCATTCGTGCTCGCGAAGAGGCATCATCACCAGATGCAATTACAGGTACTTTTTCTATTCATGATATCTTTGTTGTTGATTTGATTGATTTGGGGTCTACCCATTCGTATGTCTATAAGAAATTGGTATTTAGTATGAATATGCATGTTGGTAAAAATGTCAAACCCTTTATGCAAGCATGTGCTAGTTGACCAAGTATGTAGAAATTGTCCCTTGACAATTAGAGGTCATTGTTTTCTAGCTAACCTCATGTTGTTGCCATTTGATGCGTTTGACGTGATTCTTGGTATGGATTGGTTAACTGCTCATGATGTGATAGTAAATTGTAGAAGAAAATTTATTGATCTAAAAAGTGAAATTAGGGATATTATTCGAGTTGAATCATGTGAACCAGATAGCTTACCTGTACTGATCTCTTCTATGATTGCTGAGAAATACATGAGAAAAGGGTATGAGTCCTATCTTGCATTTGTATTGAATACCTAAGAGTCGAAAGTAAAGATTGAGTCAGTGCCTGTGGCATATAAGTACTTGGATGTATTTCCGGAAGAGTTACTCGTATTGCCTTCAGCTAGGGAAGTCGAGTTTAGTATTGAGTTGGTTCCTGATACAGCACCTATTTCAGTTGCCCCGTATAGGATGGCACCGATAGGGTTAAAAGAATTGAAGGCTCAGTTACAAGAGTTAACGGATAAAGGTTTTCCAAGACCGAGCTATTCTTCGTGGGCTACTCCAGTACTTTTTGTGAAAAAGAAAGGCGGGTCGATGAGGTTATATATAGACTATAGACAACTCAACAAGATGACTGTGATGAACAAGTATCCTTTACCAAGGATCGATGATTTGTTTGACCAATTGAAGGGAGCCACAATGTTTTCTAAGATAGACCTGAGGTCCAGTTATTACCAGTTAAGAGTTAAGGAACAAGATGTACCGAAAACTATATTTCGGACGAGGTATGGCCATTATGAGTTTTTAGTCATGCCCTTTGGCTTAAAAAATGCTCCCGCCGTGTTTATGGATTTAATGAATCGTATTTTCCGACCGTACTTGGACAAGTTTATTGTTGTTTTTATTGATGATATATTAATTTATTCTCGTGATGAGAGTGAGCATACGGAGCATTTAAGAACTATTTTGTAGACTTTAAGAGATAAGCAATTGTATGCTAGATTTAGCAAAAGTGAATTTTGGCTACGAGATGTCGGATTCTTATGACACATTATGTCGGGTGATGGAATTAGAGTTGACCCGAGCAAGATATTGGCTATTGTTGATTGGAAACCGCCTAGGAATGTGTCAGAGATTAGAAGCTTTTTGGGCTTAGTGGGATACTACAGACTGTTTGTTAAAGGATTCTCCATGATTGCTACTCCAATGACGAGGTTGTTATAGAATAATGTTAAGTTTGAATGGACAGAGAAGTGCCAACAGAGTTTTGAGAAATTAAAAGCATTGTTGACTGAAGCCCCAGTTTTAGTGCAACCGGAACCAGGAAAGGAATTTGTGGTGTATAGTGATGCATCCTTAAATGGATTGGGGTGTGTGCTTATGCAAGAAGGCAAGGTAATAGTATATGCCTCGAGACAACTGAAGTCGTATGAGAAAAACTATCCGACTCATGACTTAGAGTTAGCTGCCATAGTGTTCGCACTGAAGATTTGGAGACACCATTTGTATGGCGAGAGATGCCAAGTATTCTCCGACCACAAAAGACTAAAGTATTTGATGACTCAAAAGGAACTGAACCTTCACCAACGAATATGACTAGAACTCATAAAAGATTATGAACTGGTGATCGACTATCACCCGAGGAAGGCGAACGTGGTCACCGATGCTTTGAGTAGGAAATCATTATTTTCCTTGAGGGCAATGAACACTCAATTGTTAGTAACCGACAACGGTTCGATCTTAGCCGAGTTGAGAACGAAACCAATGTTTTTGCAAGAGTTCTGCGAAGCTCAGAAAAGTGATAAAGAGTTGCAATCTAAGATAACTCAGTGTAAGACGGGTATAGAATTAGACTTTCAGATTGGTTCAGATAGTTGTTTAATGTTTCAAGACAGAATTTGTGTACCCAAAGACTATGAACTTATTCGGAAAATTTTAAATGAGGCACATAACAGTTGTATGTCTATCCATCCGGGTAGTGTGAAAATGTATAATGACTTGAAGAAAATGTATTGGTGGTCGGGAATGAAAAGAGACATATTAGAATTTGTCTCTAACTGTTTAATTTGTCAGTAAGTGAAAGCCGAACACCAAGTACCTTTGGGTTTACTTCAGCCCGTAATGGTCCCTGAATGGAAATGGGATCGTATTACTATGGATTTTGTGTCTGGGTTGTCGTTGTCGCTGAAGAAGAAAGATGCTGTATGGGTTGTGGTTGATAGGCTAACTAAGTTGGCTCATTTTATACTAGTTCATATCGATTATCCACTTGAAAAATTGGCCCATCTCTATGTTTCTGAAATTGTGAGACTTCACGGAGTACCTTTATCGATCATTTCGGATAGAGACCCGAGGTTCACATCACAATTTTGGAAAAAGTTGCAAGAAGCATTGGGGACGAAACTGAATTTTAGTACTGCTTTCCACACGCAAACTGACGGTCAGTTTGAGAGAGTAATTCAGATTCTTGAAGACATGTTGCGGTGTTGTGTCATTGAATTCCAAGGCAGTTGGGAAAAGTATTTATCACCGGTAGAGTTTGACTACAACAATAGCTATCAGTCGAGTTTGAAAATGGCACCTTATGAGGCTTTGTATGGGCATAAGTGTCGAATGCCCTTGTATTGGACCAAACTCAGAGAAAATCAGATACACGGGGTTGACCTAGTCAGAGAAACAAAAGAAAAATTAAAAGTGATTTATGGTTGTTTGAAGGCCGCTCCGGATAGACAAAAATCTTACACGGATTTGAAACGATAAGATATTGAGTTTCAAGTTGGTGGTAAGGTATTTTTGAAAGTATCCCCGAGGAAGAAAGTCCTCAGATTCGATAGGAAAGGCAAATTAAGTCCACGTTTATTATACCATATGAGGTGATTGAGAGAATTGGACCGATAGCTTATCAATTAGCCTTGGCATCTGGATTAGAAAAGATCCACGATGTATTCCAAGTGTCTATGTTGCGCCGTTACCGTTCTAACCCATCACATGTGATTTCACCAACAGAGGTTGAGATTTGTTCAGACATGACCTATAGTGAAGAGCCGTTTAAGATTATAGATCGAGAGGTCAAGCAATTGAGAAATAAAAGTATAGCACTCGTGAAAGTACTATAGCATAGACATGGGATTGAAGAGGCCACATGGGAGCTCGAGGAACCTATGAGAAAGCAATACCTGAACCTTTTCACTGGTAAGATTTTTGGGGACGAAAATCTCTAAGAGAGGAGAATTGTAACAGCTAGATTTAGAGGCTAGTCAAAATAGTGATTTCGGAACCACTAATCTTAGGTCAGAGAGAATTTATTTTATTATTAGTTTATGTGTTATAGCATGATTATATGAATGCATGAAAATTTTGGTGCATTAATTTGAGCGATTTCATGCTTAATTTTGAAAAATGACTAAATTGCACAAAGTGCGAAAGTTTTGTTCTACAAGCTAAAGGTGTCAAATAGCTATAGAATATTAAATTGGAGGTCCTTAATGTGCAATTAGGCCCTTAGGAATGTGTTTGCCTGCCATAAGGGACAAAGAAATGAAAATTTGGTCAAAGTGGGTGGTATTAGGTAGCTTAATGGATGAAATAAAATAAAATAAAGAGAGAAAATATCATCTTTTCATCTTCTTCATACTACCACCGAAATTTTCAGCAAATAGGGGCTTTGGAAAGCTTGAAAATTTTCAGCAACTTAAACCTTTATAAGTAAGTGTTTTTTATGGTCATTTTTTCTAATTTTTATACTTTTGGGACCCTTGTAGCTTAAGTTAGCTAATGAGGGGACTATTTTGCAAAACGGTTGAGAGTCTAGGGTTTTTCCATGAGAACATTAGTGTGGTTTTTCTGAATTTTTGTGGAAGAAAATGAAACTTGGTTGTTAAATAAACAACTTCTGTGAAAGGGGTTTCCATGAAAACACCTAAAATGGACCTTTCTGTAAAGGTTGCAAAATAGGTAGTAAATGTGTGAAATAATCGGAACTATGAGTTGCTATAAGCTTAAAATAGGTTCGGCTAGGCTTGGTTAATGAGGATATTTGATGAAAATCGTTTTACGAGCCTAGGGGCAAAATTATAATTTTGTGAAAGTATAAGGGCAAAATGGTAATTTTTCCAAAGTAGGAATTTTGAAATGTTTTGATTAATGTGGTGATTAAAAGAGTGAAATTTTATCATTATAGATCAAGAAAAATGGAGTCCGGACTTAGACCGGGGGTAAAACCAAGTTATTGGACTAAATCGAGCAAGTTGGCCATATTTTGTATATCGAGGTAAGTTGTCCGTAAATAATACAACTTTATTGTTATTATGCATTAAATAATTGATATTGCATAAAATGTTTAATTATTGCTATGAATACGCATAACAAAAGTTGATATGGTATACTCCCGGTTGAACCTTAGGAATAGATTGGATATCCAAGCCATGACATTTGAGTGATATGTGCGCTAGTGTAAGACCATGTTTGGGACATGGCATCGGCGTTGATATGTGTGCTAGTGTAAGACCATGTTTGGGACATGGCATCGGCCACATTATGAGAGCCAGTGAAAGACCATGTTTGGGACATGGCATCGGCATTGAGATGATAGCTAGTGTAAGACCATGTCTAGGACATGGCATTGACCTTGATGTGTGAGCCAATGTAAGACCTTGTCTGGGACATGGCATCGGCATTTTACCCTTGTGTGAGGCTTGTCGAGTATCCTTTGGTATTGCAACTGGTTCAACGGGAATTTTAGAGTTTGTGTTAAAAGTGAGAAAAGTTACGACTATGCTGTAAGTGTTACAGGTACCTACATGAAATTCACGAGAAATGAGCTCGAATAGAAATTAATGAGAAATGAGCTCAAATTATGTTGTATGATTAGTATGGGTGAAAATGAGTAAGTTATATTTTTAATCATTCGAGAATCTTGTGCAAGTTTATAAGATGATATGAGTATGATAATGAATGGTAATGGTTGTTAATTATTTACAAGCGACTTACTAAGCTTTATGCTTACTCTCTATCTTTTCCACTTTCTTATAGTGTTGCCAAGCTAGCTCGAGGATCAAAGGACGTAGGAGGCTCGATCTCACTATCAATCTGAACACTTTTTATAGTTAGATTTATCATTTTGAGTATGGCATGTAAAGGGACTTAGTCTTTTGTCAAGCGTCATATTGTTTCGGCCAAATATGTTGGCTTGCCATGAAGATAATTTTGTTTTGTATAAGGCCATAGATGATGGCTAATACTTATTATTGTTATATGATAATGATGATGTTTTTCATGGATGTGAAAATTGCATGGTTGAGAATTTGGTATATTAATTCATGAATGAGTAGTTTTATGTGGCTTAGTTTGGAGTAAGTAGGGTGGAAAAAAATGGCTTGGCAAATAGCCTTGTTATTGTCCACACGGGCGTGTGTCTAGGCCGTGTGTGACACACGGTCTGCCCCATGGGCGTGTAGTTCGGCCATGTGTCCTCCTGCATTTCAAGTCGGCAAAACAGAATGCCAGTAGTAACTGCACGTGCTGAGGCACGACCGTGTGTCTCAACCGTGTGGAAGACACGACCATAGAACATGGGCATGTGCCCAGGCGGTGTGAAGTATGCACTTGAATTTAGGAATTTAATTCACCACACGGCCTAAAGACACGAGCGTGTGCCTTGGCCGTGTGACCTTCTTGGGTTAATGGCGTTAGAAACATAATGTCAAGGTTTTTGCACACGGGCGTGCCATGGCCGTGTGAAGGACACGGGTGATGGACACGGACATGTGTTAGGCCGTGTGAAAACCCCTATAGATTTGAGTTGATAAATAAATCCACACGGACATGGGACATGGATGTGTCCCTGTATGCTTAGGCCGTGTGAGTTATATGGTCCTTCAACATGGCCATGTGATTAAGTCACACGGGCGTGTGCCCCTATTTTTGGTGGCATTTTCCAAAGTTTTCTGAAGAACTCGGTTTGATCCCGAACCATTTCTAAAGTGTGTTTTGGGCCTTTTAGGCTCATATTAAGGGTATTAAGATGAAGATTGAAAAGTTTTAAATTTGAACGAACTTTGATGACCCGAAAATGTATGTTAGTATGTGTTTTAGCAAGGTAATGCCTCGTACCCTATTTCAGCGTCAAACACGGGTAAGGGTGTTACAATTACCATTGGCAAGTTTATATGTTTTCAGTTATTATTTGATGAATTTGAAGTGTTACTGGTTATTTAAAAGTGTTTTATTAAAGAATTTTTAAGAAAACATAATTTATGGATTAAATTGAAAAGATGTTGAATTCATGGAAAATTCTTAATTTTATGGAGTTCATGGGATTGCTATTATTATGTATGAAATTTATAGGCTTGGAATGAAGATTAAATATCATGAATTTCATGTTCCAATTCTAGGGATGAAATTGGAATTAATTAAAATGTATAGGGGCAAAATGGTAATTTTTCATAGGATGTAAATTGACTTAAATTTAATATGAAATGTAATAAATTGATGTTAAATTTACTAATATAGATCCGGATAGACCTAGTACGAAATTAGATCAAGAAAAACAAAAAGTATCAGATTAGTAGATTTTCGTACACGAGCAAGTGTTGAGGTGCATTCGTGTAACTAGATTTTGTATATTACATATTTGAATTAAATGTTGTATTTACTAATGCTGAATTGTGAAACTGGTATGTTTACAAAATTAATCATAAAATCTGATAACGCCCGGTAAATATTAAATCCCGTTTGAATACATGAAAATCGATTGGATATAGGGCTTCCGTATTGGTTGTGGTATTGCATATGTTGCAGACACACCATAGCTCGAAAGAGCATCCCGTTATTAGCTCTCATGAGATTCCTGTTAAATGGTTCTTGCAGCTTCCTATTATAGCTCTTCAGATCATCTTGATAGGCTGTTATCCTACATGTGTTGTGGGCACACCTTAGCTCTTTTGAGCTTCCCCATTAAAGGCTCTTTGTGGGCTTCCTGATTAATGGCTCTCTAGAGCTTCCCGATATGGCTCGCTTCAACTTCCCGATATATGGCTATCCGGAGCTCCCCGATTAATGGCTCTTCGGAGCTACCCGTTATAGGCTCGCACGAGCTTCCTGAATATTGCTCTTATGAGCTTCCTGTTTTAGCCCGGATAAGCTTCCCGTTTATGTTCTTTTATAAGCACTCCTGGATATGTTTTGACTAATTTATTGTATTGTACACTTCGTGTGTATTGCCCAAGTATTCATCGATATTTTAAATAATTCAACGGCTAAAATTTTAGGTATGAGATAATATGAAATATAGATGAATGATTGTGAGAAATACTTGATATACAAAGATATGATATGTATGGAAATTTGATGTAACAAATATGCGTATATGGAAATGGAATGTTGATGAGCTTATCCATATTTCTTGGTATTTATATGAATTACATAACTAACAGGCTTCTTGAGGATTATGCGTGTTTAGGTTATTGATTACATTGATTTGGGTGTGCTATGTATGCTTATTTTAAATGAACATGATTGGTAAGTTATTGTAACATCCCGAAATTGGGCCTAGGAGAATTGGGCCTTTTGGGCCCCAAGCATATGAACTTTTTAAATATTTTTGGGAACAAGAGAACGGCTCTAATGCAAGTTGGACCTATTAGGTGAGTGATTTTGGAAGGTTAGGGGGCTTCTATGAATTCCCGGGATCAAACTTGGGCTTAGGAAAAATTTTGGTTTTAGGTGAATAAAACCCTGGGAGTTAGTAGGTAGGCTTTAAGAATAAAATGTGGAGAAAAATGACAAAAGTAGAGTGTGTGGTGTAGTGGCAAAGTGACGCCACTTAAGAGACAAGGGGGTGACGCCACAAGGAAGGAAGGAGGTCCAAGGTTCAAGTCATGGCACTTGCATTTCTTTTTGTTTTATTTTTTTAAGTGAATTTAGACTTTGGCCCATAGGTTTATATTTAGTTGCGCATGATCTTAGACACAAGGGGAGCTGGTGGCTTAGTTGTTAGTGGCCTGAATTGGCTAATGGGAGAGCCTGGGTTCGAATCTCATGACTAGCAAGGGAGTATTTCTTTTGCGGATTGGACGGCCAGAGTTTGAGTTGGATTTAAACTCTGCTAACGGAGGGATCTCACATCGGAAAGATACAAAGAGGGAAGGTGAGAAGCTGGCTATATATAGAGCTATCTATGATGGTAGGAAGCATACCTGGTTGGCGTTGGGCATAGGAGCATTCGGAGCACGGTTTAGCAGCTTCAGATTCCTATCAGGTGTGTACTTCTCTACTCTAGTTGTAGAACGGCAAATTGCCAAAATTCCGGTTACACGACGATAGTAGCCACACGAGCGTGCGAGCGCCCGTGTGGGGGCTTCGACGCAATAGTTGAGGCCATCAGTAGTATTCTTATGGGTTGAGGCTGCTTAGGCCACGATGGGCCGAAGTGGGCCCATATGAATAGATTGAATGATTGTGTAGTAGATATTGGACTGGTTTAGGAGAATCTCATATCTGTGGCTAAATTTGGGCTGAATGGGCCACACGAGCGTGTGGGCCCACTTGGGCCAAAAATTGGGTTTTGGCCCAATTGTACCGTTTCGATCAAAAAGGGTAACCGTGTCGCTTGAAGCGACAGTAGGCCTCCGGAGAGGCCGTTGGATGACTAAAATTACCGTTATACCCTTAAAGGTAGTTTTAGCGTGATTGTGTGTAATGTTCACACTTTTATTATTATTTTGCGTTAATAACTGTGTTGGCTAAAAGCCAAAATGACTGTACAGACAGTCGAGATACCCTTGAGGGTAAGGTTGGAGATATCAGGTAAGTACCGTTATGATTGCCTTCCGTATAACATGATTATATGTATGATGTGATTATTTGCTGTACATTGGAAGTATGACTGCATTCATCTCAGTATGATAATATGTGCATGGGCTTTGGGATATGATTGAAAGGGGAAGTGTGATTCAGTGACTGTCACAGTGGTTTGGTAACACAGTGGGTTGGCCCCACATATTTTATCAGTGACTATGTCACAGTGGTCTGGGACCACAGTGGTTTGGAACCACGTATACACATAATTATCAGTGATTGTCACAGTGGTTTGGTACCACAGTGGGTTGGCCCCACATATACTCATCAGTGACTGTCACAGTGGTTTGGTACCACAGTGGGTTGGCCCCACATATATTTATCAGTGGCTTGTTGCCACGGGTGTTTGGCTGATTCAAGCGATGTAGAGGATGGAAAACTAGGTTGGGCTGGGTTGCATTGCATTCAATTTTTGATATGCCATGTTGCGAGGGTTAAGGCCCAATGTGTTCTGTGGGCATAGGCTCAGATTGCTTTCGTAAGGGGAATTACACACTGAGTCTCAGTGATTCAACCCTCCGTTTAATTTTGCAGGTAATCCCTAGTTCGAGGATTTGGAGCCGAGGTGGACTTCGAGGTGGCCATGCAGTACTTCTTATGTAAATTCTCTTCTTTATTTAAACTTATCATAATTTGGGTTCTTTTGTTATGTAATAAGGCCTTCGTAATTTTAATTTGGATTTTGACTTTAAGCTGTTATTACATATTTTATGAGATGTAAAATGTGGAGCTTTTCTAAAATAAAAATATAAACAACTAGTTTTAAAGTGTTATCAAAATAAGACAAGCAAATAACTAAGTAATTCAGAAATTTTCTTAAAACCTACACACTGTTTTCAAAATATCACGTTTCGGAATACCACTAGTTTTTGGTTTTCGTATCACAAAACCTGTTTTCAACTGTTGAGAGTGATAACAAAATTTTTGCAAGGAAACCTTAAAACTCACTTTGAATTTCAAAATGTTAACACAACGAAAAGAATGTTTTTCCTGTTAAATTTCAAGTTCTTTAAAACAACCTTTCCATGTGACACACCAGATCCGGTTGTAACATTTAGGCCGGGTTTGGGGTGTTACAGTTAAATTCCTGTTATACGAACTTACTAAGCATTAAATGCTTATTCAGTTTTCTTTTCTCTTCTTTATAGTACTTGGAAGCTAGTGAAGATTGGATGTGGTCGGAGCAACATCACACTATCCTTCAGCTGGTTTTGGTATAAATAGCAAACTTATTTTGGTATAGTGGCATGTATAGGTTAAATTGGCCAATGATAGCATGTATATGGTTGGTTGTAACTAGCCATTGGAATGGCTTGTGATGGTATGTTTCATGTAAATGTAGGAGGTTATATCATGTTTAATATATATGTGCTTGGTATGATAGATTGAATTTTGATAAACTTATATGATTATACAAATAGGTAAGTTTGAATACATAAATACATGTGATGATATATCCTACATAATATTTGTTTTGGGCTTGGTTTTAATGTCTTGAATTGGTTGGTGAATGTATTCCAGTGTTGTTGTAGGTTGAAGGCATATTTTGGTGAGAAAAGTGCCCTTGATAATGGCCTATTTTCGTCCACACGGGCGTGTGTCTTAGCTGTGTGTGACACACGGCCATGCACATAGGCGTGTGGTTTGGCCATGTGTCCCTTACATCATTAAAATTGAGAAACAGAATGCCCAGGTATTTTCACACGGGCAAAGACACGGGCGTGTGTCTAAGCCGTGTGTGAGACATAACCTAGCACATGGGTGTGTGACTTTGCTGTGTGACCCCTGCACCTAATTAATGTAAAATAAATTGTTCACATGGCCTAGCACACGGGCATGTGGCTTGGCCGTGTGACCCAAGTCAGTACCTACCTTAATTTGAACACGGGCTGGGACACAACCGTGTGCCTAATATCGAATGCCCACACGGTCTGGGACACAGGCGTGCACACAGCCTGGCCACACAAGCATGTGTCCCCTGCACCTAAGAAAAATTTTGAATTTTTTGCAAAAAATTCTCTAAGTTCCTAGTTTAGTCCCATTTTGATCTAAATGCATATTCTGGGCCTCAAGGGCCCATTTAAAGGACAATATGATTGATTTTGGATATGAATAGTAAATGTTATGAATTTTTCTGTAATTGATCTATAAACTCCGGTAATGCTCTATGACCCTATTCCGATGACGGATAGGGAGTAGGGGTGTTACAAAGGAATGCAGTGCATATCTTCAAGACAAACTACCCCCAATGTTGAAGGATCCTGGATGTTTTACCATACCTTGCATGTAATATCCGGGATTTAGGGGTTGTGCATTTTTGCTTAAATATATGTGGAAGCATGCCTGTGTGTATTTTGAATGTGTGTTGTGGATTTTGAGAACTTTAGAGTGTAGGTAAGTGCCTTAGGAAATATTAGATTTTAAGTCTTAAAGGGGGGAGCTAAGCGAAAGAGGCCTTAAGAAAATTTATAGGGGAAATTGGACATAAGAATTGGCTTGTTAAAGTGGTAAGGAGGCGCCACTTAAAGCCTTAAGCAGTGACGCCACAAGCAGTGTGAAAGGGCCTAGGTTCGAGCAGCAAGGGACGCAAATAGGAGTTTTATTTTGCAGCAAGGAGAAACAGAGGTGGACGACACTAAAACACTAAGGGATGAGCATTAGATGTGGTCAAACTCTTTTTAAATTTCGGCTAAGGTAGGAAGATAATTATTGTTTTTTTTTTATTTTGAATGGGTATAGAAGAGAGAAAATAGGAGAAAAAGGAGGAAGCTGATAAGGGAAGGAGAGTTGGCCGGCCAAGGGACACTTTGGATGTCAATATTCGGTCATGGGAAAGGAGGGGAAAACCGAATGTGCATAGTAGAGTTTAGGCATTTTTCTTGTGCACTTTTCCTCCCTAGTTATCTTCTTCTTTTCTCTTTTATTTTCTCAAAGCCGAAAACACAAGTAAGTCTAGCCAATTTGATCATAGCACTAAAAGCCGAAATATCCCTTGTGCTAGCCGAATCTTTATTTATCACCATTGCCGAATTGCTCAACCTTTCTCTCCTTCTTTTTACAATTTTCCAAAAGCCGAAAGTAAGTTCTTCCTAGACCATAGCCGATTGTTCCTTAAACTCCAAAGGTCGAAACCAATTGATCAACATCTAGCCTACTTAGCCGAATATCTCTCTGCGTTCAAGCAAGGGTGCAGTCGATTTCTGTAGTAAGGGTAAGAATCAACTGTCGTTTTTTTCCTTTCTTTCTTTTAGATTAGCCGAAAGTTGGAATCTAATCTCTTTTACTGTTCTTTGGCTGAAACTATGAAGGGGTTTCGAGATTTGGTTGTTGTCGACTAGAAGGAGGAGTTCTTCGGGATTTTAAGATCCAAGGTAAGTCATGTGTGGTATTCGGCCAAGGGCCATTTTCATAGATCTTGTGCAATAGGCTGACCTTAACATGTACCATGTAGGATTTTGACATCTTCATAGCCAAGTGACTATTTTCGGGATTTAGAATCGCAAGGTAAGAAGGTATTAATATTCGGCCAAGGCCATATTAAGTATTAGTGGCTAGCCGATTCTGACATTGATTTTTAGGGAGGAGTATAAGCTGTTTCGGTAGACTTTCGGGATTCAGGGAATACGATAGTAACCAGGTGTGTAGCCCTACACTAATTCTTGATAGATTTATTGTATTGTTTGCTATATGTGTGTGTTAATGGAGATATGAAAATGTGGCTAAAGGTACCATTCAATGGTACATAGTATTCAGGTACGTTGACCTTCAATACCATGTTGTAATATTATGAATATTGAAAATGACACACCTGTGAATTCGTATGAATATGGGATAAGGAATATGGCTTGATTTCTGTATGTTTTGTATGAATGCATGGGCATATGGGTGATTATGAAAAGGGGAAGTGATCTGGTGGTTTTTACCATAATATCTGGTGACTCATGTCACATAATCCGAATGTGGTGACTTATGTCACATATTGTTATCTGGTGACTCTGTCACATTATCTGGTGGCTATGCCACAATTTATAAGGGCGATGTGCAAGTCGTCTGCAGCGACTGCCTTCAATGGTGTGTAGCGGATGGAGGGTCGATTTAGTAATCCCCACGGTGTGTTTGGCAGGTACGGGTGATGTGTAGAGGATGGCTATCTAGGTTGGGTTTGGGTTGCATCATTGTTTATATTTTAATATGTGATTGAGTATGCCTAAATCGTTTGGGAGTTTGTGTTGGTAGTTACACACTGAGTCTGTTTGACTCACCCTTCGTGGGCTAACATTTTGCAGGTGACACTCAGTAATTGGACCGGGTCGGCAGGAACTTAGTGGTGGCCATGCTCAGCTCAGTGATATTTTATTTTGAGACTATATATTTAAGTTTTGGATTTATTTCGGGTTTTGCTTTGATGTAATAAGGCCATTACTTTTAAACTATTTTATGCATGCATCTTATTTGTTTTTATGATACTATTATTATCAAACAAAGGGCTAAATAACTTTTCTTTAAAATAAATTCTAAATGTTTTGACACCCAAACACCAACGATTTCCAATTTAATGGTAAACTCTAAAAACTTGGCATTTCTTTTAACTTATAGCTTTCAAGTACGAAAATAACATTTTAACAAAATATAGATTTCAATAACAACACCGTTTTCAATTCAATCACAACACAAATCGGCTTTCCTTCAAAACTACTCAAGTTTCCTGAATTGACAAACGAACTTTTAAAATGTTTTACTCAAGGAGCATGCCAGATCTGGTCAAGGCTCGTGGGTCGGGTTTGGGGTGTTTCAATTTGGTATCAGAGCCCAGTTTTAAACTCTCGGCCTTGGGTTTAAAGCCCACAACGTTTTCAAAATTTAGCCCAAATAAGTTTTTGTGAAAATTTTTGAAATTGAGCAGGTTTTCTGGCATGGCACCTAAGTCTACGACCCGAAGTCCACCAAGTAAGTACCCCTAACTGTTGTATGATTTGTATTATTGTATGATCTATATGTGGGTACTACGGGATCGTAGATTAGTACACTAGAAGTTATTGAACCCGAGGATTAGCTTACTCCAACACAGAATCACATAAAATTTAAAGCCTAATCAAACAAACCTGTGAGTGAGTCGCCGAGTTAGGGTGTGGCAACCATCATGCGCATGTCTAGGATTGGATTCTGTGGGAGCTTGGTATTTAAGCAGTCCTAGTGACTCACCTCCTCTCTACTCGAATCCTACCTGGTGCGTAGTGACGGTTCACCCTAACCAAGAGGACTGGTTCACGGGCTAAATCCAATAATTAAAACCCGAAAGGGACTAGCTACACTATTTTATAAAAACCTTAGTTTTAAAATTTCCCCTTGGATTTGTAAAAGCCATTTTAGACTTTGGAAAATTTTCCCGAAATATTCTCGATTTACAAAAATTACCCAAATACCCTTGAATTATAAAATCACCATACTACCCTCGATTTCTACCAAGATATCCTTATTTTACAAAAATACCAAAACCCCTCATTTGTAAAAATATCAAGATACCCCGATTTGGAAAAAAAATTTACCAAAATACCCCTATAGGACAAATTACGAAAATACCCCTGGGATTGAAACGGACGAAAATGCTTGAGTGGTGGATGTGTGTAGTTGATACTATTGAATGAATGTGTTTTCCCTAAATTAGGATAGAAGACTTGAAATGAAAACCTTGAAATGATCGAAAGAACCACTGCTAAACTTCTTTTCATAAAATTGTTCGCGGATAATCAGTGGAACAAAATTCTAATGCATAAAATTTCTTAAATCAGATTAGATCGCGATCGTAGACATGAGCTCTAGGGGACGTGGTCGTAATGTGCGAGGGCATGGTAGAGGCAGAATGGCCGTAACGGAACCCGTGAGGTCTGGTCAAGGGTTTGAAAATGAGGTACCACCACCTCCACCACCAGTTGCTGAGGTTGAACATCAGGATCAGACGGGGGATGATGCAGTATCGCAGGCGATGCTGCGGGTTCTTGAGAGGGTGGCTGGAGTAGGTGGAGGTATGGGAGCTCGAAAATCTGTACTCGAGCGACTCCGAGCCAATGGAGCTGAGGTATTCCGTGGTGTATCCGGTGTGGCGCCCAATACAGCTGAGTATTGGTTGGAAGCGACGGAGCGAATCATGGACTAGCTGGATCTGACTGCTGAGGAAAAACTGAAAGGCGTGGTGTCGCTGCTTCGCGATGAGCCATATCAATGGTGGCTCACAGTTCGGGATGGTGCTATAGCTGAGGATCTCACTTGGGAGTATTTTAAGGCGGCGTATCAGAAGAAGTATGTTGGGACTAGCTATATTGATGCGCAGAGGAAGGCCTTTCTGAGGCTAGTTCAGGGGAGTAAGTCCGTAGCGGAGTACGAGGCGGAATTCTTAAGGTTGAGCCGGTATGTTCGAGGTATCGTGGCTACGGAGCATGAGCGATGTGTCTGATTTGAGGATGGACTAAGGGATGACCTGAGATTGTTGATAGCTCCACAGCAAGAAAGGGAGTTTGCCGTGTTGGTGGAGAAGGCTAAGGTAGCCGAAGGAGTTAAGGAATCTGTGAGACAGAATACGGATAGGAATAAGCAGAAGAGAAGGCTAAGGTAGCCGAAGGAGTTAAGGAATCTGTGAGACAGAATACGGATAGGAATAAGCAGAAGAGAGGCTTTGGATCTTCAGGGTCATCTGGAAATGTTCAAAAGAGGCATCGAGTGGATGGGCAGCGAGGACAGCAGGTTGTCGCAGGAGTGCAGTAGTACTTGTGCTCAGTGTGGAAAGATGCATCTAGGGGAGTGTTGGAAGAGGATAGGGGGTTGTTTTAAGTGTGGGTCCAAGGATCACATGATTAGGGACTGTCTTATGAAAACAGATGGGAGCCGACCAGCAGGTCAGGGTTTTAATCAGGCTGGAAGAGGTAGACAGCAGCCACCGCGGGGTCGTGGTCCGATTGGAAGAGGTAATGGTTCTGGAATAGGGCGAGGAGCACCGGGCAGAGGTGTTGGTAATACAGAGGCAAGACAGCCGGGTCTGGTGTATGCAGTTCGCCGGAGGGAGGAAGGAGACGCACCGGACGTCATAACCGGTATGTTCCTTATAGCTGACAAGCCTTACTTTGCTTTAATTGATGTTGGCTCGACCCATTCTTATGTTGCATGTAGAGTAGTTGAAACGCTAGGTATAACATCTGAACTTTCTAATAGGGAGATGACTGTAGTAAGCCCGTTAGGTCAAACTGTAGTGGTGAATATGATATTTCGGAGTGTACCTCTAGAGATTCAGGGAGTAGTATTCCCTACTGACTTGATGGAACTACCTTTCGGAGAATTCGATCTCATTCTTGGCATGGATTGGCTAGTGGAACATCGGGCTAAGTTGGATTGCGCAGCTAAGCGAATGGAGTTAAGGACCCCGGAGGATGAGGAAATAATTATGATAGGAGAAGGAAGAAACTATTTGTCTAACGTAGTCTCCGCGTTAAAGGCTGATAAGATGGTTCGAAAAGGGTGTAAGGCCTTTTTGACCTTCGTTAGTGCGTTGGATGCAAAAGAAGAGGGAGTTAGTGGAGTTAGAACGGTAAGGGATTTTGAGGATGTTTTTTCGGAGGAGCTACCTGGGATACCCCCGGACAGGGAGGTGGAGTTCGGAATTGACTTGCTACCGGGTACAGCTCCTGTTTCATTTGCTCCGTATAGAATGGCACCAAAGAAATTGGTTGAGCTCAAGGCTCAGATCCAAGAGTTGCTTGATCGCGGGTTTATCCGACCCAGTGTGTCTTCGTGGGGAGCACCGGTCCTGTTCGTGAAGAAGAAGGACGGAACTATGCACATGTGCATAGATTATCGTCAATTGAATAAGCTAATCATCAAGAACAAGTATCCCTTGCCGAGGATAGACGATTTGTTCGATCAGCTTAAGGGGGCTATCAGCTCAAGGTGAAGGAAGTGGATATCCATAAGACAGCTTTCCGGACAAGATACGGGCATTATGAGTTCTTAGTAATGCCGTTTGGATTGACAAACGCCCCAGCTGTGTTCATGGGTATGATGAACCGGGTTTTTCAACCCTACTTGGACCGGTTCGTCGTTGTGTTCATAGACGACATCCTAGTGTATTCTAAGTCTGAGGAAGAACATGATGAGCATCTCAGGGTAGTACTGCAAGTGTTAAGGGAGAAAAAGCTCTATGCCAAATTCAGCAAGTGTGAATTTTGGCTGAAGGAGGTTGCGTTCTTAGGGCATGTGGTGTCTGCGGAAGGAATAAGGGTGGATCCTCGGAAGATTGAGGCAGTGTTAGACTGGGAACCACCTAAGTCGGTGGCTGAGGTTCGTAGTTTCTTGGGATTGGCAGGCTATTACCGAAGGTTTGTAGAAGGGTTCTCATTAATAGCTGCACCTCTGATGAAGTTGTTGAGAAAGGAGGTACGTTTCGTATGGACAGATAAGCAACAGGAGAGCTTTGAGAAGCTTAAGAAGGTTTTGACTGAAGCTCCGGTTTTGATTCAGCCTGAGGCGGGGAAGGATTTCGTGGTGTACTGTGATGCTTCTCATACAGGTTTGGGATGCGTATTGATGCAAGACGAGAAAGTGGTCGCTTATGCGTCTCGGTAATTAAGGCCACATGAGGTTAACTACCCAACGCATGATTTGGAATTGGCAACGGTGGTCTTTGCTCTTAAGGTTTGGAGGCACTGTTTATATGGAGAAAAGTCAGTGATCTACACAGACCACAAGAGCCTTAAGTATCTGCTGACTCAAAAAGAGCTGAACCTGAGACAGCGAAGGTGGGTGGAGTTATTGAAAGACTACGATTGTTCTATAGAGTATCACCCGGGCAAGGCGAATGTAGTGGCGGATGCCCTAAGTCAGAAGGTAGTGTCGGATCTGAGGGCGATGTTTGCACATCTTAGCCTGTATGACGACGGAAGTTTGCTAGCAGAGTTGCAAGTTAAGCCTACATGGTTGAATGAGGTGAAAGAGAGTCAGTTGGCGGATGATGATTTAAGTGCTAAGCTACGGCAAGTGCAGAACGGGGAGTTAGAGGATTATGGTGTTGGCAGCGATGGAGTATTGTGTTTCAAGGGTAAAGTCTGTATGCCTAAGGATAAGGAGTTAAGGCAAAGAATTCTTCAGGAATCGCATAGTAGCCCTTATGCTATGCATCCTGGAGGTAGTAAGTTGTACAGGGATCTAAGGGAACAATTTTGGTGGCCTGGTCTTAAGCGGGAAGTTACAGAATTTGTAGGGAAGTGCTTAACGTGTCAGCAAGTTAAGGCTGAACACCAAGTTCCGTCAGGATTGCTTCAGCCGATAAAGATTCCGCAGTGGAAGTGGGAGAGAATCACCATGGACTTTGTTAGTGGGCTTCCCCTTACGCCTACTAAGAAGGACTCGGTATGGGTGATAGTGGATAGATTGACAAAGTCCGCGCATTTCATACCAGTGCGGGTTGACTATTCTTTGCAGAAGTTGGCGAAGTTGTACGTAGCGGAAATTGTGAGGTTGCATGGAGTGCCGGTGTCGATTATTTCAGAAAGGGATCCAAGGTTTACGTCTCAATTTTGGAAAGCAGTACATCAGGCTCTGGGCACCAGATTAGACTTCAGTACGGCATTTCATCCACAGTCGGACGGGCAGGCTGAGCGGGTAATCCGAGTGTTAGAGGATATGTTGAGAGGCTGTGTGATAGACTTCAGAGGAAGTTGGGGAGAATATTTGCCTTTAGCGGAATTTGCGTATAATAACAGCTATCAAGCCAGCATTTGGATGGCACTGTATGAAGCACTGTATGGACGGAAGTGTCGCACTCCTACGTGTTGGACGGAATTGGGGGAAAGACAAGTTTTGGGTCCAGAGATAGTGGCAGAATCTGAAGAGAAGGTTAAGGTAATTCGAGCACGGCTGAAGGAAGCATCTGATAGGCAAAAGTCGTACGCAGATCTTAAGCGGAAGGAGATAGAGTTTGCTGTTGGAGATCAGTTGTTTCTTAAAGTTTCGCCGTGGAAGAAGGTGATGAGATTTGGTCGCAAAGGGAAGTTAAGTCCCAGGTTTATAGGACCTTATCGGGTTATGAAGCGAGTTGGACCAGTGGCATACCAGCTAGAGTTGCCTCCAGAGTTGAGGCAGATGCATGATGTGTTCCATGTTTCGATGCTACGTCGGTACCGATCGGATCCATCTCATGTAGTGCCGGTTGAAGAGGTGGAGCTAAGGCCAGATTTGTCCTACGAGGAGGAGCCGATTCAGATTTTGGAACGAGATGTGAAGATGTTGCGGAAGAAATCAGTTCCTCTGGTTAAAGTGTTATGGCATAATCATGGATCGGAAGAAGCTTCTTGGGAGCCGGAAGAAGCAATGCGACAACAATACCCTCACTTATTTTAGCCAGGTAATTTCGAGGTCGAAATTATTTTAAGGGGGTAGAACTGTAATATTCGGGATTTAGGGGTTGTGCATTTTTGCTAAAATATATGTGGAAGCATGCCTGTGTGCATTTTGAATGTGTGTTGTAGATTTTGAGAACTTTAGAGTGTAGGCAAGTGCCTTAGAAAATATTAGATTTTAAGTCTTAAAGGGGGGAGCTAAGCAAAAGAGGCCTTAAGAAAATTTATAGGGGAAATTGGACATAAGAATTGGCTTGTTAAAGTGGCAAGGAGGCGTCACTTAAAGCCTTAAGCAGTGACGCCACAAGCAGTGTGAAAGGGCCTAGGTTCAAGCAGCAAGGGACGCAAATAGGAGTTTTATTTTACAGCAAGGAGAAACAGAGGTGGACGGCACTAAAACACTAAGGGATGAGCATTAGATGTGGTCAAACTCTTTTTAAATTTAGGCTAAGGTAGGAAGATAATAATTGTTTTTTTTTTTATTTTGAATGGGTAGAGAAGAGAGAAAATAGGAGAAAAAGGAGGAAGCTGATAAGGGAAGGAGAGTTAGCCGGCCAAGGGACACTTCGGATGTCAATATTCGGTCATGGGAAAGGGGGGAAAACCGAATGTGCATAGTAGAGTTTAGGCATTTTTCTTGTGCACTTTTCCTCCCTGGTTATCTTCTTCTTTTCTCTTTTATTTTCTCAAAGCCGAAAACACAAGTAAGCCTAGCCGATTTGATCATAGCACTAAAAGCCGAAATATCCCTTGTGCTAGCCGAATCTTTATTTATCACCATTGCCGAATTGCTCAACCTTTCTCTCCTTCTTTTCACAATTTTCCAAAAGCCGAAAGTAAGTTCTTCCTAGACCATAGCCGATTGTTCATTAAACTCCAAAGGCCTAAACCAATTGATCAACATCTAGCCTACTTAGCCGAATATCTCTGTGCGTTCAAGCAAGGCTGTAGTCGATTTCTGTAGTAAGGGTAAGAATCAACTGTCGTTTTTTCCTTTCTTTCTTTTAGATTAGCCGAAAGTTGGAATCTAATCTCTTTTACTGTTCTTTGGCCGAAACTATGAAGGGGTTTCGGGATTTGGTTGTTGTCGACTATAAGGAGGAGTTCTTCGGGATTTTAAGATCCAAGGTAAGTCATGTGTGGTATTCGGCCAAGGGCCATTTTCATAGATCTTGTGCAATAGGCTGACCTTAACATGTACCATGTAGGATTTTGACATCTTCATAGCCAAGTGACTATTTTCGGGATTTAGAATCGCAAGGTAAGAAGGTATTAATATTCAGCCAAGGCCATATTAAGTATTAGTGGCTAGCCGATTTTGACATTGATTTTTAGGGAGGAGTATAAGCTGTTTCGGTAGACTTTCGGGATTCAAGGAATACAATAGTAACCAGGTGTGTAGCCCTACACTAATTCTTGATAGATTTATGGTATTGTTTGCTAAATGTGTGTGTTAATGGAGATATGAAAATGTGGCTAAAGGTACCATTCAATGGTACAGAGTATTCAGGTACGTTGACCTTCAATACCATGTTGTAATATTATGAATATTGAAAATGACACACATGTGAATTCGTATGAATATGGGATGAGGAATATGGCATGATTTCTATATGTTTTGTATGAATGCATGGGCATATGGGTGATTATGAAAAGGGGAAGTGATCTGGTGGTTTTTACCACAATATCTGGTGACTCATGTCACATAATCCAAATGTGGTGACTTATGTCACATATTGTTATCTGGTGACTCTGTCACATTATCTGGTGGCTATGCCACAATTTATAAGGGCGATGTGCAAATCGTCTGCAACGACTGCCTTCGATGGTGTGTAGCGGATGGAGGGTCGATTTAGTAATCCCCACGGTGTGTTTGGCAGGTACGGGTGATGTGTAGAGGATGGCTATCTAAGTTGGGTTTGGGTTGCATCATTGGTTATATTTTAATATGTGATTGAGTATGCCTAAATCGTTTGGGAGTTTGTTTTGGTAGTTACACACTGAGTCTGTTTGACTCACCCTTCGTGGGCTAACATTTTGCAGGCGACACTCAGTAATTGGACCGAGTCGGCGGGAACTTAGTGGTGGCCATGCTCAGCTCAGTGATATTTTATTTTGAGACTCTATATTTAAGTTTTGGATTTATTTCGGGTTTTGCTTTGATGTAATAAGGCCATTACTTTTAAACTGTTTTATGCATGCATCTTATTTGTTTTTATGATACTATTATTATCAAACAAAGGGCTAAATAACTTTTCTTTAAAATAAATTCTAAATGTTTTGACACCCAAACACCAACGATTTCCAATTTAATGATAAACTCTAAAAACTTGGCATTTCTTTTAACTTATAGCTTTCAAGTACGAAAATAACGTTTTACCAAAATATAGATTTCAATAACAACACCGTTTTCAATTCAATCACAACACAAATCGACTTTCCTTCAAAACTACTCAAGTTTCCCGAATTGACAAACGAACTTTTGAAATGTTTTACTAAGGAGCATGCCAGATCCAGTCAAGGCTCGTGGGCCGGGTTTGGGGTGTTTCATTGCAACATTGGAGCAACATATTGTGGTATGGCACTATGTGATTTGGGTACGAGTATCAACTTGATGCCCATGTCAATATTTAGGAAATTGGGGATAGGTGAAGTTAGACTGCTACGATTACACTTCAATTAGCTGATCGATCTATAGCACATCCAGAGGGATAAATTGAGGATGTATTGGTACGTGTAGACAAATTTATTTTTCTTACTGACTTTGTTATTCTAGACTTTGAAGCAGACAGGGAAGTGTTAATCATCCTAGGAAGGCCTTTCCTAGCAACCGGAAGGACCCTTATTGATGTGCAGAAGGGCAAGCTTACTATGCTTGTTCAGGACGATCAGGTAACATTTAATGTTTTTATGTTTATGCGATTTGCTGACACAACTGATGATTATTTAGCAGTTTCCGATTTAAAGGAATTAATCATGGAAAAAGAACTCAACTATTGTAACACCCCTAACCTGTATTTGTCGCTGGACTAAGGTTAAGAGGCATTACCGGACATAACGGATCATATCAAAAACATTTCACTAACATCAAACATTCACAAACATTCCATAGCGAAATATACACATAGAGTCCCTTTAGAAGGTCTACGAGACCTTAACCATGCATTGGGAAGGGGTCGGGACTAAACCGAACATATACAAATTTTTCTGAAGCTTAAACATTTTTCAACGTTACTGAGGTCACACGCCCGTGTGGGCAGGACGTGTGCCTCACACGGCTTAGACATACCTGTGTGTCCAAGCCGTGGTAAAACAGGGCATACATATTGACTTGTCCACACGACCACAAGACACACCCGTGTGCTAGGCCATGCGAAAATTAGGGAGGCTACTGACTTGCTCAGACGGCCAGCCACACGCTCGTGTGTCTAGTCCGTGTAGCTTCCGGACTTGCTTCGAATTGCAACCTTGAGAGACATGGTCGAGACACACGTTCGTGTGCTCAACCGTGTGGGCAAATATAGGCCACTTGCAAGGCCAATTTTCCACCCAAATTTGGGTCATACCTACAAGCATCAAACAAGCATCAATTCATGTCCCAAAGGCAGTAAAAAACATACCAAATCATGCATAATTTGACCCGTAATAACATCATTCATTTCCATATACAAATCCAACTCAAACATACCATTTCAAAGTATGAACTTCACATAAAAAACATGTGACTCATACATCATATTAATCCATTTCAATTCATAGCATTTCTCAAAACAACCATAAAACTTACCAAAATTGACCATTTCTTTTGGCCATTCATGAGCACATCAAAACATACCAAAGTTTGCATCACATAGCATGCACTAAATTCACTCCATAATCACATTTATTATCAAGCCATATTACATGGCTATATTTACACATTTCAAAACATAATCAAAGTTCTCTAGCCTATACAAGCCATACTTCAATATGTACATTTTCAAAAGGTACCAAAATATAGTTCGATAGTGTGGTGATGATCCTCGACGATCCCCGAGCTCCCAGTAGCTTCGATAATCTATAAAACAATGCAAACACACACAAAGTAAGCTTTCAAAAGCTTAGTAAGCCATATACAAATAAACTTATCACATAAACAATTACAAACTATTTCATTCATATGACCTATGGCATAACACAATAGCAAATTCATATTTCTCATCTAGCCCAATTGTTCATAACCACTTGATTATAAACATATCATATTTTCATGTAGCTTACATATCAAATGATCATATTCATACTTATATTCCATTGTCAATTTTCATATATATTTCATACATACCTGAAACGGATACATATTCACATATTCAATTATATTTCGGAATGCCCGTTGGATCGTTCAGAATCAATAAGGATACTCGGATACCTCGTAAAGCTCGTACAACACCAACGTCCCGTACGTGGTCTTACATGTAAGTAAATATCGATGTCTTTGTCCCAGATAGGGCCTTACACGAAATCATATACGATGCCAATGTCCCAGACATGGTCTTACACATAAATCTCAAATCAATGCCAACATCCTAGACATAGTCTTACACAATAACTCATATCAGAATCCTATGTCATGACATATGTATCCTAACTATTCCTATGGTTCGTACGGGGCTTTTTGGACGTCATCACATTATCGGAACTTTCCCAGATTTTACATATTCAGCTCAAATAGTCATATATCACAATTCATTCACATATAAGCAATAATAATTCAATTCAAACACATTTATTTGTATATCGACTTACCTTGTACGAATACTCACGGATGGAAATGACTACTCAACCACTTTCGATTTCCCCAATCTAATTCCATTTTCTTTGGTTCTTGATCTTAATTAAGCAACTAAATGCTCAAAGTTCTCAAGCCCTAATTTGTTTTCTCAATTTCGATGATGAAGCATGGAAGATGACAACATTTTGGCTTTAATTTTATTTGATTAACCTTTAAAAATAAAATACCAAAATTAACCTTAATGACCTAATATTAATTCCATCCACTTTAAGGTCATCTTTGTCCATTAACCTTAATAATGGCATAATAACAATATAAGGACTTCACAATTAATGAATCATAGCGATTTAGCACTTTTAACACATAGCATGCTACTTTTGCATTTTATGCGTTTTAGTCCTTTTATCAAATTAACTAACCAATCGGTAAAATTCTCACACGAAATTTTCACACATGCATAATCTCATGCCATAAACACCAAAAATAATATTAAAATAATTTTCTGACCTCGGATTTGTGGTCCTAAAACCACTATTTTGACTAAGGTATAAACTTGGCTATTACAACTCTCCCCCTTAGGGATTTTCGTCCCTGAAAATCTTTGATAAACTGTAAAAGTAACATATTTTAATCCCACATTTAGTATGCTTTTCGATGATTTAAGCCTATATTTATGTAAAAAGGTGCTCTTAATCCTTTCTTTTCATGTCTTATACCCAGGAAAGCACCCGAGGATGAAAAGAACATAAAACGGGCCCAAAACGGAGTAAATGGGCCATATCACAAAATCGACACGGCCTGGACTTAAGCCCACACGCCAGTGCCGCATTGATCATCTAGAACACAGCCTGACCCTCGATCCACATGGCCATGCCTCATTAAAGAAGTCTGAACACGGTTTGAAGACTAGTCACACGGGCGTGTGACATGGTCGTGTCCCTTCGTGGCAAAGAGTAATTTCATTCGAATTTGGATACTTTGGGGCGAAGAAACACATTCCAAGAGCCTATATAAACCCCCTAAGTGTTACCTGAAAGGAGGGCGGTTAGCTAGGCCAATGAGCCAAGTCGAAAAGGTCAAAATTGTGGGAATCACTCAAAGATAGCCAGTTGATCCATCTCTAGAAGCCAGAATTCTACTCAAGACTGCGGATCTCTCTTTCAATTCCTTCAAGGAGTTTTAGGGATTTCTTATGTTTTGTTTTATCTTTTCTTCTGAGATGTTTTCTTTATTTGTTATGAACTAAACCCTTCAGAAACCTAAAGGGGATGAAACTTAGATGAATCTTGTTATTGTTTTCTGAACTATAAGATAAATACTTGATTTGTTCTTAATTATGTGTGCTTAATTCTTGTGTTAATGTTTCTGGGATATTGATTCAAGTCAGATGTTCTTAGGTGGAGGAGCAAAAGTCCCTACTTAAGAATAGATCTAGCATAATTAAAGCGGAGTCGTTCGCGCGCCTAGAGATAGGGTGACGAGATTTTGCCGGATTAGGGTGAAACCTGATATGGGAATCCATAGATCGATTTACTGCTATTCTAGGGGGTTATTAATGAGAAAGATATTTCAATTAATTAACCTAGGTTTAGACGTTATTCACTTCGAGAGAGGGCTTAATATAAATCAGGGAATCCTACGAATCAAGTCAAGTGAATAAATCATATGGTTCAGGGTTAAATAAAAAGTGAAGTCTAGGTGGATTCTTCCTGAGGGTATCGTCTTAAATCAACTAAGTCTTCCTTCAAGTTATTTCCCAATTCATTTTTTTGTCTTTGCGTCTTTAGCTTAGTAGTAGTTAGATTTAAACAACTTCACTTATTTTAGGCTAGATAATAAAAAGAAGGTTAGTATTAGTACCTTTAGTTCCTTTGGGCTCGACAATCCGGTCTTGCCTAAGCTATACTACTGTTCGATAGGTACACTTGCCTTTAATCGTTGTCAGAGTTAGTTTGTAGGTTCAACCATTCTCTTTATAAATTTTAAGACTCAGATCACAGCGATCAATATTACTTGATACGAACCGGCTCGGGATGAGTCGAAACGTATGCGGGTTGCCCAATCGTCTACGAGGAGAAAACAAGCCTTCGGAAAAGTAATCGAGAAATATGAATGAATTTGTGGAAGATTTAAGTAAATAAATAAGAATTGGTTCGGTTTGATAAAATAAAAATAAAATAGATAAAAAGGATAATTGGATGGAGATGGATAAAAGAACTTAAACGAGAAGCGATTCAACACTAAAGAGTGTCACCCCGGGTTCTATAATGTTTAAGGTGAAAAATGGTAATCGAAGATGGAAACGGAAATACGAACTTAACTTAAGAAAGATTCAACACTATATAACAGTGTCACCCCGTTTCTTATATCGTTAAGGTGGAAAGATGAAGATAGGTTGATGAACGCCACACCAAACGAAATTTGGTGATGAGTTCAAACAAGTCGAAGACGCCATAAGCAAGCTTGATAAGTCTAACGAAACTTGTACGAAAACGAAGAGAAGATAAACTCACTCAAATGAACAAAGTTCATGAAATTTCATTCATCAAAAATTCTGTCGTACAAATGAAAATAGAAAAAATATTTATAGGCTCTCCCAATGGTAATCGATTCCCTGAAGCTTCCATGGATGAAGAACGTCAAGTGGCTTACTTCTAGAAGCCCTCAATTGGTTGTAACGTGTAGTCAACTTGGTGGAGCCTTTGTGATGCAGTTGGCCATGCTTGGAGAACTTTAAAAACATGAGAATATGGGAGAATATGCCGTCCAACTAGTGATTCATGGAAGATATTTAAAATCTTGGAGCTTGATTTCCTACGTGGACCAACATGGAGGCATGGCATGGTTGTGGAAAGATAAGACATTTAAAAATTATAAAGCATGAAGGCACTTGAAATGATATGGCCGTCCAACTTAATGAAGAGAAGGGAATGTTATAATTCATGCTGCCGTCCATATTCCCCTGAATTCAACACATGTTTTCTTCCATTTGTTTATTCCCCCATTGCCTTTTATTGCTCTTATTTATACTCCACTATGCCGTCCAAGTGAGTCATGCCTCTTGCCGTCACTTGCTCATGGATCCTTCTAGCAATTTAAAATTCATTCATGCTCCATCTTACTTTCAAGCATGCTTACCATGGTGCTATTTTTTTATACTTCATAATCTCCATGTGCCGTCCAAGCTTGGTTCTTTATGCATTCAGTTAAATTTTAAAAAATCATCTCATGGCTTTGCTCTATCTTTGCCGTCCCATACTCCATGTGCTAGCAATTTAAAATTCCTTCACCAAGCCGTCCAAGTCTCCACTAGTCACACAAGTGCTTTATTATTTAATGTCTCACACATGCACATTCCTTATTTCTTGTTCCCAGTAACGCACATCACAATTATTTAGTCAATCATTAATCCCCCTTGTTGCCGTCCATGCATAAGAGAATTGGTGCCATCAATTCATTTGTTTAATCCTATGCGTCCAATGCCTTTGTTTGTCTTATTCTCATCCTCAATATTCGGCCAAGACATGCTCTTTGTTGTTCCAAATAAATATTCCCCACGTATGAGAACATTCCATTATAGAAGCATGACTTAATTTAATTGCTTATTTCAGCTCCATAAACTTGTGTCTTCCACATGCTAATTTGGTTGACCTTGGAGACGCCACAATCACATACTTGCGCATTCGGCCAAGGGTGTTTGTTTAGGAATGTCTCCATAGCTTGTTATCCCACGGTCAATGTACCTTCAAAGAAAATACGAGAACCAATTTAATTCAGGTGTATGTTTAGCCGAAACAAATACTAATAAAACTTAGACACCTTAATTAACAAATAAACTAAGCTAAAACAAATTTAATAAAGTCTTAAACAAGACATATTAAATTTGTTAAGGCTAACACATTAAAACACGCAAGAACTAGGGCATGTTAATGCCTGACTGAATTATTTAATTAACTTAAACTAAATTAATTAAATTTCATTTAATTAACTTAAGCTAAGTTAACTAATTTTTATTCCATCAATTAAAAAAAATTAAATTGAGCTAAGAGGTGAGCTAATTAACGAGCTCCATAAATTTAAAAATCGTTGGTGCCCCGGGCGTGCTCGTATCATCCCCTCCCTCTTCAAGACGATTCGTCCTCGAATCGACTCGTTGGTTGTCCGAACAAAACTCCTTGTTCGTCTTTCCTCGATCAAACGGGACGGATGATAATCGCAATATCTAAAAAAGATAACCAAGAATTAGCAAGATCGATTTCAAACAAACTTGCAATCCGAATATGCGCATCACAAGACAAATAGCTCACAAGCAAACAAACATAAATACATTATCATACAAAAGGAACAATGCCTTGTCAAATTTGTGGAACAAAATAGGATAGGCTTCAAAACATGCATACGATTTGAATGGGTTCCACGAGTCAAAATCATCATGCGAATAGTGAATCAATTGATATTCATAAGCTTTACAAGCAGGTAGGCGATAAAATTCACATGGCACACGAATTTGAACATCTACACCTTGCCTTGTACGGTATTTGAAATCACTCGCACTTAATTCACAAGAATTTCTGAACTCAAGGATCATCTTGTCATCCATTAAAATAGATAGGCCAACAATAAGCAGAATAGGACATTTAAGAACTTCATGATCTAAATGATTTACAAGATAAAAATCAGTATCACGTGTTCTATCAACATCCAAAACAGATAGATCATAAAGAAACAAGTTGGAATGGCTAAACATATCATGATCTAAATGCTTTGTAAAAGGCAGTTCATCAACATAATGCATGTCATCATCCGAAGAGAGCAAGAATATATCAACTATCACAGAAGACTTACCTTTAGGCGCAAAAAGACAGAGATCGTTCTTACCTTGCTTGTCTTCAGAGGCTAAAACTTGAAGATCGAATTTACCTTGCTCGATCAAGACGAACCTTCTCTCCTCGGGCATGTAATGTAGTCGATGCTTTATTCGCGAATCAACATTTTTCAAACAAAATGGGGACTCCCTGTCCACAAATTGCATGTACAAACACAAAGTTTGCTTAAGGAACGAATAAAAATTGAAAACAAGGTTGACAAAATTCGTTACCTTATTCAGAAACCAAGTATCGAATCAATGGGAATTTCTCACACACAATTATTGAGACTTGAATTTTCCACAAAATATACCGGATGATACAGAACATATTCCAGGTTTAAAAACATGCGTTTGATTAATTAAAATAAAAGGAATCAATGGTCTCGAAAAATCAAGCATGTTAAACCAAAAAGAATTATGTATGTTCAATATCGAATGCTCAAAATTCTTAACGTGCTTCAAAACAGATTTGTGAAATCACAAAGATTTTGTATTGGACAATGAACAAATCTTGTAATTTCCACAATCAAACAAATTGGATTAAAAGAAAATTCATCGTCAAACTTACTCAAGTCTTGCACTTGTCGAATAGAAGTTACTCCCCCTTCACACTTTGCTTCACAATGGTTATTATAGGGTAAACCCATCTTACCATCATTTAAGTCATCATAACGAATCAAAGGATGGCAATTGACAAAATTATCCACATAATCACAAACAGTAGAAAGATTAGGTGGAGATTGAATCTCATCAAAGCATTTACCTTCCTTACCTTCGGGCTCGTGTGGTTCGACTACATTTTCAACTTTACTCTTTTCGATCAAACAGAAACGTCGCTCGTCGGGAAGGTATTGTAGTTGGCATTCGTCACTCGATTTCTCAGAAACCTGAAAAGAAAAAGTAGAAGGAAAACAAACTTCAAATGAGTTAGTCAATTCAACACTCACTTCTACTTGCTCATCTCGTTTTCTCATTTCCTTTTCGAACACTTTTTTGTTTTCTTCTCTCTCTTTTTCTTTTCTCTTATTTTCATTTTCCTTTTTCTCGAGTTCGTTCCATATTCTCTCGTTTTCTCTCATGATCTTCTCTTGCCTTTCTTTTCTTTTTTGTTCTTTTTCTCTCGTCTTTACATTACTACATGAAGATGATACAAAAGAATCAATATTTTGTTCAAGAGAAGGGATAGCGTTCTCATAGGTATCTTGATAAGTTCTTCGGGAACGTTTCTCTAATAGAGACTTCGTTGAAGCAAAAAAGGGATAACTGTAACACCCCAAACCCGGTCAATACGCCACGACCGAATCTGGTATGTCACAGAGGAAAACGTTTTGAGGAAAAATGAGTTCACGATTAAATTTTGTGAAAAACCCTTTTGAAATTCTATATTTGTAGAAAATAAGTTTAAGACTGAAATTTACTTTGAAATTACATAAAACTTTAATATAAGTAAGTAAATCATAAGTTAGAAAAGATTTATATCATTTTAAGAAAACTCAAATTATTACTTTGAAACCATTTACATTTGATAGTAGTAACTAAATATTTGTAAATCATTTAATTTATCGAAAACACTTAAGTTGTTGAAATTGTCAATTAATTTATGTTACCCGATGGTAACGTTTTAAAAACCATCGCGTTGTGTAGTTTAGAAAACTTTGGGCTCAATTATTACATTAATCAAATAATTTATAAGCCATATTTTAAAACAAATCCAAAGCATAAATATAATCCAAAACGTAATAAAACAGGCCTTATTACAAATCCATAAAATATGAAAACCAAATTAAAATAAAATACCCAAATAGAAGTTCATATAAAACCAACTTTTATTGCATGGCCTCCTCGAGTTCATCCGGCTCCACATCCGCGATCTCACGAATCACCTGAAATGATAAGGGAGAAGGTGAGTCACCAAGACTCAGTGCATATTCCCTCTCCCGGGTAAATGCCACATTCTTACACAAATTATAACAAAGTACATATATGCATAATGCACCCAACCTAGCCATCCATAACTCCTTTTCTACCCCGTGTGGTACCAAACCACTGGTGGTGCCAAACCACTGGTGTCCAAAGACACAATTGTGTTACCAAAACACTGGTGACCGAAGTCACAAATCAAGTGATGGGGCCAACCCATCGTGTGATACCAAATCACTGGCAGACGATCCCATATCTCAAAAGTGGGGCCAACCCACGATGGTGTTAACCACAGGGACAAGTCGCTATGAGGTGCCAAACCTCTGGTGTCCGAAGACACGAATGTGATACCAAATCACTGGTGGTTCCAAACCACTAGTGTCCGAAGACACAAATCATCAAGTTGTGGGGCCAACCCACGTGTGATACCAAATCACTGGCGTCGATCCCATATCTCAAAAGTGGGGCCAACCCACCGTGGTGTTAACCACAGGGACGAGACGCTATGAGGTGCCAAACCTCTGGAGGTACCAAACCTCTAGTGACAGTAGTCACAATGTGTTACCAAAACACTGGTGTCCGTCGACACGAATATCAATCTTCCCCCTCCTCTCATATTGCCCATACCAATGCAATAGATAACCAAATCATGATAATACACTTTAATATGAATCATATAATAAATACTATAAATCATAGATCATGTTTTCAATCCACATGTAATAACAACATATCGAAACAGACTTACCCGAATCCTCATTCATACCATCATGGTATCATATCCAAATCTCATCGTTTTTCCCACTTTCATAATATGATTAGTAATAACACACATATACATACATATATAAACCAAGTTATAAAGTGTGTAAGATACACACCTGATAATAGTGATAACTAAACTTTTTCGCTCATCGATACTCTCAGCATCTCGAACAACATCTATACGTGCTCTCTCTCCGATTGGTGGTTCATAACCCGATGAAGAAACATGAACGAACAATGGCTTGGGGGTACGAACAACTTCAAATAAACGATTATCGCCGGCAGAGGGTCCACATCCCGGTGGAAAGTCTCGAACTCCCGACACAGCCCTTCGCTTGAAATTTGAGGGTATAGCAGAACCACCCCTCTTCCAAACACTATGAACTGCTCTCTTCGAACCCATTCTTGATTGCTCCAAAATCTAACGTTCACGGAAAGAAGATAATAAACGGACGATAGAGTCACCAAAAACTTAATCGATTAGAAGACCATCTAAAACAATATAACAAGCACAAAGATCCTTACCCTTTTGACTTACCAACCTTTGATTGCTAGAGAGAGATAAGGCTTAAATCAATCGCTTCCAAAGTCCCAAAGAGCCTATCTTTCAAAACCGATTGTATAGAAATCAAAGAAAAACTCTACCCTTGAATATTCGGCCAAAACAAAGACTAAAAGAGAGGAAGAAGGTTCGGCTATGGTTGATTTGTATTAACAACAAGGATTCAATTAAAATTGAGAAAGATAAAGGAAAACAAAAGAAGAAGATGGAAGAGATTTCAATGAAAAATAAATGTTTATGGCTTAAATTAAAAGAAAGTAAAGAGAGATGGAGAGATGGAAATTTCGGCCAAGAGAGTGTAGGAGAAAAGTGATTTGAACAATATTGAAAGAAAGAAAAAGAGAGAGTTGTGGGAGAGATTCGGCCAAGCACTACTTTGCCAAAAAAGAAAGTTTACAAAAATGCACAAGTTAGATTGTAGTTTCGGTTTCAAAAGGGCAAATGAAAGAAAGTAAAATGATGTGATTTGGTTCAACAAAAAGAGGCTAAAATCAAAAGCAAAATGCACAAAATGCTTATGGTGCATTCGGCCAAAGAGTGATATGCTTGGAGAGGAAGAGAAAAATATACCAAAAGGTGCACAAATACAAAAGTTGGCCAAATATCCCCCCAAGCTACCTAACACATTCGGCCATCCCCCTTTTCCACACATGCCGTCCACATTCAACCACTAAAGGCCATCAAAGAGTTTCCAAAACGTTCTCCAAAATTCAAGCCTCTTATTAACAATTTTGAATTAAACATACTCCTAATTTTCTCCCTATTTCCTCCTATTCACTCACAACACTTAAGCCAACCCCCATAGTCCATGAAACCGTCCACATTCATGGACAAATAGCCATTAAAAAGCTTCCAAAAACCTTACCTTAAACCAAGCCTTATGTCCCCTATCTTTCCTTAATCCATAGGATTTCTTTCCCAAAGTTCAAGCTTTCCTAAATTTCTATTCAACTTACCAAAAGAAATAGTCCAACCTATCATAAATAAGTTTGACCGTCCATCAATGCAAGGATTCAAAAATAAACCTTCAAAATGCTAAACATGCTACTCGAACCTCTAACCTCAAGCCACCTTTCAAGCCCCTTAACCAACTTGCCACTTACTCCTCTTATGCTTTAAATGAACACTTAATTAACTTAAGTGTCAAGCTCACTTAATCCTACTTCATTAAATAAACCAAACTAAAATTATTCTAACTTCCTAAATAAAAACAAGCCTTCATAAGACTATTCTAACTCACAAAATTCATACCCGAGCCAACACAAAATAATACTAAAATTTTTTTTCAAAAGCCCATGGCCCAATCGGCACAATCCTACTAGGCCCAAATTTGGGATGTTACAATAACTTCTTCCTTTTTGTTCGTCGCCTCGAAAGGATTCGAACTCATATCTTTCTTCTCTCCGTCTCGAAGACTACGTTGAGTAGGAGTCTTGGTAATAATCTCTTCTAGAATAGTCCTTGGTCAGGTATTGCCGTGTTATTCTTAACTCCGTCCTTTGTGTTGAAGAAGTTCACCCTCGATGATATGAAGATGGGAGGTACCGCTTGCGCATCACTTCTTTCATTTTGGACCACGTTAATATTGGGTACTCTCCATTTGTAACATCCCAAAATTGGACCTAGTAGGATTGGGCCGATTGGGCCTTGGGCTTTAGGAAAAATTTTAGTATCATCTTGTTGCTTGTGTTAATTCAGGTATGATTTTATTGTGTGCTTAATATAGTCTTGTGAAGGCTTGGAATTAATTGGTTTAGAATAATTTTTAGTATGGAGAATTTAGTGAAGTGGATTAGGTGAACTTGACACTTAAGTTAATATAAGTGTTAAATTCTAGTACATGAGGAGCTAGTGGCAAGATGGTTAGGACGCAGGAAGAGTTGCTTGAGGGAAGTGGTTCGAGTAACATGGATGGCATTTGGAAGACTTTATTTTTTTAGTATCCTAGCATTAAGTGTTGGTCAAACTATTCATATGGTAAGTTAGACTTTAGATTTTATGGTAAGTTGAATATTAGTTTAGGAAAGCTAGTATTTTGGGATAAGAATCTTAAGATTTATGGAAGGATGGAGGGATAAGGGGCTTGAATGATGGAGAGTTGTTTTGGAAATATTTTTATGGTCATTTTGACCATGAATGTGGACGAATAGATGGCTAGGGGGGTTGGCCGAATTTTTGGAAGGATTTAGGAGGAATTAAAGAGGAAATATGGGATTTGGGTGAAGGAATTGGTGTTGGCCCAATTTGGGGCTTGGTAGGATGGCATTTTCGGTTTGGTAATAGTAGGTTAGGTGTGCCAAATTGATTCTTTTCTCATCTTTTTCATTTGTGCCGAAAGTTAGAGTTTTCTTTTCTCTCTAAGTGTCATTTTTGTGCATAAGCCATTTAGTTTCGGTTTCTCTTCTCTTTGTTTTGTGTTCGAAACTTCAAAGACCATTAAGGTCACTAGCGTTTTCTTCTTCTCTCTATTTGCTAGTTTGGCCGAATCTATCTCCTTTCCCAAACTCTTTCTTTTCCTTTTGATAGTCGAGTTTGTCATCACCTTTGGTAAGGCTTGGCCGAACCCTATAGCCTCTTTCTCTCTTGTCTTTGCTTGAAATTTTAAGAAAACACCATAGCCAAATCCTCTAAGCATTCTACTCCCTCCACTTTGGCGTAATCCCTTTTCATCATTAAAGTGCCGAAACACCATCTCAACCTCGTTTCTATACCTATCTTTGTGTTAGCCGAATATCCCATTACCATTGGGAAGGTTTAGCTGAAACCTTTTTCTTTTTTTTGGTCTCTTCAAACAACGAGGTGGTAAGTAATTTCTATCCTAGCAATCGGTGTAGGTTCTCTTTCTTTTAAGTGTGTCGAATCAAGGATTAAGCCTTGGTTTAGGGATGGCCGATTATGCTTGTGTCATGATATGTGTTTCTTGTGATGGTAACTAGCATTAAGGGGCATTAAAGGAGAAGCTTTCGGAATTTGATTCTTCAAGGTAAGTAAGTGTAGCATTCGGCCAAGGGCCATTCTTTTGGATTATTGCTTAAAGCCGATTCTAATGTGGGTTCTTTAGGGAATTTCGACAGAGTTCATAATCAAATGGCATTTTTGGGATTTAATCGACTGTACCAAATAGGTGTGTAGTTATCGCACTGTTCTCTTGTTGTGTGTATGTGTTATATTTATAAATATGTGATATGATGTGAATGATAGCCGAAATAAGGGCTAAGGTTGTGAATACCCGTGGTGGGTGATCGAATACTCAGGTCAGTGATTTACGATATTAAATGATCATTGATGAATATATGAAATGTGATGGCATGTGATGCATAATTGTTCAAGTGATATGTTGCCATGATACACATATATGCATGGGACTTGGGATGTGACTAACGAAGGAAAGGGTGTACATTATGTACGTGGTCTGATGGTAGCCTTGTGCTACATTGGCGCTTGATGCTGGCTATGTGCTCCATCAAGGGAGGTGTTGGCTAGGTGCCCATCTCGGCGGATGATAGCTGTGTGCATCACTGTAGATTGAGGATGACCTCGAGTCACCTCGTTGATACAGATATGTGGATCACTATGTGATCGGTGGCTTAGCCACGGCCTTGGGCAGCAAGTCTGCCAAGGTAAGATATGTGGATCACTATGTGATCGGTGGATTAGCCACGGCCTTGGGCAGGGAGTCTGCTAAGGTAGGAGTAACAGATGGACTCTAGGTTGGGTTGGGCTTCATGTTGCATATTTATGCATTTTGCATGACTAATTATGTGGATGAATGTGGATATGGGCCAAGCCCAACATGTGAAATTTTGTGGATGTGTGGATGTGGGCCAAGCCCATGTGTGGAGGCATGTGAAATAACTATGCACTGAGTCTGGTTGACTCACCCTATTTTTCTCAAACCTTTCAGGTGATGCATAAAGCTTGGACTGGGTTGGGAGTGGATACGAGGTGGCCCATGCAGAAGATAAATTTATTTGTTTTACACATTTTTCTTATGAAAGGTTATTTATTGTAATAAGGGCCATTTAAAGTATTTAAGGACTTTTATTATGTTTTAAGTTGAATTGTCGATTATATTATTATTTGAAAATGTTTTATTTTAAACAACTTAATTTTACTTGAAATTTTAATTACACAATGTTTTAGTAAAGACAACAAAATTTTATGTTTTTAACTCTAAGTCAAAAGTTTTTTTCAAACGTTTTCCGCAGAGGCATTTCAAATTCGGTCATAGCGAATGGGCCGGGTTTGGGGTGTTACAGTTTGGTATCAGAGCCCGGTTCAAAACTCGGCTTTGAGGGTTTTGGGCCCAAAAACATTTTTTTATATGGGCTTTTCAAAGATTTGGGCTTTCATAAAATTTTCAGGTTATTCTGGCATGGCACCTGTATCTCCGACCCGAAGTCCACCAGTTAAGTACCTCTGACTATTGAAGTGATTTATATATTATGGGCTTATTTGGGGCTCCTCGATTAGTGAACTAGGAGCTATTGAACCCTAGGGCTAGTGCAATCAAACAAACCAGTGAAGTAAGTCGTCGGGTTAAGGTGTGGCAACCATTGTGCGCATGTCTAGGAGCGGATTCGGTAAGAGCTTGGTATTTAAGCAGTCCGAGCGACTCACCTCCTCTTTACTCGAATCCTACCTGGTGCGTAGCTACGGTTCACCCTTACCAAGAGGATTTATTCACGGGCTAAACCCGATAATTAAAACCCGAAAGGGACTAGCCATATTGTTTTATAAAAATCTTAGTTTTTAAAATCACTACATTACCCCTTTTGATTTGTAGCAAAAATTTATTATAAAATTTTTCAAAAATGATTCCGATTTACAAAATTACCGAAATACCCCTAGTGGTAAAATTACTAAAATGCCCTTGGTTTCTAAAATTTCCATACTATCCTCAATTTTAATAAGATTTTCTTACTTTGCAAAAGTATCCAAAAACCCTATTTTGTGAAAACTCAAGATACCCTGATTTAGGAAAATTTACGAAAATGCCCCTGACTTCCAAATTACTGAAATAACCCCTGAATTTTAAAATTTTTCTTTAATATCTTAATTTGGAAAATCTTTCTTTCAAAAATATCCATGAGTTTGGAAAATTTCGAAATGACTTTTGGTGATTTTTGAATTTACCCCGGTTTATTACCAAAATACCCCTGTAGGGAAAAATGACGAAATTACCCCTGGGTTGGGAATGGACAAGGATGTCCATAGTAGCATGGTAAATGTTGTGGATGAGTGAATGTGTTTCTATTGATGTGAATGAATGTGAATGTGTGATTCTCTGAGCTAGAATAGTGAACTTGAACTAGAAATTTGGATTGATCGAAAGAACTACTCCTGAAAATTCTTTTCATAAAATTGTTCGCGCATAAACAAGTGGAACAAAAGTACTAATGCATAAAATTTCTTAAGTCAGATTAAATCACGGCGTTAGATATGAGTTCTAGGGGACGTAGTCGTCGTGGACGCGGTAGAGGCTAAATGGCTGTGTCGGAACCATCACTAGTGAAGCATCTAGAACCTTGAGTGTGAACTTGGAGACTGTACTTAGAAAATATATTGGTTTTATTAAGATCAGAGTGCAGCAAGAGTGTAGTGTGGCGAGATAGGATGTACGACTGTTAGTTAGTTGGAAATTTCGAGGACGAAATTTCTTTAAGGAGGGTAGAACTGTAACATCCCGAAATTGGGCCTAGTAGGATTGGGCCGATTGGGCCTTGGGCTTTAGGAAAAATTTGAGTATCATCTTGTTGCTTGTGTTAATTCAGGTATGATTTTATTGTGTGCTTAATATAGTCTTGTGAAGGCTTGGAATTAATTGGTTTAGAATAATTTTTAGTATGGAGAATTTAGTGAAGTGGATTAGGTGAACTTGACACTTAAGTTAATATAATTGTTAAATTCTAGCACATGAGGAGCTAGTGGCAAGATGGTTAGGACGCAGGAAGAGTTGCTTGAGGGAAGTGGTTCGAGTAACATGGATGGCATTTGGAAGACTTTATTTTTTAGTATCCTAGCATTAAGTGTTGGTCAAACTATTCATATGGTAAGTTAGACTTTAGATTTTATGGTAAGTTGAATATTAGTTTAGGAAAGCTAGTATTTTGGGATAAGAATCTTAAGATTTATGGAAGGATGGAGGGATAAGGGGCTTGAATGATGGAGAGTTGTTTTGGAAATATTTTTATGGTCATTTTGACCATGAATGTGGACGAATAGATGGCTAGGGGGTTGGCCAAATTTTTGGAAGGATTTAGGAGGAATTAAAGAGGAAATATGGGATTTGGGTGAAGGAATTGGTGTTGGCCGAATTTGTGGCTTCGTAGGATGGCATTTTCGGTTTGGTAATAGTAGGTTAGGTGTGCCAAATTGATTCTTTTCTCATCTTTTTCATTTGTGCCGAAAGTTAGAGTTTTCTTTTCTCTCTAAGTGTCATTTTTGTGCATAAACCATTTAGTTTCGGTTTCCCTTCTCTTTGTTTTATGTTCGAAACTTCAAAGACCATTAAGGTCACTAGCGTTTTCTTCTTCTCTCTATTTGCTAGTTTGGCCGAATCTATCTCCTTTCCCAAACTCTTTCTTTTCCTTTTGATAGTCGAGTTTGTCATCACCTTTGGTAAGACTTGGTCGAACCCTATAGCCTCTTTCTCTCTTATCTTTGCTTGAAATTTTAAGAAAACACCATAGCCAAATCCTCTAAGCATTCTACCCCCTCCACTTTGGCGTAATCCCTTTTCATCATTAAAGTGCCGAAACACCATCTCAACCTCATTTCTATACCTATCTTTTTGTTAGCCGAATATCCCATTACCATTGGGAAGGTTTAGCCGAAACCTTTTTCTTTTTTTTGGTCTCTTCAAGCAACGAGGTGGTAAGTAATGTCTATCCTATCAATCGGTGTAGGTTCTCTTTCTTTTAAGTGCAGCGAATCAAGGATTAAGCCTTGGTTTCGGGATGGCCGATTATGCTTGTGTCATGATATGTGTTTCTTGTGATGGTAGCTAGCATTAAGGAGCATTAAAGGAGAAGCTTTCGGAATTTGATTCTTCAAGGTAAGTAAGTGTAGCATTCAGCCAAGGGCCATTCTTTTGGATTATTGCTTAAAGCCGATTCTAATGTGGGTTGTTTAGGGAATTTCGACAGAGTTCATAATCAAGTGGCGTTTTTGGGATTTAATCGACTGTACCAAATAGGTGCGTAGTTATCGCACTGTTCTCTTGTTGTGTGTATGTGTTATATTTATAAATATGTGATATGATGTGAATGATAGCCGAAATAAGGGCTAAGGTTGTGAATACCCGTGGTGGGTGATCGAATACTCAGGTCAGTGATTTACGATATTAAATGATCATTGATGAATATATGAAATGTGATGGCATGTGATGCATAATTGTTCAAGTGATATGTTGCCATGATACACATATATGCATGGGACTTGGGATGTGACTATCGAAGGAAAGGGTGTACATTATGTATGTGGTCTGATGTTAGCCTTGTGCTACATTGGCGCTTGATGGTGGCTATGTGCTCCATCAAGGGAGGTGTTGGCTAGGTGCCCATCTCGGCGGATGATAGCTGTGTGCATCACCGTAGATTGAGGATGACCTCGAGTCACCTCGTGGATACAGATATGTGGATCACTATGTGATCGATGGCTTAGCTACGGCCTTGGGCAGCAAGTCTGCCAAGGTAAGATATGTGGATCACTATGTGATCGGTGGATTAGCCACGGCCTTGGGCAGGGAGTCTGCTAAGGTAGGAGTAACAGATGGACTCTAGGTTTGGTTGGGCTTCATGTTGCATATTTATGCATTTTGCATGACTAATTATGTGGATCAATGTGGATATGGGCCAAGCCCAACATGTGAAATTATGTGTATATATTGCCTTATCATCTGATATGTGATTGATGTGTGGATGTGGGCCAAGCCCATGTGTGGAGGCATGTGAAATAACTATGCACTGAGTCTGTTTGACTCACCCTATTTTTCTCAAACCTTTCAGGTGATGCATAAAGCTTGGACCGGGTTGGGAGTGGATACGAGGTGGCCCATGCAGAAGATAAATTTATTTGTTTTACACATTTTTCTTATGAAAGGTTATTTATTGTAATAAGGGCCATTTAAAGTATTTAAGGACTTTTATTATGTTTTAAGTTGAATTGTCGATTATATTATTGTTTGAAAATGTTTTATTTTAAACAACTTAATTTTACTTGAAATTTTAATTACACAATGTTTTAGTAAAGACAACAAAATTTTATGTTTTTAACTCTAAGTCAAAAGTTTTTTTCAAACGTTTTCCGCAGTGGCATTTCAAATTCGGTCATAGCGAATGGGCCGGGTTTGGGGTGTTACACCATTTCATTTTCGACTCTTGGTGAATTCATCCCACCAAGTCATGGCATAATCGGTGAAACTATTTTCTGCCAGCCTTACTTTCTTGCTTTCCAAATAATCGTGGTACCCAAAAACAATTTCTACTCGCATTTCCCATTCAAGGTATGCATCCGGATCGGCTCTACCTTGAAACGGTGGAATGTTTGACTTGTTATTCTTCTTGACGTCATTAAAACATCCTTGATCTCTAAAGCCTCGGTTTCTTTGATCGCGTCGCCTTTCACTTTGGTTGTATGATGGGTCGAACCAATCGCCATCTACAGTACTTCTTCTTTCAAAATATAAAGGCATGCTATCGTTGCTAAAAGAAATATGTTAAAAAAATAAAATAAACATAAAAAGTTAAAAATACCTTACCACAAAAACTCACAAGTCACTTACAAAAAAAAATCACTCTTTACTCGTGTTTTCACTCGTATTAAGGCTTTTCTTTGATGAATACACTCGTGCCTTTTACTGATATTTCTCATTCTTACAAATTCGTATTTCGTTTTCGAAAGACTTATTTACTGCTTGAGGGTCGGCTTCAAAATTGGTAATAAGGGTTTGATGTCGGATATAAGGTAGGCTAACAAAAATTTTTATTATTATTATTTTTTTTGTCACGAGTAGGCTAAAACAAAGAAAAAAAAATTCTAGGGGTCGGGCAGGAAGATGAAGAGGGTGCAGTAGTGGCTTTAAGATCGGGAACAGACTAGACAAAATGAACAATAATGCAAACTCTCAGAAATTTCAAAACACTTTTTTTTTTTACTTTTTTTTTTTACCCTTTTTTTCGTATTTCTTCTTCTTTTTTTTTTCAAATGAAGACAAATACAATAGGAAGGAAAATAAAATTTTTTTTTGAATTTTTTTAACTTTGAATTTTTTTTGAATTTTTTTTACGAACCTATTCCGGCTTCACGTATGGTCGTCGGTAGTCCTTGTTTTGTAGCTCTGATACCAAATGATACGAACCGGCTCATGATGAGTCGAAACGTATGCGGGTTGCCCAATCGTCTACGAGGAGAAAACAAGCCTTCGGAAAAGTAATCGAGAAATATAAATGAATTTGCGAAAGCTTTAAGTAAATAAATAGGAATTGGTTCGGTTTGATAAAATAAAAATAAAATAGATAAAAAGGATAATTGGATGGAGATGGATAAAAGAACTTAAACGAGAAGCGATTCAACACTAAAGAGTGTCACCCCGGGTACTATAATGTTTAAGGTGAAAAATGGTAATCGAAGATGGAAACGGAAATATGAACAAAACTTAAGAAAGATTCAACACTATATAACAGTTGTAATATCCCGGGTTAGGGGCTATTTTGTTGTTGCATGTTATTGCATGTGTTTGGTGTGCTGTGTTGCTATTTCGGTGTTTTAGGGGCTTAATTGTAGGCTAGGAGTGTGCCTGAGTGAATGGGAAAATTTTGGTTTTTGGGTGTTAAGTCAGGGGAGCTGTTGGAGCTAGGGTATAAGGGTTTTCTTTGGTATTTTATTGCACAAGTGAAGAGCTGGCAGAGTGGTAAGGGAGGAGCTTGGTGTGGCGTCAACTTCAAGGAGCAGAGGTCTGGTGTTCGAGCTGCAGAGTTCCCTTTTTGGTCACTCATTTTGGACGGCATAGGAGGGAGAAGTTGGTTGGAGTTCAAATTCCCCTTGGACTTGGTCAAGTGATGAGGTGGTGGGAAGAGAGGAAAAAGGGGAGTGTGACTTGGTCCACTCATTTGAAATGAGTGGTGGTGAGTACTTAGGGGGATTTGGCCGAAATTTGGGGGAGTTGGAGGGGAGAAGTGACGGCATAGTGTGGGTGAGGGGAAGGCCGAATGTACCTTGGCACTTTGGTACATTTTCGGTCAAGTTTTTGGTAAGCAAAAATTCCCTTTTTGTTCACTTTGGAAACCGAAAGTCTAAGCATCTCTTTTGACATATTTTCTTAGTATGTTCGGTCACTTTTTGAGTCAAGAGCAAAAGTTTAGTTAGCCGAAATTCCTTTGGTCTTCACTCATTATTTGGTTTTCTTTGCTTCCTAAAACCGTAAGTCAAAAGGTGTGCTTGCCGAATTTCTTTTGCACTTTGTCTTCTACATTTTGTGTTGTTAGCCGAATGCTCTTCTAGTTTCTTTCTTCTTTTCAGTTGTGTAAACCGAAAGTCATCTCTCAAAATACTTCCATCATTTCTTTTCTTCCCAAAATCTTAAGCCGAACCTCTCTTCTATTGTTGCCGATTTTTCTCTTTTTCTTAAACCATCTTGCCGAAATTCCATTTTCACTCTACTCTCATCTCATATTTGTTTTCTCTCTTCTCTCATTCAGAACCGATCACAGGTGTGTTAAACATCTAAAAGCAAATTCTTTTCTTTTTATTCGAGGTGCTGGCCGAATCTATTCTCCTCTGTTAGTTTTCTTTTTGGCCGAATATCTCCCCTTCTCCTAGTAGTTGTTGTGGCCGAATATCAGTAGAGGGTTGGGATCCTTGCTTCAATCGTGGGTGGTGGTAAGCTTTTGGCCGAATGGCCATTTCTTCTTTTTTCTGTTCTTGATCGTTTGGTTTGGTTAAGAGCCGAATGTGGCCTTGTGGTTGAGAGTTAACCTTTGGTATTGGAACCGATTGCATTATAGGTCATTTGGATTTTGGATACGATCAAGTGGAGCCTTCGTTCTCTGATCAGCCAAGTGGGGTAAGTATTGGTAAGGGCCGGTTCTATTAGTTGATTCCTTTACCTCATTAAGCCAAGATAATTAGGGATTAATGGTTCTTTTCTAGGTGGAGGCCGATTGTCAAAGAGAACCACTACTGGTTCGGGGTTTGGTTGGAAACCAAACCATTCGCAAGTGTAAGGTAATGGCTTAATGTTGATCCCTTGGTTAATGGTTGTTGGCCGAATGCTAGTGATGCCTAACCCCTAATGTTTGGCCGATTGTAGGAGTTAGTAATCGAGGGACTTAGATCGTTTTTGTTGGGATTCTAGACTCGTATTTATCAGGTGTGTAACTAACACACTTCTGTTTAGTAATATGATTGATAACCTGTGTGATAATTAATGAAACAGTGATGATTGATAGGATACCGTAATGGGTATGATTCTGGACTCGGGTAAGTCAGTATTATTATTATGAGTTTAATGATGATCTATATGTTACCATGACTGTGGATATATGTGTGACATGGGATATGAGATTAGACATATTAGCATGATATGCATGATTGTATGATATGCATGATTACATGAGTATGGTATGTTGATGGGCGATACGAGTGGAGGGAGCAGTGATATTTTGTGCTGACGAGCACCAGTGTTTTGGTAACACAACTTTGTGACTTTGGGTCACCAGAGGTTTGGCACCTCCAGAGGTTTGGTACCTCAGCGTCTCGTCCCTGTGGTTAACACCACCGTGGGTTGGCCCCACTTGTGAGATACGGGATTGACGCCAGTGATTTGGCATCACACGATGGGTTGGCCCCATCACCAGATTTGTGACTACGGTCACCAGTGCTTTGGTAGCACATTGTGTCTTTGGGACACCAGAGGTTTGGCACCTCATTGCGACTTGTCCCTGTGGTTTGACCACCGTGGGTTGGCCCCACTTGAGATATGGGATCGTCTGCTAGTGATTTGGTATCACACGATGGGTTGGCCCCATCATCATTGGATTTGTGACTTCGGTCACCAGTGCTTTGGTAGCACATTGTGTCTTTGGGACACCAGTGGTTTGGTACCACATTGACGGATATTGTGTCTTTGGGACACCAGTGTTTTGGTAACACATTGTGACTATATGTCACCAGTGGTTTGGCACCACCAGTGGTTTGGTACGACACGGGGTAGAAAAGGCGATATGGATGGTTAGGATCGGGTTGCATTAATTATGTTGCTATGTATGATGTGTGTTAGCATGTTGTTTTATCGGGAGCGGGATTTACACACTGAGTCATTCGACTCACCCTCTCCTTTAACATTTCAGGTGACTTGTAGACGCGGACATGGAGCCGGGATGGACTCGGGGTGCACATGCCATGCTTTAATAAAAGTTTTGCTCGGATTTGGGTTTAGCTTATTTACTTTCATTTGGGTTTTAAATTGGATTTGTAAAAGGCCTTTAATTTATGTTTTATGATGTTTGATGTTTTAATTAGATTTTAATATGCCTTAACAAAATAAGTTGGTATGAATTTTACTAAAACTTGGAAAGATAATAATTTCAAAATCATAACGCAATGTGTTTTTAAACCATACCATCGGGTATCACACTAAGTCTTTATGATAAACAAATACAAATGGTTTTCAATTCAAACTTGTAGTTCTCCTAAGTTTAAAAGTGTTTTATGTATCACTAAGAAACTAATGAGGTTTTAAATGGTATAAACTCGTTTTAACTACACATTCTGGCTAGGTTTTCAAAATATCCGGGTTTCAAATACACCATTTGATTTCAAACAAGTCTACTCAAATTTGTTTCAAGTACACTATGTTTTCACCCCGCCTTTAAACGAAAAATCTGATCTCTCAAAAATGTTTTCCCCGTAACATACCAGATTCGGACGTGGTGTCTTGTCCGGGTTTGGGGTGTTACAATTGTGGTATCAGAGCCAAGTTCAAAGGCTCGGCTATGGGCCTGAGGCCCAAAATGTTTTCAAAAGTCTGTTTAAGTGTTTGTTTTGAAAGTATGGTTTGGAAGGCATGGCACCGAGTCTCCGGCACCAGTTCGCCCAGGTAAGTACCCCGTACTATTACTTGTGATTTGATTGGATATGATATAATTTGATGACTAGCAATAGTATACTACTTTAGAGATTGAAACTGATAGGATTCTGTGAACTCGCGAGAACAAATCCTCTTTAAATATTCATAAGACTTGCTTTTAAAAACAAGTGGAATAACTACTGATGCATAAAATTCTTTAATCAGATACGTAGAAAGATTAGACATGAGCACTCGAGGCGGACGTGGTCGTAATACTCGTGGTAGAGGTAGGGGTAGAATGACGGTTTCTGAGCCCGTAGGATCTGGTCAGGGTTCAGAAAATGAGATACCGGTTCCGCCACCAGCTGGAGGTGGTGAGTTCCAAGATCAGACTGGAGATGATGCAGTGTCACAGGCGATGCTGCGAGTGTTAGAAAGAGTAGCTGGTGTAGGTGGTGGTGCAGGAGTTAGGAAATCTGTTCCTGAGCGACTCCGGGCTAATGGGGCCGAATTCTTCCGAGGTGTTTCTGGGGTTGCTCCCAGCACTGCTGAATATTGGCTGGAGGCAACTGAGCGGATCATGGATGATCTGGACTTGACGGCTGAAGAGAAGCTGAAGGGCATCGTATCGCTTCTCCGGGATGAGTCATATCAGTGGTGGCTCACGGTTCGGGATAGTGTGGCCGCAGAGGATTTGACATGGGATTATTTCAGGGCTGCTTATCAAAAGAAGTACATCGGGGCTAGTTATATCGACTCCCAGAGAAAGGCATTCCTGAGGCTTGTTCAGAGGAGTAAATCTGTTTCTGAGTACGAGGCTGAGTTCCTGAAGCTGAGTAGGTATGCCAGGGGCATTGTAGCCACTGAGCATGAGAGGTGTGTTCATTTCGAGGATGGTCTGCGAGACGAGTTGAGGCATCTGATTGCTCCTCAGCAGGAGCGCGAGTTTGCTGTCTTAGTTGAGAAGGCTAAGGTAGCCGAGGGTGTTAAGGAGTCAGTGAGACAGGGCATGGACAGGAGTAGGCTTAAGAGGAGTTTTGGGTCTTCTGGATCGTCGAGTAATCTGCAGAAGAGGGCTAGACCGAGTGGGCCGAATCAGTCTGCTAGGTTTATTTCTACTAGACAGGGACCGCCGCAGTGTAATCAGTGTGGGAAATCTCATTGGGGTGGTTGCTGGACTGGTGGAAAAGGTTGCTTCGAGTGTGGTTCTCTGGAGCATCGCATTAGGGACTGTCCGCGTAGGATGGCCAGGATTCAGTCTGAGAGTCAGGGCCGTAATCAGTTCAGAGGTAATGGACCGCCACCGCAGAGGGGCCGTGGTAATGGCAGAGGTAGTAATGGTTCTGGTCGGGGCCGTGGAGCACCGGGCAGAGGTGCAGGTAGCTCTGAGGCTAGGCAGCCTGGATTGGTATATGCTGCGAGGCGCCGAGAGGAGGGCGACGCACCGGACGTCATAACTGGTACGTTTTTGATTTTTGGTACTTCTTTTACTGATTTAATTGATGTGGGTTCTACGCACTCTTATGTTGCCAGTAGTATAGTAGAGACAATGGATTTAGACTCTGAGATATCTTCTAGGCAGATGACTGTGATTAGCCCTCTAGGTCACTCTGTAGTGGTAGATAAGCTGTTTAAAGAGGTACCCCTAGAACTCCAAGGGGTAGTGTTTGCTGCTGATCTGATGGAACTGCCGTTTGGGGAGTTCGATCTGATTCTTGGGATGGATTGGCTGGTTAAGTACCAGGCGAGGTTGGATTGCGCGGCCAAGCGCATGGTTCTTAAGACGGTTGGTGGTGATGAGGTGGCTATGATAGGTAATAGGAGAGATTACTTATCAAATGTGGTATCTGCTTTGAAAGCGGAGAAGATGGTCAGGAAGGGCTGCGAAGCGTATGTGGTTCATGTGTATGCCTTGGAGGCTAAAGAGTCTGCTGTTGAGAAGGTTCGTACTGTTAAGGAATTTGCTGATGTGTTTCCTGAGGAACTTCAGGGTTTGCCGCCAGATCGAGAGGTAGAGTTCGGGATTGATCTGTTACCTGGAACTGCGCCAGTGTCTATTGCTCCGTATAGGATGGCACCAAAGGAGTTGGTGGAGCTTAAGGCTCAGATCCAGGAGTTATTGGATAGAGGTTTCATCAGGCCAAGTGTTTCGCCATGGGGCGCGCCGGTACTCTTTGTTAAGAAGAAGGATGGCACAATGCAGATGTGTATAGACTACCGCCAGTTGAACAAGCTGACGATTAAAAACAAGTATCCGTTGCCACGGATAGATAACTTGTTTGATCAGCTGAAGGGTGCTGTGGTATTTTCGAAGATCGACTTGAGGTCTGGGTATCACCAGTTGAAGGTTAAGCAGGCGGATATCCATAAAACAGCGTTTCGGACTCGGTATGGGCACTACGAATTCCTGGTAATGCCATTCGGGTTGACTAACGCACCGGCAGCGTTTATGGATATGATGAATAGGGTGTTTCAGCAGTATCTGGATCGGTTCGTGGTGGTTTTCATAGACGACATCTTGGTGTACTCAAGGACAGAGGAAGAGCATGATGTGTAACAGACCAATTTTGACCCTAATCGGAACGGTGGTTTCGGGACCACGGATCCGAGCCTGTGGGATATTATAATATTATGTTTTGTGTTTGTTATGTGTGTTTTTATGAATGTGAAAAATTTCGTGGAAAATTTTAGATAATCGAGTGTTTAAATTGTTAAAAAGGTCTAAATTGCAAGATGGACCAAAATAGTGGGCATTAATACAAGGGAGCTAAGTGAATTGCCCATTAAACATGGGGATTTGCATGTCAAATCCCCCATAATTAAAAAGTGGACGGCAAGCATGCATTACTTGATTCATTGTCTTAAAAATATCATAATTAAAACACTATTATATTACAAGCATGCTAATATATGTAATAGTTTAATAAACAAAAGAAGAAGAAATTTGATTTCTCTTTCTTTGATCATCTTCCTCACCGACTCTTATCTTCAAAAATGAAGAAGAAAACTTCATCCCCTTCATTCGGCCATTGCATGTGCTAGGCAAGGTAAGAGTGAGCTTTAACTTAATAAGTTATCTTTGAATGAGTTGATTTTTTTTGATCACTTTTCTTTTGGAAACAAATAGAAGTTGATGATGCTAGGCTTGATGAAATTCGGCCATGGGTGAGGAATGGTGGTTTGGGTTGTTAATAAACTTTGATAATATGAGAGGGAGAAGAAGCTTGAGTTTGTAAGAAAATGGTTTAAATTTAGGCATGGGGATGCCCTCATATTCGGCCGAATGTGAGATCACCTATTTTGAATCCTTTTCCTTTGTGTTAATGTTCGGCTATACTTATATTGTATAGTGATTAGACATGGATGAATGGTCATACTTGCTTATAACCTTTGGGTGATTAAGTAGGAAGGGTAAATTTCTTTAAGCAAACAATGGAAGGATTTAAGCAAGCAAATATTCGGCTGGAAAAAAATGGATAAATAAAGTGTGGTTAGTTAGCTTGTTACTTGGTCTCGTGTTGAAAAAGATGTATGAGTACACTAAATTGGCGAATTCGGTCATAAGAGAAAATGAAAATTTAGCTATTCTATTTGGTTATACATTATATATATATAGATATAAAGTTAAATTACAGCCATGGGTAAGAAGGTAAGTCTTGTGTTAAAGTACATTAAACAAATTATTACCAATATGTTTAATAATATTCTTTTGATATACTTGAGAAAGGTAGTGGGTGATAGCCGATTGTATATGTTCATGTCTTGGATTGAATAAATGTGATGTATGTGCATGAGTTGATAATGATATAAGACTTGAGCAATGTTCGAATTTGAATGACATTGATTGAAATGTATAAGTCATAATTATTGCTCGTATTCGGACATGCATAATATACATGTTGGAAATATACTATTTGCAATGCCGAAAGCATGGAATTAATATGTTTTAAATGTTACATATGTTGGGGGATTAATCGATAAATTATATACTATATGATTTTGCTTTTAAATTGAATGAAAATGTGGTTAAATTGGTTTAATTGAACCGAATTAGATCAAGAACAAAAGGAGAAGAATTTGGAGCGAGGAAAAGCTAAACTAAACGAATAGTTGGAGATCTCGAACCTATCGACTTCTAAGGTAAGTCCTATAGCTAAAATATGTAAATAAATTAATTATGAATTTATTGGATGATAAATTGTGAAAGTTTAGAGTATAAATTTATGATATGACCGAATGTGATGATGATGGATTGGATTGATTTCAAATGTATTGTTAAAGAAATGTGAATAAATGTATATAGTTTGATATGTGACAGTGGAATGTGAAAAGCATGTAAGATTATTCTGACATTCGGGCTTTACGCCTAGCAGGCCTTGTGCCGGTGATTCTTATCGGGCTTTACGCCTAGCAGGCCTTGTGCCGGTGATTCTTATCGGGCTTTTAAGCCTAGCAGGCCTTGTGCCGGTGTTACTTATCGGGCTTTTACGCCTAGCAGGCTTGATGCCGGTGATGTGTTTTACAAAATCAAAATTGAAAATTATGATCAAGGCGAATTAAAGCAAATTTATCGGGTTAACGGCTCAGGTGAGTATGTAAAGTAGGAACGAGTTCCTTACGTAATTAGGATAAGGTAAACTAGTGATTCAGTGATTATTACCAATGGTATGCATTTTCGGTTCTATTGATAAATGATGTAGTATTGTGACCTTGGCCGTTTAATATGTAAATATAAGACTAGGTGTATTCGGCCACAAGGGTGGTTGTATTTTTAATAACAGGTCATGATAGTTGATACCCAAGCATATGAATAATGGTACCTATGGTTATGTGATGACACATTGGGTTTTAAAGATCGGATTACGAACAAACATTTTGATCATAAATATGTGGGTAAGGAGAAATTTTCTTACCAATTTCATACTTAGTTACATGGATATGAAATTGAAAGCTTGATGATGAATATGAATATAAGTACAAGTTGAATAGTAGAAATTGAATAGTTAATGTTCGAATGTTATATTTTATAAATTTAGGACTTACTAAGCTAGCAAGCTTAACGTGGGAAATGTTTCCTCTGTTTTATAGATTAGGTACAAGCTACAAGCTCGTCGGGATCGTTCGGAAAGTCGCCCACACTATCAATCTACATTTTGGTACTCTTTCATTTTGGTTTTAAACGAAGGCATGTATAGGAAAGACTTAGTCTTTGTTGATGAACTCTTAAGGTTTATGTATGTAATAGCCATGCGAATATGGCTAAATTTTTAGTAAGTATGATGTTGGATTTCGATATGTTTGTTAGTTCATGATGGCAATGTTTATGACATTCTTAATACAGGTGTAATCGTTTTTGTTAAGAAATGATTGCATACAAAATGAATTCTTGAATTTGGGATATAGGTAAGTTCGGTTAGGAGTTAAACTTTCATAAAAATGTAACAGAACAGCTTGTAGTAGCAGCAGTGATGTGAGTTAGAAAAATCACCAAAAATAGGGTATATTGAATTTGAAGGTGAATGAGATATGATATTAAACCTTATTGCATCTATTTTTATATGGACGAAACAAAGTAAGCAAAAGATTTTTATATTATGAGATAATTCAGTTTTAGTGAGTCCTACTCCGAATGAATTCGCGAGTCACTGTTCTGTTTTGGAAAAATTGTCAAAAATTGTACAAAAATAATTAGGAATCATGGTTTATATGTGTAGAATCCTAAGTGAGTATATTTTTCATTGGTATGAACAAGAACACCATTGGAAAATTGTACAATCAGATAACTACAGTTTTATAGGGACAGGTCAGAACTGTCCAGCAGTGTAATAAGGGTAAATTTGAGGAATAAACTGTACTAATTGGCCACATGAAAAATTCTAGAAAAATTATGGTGAATAGATATATGAGTCTACTTTCAAGGAAAATTTACGGATCTGAATTTCGAATTTTGTAACTCGAGTTATGGCCAAATTAGTCGGCACAACGCAGTTTGACAGCTTTAAGATTTTCATGTTCTGAACTTGTAGTCAAGTCTAGTAGTGCCTCCTACTTAATTCCGGCGATGGTCTCGAGTAAGGGGTGTTACATTTGATTGGTATCAGAGCTTACGGTTTAGTCGATTCTAGGACTACCGTAGCGCGTGTGAGTCTAGCTGTACATGCCTTTATTATATGTTGATAGTGTGGTGACTTCTGACAGCCTGAACTTTGTTTTATATAGTAAATGGACACTGATCCTGAAAGAGCCGTAGCTGATGATGGGGAGAGCGTCGCGCCTGACCGTGCCCACGGATCAGCGCCGATAGACTCTCGACCTGTTTCGGGTAGCCACGAAGGAGAGACAAAGCAAGCCTTTTATCGGATGATGAATGATTGGTTTGCCCAATTTATTCAGAATAACCCGAATATGCCCCAACCTCCGCCCCCGAATAATCTAACTCCGGGTCCACTAGCTCCCCCAATAATAGATCCAATGAGATCTGGTAGGCCCCCGGTTGACAAAATTCGAAAATATGGGGCCGAAGAATTTAAAGCCAACGACGATGATGATGCTGAGAGAGCCGAAATGTGGCTTGATAACACTATACGGGTACTTGATGAGCTATCTTGTACTCCGGATGAATGCCTGAAATGTGCTATATCCTTACTGAGGGACACTGCATATCACTGGTGGAATACACTAGTATCAGTGGTTCCGAAAGAAAAAGTGACATGGGATTTCTTCCAAACTGAATTCCGCAAAAAGTATATTAGCCAAAGATTTATTGATCAAAAACGAAAAGAGTTCCTTGAGCTGAAACAAGGACGAATGACTGTAACGGAGTATGAACGAAAATTTGTCAGGCTCAGCCGTTATGCTAGAGAGTGTGTCTCTACTGAAGCCATTATGTGTAAAAGATTCGAAGACGGCCTAAATGAAGATATAAAGATGTTTGTTGGCGTTCTTGAAATCCAAGAATTTGTAACTTTAGTTGAGAGAGCTTGCAAAGCTGAAGAGCTCGGGAAGGAGAAAAGAAAGGCCGATACCGAAGCCAGAGATATCCGAAAGAGGTCTTCGGGCAAAGTCTTCCATCCCACGAGCAAGAAGCCCAGAGATGACTACAGCCGACAGAAAACTACTACAGATCCGTCTAGACGGGATCGACCTCCTATGAGCTCCCGAGCTACCTCGATGGCCAGTGTTGGTAACATTCCACAAAATAGAGTTGAATGCAAGCACTGTGGGAAATGGCACTCAGGGAGTTGTAGATTCCATGATCGGACTTGCTATAAGTGTGGATCGTCAGGTCATTTTATCAGAGAGTGTCCGAAATTAGCTGAGCAGAATGCAGTTCAGAACACTACACCGAGCAACGTGCCAATGCGAGGTAGACCACCCAGACATTCAGGCAATGTAGGTGGTAGCCAGAAAGGAACGACGAATGCTACAGGTCGATCTGAGGCTAGAGCTCCGGCTAGAGCATATGCTGCGCGAGCTAGAGAGGATGCTTCCTCCCCCGACGTCATCACCGGTACTTTCACTCTTTTTGATATTACTGTGATTGCACTAATTGATCCTGGTTCGACCCATTCTTATGTGTGTGAAACTTTAAAATTTGGTAAGACTCTGCTAGTTGAGTCTACCGAGTTCGTAATTCGTGTGTCCAACCCTTTGGGTAGATGTGTGCTTGTAAATAAAGTGTGTAGAGGTTGCCCGTTGATGGTACGAGATTATTGCTTTCCAGCTGACTTAATGTTGCTGCCCTTCGATGAATTTGATATAATCTTGGGTATGGATTGGTTAACTTCACATGAGGCAGTGGTGGATTGCAAAAGAAAGCTTATTAAATTGAAATGCCAAAACGGTGAGACAATCAAAATAAAATCCGGTGATGTAAATGAGTTGCCTACAGTGATATCCTCAATGGTAGCCCAAAAGTATGTGAGAAAGTGGTGTGAGGCCTATTTGGCTTATGTACTGGATAATAAACTGTCCGAGAAACTAATGGAATCGGTACCAGTTGTATGCGAATACACCGATGTGTTTCCTGAAGAACTACCGGGCTTACCCCCAGTACGAGAGATTGAGTTCGGCATTGAATTAGTGCCGGATGCGACCCCAATTTCGATAGCTCCGTACCGAATGGCGCCTACTGAATTGAAAGAATTGAAAGCGCAGTTGCAAGAATTGACAGAGAGGGGTTTCGCACGACCGAGTTTTTCTCCGTGGGGAGCACCAGTCTTATTTGTGAAAAAGAAAGATGGGACAATGCGAATGTGTATCGACTACCGGCAACTAAATAAGGTGACCATAAAGAATAAATACCCGTTGCCTCGGATCGATGATTTATTTGATCAGTTAAAGGGGGCTTCAGTGTTTTCGAAAATAGATTTGAGATCGGGCTATTATCAATTACGAGTCAGAGATTCCGATGTGCCAAAGACGGCATTTCGAACGAGGTACGGGCACTATGAGTTTTTGGTTATGCCTTTTGGGCTTACCAATGCACTTGCCGTTTTTATGGATCTCATGAACCGGGTCTTCCGACCGTTTTTTGGATCGGTTTGTAGTAGTGTTTATCGATGATATATTGGTCTACTCCAAAAGTGAAGCGGAACACGTTGAGCACTTGAGAGTAGTACTACAAACCTTGAGAGATCATTGTTTATATGCAAAATTCAGTAAGTGTGAGTTTTGGTTGAACGAAGTCAGCTTCTTGGGTCATGTGGTTTCGGTGTCAGGAATTCGGGTGGATCCAAACAAAATAGCAGCCATACTCGAGTGGAAACCACCAAAGAATGTTTCTGAGATCCGAAGCTTCCTAGGCCTCGCGGGATATTATAGACAATTTGTAAAAGGTTTTTCCGTGATAGCTGCACCTTTGACGAGGCTACTACAGAAGGATGTCAAATATGAATGGTCAGAAAAATGCCAGAAGAGTTTCGAGCAGTTGAAAGCCCTTTTAACCGAGGCTCCAGTGTTGACTCAGCCTGAATCGGGTAAAGAATTCACTATTTTTAGTGATGCATCTTTAAGTGGGTTGGGTTGTGTTCTAATGCAAGAAGGCAAGGTGATAGCCTACGCTTCAAGACAATTGAAGCCACATGAAAAAAATTATCCAACTCACGATCTGGAGTTGGCTGCCATTGTGTTTGCATTGAAAATTTGGCGTCACTATTTATTCGGCGAAAAATGTCATGTTTACTCAGATCACAAAAGTCTAAAATATTTAATGACACAGAAAGATCTAAATTTGAGACAACGCCGATGGTTAGAATTGCTGAAAGACTACGAATTAGTGATTGACTACCATCCGGGGAAGGCTAATGTTGTTGCGGATGCGTTGAGTCGAAAATCATTATTTGCTCTGCGTGCATTAAACGCACGGATGACGATGTCTGAGGATGGTTCGATCATAGCCGAGCTACAAACAAGGCCGATGTTTATTCAGCAAATTTGCGAGGCACAGAAAGTCGACGAAAAGTTAGTAGCTATTCGGGTTCAGTGTGAGAACGCTACAGAATCAGACTTCCAGATAGATGCAAATGGCTGTTTGAAGTATAAAAATCGATTGTGTGTTCCAACGATCTCAGATTTGATACAGATGATTCTGAGTGAGGCCCATAATGGCCGAATGTCGATACACCCGGGTAGCACAAAAATGTATAACGATTTGAAGCAGTTTTATTGGTGGCCCGGCATGAAACGGGACATATCTGAGTTTGTCTCCAAGTGCTTAATCTGTCAACAAGTGAAAGCTGAGCACCAGGTACCCTCCGGATTACTTCAGCCGATTATGATACCCGAATGGAAATGGGATAGAATTACTATGGATTTTGTATCCGGTCTTCCTGTGACACCGAGTAAGAAAGATGCCGTTTGGGTCATCGTTGATAGACTAACTAAATCAGCTCATTTCGTGCCGATACGTACCGACTATTCGCTTGACAAACTTGCCGAGTTGTATGTGTCGCAGATTGTAAGATTGCACGGTGTACCGAATTCCATTGTTTCAGATAGAGACCCAAGATTTACCTCGCGATTCTGGAAGAAATTGCAAGACGCATTAGGTACTAAACTTCATTTTAGTACAGCCTTCCATCCGCAAACAGACGGTCAGTCAGAGCGAACTATTTTGATACTTGAGGACATGTTGAGGTGTTGCGTTCTCGAGTTCGAGGGTACGTGGGAACGATACCTACCTTTGATTGAGTTTGCTTACAATAATAGCTTCCAATCTAGCATAAAAATGGCGCCTTATGAAGCCTTATATGGTCGAAAATGTCGCACACCGTTGTATTGGACTGAGCTCGGTGAGAATAAGATACACGGGGTTGATTGGATTAAAGAAACTGAACAGAAAGTGGTTGTGATTAAAAGCAATTTGAAAGCAGCTTCGGACCGTCAAAAGTCCTATGCCGACTTAAAACGCAAGGACATTGAATTTCAGGTCGGAGATCGGGTGTTCTTGAAAGTTTCTCCGTGGAAGAAAATATTCCGATTCGGTCAGAAAGGCAAGTTGAGTCCGAGATTTATTGGACCATATGAAGTCATCGAGCGTATAGGGCCTGTGGCTTATCGATTGAAATTGCCCCTTGACTTAGAAAAGATACACAATGTATTCCACGTTTCGATGCTCCGCAGATATAGATCGGACCCGTCCCATGTGATCACCCCATCAGAAATTGAAATTCGATCTGATTTGACCTATGATGAAGAACCGATCCGTATCCTAGCTTGGGAAACCAAAGAGTTAAGAAATAAAAGGGTTCCGTTAGTAAAGGTTTTATGGAATCGTCACGGAGTTGAAGAGGCTACGTGGGAGCCTGAAGAGTCAATGAGGCAACAATATCCGAACTTATTTAACGGTAAGATTTTCGGGGACGAAAATCCTTAAAGGGGGGAGAGCTGTAACAGACCAATTTTGACCCTAATCGGAACGGTGGTTTCGGGACCACGGATCCGAGCCTGTGGGATATTATAATATTATGTTTTGTGTTTGTTATGTGTGTTTTTATGAATGTGAAAAATTTCGTGGAAAATTTTAGATAATCGAGTGTTTAAATTGTTAAAAAGGTCTAAATTGCAAGATGGACCAAAATAGTGGGCATTAATAAAGGGAGCTAAGTGAATTGCCCATTAAACATGGGGATTTGCATGTCAAATCCCCCATAATTAAAAAGTGGACGGCAAGCATGCATTACTTGATTCATTGTCTTAAAAATATCATAATTAAAACACTATTATATTACAAGCATGCTAATATATGTAATAGTTTAATAAACAAAAGAAGAAGAAATTTGATTTCTCTTTCTTTAATCATCTTCCTCACCGACTCTTATCTTCAAAAATGAAGAAGAAAACTTCATCCCCTTCATTCGGCCATTGCATGTGCTAGGCAAGGTAAGAGTGAGCTTTAACTTAATAAGTTATCTTTGAATGAGTTGATTTTTTTTGATCACTTTTCTTTTGGAAACAAATAGAAGTTGATGATGCTAGGCTTGATGAAATTCGGCCATGGGTGAGGAATGGTGGTTTGGGTTGTTAATAAACTTTGATAATATGAGAGGGAGAAGAAGCTTGAGTTTGTAAGAAAATGGTTTAAATTTAGGCATGGGGATGCCCTCATATTCGGCCGAATGTGAGATCACCTATTTTGAATCCTTTTCCTTTGTGTTAATGTTCGGCTATACTTATATTGTATAGTGATTAGACATGGATGAATGGTCATACTTGCTTATAACCTTTGGGTGATTAAGTAGGAAGGGTAAATTTCTTTAAGCAAACAATGGAAGGGTTTAAGCAAGCAAATATTCGGCTGGAAAAATGGATAAATAAAGTGTGGTTAGTTAGCTTGTTACTTGGTCTCGTGTTGAAAAAGATGTATGAGTACACTAAATTGGCGAATTCGGTCATAAGAGAAAATGAAAATTTAGCTATTCTATTTGGTTATACATTATATATATAGATATAAAGTTAAATTACAGCCATGGGTAAGAAGGTAAGTCTTGTGTTAAAGTACATTAAACAAATTATTACCAATATGTTTAATAATATTCTTTTGATATACTTGAGAAAGGTAGTGGGTGATAGCCGATTGTATATGTTCATGTCTTGGATTGAATAAATGTGATGTATGTGCATGAGTTGATAATGATATAAGACTTGAGCAATGTTCGAATTTGAATGACATTGATTGAAATGTATAAGTCATAATTATTGCTCGTATTCGGACATGCATAATATACATGTTGGAAATATTCTATTTGCAATGCCGAAAGCATGGAATTAATATGTTTTAAATGTTACATATGTTGGGGGATTAATCGATAAATTATATACTATATGATTTTGCTTTTAAATTGAATGAAAATGTGGTTAAATTGGTTTAATTGAACCGAATTAGATCAAGAACAAAAGGAGAAGAATTTGGAGCGAGGAAAAGCTAAACTAAACGAATAGTTGGAGATCTCGAACCTATCGACTTCTAAGGTAAGTCCTATAGCTAAAATATGTAAATAAATTAATTATGAATTTATTGGATGATAATTGTGAAAGTTTAGAGTATAAATTTATGATATGACCGAATGTGATGATGATGGATTGGATTGATTTCAAATGTATTGTTAAAGAAATGTGAATAAATGTATATAGTTTGATATGTGACAGTGGAATGTGAAAAGCATGTAAGATTATTCTGACATTCGGGCTTTACGCCTAGCAGGCCTTGTGCCGGTGATTCTTATCGGGCTTTACGCCTAGCAGGCCTTGTGCCGGTGATTCTTATCGGGCTTTTAAGCCTAGCAGGCCTTGTGCCGGTGTTACTTATCGGGCTTTTACGCCTAGCAGGCTTGATGCCGGTGATGTGTTTTACAAAATCAAAATTGAAAATTATGATCAAGGCGAATTAAAGCAAATTTATCGGGTTAACGGCTCAGGTGAGTATGTAAAGTAGGAACGAGTTCCTTACGTAATTAGGATAAGGTAAACTAGTGATTCAGTGATTATTACCAATGGTATGCATTTTCGGTTCTATTGATAAATGATGTAGTATTGTGACCTTGGCCGTTTAATATGTAAATATAAGACTAGGTGTATTCGGCCACAAGGGTGGTTGTATTTTTAATAACAGGTCATGATAGTTGATACCCAAGCATATGAATAATGGTACCTATGGTTATGTGATGACACATTGGGTTTTAAAGATCGGATTACGAACAAACATTTTGATCATAAATATGTGGGTAAGGAGAAATTTTCTTACCAATTTCATACTTAGTTACATGGATATGAAATTGAAAGCTTGATGATGAATATGAATATAAGTACAAGTTGAATAGTAGAAATTGAATAGTTAATGTTCGAATGTTATATTTTATAAATTTAGGACTTACTAAGCTAGCAAGCTTAACGTGGGAAATGTTTCCTCTGTTTTATAGATTAGGTACAAGCTACAAGCTCGTCGGGATCGTTCGGAAAGTCGCCCACACTATCAATCTACATTTTGGTACTCTTTCATTTTGGTTTTAAACGAAGGCATGTATAGGAAAGACTTAGTCTTTGTTGATGAACTCTTAAGGTTTATGTATGTAATAGCCATGCGAATATGGCTAAATTTTTAGTAAGTATGATGTTGGATTTCGATATGTTTGTTAGTTCATGATGGCAATGTTTATGACATTCTTAATACAGGTGTAATCGTTTTTGTTAAGAAATGATTGCATACAAAATGAATTCTTGAATTTGGGATATAGGTAAGTTCGGTTAGGAGTTAAACTTTCATAAAAATGTAACAGAACAGCTTGTAGTAGCAGCAGTGATGTGAGTTAGAAAAATCACCAAAAATAGGGTATATTGAATTTGAAGGTGAATGAGATATGATATTAAACCTTATTGCATCTATTTTTATATGGACGAAACAAAGTAAGCAAAAGATTTTTATATTATGAGATAATTCAGTTTTAGTGAGTCCTACTCCGAATGAATTCGCGAGTCACTGTTCTGTTTTGGAAAAATTGTCAAAAATTGTACAAAAATAATTAGGAATCATGGTTTATATGTGTAGAATCCTAAGTGAGTATATTTTTCATTGGTATGAACAAGAACACCATTGGAAAATTGTACAATCAGATAACTACAGTTTTATAGGGACAGGTCAGAACTGTCCAGCAGTGTAATAAGGGTAACTTTGAGGAATAAACTGTACTAATTGGCCACATGAAAAATTCTAGAAAAATTATGGTGAATAGATATATGAGTCTACTTTCAAGGAAAATTTACGGATCTGAATTTCGAATTTTGTAACTCGAGTTATGGCCAAATTAGTCGGCACAACGCAGTTTGACAGCTTTAAGATTTTCATGTTCTGAACTTGTAGTCAAGTCTAGTAGTGCCTCCTACTTAATTCCGGCGATGGTCTCGAGTAAGGGGTGTTACATGATGCGCATTTGAGGGTGGTGCTGCAGATTCTGAGGGAAAAGCAACTCTATGCTAAGTTTAGTAAGTGCGAGTTCTGGCTTAGAGAAGTGACGTTCTTGGGTCATGTAGTGTCGGCTGAGGGGATTCGAGTAGATCCTCGTAAGATTGAGGCAGTTTTGGATTGGAAGCCGCCTAGGTCAGTGGCGGAGATTCGTAGTTTTCTGGGTTTGGCCGGATACTACCGAAGGTTTGTTGAGGGTTTCTCGCTAATAGCAGCGCCGATGACCAAGTTGTTAAGGAAAGAGGTTCCGTTTGTATGGACTGAGAAACAGCAGGAAAGTTTCGATAAGTTAAAGAAGATCTTGACTGAGGCTCCGCTTTTAATTCAACCTGAGGCTGGTAAGGAATACACGGTCTACTGCGATGCATCACATACGGGTCTGGGTTGTGTGCTGATGCAAGAAGGTAAGGTTGTGGCTTACGCTTCTCGACAGCTGAGGCCACACGAGGTCAACTATCCGACGCACGATTTGGAGCTAGCGGCTGTAGTTTTCGCCTTAAAGATTTGGAGGCACTACTTGTATGGAGAGAGATCAATAGTCTACACCGATCATAAGAGTCTGAAGTATCTCCTGACTCAAAAGGATTTGAATTTGAGGCAGCGTAGATGGGTTGAGTTGCTGAAGGATTATGACTGTTCTATTGAGTATCATCCGGGCAAGGCTAACGTGGTGGCAGACGCGTTAAGCCGTAAGGTTGTTTCGGACTTAAGAGCTATGTTTGCCCATTTGAGCTTGTACGACGACGGAAGTATTTTGGCAGAGCTGCAGGTTAAGCCTACTTGGGTTGAGCAGATCAGAGAGAAACAGTTGTTGGATGAGGTTCTGAGTGCGCGAAGGTTGCAGGTACAGAATGGTGGTTTGGAGGGTTACAGCTTGTCTAGTGATGAGGTGTTGTGTTTTCAGGGTAAGGCCTGTATGCCTAAGGATGTTGAGCTAAGGCAGAAGATTCTTCAGGACGCACATAGTAGTCCTCATGCTATGCATCCTGGAGGTAGCAAGATGTATAAGGATCTCAGCGAGCAGTTTTGGTGGCCTGGTTTGAAGAAAGAGGTGACAGAGTTTGTTGGGAGGTGTCTGACTTGTCAGCAGGTCAAGGCTGAACATCAGTTGCCGTCAGGTTTGCTTCAGCCTGTAAAGATTCCTCAGTGGAAGTGGGAAAGAATAACCATGGATTTTGTCAGTGGGTTACCGCTTACGCCAAGCAAGAAGGATTCAGTTTGGGTAGTGGTGGATCGTCTGACTAAATCAGCTCACTTTAATCCGGTGAGGGTTGACTTCTCACTGCAGAAGCTAGCGAAGCTGTATGTGACAGAGATAGTAAGGTTGCACGGTGTGCCAGTGTCGATAATCTCGGATAGGGATCCCAGGTTCACGTCAAGGTTCTGGAAAGCATTGCATCAAGCATTGGGTACTCGTTTGGATTTCAGCACGGCTTTTCACCCGCAGTCTGACGGGCAATCAGAAAGGGTTATTCAGATCTTAGAAGATATGCTGAGAGGTTGTGTCCTGGATTTCAGAGGTAGTTGGGAGGAGTTTCTACCATTAGCTGAGTTTGCCTACAACAACAGTTACCAAGCGAGCATCAAGATGGCACCGTACGAGGCGTTGTATGGTAGGAAGTGTCGCTCACCTACGTGTTGGACGGAGTTGGGGGAACGTCAGTTGTTGGGACCCGAGTTGGTTGCTGAGACAGAAGACAAGGTTAAGTTGATTCAGTCTCGCTTGAAGGAAGCTTCGGACCGGCAAAAGTCTTATGCCGATCTTAAGCGAAGAGATATAGAGTTTGCTGTTGGGGACCAAGTTTTTCTGAAGGTCTCGCCTTGGAAGAAGGTCCTGAGGTTCGGGAAGAAAGGCAAGCTTAGTCCGAGATTTATTGGGCCGTATAAGGTACTGAGGCGAGTTGGACCAGTAGCATATCAGCTTGAGTTGCCAGCAGAGCTAAGACAGATTCACGACGTTTTTCACGTTTCGATGCTTCGGAGGTATCGTTCACATCCGTCACATGTGGTAGCAGTGGAGGAGATCGAGGTAAATCCAGACTTGACCATGGAAGAGGAACCTGTGCAGATTCTTGATCGGGATGTGAAGGTTCTGCGTAGGAAGTCTGTGCCTTTGGTTAAGGTACTTTGGCGGAATCATGGCGTAGAAGAAGCGACGTGGGAACCCGAGGATATGATGAGACAGCAATACCCACAACTCTTTTGACCAGGTAATTTCGAGGCCGAAATTATTTTTAAGGGGGGTAGAACTGTAATATCCAGGGTTAGGGGCTATTTTGTTGTTGCATGTTATTGCATGTGTTTGGTGTGCTGTGTTGCTATTTCGGTGTTTTAGGGGCTTAATTGTAGGCTAGGAGTGTGCCTGAGTGAATGGGAAAATTTTGGTTTTTGGGTGTTAAGTCAGGGGAGCTGTTGGAGCTAGGGTATAAGGGTTTTCTTTGGTATTTTATTGCACAAGTGAAGAGCTGGCAGAGTGGTAAGGGAGGAGCTTGGTGTGGCGTCAACTTCAAGGAGCAGAGGTCTGGTGTTCGAGCTGTAGAGTTCCCTTTTTGGTCACTCATTTTGGACGGCATAGGAGGGAGAAGTTGGTTGGAGTTCAAATTCCCCTTGGACTTGGTCAAGTGATGAGGTGGTGGGAAGAGAGGAAAAAGGGGAGTGTGACTTGGTCCACTCATTTGAAATGAGTGGTGGTGAGTACTTGGGGGGATTTGGCCGAAATTTGGGGGAGTTGGAGGGGAGAAGTGACGGCATAGTGTGGGTGAGGGGAAGGCCGAATGTACCTTGGCACTTTGGTACATTTTCGGTCAAGTTTTTGGTAAGCAAAAATTCCCTTTTTGTTCACTTTGGAAACCGAAAGTCTAAGCATCTCTTTTGACATATTTTCTTAGTATGTTCGGTCACTTTTTGAGTCAAGAGCAAAAGTTTAGTTAGCCGAAATTCCTTTGGTCTTCGCACATTATTTGGTTTTCTTTGCTTCTTAAAACCGTAAGTCAAAAGGTGTGCTTGCCGAATTTCTTTTGCACTTTGTCTTCTACATTTTGTGTTGTTAGCCAAATGCTCTTCTAGTTTCTTTCTTCTTTTCAGTTGTGTAAACCGAAAGTCATCTCTCAAAATACTTCCATCATTTCTTTTCTTCCCAAAATCTTAAGCCGAACCTCTTTTCTATTGTTGCCGATTTTTCTCTTTTTCTTAAACCATCTTGCCGAAATTCCATTTTCACTCTACTCTCATCTCATATTTGTTTTCTCTCTTCTCTCATTCAGAACCGATCACAGGTGTGTTAAACATCTAAAAGCAAATTCTTTTCTTTTTATTCGAGATGCTGGCCGAATCTATTCTCCTCTGTTAGTTTTCTTTTTGGCCGAATATCTCCCCTTCTCCTAGTAGTTGTTGTGGCCGAATATCAGTAGAGGGTTGGGATCCTTGCTTCAATCGTGGGTGGTGGTAAGCTTTTGGCCGAATGGCCATTTCTTCTTTTTTCTGTTCCTGATCGTTTGGTTTGGTTAAGAGCCGAATGTGGCCTTGTGGTTGAGAGTTAACCTTTGGTATTGAAACCGATTGCATTATAGGTCATTTGGATTTTGGATACGATCAAGTGGAGCCTTCGTTCTCTGATCAGCCAAGTGGGGTAAGTATTGGTAAGGGCCGGTTCTATTAGTTGATTCCTTTACCTCATTAAGCCAAGATAATTAGGGATTAATGGTTCTTTTCTAGGTGGAGGCCGATTGTCAAAGAGAACCACTACTGGTTCGGGGTTTGGTTGGAAACCAAACCATTCGCAAGTGTAAGGTAATGGCTTAATGTTGATCCCTTGGTTAATGGTTGTTGGCCGAATGCTAGTGATGCCTAACCCCTAATGTTTGGCCGATTGTAGGAGTTAGTAATCGAGGGACTTAGATCGTTTTTGTTGGGATTCTAGACTCGTATTTATCAGGTGTGTAACTAACACACTTCTGTTTAGTAATATGATTGATAACCTGTGTGATAATTAATGAAACAGTGATGATTGATAGGATACCGTAATGGGTATGATTCTGGACTCGGGTAAGTCAGTATTATTATTATGAGTTTAATGATGATCTATATGTTACCATGACTGTGGATATATGTGTGACATGGGATATGAGATTAGACATATTAGCATGATATGCATGATTGTATGATATGCATGATTACATGAGTATGGTATGTTGATGGGCGATACGAGTGGAGGGAGCAGTGATATTTTGTGCTGACGAGCACCAGTGTTTTGGTAACACAACTTTGTGACTTTGGGTCACCAGAGGTTTGGCACCTCCAGAGGTTTGGTACCTCAGCGTCTCGTCCCTGTGGTTAACACCACCGTGGGTTGGCCCCACTTGTGAGATACGGGATTGACGCCAGTGATTTGGCATCACACGATGGGTTGGCCCCATCACCAGATTTGTGACTACGGTCACCAGTGCTTTGGTAGCACATTGTGTCTTTGGGACACCAGAGGTTTGGCACCTCATTGCGACTTGTCCCTGTGGTTTGACCACCGTGGGTTGGCCCCACTTGAGATATGGGATCGTCTGCTAGTGATTTGGTATCACACGATGGGTTGGCCCCATCATCATTGGATTTGTGACTTTGGTCACCAGTGCTTTGGTAGCACATTGTGTCTTTGGGACACCAGTGGTTTGGTACCACATTGACGGATATTGTGTCTTTGGGACACCAGTGTTTTGGTAACACATTGTGACTATATGTCACCAGTGGTTTGGCACCACCAGTGGTTTGGTACCACACGGGGTAGAAAAGGCGATATGGATGGTTAGGATCGGGTTGCATTAATTATGTTGCTATGTATGATGTGTGTTAGCATGTTGTTTTATCGGGAGCGGGATTTACACACTGAGTCATTCGACTCACCCTCTCCTTTAACATTTCAGGTGACTTGTAGACGCGGACATGGAGCCGGGATGGACTCGGGGTGCACATGCCATGCTTTAATAAAAGTTTTGCTCGGACTATAGAAGTTGGGTACTTTAGCTTATTTACTTTCATTTGGATTTTAAATTGGATTTGTAAAAGGCCTTTAATTTATGTTTTATGATGTTTGATGTTTTAATTAGATTTTAATATGCCTTAACAAAATAAGTTGGTATGAATTTTACTAAAACTTGGAAAGATAATAATTTCAAAATCATAACGCAATGTGTTTTTAAACCATACCATCGGGTATCACACTAAGTCTTTATGATAAACAAATACAAATGGTTTTCAATTCAAACTTGTAGTTCTCCTAAGTTTAAAAGTGTTTTATGTATCACTAAGAAACTAATGAGGTTTTAAATGGTATAAACTCGTTTTAACTACACATTCTGGCTAGGTTTTCAAAATATCCGGGTTTCAAATACACCATTTGATTTCAAACAAGTCTACTCAAATTTGTTTCAAGTACACTATGTTTTCACCCCGCCTTTAAACGAAAAATCTGATCTCTCAAAAACGTTTTCCCCGTAACATACCAGATTCGGACGTGGTGTCTTGTCCGGGATTGGGGTGTTACAACAGTGTCACCCCATTTCTTATATCGTTAAGGTGGAAAGATGAAGATAGGTTAATGAACGCCACACCAAACGAAATTTGGTGATAAGTTCAAACAAGTCGAAGAAGCCACAAGCAAGCTTGATAAGTCTAATGAAACTTGTACGAAAACGAAGAGGAGATAAACTCACTCAAATGAACAAAGTTCATGAAATTTCATTCATCAAAAATTCTGTCTTACAAATGAAAATAGCAAAAATATTTATAGGCTCTCCCAATGGTAACCGATTCCCTGAAGCTTCCATGGATGAAGAACATCAAGTGGCTTACTTCTAGAAGCCCTCAATTGGTTGTAACGTGTAGTCAACTTGGTGGAGCCTTTGTTATGCAATTGGCCATGCTTGGAGAACTTTAAAAACATGAGAATATGGGAGAATATGCCATCCAACTAGTGATTCATGGAAGATATTTAAAATCTTGGAGCTTGGTTTCCTACGTGGACCAACATGGAGGCATGGCATGTTTGTGGAAAGATAAGACATTTAAAAATTATAAAGCATGAAGGCACTTGAAATGATATGGCCATCCAACTTAATGAAGAGAAGGGAATATTTTAATTCATGCTGCCGTCCATATTCCCCTCAATTCAACACATGTTTTCTTCCATTTGTTTATTCCCCCATTGCCTTTTATTACTCTTATTTATACTCCACTATGCCGTCCAAGTGAGTCATGCCTCTTGCCGTCACTTGCTCATGGATCCTTCTAGCAATTTAAAATTCATTCATGCTCCATCTTACTTTCACGCATGCTTACCATGGTGCTATTATTTTATACTTCATAATCTCCATGTGCCGTCCAAGCTTGGTTCTTTATGCATTCATTTAAATTTTAAAAAATCATCTCATGGCTTTGCTCCACCTTTGTCGTCCCATACTCCATGTGCTAGCAATTTAAAATTCCTTCACCAAGCTGTCCAAGTCTCCACTAGTCATACAAGTGCTTTATTATTTAAAGTCTCACACATGCACATTCCTTATTTCTTGTTCCCAGTAACGCACATCACCATTATTTAGTCATCCATTAATCCCCCTTGTTGCCGTCCATGCATAAGAGAATTGGTGCCATCAATTCATTTGTTTAATCCCATGCGTCTAATGCCTTTGTTTGTCTTATTCCCATCCTCAATATTCAGCCAAGACATGCTCTTTGTTGTTCCAAATAAATATTCCCCACGTACGGAGAACATTCCACTATAGAAGCATGACTTAAATTAATTGCTTATTTCAGCTCTATAACCTTGTGTCTTCCACATTCTAATTTGGTTGACCTTGGAGACGCCACAATCACATACTTGAGCATTCGGCCAAGGGTGTTTGTTTGGGAATGTATCCATAGCTTGTTATCCCACGGTCAATGTACCTTCAAAGAAAATACGAGAACCAATTTAATTCAGGTGTATGTTTAGCCGAAACAAATATTAATAAAACTTAGACACCTTAATTAACAAATAAACTAAGCTAAAACAAATTTAATAAAGTCTTAAACAAGACATATTAAATTTGGTTAAGGCTAACACATTAAAACACGCAATAACTAGGGCATATTAATGCCTGACTGAATTATTTAATTAACTTAAAACTAAATTAATTAAATTTCATTTAATTAACTTAAGCTAAGTTAACTAATTTTTATTCTAGCAATTAAAAAAAATTAAAATAAGCTAAGAGGTGAGCTAATTAACGAGCTCCATAAATTTAATAATCGTTGGTGCCCCGGGCGTGCTCGTATCATTACGGTTGAACAGATTCAGATATTGCTATCTCATAGCATCTTTGGCTTCTCACGTGCTTCTTCGACCCCATGTCGATGCCATAATACTTTAACTAATGGAATTTTCTTATTTCTCAATTCTTTAACCTCACGAGTTAAGATACGATCGGTTCTTCTTCATAAGTCATATCAAACTGAATCTCTTTCTCAGACGGAAAAATCACATGCGAGGGGTTGGATATGTATCGTCGAAGCATCGATACATGAAACACATTATGTATCTTTTATAACTCAGATGGTAGCAACAGTCTATAAGCAACCGACCCAATACACTCGATAATCTCATTCGTCCTGATGAATCTCAAACTCAATTTTCCTTTTCTGCCGAATCGAAGTATTTTCTTCCACGGAGACACTTTCAAAAATACTTTATCATCATCTCAAATTCAATATCTTTTCGTTTCAAATCTGCATATGATTTCTGTCGATCAGATGCTGCTTTCAGACTATTTCGTATCACTTTTACTTTCTGTTCAGTCTATTTAATCAAATCAACCTCGTGAGTTTTATCTTCACTAAGTTCAGACCAGTACAGAGGTGTTCAACATTTCCTACCATACTAGGCTTCGTACGGTGCCATTTTAATGCTCGATTTCAAACTATTATTATATGCAAATTCAATCAATGGAAAATACTGTTCCCACATACCATCAAACTCAAGAATGCAACATCTCAACATATCCTCGAGTATCTGAATAATCTGCTCGGATTAACCATCCTTCTACGGGTGAAAAGCAGTACTGAAGTGCAATTTCGTACCTAAAGCCTCTTGCAGTTTTTTCCAAAATCGCGAAGTAAACGTCAGATCTCTATCAGACACAATAGACAGTGGCACCCGTGGAATCTCACAATATCAGAAATGTATAACTTAGCTAACTTATCAAGCGAATGATCCGTTCTCACCATAATAAAATGAGCTGATTTTGTCAATCTATCAACTATAACCTATATTTCATCTTTCTTCCTCGGAGATAAAGGCAAACCGGAAACCAAATACATCGTCACTCTATCCCATTTCCACTCGGGAATCATAATCGGTTGTAACAAACCGGATAGCACCTGATGTTCAGCTTTAACTTACAGATAGATCAAACATTTCGAAAGAAAATTAGAGATATCTTTTTCATTCTAGGCCACCAGTAAAGTTGTTTCAAATCATTATACATCTTTGTACTTCCCGGATGAATCGATAAGCGACTGCTATAAGCTTCTTTCAAACTCAACTGAATCAACTCTCGATTTCTCGAAACACAAATCTGATCTTGGAATCTCAGACAATCATCATCATCAACTTGAAATTCTAAATCAGAGTTCAAATCACACTGAGCTTGTTTCTCTAGCATTTCATCGTCAACTTTTTGGGCATCACAAATCTGCTGTAAGAACAACGGTCTCGCTTTCAATTCGGCTAAAATCGAACCATCATCAGACAGAACTAAATGAGCATTCATCTCAAGTAAGGAAAACAACAATTTCTGACTCAAAGCATTAGCAACAACATTTGCTTTTCTCGGATGATAATCAATCACAAGCTCGTAGTCTTTTAACAGTTATAACCATCTTCTTTGTTGCAGATCCAAATCTTTCTAAGTCATCAGATATTTTAGGTTTTTATAATCTAAAAACACATGACATTTCTCACTGAAAAGATAGTAGCACCAAATTTTTAGAGCAAACACGATCACAACTATTTCAGGGTTGTGTGTCAGATAATTCTTTTCACACGGTTTCAATTGTCTCGATGTATAAGTTATAACTTTGCCTTCTTGCACCAAAACACATCCCATACCGTTCAACGAAGCATCACTATATATATCACAAATTCTTTACCAGATTCTGGCTGTACTAGCACTGGAACTTCAATCAATAGGGCTTTCAACTAATCAAAGCTTTTTTGACACTTTTCAGACCATTCAAATTTCATATCTTTCTGAAGCAATCTCGTCAATAGAATTGCAATCATTGAAAAGCCTTTTACGAACAGTCAGTAATAACCACAGAAAGTCCCAGAAAACTGCGGACTTCAGACACATTTTTCAAAGGCTTCCACTGTAAAATCTTGCTCAGATCAACTTGTATACCGGATGCTAACACAATATGCCCAAAAAAGACAACTTCGTGCAACCAGAACTCACATTTACTAAACCTTTCATACAATTGCTTATAACGCAAATTTTGTAGCACAATTCTCTAATGTTCGTCATGCTCAATTTCATCATGCGAATAAATCAAAATGTTGCCAATGAATACAACAACAAATCGATCTAAATACGGTCTGAAAATTCTGTTCATCAAGTCCATAAAGACAGTAGGAGCATTTGTTAGTCCAAAGGAAAACTAAAAACTCATAATGCCCGTACCTCGTCCGAAACGCAGTTTTTGGAATGTCTAAATCTTTTACTCACAACTGATAATATCCCGATCTCAGATCTATCTTTGAAAACACAGAAGCTCCTTTTAACTGATCGAACAAATCATCAATTCTGGGCAAAGTATATTTATTCTTAATAGTCACTTGTTTAACTAATGGTAATCAATGCACATTCTTATCGTGCCATCTTTCCTTTTCAGAAACAGAAGGGGAGCACCCCGAGGAGAAAAGCTCGGTCGTGCAAAACCTCTGTCTGTCAATTCTTGCAGCTGAGACTTCAATTATTTCAATTTTGTCGTAGCCATTCTATACAGAGCTATTGAGATAGGGGTCGTCCCCAACATTAACTCAATGCCAAACTCAACTTCTCGTATCGGATGTAATCTTGGTAATTCTTCAGAAAATACGTCAGGAAACTCACAAACAACTGGCACAGATTCAACTTTCGTTTCTGACACTTTTGTATCAATCACATACGCAAGATAAGCTTCACATCCCTTTTTCACATAATTCAGAGCTTTCATCGAAGATATTACGACTGGTAATCCATTTAAACCACTAGGCTCAATCCGTATTATTTCATCATTCTGACATCTCAAATCAATAGTCTTCCGCTTGCAATTCACAACAGCATCATGCAATGTTAGCCAATCCATACCCAAAATTATATCAAACTCATCAAAGGGTAATAACATTAGATCAGCCGAGAAATAGATATCTCGAAACATCAACAGACAATTCTTGCACACTTTGTCAACCAGAACACACTTGCCTTAGGGGTTCAATACTCTAATTACAAATTCAGTAGACTCTATAGGCAAAGTCTTACTGATTACGAAGTTCATGCATATATATGAATGAGTAGACCCTAGATCTATCAATGCGATCAAAAAATTATCATAAAGAATAAAAGTACCGGTAATGACGTTTGGAGACGAAGCTTCTTTGCAAGCGTGAATAGCATAAGCTCTGGCAGGTGCTCTTGCCTCAGATCTCGCAACTGTATCTTTCATAGCTCTCTAGATACCACTCAGATTTCCAGTGTTTCTGGGAGGTCTTCCCCTAGATGAAGCGTTATTCGACTTCGGATTCTTTACAATATCTTGCTCAAGAGAGTCGGGACAGTCTTGGATAAACTAATCTAAAGATCCACATTTGAAACAAGCTGGATCATTTAATCGACAATTTCCCGGATGCCTTTTACCACAATGTCTACATTCGAGTCACTTAGACTTAACATTTCTAACACTTGCAATCGAAGTAGCTGGAGCTCGAAAGCTCGAATGTGATCTTGCACGACCTTTACTTGAATGTCCCATATTAGCCTTTGAACGGCTATAATCATCTCAGAATTTCTTTGATGCCTACTAATATGACTTACTCGTTGTTCGTTTTTGCGCCTCTCTAGCTTTCGAATTAGCTTTTCTTTTCTCTTTCCCGAGTTCTTCAGCTTTACACCCTCGGTCAACAACCACAACGGATTCTTTTATTTCCAAAATTCTGACTAACAAACAGATATCTTCATTCAAGTCATCTTCAAACCTTTTACACATTCTTGCTTCAATCGAGACACATTCTTATGCATACTGATTCAGTCTTACAAATTCTCACTCGTATTCTATAACAGACATACGACCCTATTTCAATTCAAGAAACTCTTTGCGTTTCTGATCTATAAATCTCTCACTGATGTATTTCTTTCGGAATTCAGCCTGGAAGAAATCCCAAGTAACTCATTCTCTCAAAACAACAGAAGTTAGAGTTTTCCACCATTGGTAAGTTGTATCTTTCAATAAAGAAATGACACATTTAACACATTCATCAGGGGTACATGACAACTCATCAAATACCCGAATCGTATTCTTAAGCCAAAACTCGGCTCTCTCAGCATCATCATCAGTAGTAGCACGTAATTCCTCAGCCTCATGTTTTCTAATCTTATCAACCGGAGGTTTATTCAGACGAATTGGTTCTATAACTTGGTGAGCTACGGGAACTTGCGGGGGCGGAGGTTGAGGAACAGCCGAATTTGCTCTAACATACTGAGTGAACCACTCATTCATCATTTGGAATAAGGCTTGTTGAGCCTCTCCTTCCTGACCACTAGTAATAGGCCTAGAATCAGACGGTGCTGTCCCTTGAGCAGGAGCAGGCACATTACTTTCAACATCATCAACTGTTGCTTGCTCAGGAACCATTTACTATACGGAAAACACATTTTATCTGTCAGGATTCATCATACTATCACAGTTCGTATATATGGCATGTATAGCTAGACTCTCACACGCTACGTTAGTCCTAGAATCAACTAAACCGTAGCTCTTATACCAACAAAATGTAACTCCCTTAACTCGTATCCATCCCTGGACTAAGGTTAAGAGGCATTATCAGACATGTCGAATCATATCACAAACATGCCATAGCGAAATATACACATAGAGTCCCTTTAGAAGGTCTACGATACCTTAAACATGCATTGGGAAAGGGTCGGGACTAAACCGATCACATACAAACGTTTCCAAAATGACGTATAAAGATTAGGGGTGTAACAAGCCATGACAAAGGAATGCAGTGCATATCTTCAAGACAAACTACCACCAAAGTTAAAGGATCCTAGATGTTTTACCATACCTTGCAACATTGGAGCAACATATTATGGTATGGCACTATGTGATTTGGGTGTCAGTATCAACTTGATGCCCATGTTAATATTTAGAGGAATTAATCATGGAAAAGGAACTCAACTATTGTAACACTCCTAACCCGTATCCATCGCTAGACTAAGGTTAAGAGGCATTACCAGACATATCGGATCATATCACAAACATTCACTAACATCAAACATTCACAAACATTCCATAGCGAAATATACACATAGAGTCCCTTTAGAAGGCCTACGAGACCTTAAACATGCATTGGGAAGGGGTCGAGACTAAACCGAGCATATACAAATTTTTCCAAAACTTAAACATTTTTCAAAGATGCAGAGGTCACACGCCCATGTGGGTAGGACGTGTGCCTCACACGGCTTAGACACACTTGTGTGCCTAGGCCGTGGCAAAATAGGGCATACATACTGACTTGTCCACACGGCCACAAGACACAGCCGTGTGAAAATTAGGGAGGCTACTGACTTGCTCACACGGCCAGTCACGCGCCCGTGTGTCTAGCTTGTATGGCTTCCTAACTTGTTTCGAATTGCAACCTTGAGAGACACGGTCGAGACACAAGTCCGTGTGCTCAACCGTGTGAGCAAATATAGGCCATTTGCAAGGCCAATTTACCATCCAAAATTGGGTCATACCTACAAGCATCAAACAAGCATCAATTCATGTCCCAAAGGCAGTCAAAAACATACAAATCATGCACAATTTGACCCGTAATAACATCATTCATTTCCATATAAAAATCCAACTCAAACATACCATTTCAAAGTACGAACTTCACATAAAAACATGTGATTCATACATCATATTAATCCAATTCAATTCATAGCATTTCTCAAATCAACTATGAAACTTACCAAAATTGACCATTTCTTTTGGCCATTCATGAGCACATCAAAACATACCAAATTTTGCATCACCTAGCATACACTAAATTCACTCCATAATCACATTTATTATCGAGCCATATTACATGGCTATATTTACACATTTCAAAACATAATCAAAATTCTCTAGCCTATACATGCCATACTTCAATATAGTTCGATAGTGTGGTGATAATCCTCGATGATCCCCGAGCTCACAGTAGCTTCAATAATTTATAAAACAATGCAAACACACATAAAGTAAGCTTTCAAAAGCTTAGTAAGCCATATACAAATGAAATTTTCACATAAACAATTATAAACTATTTCATTCATATGAATTACGGCATAACACAATAGCAAATTCACATTTCTCATCCATCTGAATTGTTCATAACAACTTGCTTATAAACATATCACATTTTCATGTAGCTTACGTATCAAATGATCATATTCATACTTATCTTCCATTGTCAAATTTCATATACATTTCATACGTACCTGAAACGGATACATATTCACATATTCAAACATATCTCAGAATGCCCGTTAAACTGTTCGGAATCAATAAGGAAACTCGGATAGCTCGTAAAGCTCGTACAATGCCAACATCCCATACGTGGTCTTACATGTAATTAAATATCAATGCCTCTGTCCCATACAGGGTCTTACATGAAATCATATACGATGTCGATGTCCCAGACATGGTCTTACACGTAAATCTCAAATTGATACCGACGTCCCAGACGTGGTTTTACACAATAAATCATATCAGAATCCTATGTCATGACATATGTATCCTAACTATTCTTATGGTTTGTACGGGGCTTTTCGGACGTCATCACATTAACGAAACTTTCTCGGATTTCACATATTCAAATTAACTAACCAATTGGTAAAATTCTCACACGAAATTTTCACACATGCATAATCTCATGCCATAAACACCAAAAATAATATTAAAATATTTTTTTGACCTCGGATTTGTGGTCACAAAACCAAAATTCTGACTAGGGTATAAACCAGGTTGTTACAACTATGTTGAGGACCCATTAGAACAAATTTTGACATTAGACCCTCCAAATAATAAAAAGGAGGATGAATACTTAGCTTTGCTAGAAGCTAATCAAAGGGTATTTAATTTGCAATCCCTTTTTGAATCTTTGGAGTTAGAGAATAGGAATTATGCCCAACCAAAAGCGTCAATCGAGGAGCAACCTAAACTAGAACTGAAGGTACTTCCCTCACATTTAAAATATATTTATTTAGGTAACGCTTCTACTTTGACTGTGATTATTTCAGCGAAATTAATCGTTGAGTAAGAAGAGAAACTCATCTTAGTATTGAAACAATTCAGGAAGGCTATCGGGTGGACCATAGCCAATATTTGTGGCATTAGTCCATCTGTATGCATGCACAAGATCATCCTGGAAGATGGTAAGAAAGGGACGATCGATGGACAATGAAGACTGAACCTCATCATGAAGGATGTGGTAAAGAAAGAAATCATCAAGTGGTTATAATTTACCCCATCTCAAACAGTTCATGGGTAAGTCCAGTCTAGTGCGTGCCAAAGAAAGAAGGTATTACGGTCATTGAAAACAAGAATAACGAGTTGATACCAACTAGAACGGCTATGGGATGGAGAATTTGCATCGATTACTGGAAGCTTAATGTAACGACTCGAATTTGGGCCTAGTAGAATTGGGTTTATTGGGCCTTGGCCATGGGAGCGTTTAAAATTTTTAAGAACAAGAGAACGGCACTAATGCAAGTTGGACCTATTAGGTGAGTGATTTTGTAAGGCTAGGGGGCTTCTATGAAGTCCCGGGATCAAACTTGGGCTTTAGGAAAATTTTGGTTTTAGGTGAATAAAACCCTGGGAGTTAGTAAGTAGGCTTTAAGAATAAAATGTGGAGAGCAATGACACAAAATGGGTTGTCGTCTAGTGGCAAATGACGCCACATAAGAGACAAGGGAATGACGCCACAAGGAAGCAAGGGGTCCAAGGTTCAAGTCTTGGCGCTTGCATTTCATTTTGATTTATTGTTAAGTGAACTTAGACTTTGGCCCATAGATTTATATCTAGTTGCGCATGATTTTAGACACAAGAGGAGCTTGTGGCCTACTGGCTGGCGGCGTGGATTAAGTTACAGGGGAGCCTGAGTTCAAATCCCATCGCAAGCAAAAAGGGATATTTATTTTGCTAAGTTGGGACAACTAGAGTTTGTGTTGGAAATAAACTCTGCTGAAGGAGGGATCCCACATCGGGAAGCTAGCAAGAGGGAAGGTAAGAAACTGGCTTTAAATAGAGTAATCTATTAGCAGAGTAGGCATACCTTGGTTGGCGTTTGGGCATAGGAGTGTTCAGAGCGCGGATCAACTCCAGATTCCTATCAGGTGTGTATTTCGTCCTACTCTAGCTATAGAGCGGCAAATACCGAAAAGCCGGTCACACGACGATGGTAGCCACACGAGCGTGCGAGAGCAAGTGTGGGAGTTTCGACGCTATAGTTGAGGCCCTCATGAATGTTCTCATGAGTCTAGGCTGCCTTAGGCCAAGTGGGCCCAATGGGCCCGTGCGCCCATATTGAATAAATTGTATGATTGTGTAGTAGATAGTGAACTAGTCTATGTGAATCTCATATATGAGGCTACATTTGGACTAAATGGGCCACATGAGCGTGTGGGCCCATTTGGGCCGAGAATGGGTCATAGGCCCATTCGCATCTTTATCTTTACTTAGAATACCTCGATTTACAAAATTATTGGAATACCCTTGGTTTACAAAATTACTGAAATACCCTTGGTTTACAAAATTACTGAAAAACCCTCAGTTTACGAAATTACCAAAGTACCCCTAGTTTGTATAATTACCGACGTACCCCTGATTTGTGAAATTACCGAAAAACCCCTGATTTGCAAAATTACCGAAATACCTCAATTTTTGAAATTATCGAAATACCCTCGAGTTGTGAAATTACCAAAATAACCTTGGTTTGCAAAATTACCGAAATACCACTAGTTTGTAAAATTACCAAAATACCCCTAGTTTGCGAAATTACCGAAATACCCTAGTTTGCGAAATTACCGAAATACCTCGGTTTATGAAATTACTAAAATACCCTCTATGGGTAAAGTTACCAAAATACGCTTAGTGGGTAAATTACCGAGGTACCCTCGATGGGTAAAATACCGAAATACCCTAGATGGGTGGAAATTACTATTATACCCTTATATGCGGAAATGACCGTTATACCCTCGATTGTGGTTAAGTATCATGTATGTGATTTTATTTATACTGTTTATACATGTAATACATTGCATTCATAACATGTTGCATGGGTTGGGTTTGATGTTTCGAGGAAGTGTAGCCCGGTGGCTCTGCCACATACTGTTTCAGTGGCTATGCCACATATTATACTGGTGGCTCTGCCACATACTGTTCTAGTGGCTATGCCTCATACTATATTGGTGGCTCAGTCACATATACCGTGATTAGCAGCTTGACTGCATTATTGGTGCGTTTGGCGGGGTGGGTTGACTTGATCCCCACACGGTGCGATTGGTTGGTACGGAGGTGTGATTGGTTGGATTGGGTTGGGTTGGGCTGCATTTCATTATTTGCATTACCATGATTATAGGGCTTAGGCCCAGATTGATACCGTAAGGCCTCAGGCCCAGATAGTGACCATTTAGGGGATTACACACTGAGTTCTCGTAACTCACCCTCTTTCTCTTAACCTTGCAGGTAATCCCTAGCGTTAGAGGATTTGGCACTGCGGTGGACTCGGTGGTGGCAATACATCGGAGTTACTTCTCACGAAACTTAGTAAATCTGGTTTTATTTTATTTTATGATTATTTAATTTGGGGTTAATATTTTGTAGTAAGGCCATTGGATTTTATTTTCCTTTTAAACCTTCATTTCGGCTATTATCAAACTATTAAATGATTAAACACTGGGTTTTCTTAAAACGACAATAATCATTTTCAAAATATCACGTTTCCGCAATACCTTAAGTTAAACTTCTGCAACGAACAAAGTTTACGAAAATAATAAAATACTCTTAAGCAAACCTTGTTTCTACAAATCACGAAATTTGGAGTTTCAAAAAGGGATACAAAATTTTTAGTAAACACATAGCGTTTAGATGATCATTTGATGTGACATGCTAAATCCGGCCATAGCATCTAGGCTGGGTTTGGGGTGTTACACTTAACAAGGCAACTAGGAAAGATCACTTTCCTTTGTCATTTTTAGACCAGATGCTGGATAGACTTGCGGGGCCATACTGTTACTGTTTTCTCGATGGATACTTGTGATATAATTAGATTACGGTAGCACCGAAATATCAACACAAGACAACATTCAACTGCCCGTACAGTACATTTGTATTTAGACGCATGCCATTTGGTTTATGTAATGCACCTGCACAATTTCAAAGATGTATGATGTTTATTTTTAATGATATGGTTGAGAAATACTTGGAAGTCTTTATGGATGATTTTTTAGTATTTAGAGGTACATATAATGATTGTCTAGCCAATCTGGCCAAGGTACTAAGGCGATGCGAAGAAACAAACCTCGTACTCAACTGGGAAAAGTGCCATTTCATGGTACGAGAAGGTATTGTTCTAGGGCATCAGATAACGAGACATGGAATCGAGGTAGATAAAGCAAAGATAGACGTTATTGAAAAACTCCCACCTCCAACATCTATATAGAGTGTTAGGAGCTTTTTGGGCCATGTCGGTTTCTATCAAAGATTTATCAAGGACTTCTCCAAAATTGCTAAAACCTTATGCAAATTATTGGAGAAGGACACGACGGTCAAATTTTATGAGGAGTGCTTAAGAGCTTTCAAAGATTTGTATAGTCGGTTGGTTTCGGCACCCATAATCGTCACACCAGACTGGGATTTGCCATTTGAATTGATATGTGATGCAAGTGACTTCACGATAGGAGCTGTCATGGGCCAGCAAAGGAACAAAGTTTTTCGTTCCATCTATTATGCAAGTCAGACTCTGACAGGAGCAACTAAATTATATGGTAAGAGAGAAAGAGTTACTTGCTATTGTGTTTGCTTTTGAAAAAAATTGATCTTATCCTGTAGGTACCAAAGTGGTTGTCTATACGGACCACTTGGCAATTAAGCATTTACTTGCCAAGAAAGACGCTAAGCCGAGACTGATCCGATGGGTACTTCTACTTCAAGAGTTTGATCTAGAAATTAAACATCGAAAGTGTGTAGAAAAACAAGTAGCAGACCACTTGTCCAGATTGGAGCCACAAGAAAGGAATTCTCCACTTATATCCATTCAGGAGACATTTCCGGATAAACACATACTAAAGGTAAATCATGTGCATAATACCCCTTGGTTTGCTGATGTTGCTAACTATTTAGCTTGTGGTTTGATGATGATTGATAAGACGTATCATCAAAACAAAAAGTTTCTTCATTATGTGAAGTACTATTTCTAGGAAGAACCATACTTTTTAAAAAAGTGTGTAGACCAAATGAATAGGTGATGCATGGAAGGAGATAAAGTACATAAGATTCTATATCATTGCCACTTAGCTTCGAGTGGGGGACACTTCAGAGGTACACGTACTGAGGAAAAAGCATTGCAAGCCGGATTCTTTTTGCCAACATTATTTAAAGACGCGTATGCTTACGTTAGGAGCTGTGATCGATGTCAAAGGGTTGGAAACGTCACAAACAGAAATGAGATGCCTCGAACAAAAATTATTGAGGTAGAATTATTTCATGTTTGGGTCAGTCTTTTCCCTCTGTCTTTTGGTCACAAGTATATATTGTTAGCAGTAGTCTACGTGTCTAAGTGGGTTGAGGCTGAGGCATATTCGATGAATGATGCTAACGTTGTAATGAAGTTTGTGCAGAAGTATGTGTTCACAAGGTTTGAACCCCAAGAGCCACCATCAGTGATGACGGGTCCTATTTTGTAAACAAATGGTTTAAATGGCTACTCGACAAGCATGGAGTGAAGCACAAGGTTTCCACAGCTTACCACCCGCAGACAAATAGGCAAGCTAAACTGGAAAACAAAGAGATTAAAGGCATACTCGAGAAGGTAGTTTGCCCGAATCGATGAGATTGGTCCAAAAGATTGGATGATGCTTTATGGGCCTATAGGACAGCATACAAGACACCTTTAAGGATGTCACCCTATAGGTTGGTCTTTGGGAAAGCCTGTATCTGCCCTTGGAGTTAGAACACAAAGCTTACTAGGCTCTCCAACAACTCACCTTGGATCTTAAGCTTACTAAAGAGACACGGATGCTCCAACTCAATGAGTTAGAAGAGTTCCGAATGTTCTCATATGAGAATGCCAAATTACTCAATGAAGGACTTAAGAGATGGCATGACAAACACATTCGGGTTCGAGAATTTGAAATAGGTTAGCAAGTCTTATTATTCAATTCCAGATTAAGGTTCTTTCCAAGTAAGTTAAAATCACGTTGGTCCAGTCCATTTACGATGCACCATGTTTATCCATATGGAGTTGTCGAACTTCAAAGTAAGGGAGGTAATTTTCGAGTCAATGTTCAGCGCGTAAAACATTAATGGGGAGATAAAATTGAACGGGAGCAAATCTCATTCATTTTATTAGATATTTAATTTTTCTTGTTTTTCTTTTTTTAAATAAATGATTTAGGGTATATTTTCGAGATTAGCATATTCAAATAAATTCTGTCTAAGAGATTGAACTTAAGCGAGACCGCTTGTGACCTTTCCAATCTTTCCTGGGAATTGATTTTAACATAATCTTCTGAGAAATTATTCCCTAAACGGAAAAATAAATTTTTAAGTTTTCAAATAAAAGGGTCAATTTTGATCCAAGTTTTAAATTGCAACTTAATTTCAAATTTTCTTTAAGTCTAGGTACTTAATTGAACTATTTTCAAAATTTGGTTGCTCTTTTTATAAATACTAAAAATTAGATGTCTCTTCTTGTAAATATTTTCAAAAGGCATTTAGAATAAATGTTTTTAATTTAATTTAATAAATTAGATGATAATCATTAATATATAATTATATCTATTATAATATATATTAATTATTATCAACTTTCCATAGAATTAGTATTAGTTTAAATTTGATCATATTTTATATAATAAGTATTTATTTTTAATAAATTAATAGCAAATGATAATTTAATATGCATTATATTAATTATTAATTGTTGTTAACTCTATGTAGAATTAGAACTTGGAATATCTTTTTGTTCTAAGAATTCTAATTAAACTCATACTCCTTTCACTACAAATTTCACCTACCTTTGCCATTTTTTTCACTCATCCCTTCATCAATCCTAGCATCCAAAACCCACCAAGTAGCAAATCACCTAGTGCCAAACTCTCTAGCCACAACACCGCCCAGCTCTGCACATCACCCTTACGCTTAGCAGTAGCCCCATTCGACTAGCAGATCACGCACGCACCTAACAGCCCCATTCGGCCAGCGGATCACTCAAGCACCCAATAGCCTGCTCCTTGTCGCTGCACCTACCACACATCCAACTCCAGCAACTTGTTAGGCCTGTTCGATGCACCTGCTTGCTACCCACTTCCCCGCATCCGCGCGGTACGCGCATGCCCTACTAGTTGCGCAAGGATCCTTCCAACAATGCCGCCTACTGCCCACACATCTACTCGCACCAACACCCTTGCCTATCGCACCACACCATCAAGACACCCTACAACCATCCCTAAGCCAACCCTTTTTGCTTTATATTTATTTGCTTTGAGTTCTTAATTTTTATAAAAATGTGGTAAGACAAATTTTTCTTCTAAAATTTTATTTTATTTAATTATTTAAATTTCCAATTTATTGAATTATTAATATTTTATACTAATTAAAATTTTGAGAAAATATTTGTTTCCATCTTATGTTCAGGTTAATCATGCCTCGCAAGAGAACTTTGTGTCTCTGCCCAAATTGACAAATCACAAAATAAATTCCACTGTGATGAAGCCAAAGCGAGATACGAAAGCATTTTCAGGAATAAATAGATGCACCCAGAAAAAGGCTTTACTCTGAAAGAAAGCAACTATATTGATTTCATGGGGCGCATTCGACAAATAGCTGAAGCTCTTAATTGGGAGTTATTTTGTGAGAAAAGACCTAGTGCAAATGAGGAGTTAGTTCATGAATTTTATGCGAATTTGACCTTAAGCGAATTGACGAAAGTTTCCGTTCACGGAATCAAGGTAGCAATAACCTCAAATGCTATTAATGATTTCTTTGAATTACCTGATTTCAAAGACGAGGAATATTCTTACTTTATGAACAATATTGTGTCTGAAAATTTGCAAGAAATTCTCGAGGAACTTACAGTTTTAGGTTCTAAGTGAACTATGTCAAAGCAAGGAATTAACACTTGTCATAGAGAATATTTGACACCACTAGCGAAGGTATGGTTCTATTTCATTCGATTCATCCTTATGCCCATTTCATATGGGACTTCAATTTCATTAGAGCGAATGGTCTTATTATACTCAATTTTAATTGGAAAGACCATTGATGTGGGAGAAATCATCGTAAGAGAAATGCGGAATTGTGTCGCTAGACCTTCTGGCCCAGCTTACTTTCCCTTTACGATAACAATTTTGTGCTTGAAAGCTAAAATTCTTGCAAACGTAAAGAAGACAGGTTATAGCCAGGTCACAGTCACAGATTGGGACCTCTACTGAATAGCTGGAGACTCTGTTCTACAGCAACGAGTTGAAGAGAGCGAGGATCCTAAAGAAGAAGAAGAAGATCCCACAGAGATCGGACCAAGGCAGATAGCTGAAATCCCTGATAAGGCAGAACCAGTGGAACCAGTAACCGAACCTGACGTCGCAACTTCAATGTTCAGGACTCAATCGTCTCACCCAGATCTTTGAGATGAGCTGTCAAAATTGATGGACAACATGCAAGTATGTAATGGCAGCAACAAGCTTACTGGAGATATTCAGTAATACGGTGTAACATCCCCAAACCCGGCCCATTCATTCCGACCGAATCTGGTTATGTCACTGGGAAAGTCGGTTGAAAATCTTCTAGTAAATTTTATTCTTGTAAAAATCTTGGGCATGATTGTTTGAAAAATCATGTTTTATTTTGAAAACTCAGGAGATTAAAAAAAATTAGTTGAATCAATGGATAAAACCATATACCATTTTCACATAGCAATTTAAATTAAATTAAACCATAGTTAAAAATAATGTCAAAATAATAAAATGGCCTTTATTACAACCCAATACTTAAAATAAAATAAGTGCATCAAAATCAAGCATAACATAATTAAACATCATCTTCGGCATGGGCCACCTTGTCCTCTCCGATCCCGGTCCAGCTTTATGCACTACCTGAAATGGTTAAAGGAAAAAGGTGAGTCACCAAGACTCAGTGTGCTACCCTTTTTCCCGGATTAGCATACTATCATACACAATCATATACATTATCAACATGCGTCCAAATAATATGCACCCAATCCTAACCATCCATATCGCCTTTTCTACCCCGTGTGGTACCAAACCACTGGTGGTGCCAAACCACTGGTGACATATAGTCACAATGTGTTACCAAAACACTGGTGTCCCAAAGACACAATATCCGTTAATGTGGTACCAAACCACTGGTGTCCCAAAGACACAATTGTGCTACCAAAGCACTGGTGACCGAAGTCACAAATCCAATAGTGATGGGGCCAACCCATCGTGTGATACCAAATCACTAGCAGACGATCCCATATCTCAAGTGGGGCCAACCCACGGTGGTCAAACCACAGGGACAAGTCGCAATGAGGTGCCAAACCTCTGGTGTCCCAAAGACACAATGTGCTACCAAAGCACTGGTGACCGTAGTCACAAATCTGGTGATGGGGCCAACCCATCGTGTGATACCAAATCACTGGCGTCAATCCCGTATCTCACAAGTGGGGCCAACCCACGGTGGTGTTAACCACAGGGACGAGACGCTGAGGTACCAAACCTCTGGAGGTGCCAAACCTCTGGTGACCCAAAGTCACAAAGTTGTGTTACCAAAACACTGGTGCTCGTCAGCACAAAATATCACTGCCCCCTCCTCTCGTACAACCCACATCAATTATGCACATGTATCAAAATATATCATCATGAATGTTTAGTAATACACATGGGTTTAATCATTAACCAATCAATATATCCCATGCCAGATACATCATGCTTACCAAATCATCACAATAGGGACTTACCTGACCCTTTGCCTCATACCACATTGGTATCCCATCCACCTTACCATGGATCCACATAACACACAATTCATATAAAGTCACATAGCAAAGCAGTGTAAATGTACACACCAAATAGTAACATTTTCATAAATAGAAAAGTGTGTGTTTGAACACACCTGCAAGCTTTAACCAAAGAACCAACTAAGTCCCTTGATAACTTCGACAACCTTGCTCCTAAAAATCGATTAGACAGAAGATTATCACTCAAACCATTCGGCCAAAACAAACCAATAAACCAAGGGGTTAAAGTTAAACTCTTTACCTTGCTATAGGTTTGGTTTCCTACCAAAACCGGAACCAACAATGGTTCTCCTTAGACAATCGGCCAACCCCTAAACAAGCAAACAGTTAGTCCTTTGCAACTTGACTTAACGAAACTTAAAAGGGTAAACCAACCACTACTTACCAACCTACCAATTGATCACCAACAGATATCGACTTCGATCGACTGCTTCGAAATCTCGATTGCCCCTACTCTAAACCCGATTGAGCACTACACAAGAGAGGTCCACCCCACTCCAATATTCGGCCAAGAGAACTACTAGGTGAGGGGTGAATATCCGGCCAAAATAAGAACAATTGCTAGAAAGGAATTTCGGCAATACCAGGGAGGGATTCGGCTAGGAAAAAGTGAAGTAAAAGAAATATGTGCTAATAGAGTACAATTTCGGTAAGATGGTATTAAGAAAAGAAGATGAATTTTAGGAGCACAAAGCACAATGGTTTCGGCTTAAAGAAATGACAAGAATGACATGAGGCATTCGGCTGAGAAGGTAACGAGGATTTGGCATCAAAGTTATAAAGAATGGAAATGAGAGAAATAAAGATCACCATATTCGGCTTCAACCATTTTTAAAGAAAAAGGGAGATGACATTCGGCACCAAAGGTTTAAGAGAAAAGAAAATAGAAAAAGAATAAGGAGGGATATGTAGCTAAATTCGACAACAAGAGAAAATAAAAGAAACAAGCACAAGGTCGGCTAGTAGTACAAGCTACTTGAGGATATCGGTTTCAAGAAAACATGAAAAGAAGTTTCGGCTTAAGGCACCCAAAAGCAAGGCTGACCGAACATCAAAATGCCACAGAGAAATTCGGCATTCTCCCCCCCTTAACACTTCAAAAACCGGCCACAAAGTCACTTGAAGACTCCACCAAACGTCCACCACCTAGAAACTCTCCAAGCCCCTAATTCAAATATGTTTGAACTAGTCAAACTCCACCAATCACTCTTTGCCGTCCAACTCACCCATAGACTAGGTCCAAGGCAGAGTTTGATCTGCCTACAAACTCTCCCCACCTAGGCGTCAAAAAGAAAGCCAAAAGGTGACCACTCCGCAACTCGAACACAAGATCTCTCCCTCCTGCAAATGACGCCACACACACAAGGCCTTAGTGGCGTCCCACCTGCCACTTTGCTAGCCCATCTTTTGTGTCACAAACCTCCCAAATATTCTTTTAAAACCCCCAAAAGCCAAGCTCCCTTCTTTACCCACTAAAAATCAAAAATTTCTTAAAGCCTTCACTGCCTTCCAGGGTTCTCCAAACCCCCTAAAAACATACCTAAGCCCACAAATAGCCTACCAACACCCGAGATATGCACTAGGTGCATAACCCCTAAAACCGGGGTGTTACAATGCTACCCTCCTTAAAATAATTTCGTCCTCGAAATTACTTGGCTAGACTAACGGTCCACATACTAATTCCCACACTACGCTATCGCTGCGCACTCTGATCTCCACGAACTAGCATCTTTCTAGGCGTACTTTCTAAGTCTATACCACAAGTTCTTAAATACTTACTAGCAACAACAAACAAGCAGCCACCAAAACGAACAACGCAACAAAGAATATCCAATCAAAAGAAGCTTACCTGCTGACACATCCGGCACATCACTATCCTCTTTCCGACGAACCAGAGCTTCACGACCTCGACCGGAACCATTTCCTTCATGGTTCGGACCACGACCCCTCATCGCTTGCTGATCACTTCCGCCAGGCTGCACAGAACCTTGACCCACTGTCCGATTCCTTTTCGGATCCAGGGGACAATGCTTAACCAGATGAGACTTGGACTGGCATCTGAAACATTCACGAACACGGTTCCAGCACTCGACAATGTGATATCTTCCGCACTGAGCACACGGACGATCTGGATTCCCAGCAACTGACTTAGAAACATGAGCAGATGCCTCTACTCTTGGTCTTTTCTGAGACCTCTCAAACGATTCCGACGATCCCAAGCTCCTCTTATTACGATTCCTTCCCCTAGCTCCATTCTGCTTCTCAACCCTTTTGACTTCCTCGGCCATCGGAGCTTCTTCCACGAAAAAAGCGATACCACTGACCACATGGGCTCCTGCCACCCGCTCGAGCACCCGCAGCATAGCTTGCGATACTGTGTCGTCTCCTCCTGTCTGATCCTGCTGCTCAGCCCCCACAGCTGGTGGCGGTGCATCGCTCTCTGACCCATGGCGTGACCTAACCGGTTCTGGTACTGCCATCCTGTCTCTACCACGTCCACGAGAATCGCGACCACGCCCCCTAGAACTCATATCTAGCGCTTCGATTTAATATGATTAGAAATTTCATGCATTAGAAATTGGGTTCCACTGTTTAACCACGAGCAAATTTTATGCAAAGAAGCTTTTCAAGAGTAGTTCTTTCGAGCAATCAAGTTTCATTCCCTACCCAGGGGTAATTTTTCCTAAAGAGGGGTATTTCGGTAATAACTCAGGGTCAAATTTTGAAAATAGATTCCAATCCTCAAAGTTTACAAAATCTCAGGGGTCATCTTGGAAAAATTTGTTTTTCAAACCAGATGTGTTGCAGAAATTTCAGAAATCCAGGTTATTTTTGTAATTTTGGAAATCAGGGGCATTTTCGTAATTCTTCAAATCATAATTTCACAATATTTCACAAAATGAGTTTTTCTAACATTTGGCAGAATAAAAATATTTCGGCAAAAATCGAGAAAAATCTGAAAATTTAGAAACCAGGGGCGTTTGGAAATTTTATCAACCGGGGGTATTTTCGTAATTTTCGCAACCAAGCAATCTTAATATTTGAAAACTCAAAATTCTGGTATTTTACAGAGTAAAGATCATTTTATCAAAAGCTGAGGGTAGTATGGTAATTTTACAAAACAGGGGTATTTTTGTAATTTTGCCACTAGGGCATTTTTGGTAATTTTGTAAATCGAAAAACGTCCTTCATCAATCAAATTTAAGGTTTCACAAACCAGAGGGGTAAATTTGAAAATTTTAAAACAGGGAATTTTAGAAAACAGCAAGGCTAATTCCCTTTCGGGTTTTAATGATCGGTTTAGCCTATGAACAAGTCCTTTTGGTTAAGGTGAACCGAAGCTACGCACCAGGTAGGATTCCTGCGAAGAGGAGGTGAGTCTCGAGGACTGCTTAAGTACCTAGCTCTTCCGGATCCAAGCCTCGACATGTGTACAGTGGTTGCCACACCTTAACTCGGTGACTTACTTCATAGGTTTGTTTAGGAACTTTAAGTCTTATGCATATGTTTGAGTAGTCTAGCCCTAGGGTCCAACAAATCCTATTATTCTAATCTACGAGCCCAATCTAAGCCCATAATACATCACACAAACAAAACACTTCAAGAGGTTGAAGTACTTACCTGGTGGACTTCGGGTCGGAGGTACAGGTGCCATGCCTGAATAACCTGAAAACCTTTTTATAAAAGCCCACATTCCAAAAACCCCTTTTGAAAACTGTTTCGGACCCAAAACCCTCAAAGCCGAGTTTTGAACCGGGCTCTGATACCAAACTGTAACATCCCCAAACCCGGCCCATTCATTCCGATCGAATCTGGTTATGTCACTGGGAAAGTCGGTTGAAAATCTTCTAGTAAATTTTATTCTTGTAAAAATCTTGGGCATGATTGTTTGAAAACTCATGTTTTATTTTGAAAACTCAGGAGATTAAAAAAAATTAGTTGAATCAATGGATAAAACCATATACCATTTTCACATAGCAATTTACATTAAATTAAACCATAGTTAAAAATAATACCAAAATAATAAAATGGCCTTTATTACAACCCAATACTTAAAATAAAATAAGTGCATCAAAATCAAGCATAACATAATTAAACATCATCTTCGGCATGGGCCACCTTGTCCTCTCCGATCCCGGTCCAGCTTTATGCACTACCTGAAATGGTTAAAGGAAAAAGGTGAGTCACCAAGACTCAGTGTGCTACCCTTTTTCCCGGATTAGCATACTATCATACACAATCATATACATTATCAACATGCGTCCAAATAATATGCACCCAATCCTAACCATCCATATCGCCTTTTCTACCCCGTGTGGTACCAAACCACTGGTGGTGCCAAACCACTGGTGACATATAGTCACAATGTGTTACCAAAACACTGGTGTCCCAAAGACACAATATCCGTCAATGTGGTACCAAACCACTGGTGTCCCAAAGACACAATTGTGCTACCAAAGCACTGGTGACCGAAGTCACAAATCCAATAGTGATGGGGCCAACCCATCGTGTGATACCAAATCACTAGCAGACGATCCCATATCTCAAGTGGGGCCAACCCACGGTGGTCAAACCACAGGGACAAGTCGCAATGAGGTGCCAAACCTCTGGTGTCCCAAAGACACAATGTGCTACCAAAGCACTGGTGACCGTAGTCACAAATCTGGTGATGGGGCCAACCCATCGTGTGATACCAAATTACTGGCGTCAATCCCGTATCTCACAAGTGGGGCCAACCCACGGTGGTGTTAACCACAGGGACGAGACGCTGAGGTACCAAACCTCTGGAGGTGCCAAACCTCTGGTGACCCAAAGTCACAAAGTTGTGTTACCAAAACACTGGTGCTCGTCAGCACAAAATATCACTGCCCCCTCCTCTCGTACAACCCACATCAATCATGCACATGTATCAAAATATATCATCATGAATGTTTAGTAATACACATGGGTTTAATCATTAACCAATCAATATATCCCATGCCAGATACATCATGCTTACCAAATCATCACAATAGGGACTTACCTGACCCTTTGCCTCATACCACATTGGTATCCCATCCACCTTACCATGGATCCACATAACACACAATTCATATAAAGTCACATAGCAAAGCAGTGTAAATGTACACACCAAATAGTAACATTTTCATAAATAGAAAAGTGTGTGTTTGAACACACCTACAAGCTTTAACCAAAGAACCAACTAAGTCCCTTGATAACTTCACAAACCTTGCTCCTAAAAATCGATTAGACAGAAGATTATCACTCAAACCATTCGGCCAAAACAAACCAATAAACCAATGGGTTAAAGTTAAACTCTTTACCTTGCTATAGGTTTGGTTTCCTACCAAAACCGGAACCAACAATGGTTCTCCTTAGACAATCGGCCAACCCCTAAACAAGCAAACAGTTAGTCCTTTGCAACTTGACTTAACGAAACTTAAAAGGGTAAACCAACCACTACTTACCAACCTACCAATTGATCACCAACAGATATCGACTTCGATCGACTGCTTCGAAATCTCGATTGCCCCTACTCTAAACCCGATTGAGCACTACACAAGAGAGGTCCACCCCACTCCAATATTCGGCCAAGAGAACTACTAGGTGAGGGGTGAATATCCGGCCAAAATAAGAACAATTGCTAGAAAGGAATTTCGGCAATACCAGGGAGGGATTCGGCTAGGAAAAAGTGAAGTAAAAGAAATATGTGCTAATAGAGTACAATTTCGGTAAGATGGTATTAAGAAAAGAAGATGAATTTTAGGAGCACAAAGCACAATGGTTTCGGCTTAAAGAAATGACAAGAATGACATGAGGCATTCGGCTGAGAAGGTAACGAGGATTCGGCATCAAAGTTATAAAGAATGGAAATGAGAGAAATAAAGATCACCATATTCGGCTTTAACCATTTTTAAAGAAAAAGGGAGATGACATTCGGCACCAAAGATTTAAGAGAAAAGAAAATAGAAAAAGAATAAGGAGGGATATGTAGCTAAATTCGACAACAAGAGAAAATAAAAGAAACAAGCACAAGGTCGGCTAGTAGTACAAGCTACTTGAGGATTTCGGTTTTAAGAAAACATGAAAAGAAGTTTCGGCTTAAGGCACCCAAAAGCAAGGCTGATCGAACATCAAAATGCCACAGAGAAATTCGGCATTCTCCCCCCCTTAACACTTCAAAAACCGGCCACAAAGTCACTTGAAGACTCCACCAAACGTCCACCACCTAGAAACTCTCCAAGCCCCTAATTCAAATATGTTTGAACTAGTCAAACTCCACCAATCACTCTTTGCCGTCCAACTCACCCATAGACTAGGTCCAAGGCAGAGTTTGATCTGCCTACAAACTCTCCCCACCTAGGCGTCAAAAAGAAAGCCAAAAGGTGACCACTCCGCAACTCGAACACAAGATCTCTCCCTCCTGCAAATGACGCCACACACACAAGGCCTTAGTGGCGTCCCACCTGCCACTTTGCTAGCCCATCTTTTGTGTCACAAACCTCCCAAATATTCTTTTAAAACCCCCAAAAGCCAAGCTCCCTTCTTTACCCACTAAAAATCAAAAATTTCTTAAAGCCTTCACTGCCTTCCAGGGTTCTCCAAACCCCCTAAAAACATACCTAAGCCCACAAATAGCCTACCAACACCCGAGATATGCACTAGGTGCATAACCCCTAAAACCGGGGTGTTACATACGGGTTGACTCAATGAGAAGCACTTTTATGAAAATATACAATGACCCATTTATTTTTGTGTCTGAGTTTCCAGCTTTCATATTTAAACCATGGAGTCCACTATCAAAGAGGGAGCGAAGCAATTCATGTAAAAACAAAGTCTATGGAGCAAAAGGCGAGTCAAATTCGGAGGGATCTGCAAATAAAAAAAGGGAGGATCTTGACTTTATTTTGTTTTCGTTCTTAGGTTATTTAATAGGATTAGGTTTTATTAGGAATTTTAATTTTCACATAATAAAACAAGAGGTGGAAATCATATATAAAAATGAACAAGTTACAAAGTACAAAGTGTGGCAATAGATTTTGTAACGCCCTGAATCTTGGGCCTAGAAGAAATAGGCCTTGGGTATCGGAACAGTTGGATTTTAGTTGTGCGAGAAAATTTCAGAAATTTCAGTTGGGAGGTCTTTGGTTCAAACCTAGGCTTTAGTGAAACTTTCAGTTTTTCCTTGAAGGGAACCTTGGTGTTGGCTAAAAGGCCTTATAATTATTTATGGTTAAAATATGACAAAGGAAGCATGTGGTCTAGTGGCAAGGTGGCGTTAGGAGTATGCATGTGGTCTGAGGTTCAAGTTAGGGCGTGTGCAGAATTTTTGGTTGTTCCTTGAATAAACCTGGATATTGGCATGAAGGCTTTATGAAATATTTAGGATAAGTTATGACATAAAGCGCCTATTGGCTTGATGGTAAGTGGCGTGATAAAGCTTCGAAGAGGTGTTCGAGTGTAACACCCCCAAACCCGGCCCACGAACCACGGCCGAATTCAGAAATGCCACTGCGGAAAACGTTTGAAAACATTCTTACTTAAAAGTAAAAACTGTTAAAAATTTGTTGCCTTTAATAAAACATTTTGTATTTAAAAACATTCTAAGTAAAATTCAAGTTGCTACAAATTGTCCGATTTAAAACTTTAATATAACTTTTAAGGTATAAATAGCTTTTAAAATAAAACTTACAAAATATTGACTTAATTATAAATCCAACTTAAACATAACAAAATTCAAATACTTTAAGTGGCCCTTATTACAATAAATAAATAATTAAAAGTACTGAAATATGAAAAGCCTGAATTGACTAAAACCATCTTCTTCTGCATGGGCCACCTTGTATCCACTCCAACCCGGTCCGATCAACATAGATCACCTGCGATGTTGGTAAAAATTTGGGTGAGTCACACGGACTTAGTGTGCAATTAGACCACTGAATTCCACCCACATAACAACCACATATTTACCCACATATCATAAATCAATGCATCTTATTCATATAATCTCGCTTATTGGGCTTGGCCCATTATCGCATCACATATCAGACAACAAGTCACTTATTCACATAATTCCACGATTTGGGCTTGGCCCATATCCATACCACATATCGAATAATGATATAATTAACCACATGTTTCCACATACTGGGCTTGGCCCATTACCATATTGATCCACATCACATACTGGGCTTGGCCCATTTCACATATATCCACATATCATATTCGGCTTGGCCCATTTCACATTAATTCACATGTCATATAAATTTATGCACAATGCATCCAACCCAGCCTAGGGTCCATCCTCTACACACCCCCGTATCCAGCCTACCACACACCAGGGGATTATTAAATCACCCTCCCCTTTTTACTCCAATATGGCAACTAATGCCATCCACGCGAACTTAATCGCAAATAATCCACAACGCGACCTCAGTCAGCGCCAGTCCATGATGTAGCCGAAGCTATCATCAAAACCACAATGAGCACAAAGCCATCAATAACCACGATATGGCTCATAGCCTATATCAACCACGATGAGGCACAGAGCCATTCATCAAACCACGTACTCGAAGTACACCCTGTCCTTCTTTCATATTCATATCCCACCCATGCACATGCAACATAAAATAATGCCATGATGATAATGCATGTACATGTTATTTAGCATATCACACTTATGCACATTAATAACCACATCACATTCAGATTTAGAACTTACCGGATTGTCGACATACCCCATGAGGGTATCAATATCACAATTTCCACTGCACTTGTTAGCACATTCATAACACATACACATATCACATACATAAACGTATATCCCAGAAAACAGTAGGCTAACTACACACCTGATAACTTGCAGAACTACGCTTTCGATTCCGATGCTATCACTAAGTGACACTAAGGCTATCTGCCTATTTTCCTGCTCTGACGCTGGTCCACACCCCGGTGGCCAATCCCGAACTGCAGAAACTGCTCTCCTTTTAAACTTGGGGATAGGGACTACCCCTTGTCCTCCTTGACTAGCTTCCACGTCCATTGCAGATCACTTAATCAGAATCATTTGGTTAAACGACAAAGTACGAGATCTAAAATGAAAAAAATCACAGCTTATCATCCTTACCAAAAATAGATCCAAAACCCGAAAGCTCTCTTTGTCGATTTGGCCCTAAAACATCATAGTTAGAATCGGCTAACTCAAATACCAATTATGGCCCATGGTCGAATACCTTAACCCATTACCTTGCTTATCCAAATTCCCGAAATACTTGCTTGCTCTTGAAGTTACCAATATCCCTTGATCAATTGAATTCCAAAACAACCCTTAATGTTTCCTTCCTTCGGCTACACACAAAAGAACACAAGATTATGGCTCCATACACATTCGGCCATCCTTAAGGCCTAACTACCTATTTTTGGCACATAGTTAAAAGAGTATCTAAACCGATTACTACAACAGAAAACACTTACCCCTTACACGCTGCTTTGAAGAGACTAAAGAGAAAGTCGACAACCCCCTTTCCTTAGAGATTCGGCTTTGAGCACAACAATGGTGGTTTTGGCACTTTATGGTGAAGAGAAAAAGAGTAAAGAATGGGGCTATAAGGTTTGGCCAAGCTAACAAATAGAGGAGAAGAAGAGTTTGAAGAACTTTGGCTATGGTAACAAGGAGGGTTCGATCTTAGCAAAATAAAAGAGCAAAAGAGAGGTAGAAACAGCTTAGGAGAATTCGGCCAGAAACTAAAAGAGAAAGAAAAAGAGAATGGGTGCTTATTAAAAGAAGAATTCGGCACTCCCCTGATACACTTCAAAGCCGAAAATTCCAGCCCCTAATGTCCTATATTCGGCCACTAGCTTCCCCCTTATCATATCCCAAATTAAACTCCTATTTTAACTCTTTATCACTTTAACAAATAAAATAAATTAATCCCATACATTATCTCTTATCTACCTATCTAAAATAAAAAAATAAAATATAATGACATTATCCTACTCTTAGCCGAAAATTGAAAAGAGAATTAAGCTCAATCCTCATCCAATTGAAAGTCCCATGTGCCGTCCACTGCTCCTTCTCCCTAACGCCAGAATGCAAAATAAAAACACTCCCCTTGCTGCCCACAAGCCTCGAACCTGAGACCTACTGGAGCCTTTTGACGCAAGCTGCCCAGCTCCTCAGGTAACGCCCCAAGCCACTTTGCCAAGGCGCTTTTTGTGACATGATTCACTCAGGATTTCTTTTAAAGCCTCCTTAGCCCAGCGCCTTCTTGACGCAAAAATAAATGCTCCTTCCTGCTTCATTCGCAACTCTAGCCAAGGCCCTTATCACCACTGCACATGGCGTCATTTTCCCAGGCCTTAAGTGGCGCCTTGCTGCCACTTTACCAAGCTCACTTTCATGTCCATAAACTCCTAAAATTTTCCTGAAGGCCTCCTTCGCCTAGCTTCTCCTTTAGACCTAAAATCCAACATTTTCCCAAAGTTTTTCCCCTTCATCCTAGAGTTCTAAAAACTCTTAAAACACTTCTGAACACACTTAAAGCCTATTAACATTTGAGTCATGCTCCAAATGCATAACCCCTAATCTAGGATATTACATCGAGTCACGCTTAAAGCGAAGAAATATTTTTTTTGCTAACATGGGACGGCAAGTGTTGGAAGTAGATTCAAACTTTGTTGAGTGAAAGTTTGAACTGGTCTTGGAGTTGTTAGGGAGGATATCAAACAGTAAATCAAGGAGGGATAAGGGGAGTGATTTGTGGAGATTTTCGAGGAATTTGAAGTGTGACGGGAGTTGTAGCCAAATTGGGTAGCTGGAGTGGGTGAATTCGGCTGGGGGTCCTTTTGTGTGTGTATTTGCGGTAATTTGAGAGCTTTGGGGGATATGGTTGGCTGTGCTGGTTGTAGTTTTTTAGTTTCTTTATTGCTTTCTTGATGTTTTGAACCTCTAATCCTTCCCTTTTCTCTATGGTACCAAATTTGGGAAGTGACCATTCAGATTATTTTTGTTCTTCTTCATTTCGTGAAATATCGAAGCTTTGTGTTGCATTTTCCAAGTCTCTTTCTTCTTTTTCTGTTTCAGTCCCTATCGAATCATTTATTTGTGAGTTCTCTCTTCTACCTTCCCCACTCTGGCCGAATATCCCTTTCTCTTTAACTCTATTCCTTCAGGTTTTTCGAGTTTCCGCTTACTTTGATTTAAGCTGGATATTTTCTTCTCTTCCCCTCTTCTATTTTCAGTTTCTCTTAAAGGAGGGGGAATCGGCTTCGGTATTCCGTTGTTTCATTGGTCGAATATTTGGTATTCCTATTCTTTCTCTTCCGTTGACTGTCTTTCTCCTAGAGGTTGGTTCTGCCCAACGCGAGTTACTTCTGGTGGATGGGTATTTTAGTAAGGACAAAAGTAACGTTGCAAGCGTGTAAGTAGTGTGTTATTTGGTAATCTATTAAGGTTCTTAACATGTGATCTTGTCGCATTGTTTTGGCAGCATCCAAATGTATTAAACTCAGTTTATCTACGGATTTGTAAGACTACATCGATTGAAGCAGTGGAAGTGTAAATCATTTCAGGATCATTCATACCAGGAATCCAAACAAGTATGTAACTGTTTTCTGTAAATGATAGTCGGCTTAAAAGTCGAAAAGGGTGTGTAACCATATACCCTATTTCTTTTGATCTGCTTAAAACTGAAAGCGTGTGTGTGTACACACACCACTCCAATTGTAGATCGGCAAATACCGAAATACCAAAATGTCGAATATATGGCAACGGTTACCATACGAGTGCATGAACGCTCGTGTGGGAAAGTCGATACAATGACAGAGGCCACCATGAGCGGTCTCATGGTATTGGGACGCTTTTGGGTCAATTGGGCCGTGTGGGCCCAATGGGCTCGAGGGCCCCACAAGGGCCAACTTCATGAACTTATGGGAAATAATGAGCTTGACCATGTCGTTCACATAGCTAAGGGCAATTTTGGGCTTAGCGGGCCACACGAACGCGTGGGCCCCACTTGGACCATACTTTGGGCTTTGGGCCCAACTATACCTTTTGATTGCTAAAGGTTGCACAAGTCGTGCGGATCGACTGTGGAACTATTGATGTGTTGATAGACATACTTGGACCCCGGTGTGTGAAATGATTGTTAAGCCCCTGAAATGCAAAATGTCTAAAATACCCTTGTAGGGTAGAATTACCGAAATACCCCTGAAGGGTAAGAATTACCGAAATACCCTTGAAGGGTATGATTACCGAAATATCCTTGAAGGGTAAAATGACTATTTTGCCCCTCGAGGGTAAATGACTGACTTGTGCTAGGATTTGATTGTGATTGTATGACTATGATTTGATTGACTTAACAGTGAATGATATGATGATTTGTGGGCCAGGCATTCTGCATACATGGTATACTGCATGGGTTTGGAGTATTGGTTATGGAGGAAGTACTGTTCTGATAAGGTCGCACGGGTCGCACGAGACGACTGTGGACCTACCGATGGCTTTAAGCCAGTTAATCTGGTTATGGCTCTGTGCCAACCTAATTATGGTTCTGTGTCGTCTTGATTACGACTTTGTGTCGATCCTATTTATCCATGGTTGTATGCCGATCGTAATTATTGATGACTTTGTGTCGATCATACTTACCCATGGCTGTGTGCTGGTTATACTACCGTAGCTGATGGTTATGTGTCGATCTTATTACAGTTACCGATGGCTATGTGCTAATTATGAGACTGTTACTGAAGGCTTAAAGCCGCATATATGCTAGCAGCTTTGTTACGATTTCAGTTAGTGCTGCAACTGGTGCTAACACTGTAAGTGTAGGGATGGCGTGGGTGATTTATTCCCCACAGGTAGTGCAGGGTTGGACGGAGGCAAGTGCAGGGTTGGATGGGTTTGCATGCATCATGCATCATTCATACTATACTATTATTGTTAAATGGCTCAGGCCCAGACTGATTTTTGTATACTGACTGTTTCTTTAATAAGGGGATTACACACTGAGTTTTCGTAACTCGTAATCCTCAAAGTTAGACGGTTCGAAGCTGGAGGGACTCGAGAGGGCCACACAACTGCACATGTTTTATTCTATTTTGCTCATTTACTTAAGTACTTTTTTTTATTCGGGTTGTAATAAGGCCTCTATAATTTTTGGATTTTAAATTTTGGATTTTATTAATTGTGATTTATATCCACTACAAGTAGAACACGGTTTTCCAAAACAATAACATTTTCAAACACTACGTTTCCGTAACTCAATTTTTAAATATCATGTTTTCGTAAATCATTTGTTTTAAATTAAGCTTCCGCAACAAATAAGGTTTTAAAGGTAAAAACGTTTTAAAAGGGAATAACTTTTTAATAAACCACGATCAAAAATAAACAAACGCAAACTGAGGTTTTGTATAAGTTTTAAATGGCAAGAAGTTTGAAATTTCAAGAAGGGTTTCCAATGAAAACATGGTTTTCAAAAAACACTTCAATGTGACACGTTAGATTCGGCCATAACGTCTAGGCTGGGTTTGGGGTGTTATAGATATATACATGTCTAGGATTGGATCTAGAGAGAGCTTGGTACTTAAGTAGTCAAACTGACTCACCTCCTCTTTTCTAGAATCCTACATGGTGTATAGTATCCATTCACTTTTAACGATAAGGACATTGTTCATCTTAAGTGGGGGACCGAAAATTGAAATTATTTCCACTCAGAATAAATTTTTCTTTTAGTTATGATTAGGTTATATTATTCAAAAATTTGAAATTTTTTAGGTATGCTAAACTTCAGTATGTATAAAGTTTTATTATTTCAATAATTGTTATGTTAACTTAAATATGACATAAATGTAATAAAGTATGCAAAATCATACCATGTAACAACCTGTTTTTGGTAAAATCAAAACACTGGTTTCGGTACCACAAATTTGATGTTAGAAAATTATTTTAATATTATTTTAAGTGTTTACAGGATGATAGTATGTATATGTCAAAGTTTCGTGAAGTAATTTTATCGTTTGGATGGTTAATTCGGTAAAAAGGACTAATCGCGTGAAGTGTACAATACATGTTCTATTAGTTAAATGTGTCTATTAGCTATGGAACATTAAAGTGGAAGTCCTTATGTTGTAATTTGACCATTAAAATGGTGGGTGGATAATTATGGGCATATATTATGTGATTTTTAATGTTATAAACCAAGGTTAAATAAGTAAATTAATAATTAACTTAACTAAAATACTAAGAAAACAATGTATTATCTTCCTAAATGACACTTCCACCGAAAATTGAAGAGAGAAGAAGCCATTTTTAGGGCTTGAAAGTTTCGATCATCTCCTAGCTCAATTGTAAGTGAATTTTTGTCCCGTTTTTAATGATTTCTATGTTGTAATCGTTGCAGATCAATCTAGCTAGCTTGTACCTTTAATTTTGAAACTGTTAAAGATTTTGAGAGTTGCCATTGTTGAATCTATGTGTTCTTTGATGTTTAATGTTGAAATATGAAAGCTTGATGATAGTTTTACATGTTTTGTTAAGTGATTTATTATAAAAATGCATAATAGGGATTTAATTGAGAAAATGTGAAAATATGTGGTTAAATATGCGAATAAATAAAAAATGTGGGTTGATATGTTTATTAGGGAAATTCAGCTAGCATATGATTGGATGAAATTGCATCAATTTGTGATATTGTGTAATAAGGACTAAATTGTAAAAGTTATGAAATACTTAGGGCAAAAGTGTAAAAGTGCTTTAAAGTGTGATATGGACTAAATTGAAAGAAAATGTGATTGAATAAGTTAATTTTTAATTCATATAGATCAAGAAAGAAAGAATTCAAATTTAAATCGGGGGAAAAGCAAGGTTATCGAGTAGTAGACCCGATCCGTCATTTCTATATATGAGGTAAGTTCGTATAATTGATTTTAAATGTGTATCTATTTATTTGATGGATGAAATTGAGATAGTAATTATTCTATTTGATAAATGTGGATATATTAAATTAAATGCACGGTTTAAGTAAACGAGTTGCTGAATAAGACCATAGTTGGGCTATGGCAAAATCGAATAATAAGACTATAATCGGGTTATGGCATGTGAATGAAATACCATGGCAGGGCCTTGGCAATGTATGTGTAAGACCATAGTCGGACTATGGCATCGAAAAATCGACGTACTCGTATTGTAAGCATTTATAAACTCAAAGTGATTTGATAAGCGAATTGGTGAGGATAGATATATATCAGTATAGGTATGTACGGAAAACTATTCAAGTAACGAGCTGATGGAAGTCAAGAATTTTATGTTAATTTAGTGATTGATGCTTTAATGCAATTTATGTTATCAATTTAGAAATGTTAATGAATGATGAGATTATCTCATATATACATATGAACTTACTAAGCTTTATAGCTTACTTTGTTTATTTCGTTCTATGTTTTATAGTAAATCGACGCTAGCTCGGAACCAAGGATCATCAAGAACTTCATCACACTATCGAACATCTATTTGGTACTTTTGAGTTGTGAAAATATGGTATATGGCATGTATAGGCTTGTGTCATTTTGGTATGTTTGATGGATATGTATTTTGGCCATTTGGATTGGCATAAGATGATGAACATGATGATGTTATAAATGTGCAAATGGTTCTATTTTGAGTTTGGTAAATTGACTTATGTTATGTGATTGAAGTTGATAATTTGGAATTTATGTGGTTGTGAATTAATGCTTGATAATGCATGTTTGAAATGAATTCGTAAATTGAATTGTATATGTGAATTAGGTATGTAATTAAATAGCAATTTGTGACATATTTGTGACTTGCATGATTGGAGATAGATATAGTAAGATTTATGTATTGGTTAATGACTTCTGGCTGTATATTTGTGCCTTCAAATGGTACCATTTGTACTTATGTAGGTATGTGCAAAATGAGTGGCAAATTGGCCTTGCAAATGCCATATTTTTGTCCACACGGGTAGAGACATGGGCGTATGTCTCAGTCGTGTGTGACACATGGTCATGTTACACGGCCGTGTGTCCCTTAGTGTCGAAATTGAATCGAAGTCAGTATGCTCCACACGGTCTCACACACGGGCGTGTGACTGGCCATGTGGTAAAAGTCAATATACCCCCTAAATGTCACACGGCCTAGCACACGGGCGTGTGACTTGGCCATGTTGCATAAGTCAGTATACCCTAAAGGTTTGGCACGGCCTAGCACACGGCCTGGCACACGGGTGTGTGGCCACTCAAAGGGTACACGGGCTGGACACACAGGTGTGTGGTTGGCTGTGTGACCCAAGTCAGTATGTATGCCCTGTTCCCACATGGCCTGGGATACGGGTGTGTCTGGAGCCGTGTGAGGCACACGGCCTGTTCACACTGGCGTGTGACCCCTGTATGGTTAAAATTTTTCTAGGTTTCCAAAAATTTCCCGAGTTATCGGTTTAGTCTCGAACCATTTCTAATGCATGTTTAAAGTCGTGTAGGCTCGTTTAAGGGACACTATCATTGGTTGTGATTGGATTGTATTTGATATGAAAAATTGTATATGAATTGAATGATTATAAATGTTGTAAATTCAGTAATACTCTATAACCCTATTCAGGCATTGAATACAGGTGAGGGGTGTTACATACCATAAAATTTTTAGTTCTTTAGGAAAGTTAGGCATGCATGAAAGTTTAGGTCTCTAGAATTGACTTAATAGTTTCTTGAGGCAAAATCCTAAGAAGCATGGATTGTTGAAAATGATTTGGGCAACTTTTGTTTGGACCATTTGAGCCTTTCAAGCCTACCTTGATGAATTTTTATCCTTTAAACCCAACTTTGAGACTATATGGCCTAATTTTATTTGAACCTTTACAATATTTAGCCATCACTTTTCTCTCAATTATCTTTAAATTGTCCCAAACACTAGACTTAGTACTATTCATAATGTTCCTTGAAAATAAGTTTGGGGGAGTTGAAAAGAAGTATCAAATGCTCAAAAAATTTGTAATACATACAATAAAATGCTCATGAAAAAAAGAAGAAGAAAGAAGATCATGAAAGAGAGCATATGTACTCGAAATAAATAGATGTATAAAAGAGCATGTGAAAGCAAAATAAGTTGGTGTATTGAAGGTAACTATTTCGAAGGTCCGATTCAAGCTGAGTCTAGAGTTTTTAGCCTAAATTTATCTATCTTTTACCTACCCCTAGCCTAGCCACGTTATAACCTATTAAAAAAAACTTATTGATTCAAGTTTCTGTGCTACCTACATTAGTGGAGAGAAATTGTTATGTTTCACATATGAAGGCATTAAATTAAACTTAATGATTGCATCTTAATCTTAAAGAAGGGAATAAAATCAAAGTGGTAGGGATTTACATGTTTTTATTGAGAAAGGATTTAGTCTATTTTTGCTATCATAATAGTTGTTGAGATTAATTTGAATTATATGTATACTTAAGTATCATAATTATCAAATTTCTTATTTTTTAGCATAAGTATACTAAAATCATAATATTGGGAAGAATGTTGTTTTGAAGAAAATATTCAAAGGTGTTTTTCGAGATTTTTTTTTTTTAAAATTTGTGCATTTATTGGGACGAGCAATGAATTAAGTTTGAGACTTTTTCATGCCCTTTTAACTCAAATTCATGCAGTTCCGATAAATTCTTGTTGAAAAATATATAATTATTATAAAATAATTAAATTACACTCAAATTATGAACACATTGAATTTTAATTAATTTTATATCAAATTGTGATTAATATTTATTATTTTTGATAGATTTGCGCAAAGGGCGAAAAATGGCTCGTTAGACACTACTAGAAGTGTAAAATGGAGAAGCAATTTTGATGCATCAAGGTGACTTAATTTTCCAACCTAAGATGGTCCAAATTATGTGTATTAATTCATAATATAATTAATTTTAATTTTAATCCAATTTAATTTGAGTTAAATAAATTATTGTTACTTAATTATGAAAACGGGCCTAGTTAAGCTGAACCGAGAAAACCGATCCAACCGAGCACTAGGCAGCCCAAAACCGTCCCACATGCTGACCAAATAAGCTTGCTTGGCTAATTATTTGGCTCGCAAAATGGCCCTTGAAGACTCCTTCAAATTGCATTCAAACCCCTCCACTATTTATGCCTTTCTAGATTTGCCCCTACCTTAAAATAACATGTTTGAAATCTTCAAACATGCCATATGTAACAGCCCGATTTTGGGGCTAGTCAAAATGGTGGTTTTGGAACCACAAATTTGAGGTCTGAGAAATTATTTTTAATATTATTTTATGTGTTATAGCATGATTATATGAGTGCCTGAAAATTTTGGTGAATTAATTTTAGTGATTGCATTCTTAATTTGGAAAAAGGATCAATCGCATAAAGTGTGAAAGTTTTATTTTACAAGATAGAAGTGTTAAATAGCTATAGAACCTTAAATTGGAGGCCCTTAATGTGCAATTAGGCTTTTCTAAGGGTGATAGCCGGCCATAGGGGACAATAGATTTAATTTAGTTAATGTTTGGTGACATTAGGTGACTAAATGAATAAAATAAAATAAAATAAAACAAAGAAAGCTATCTTTTTTTTCCTATCATCTTCTTCTTCCACCGATTTTTCACTCAAGCATAAGGGTTTGGGAGCTTGAAATTTTCAACAACTTACATTCCTTGCAAGTAAGTGATTTTGGTGGTCATTCTTAATAATTTTTGTACTTTTGGAACCATTGAAGCATAATCTAGCTAATAAGGGGACTAATCTGTAAAAAGGTTGAGAGTCTAGGGTTTTTCCATGTGAATATTCGTGTTGATTTCTAAAATTTTATGGAAGAAAATGAATCTTGGTTGTTAAATTAACAACTTTTGTGTAAGGGGTTTCCATGAAAACACCTAAAAGGACCTTTTTGTAAATGTAACAGTCCGATTTAGACCCTAGTCGGAACAGTGGTTTTGAGACCACAAATTCAAGTCTGAATAATATTTTAATATTATTTTCTGTGTAGTTGATATGTGATTAAGCATGTGTTAAAGTTTTGTAAGTTAATTTATCCGTTTGTATGCTTAATTTGAGAAAATGACTAAACTGCATTAAATGCAAAACTAGCATGTTATTTGTAAAAGTGCCTAATTGATGTGGCCTTTTAAAAGTGGAGGTCTTATGTGGCAATTAAGCCATTTATAAGGTAGTGGTTGGTTAATAGACAAAAATGACCTTAGTGCATGAAAGCTTATATTGATTATTAAAAGGTTAATTTTGTAAATGATCAATCATGTTAGTATAATTAAATAAAACATAAAAAGATGGCTATTCCCATCTTTATCTAGCCGAAAATAAGAAGAAAAGAGAAGCCATGGTATAAATTTTACTAAAACCTGGAAAGATAATGTTTTCAAAATTATAACGCGACGTGTTTTTAAACTATACCATCGGGTATCACACTAAGTCTTTTGATAAACAAATTCAACTGGTTTCCAATTCTAACTGGTAATTCACCTAAGATTAAAAGTGTTTTATGTATCACTAAGGAACTAACGAGGGTTAAATGATTTAAACTCGTTTTAACTACAAATTCTAGCTAAGTTTTTCAAAATCTTCGGGTTTCAAATACATCAACTGTTTTTCATACAAGCCTACTCAGATTGTTTTCAAACACACTGTGTTTTCACTCAGCCTTCTAAACAGAAAATCTAGTTTTTCAAAAACGTTTTTCCCCGTAGCATACCATATTCGGACGTGGTGTCTTGTCCGGGTTTGGGGTGTTACATTTGTGGTATCAGAGCCAAGTTCAAAGGCTCGGCTGTGGGCCTGAGGCCCAAAATGGTTTTCAAAAGTCTGTTTGGGTGTTGTGTTGGAAGTATGGTTTTGAAAGGCATGGCACCGAGTCTCCGGCACCAGTTCGCCCAGGTAAGTACCCCGTACTATTACTTGTGATTTGATTGGACATGATTTGATGAATAGCTATAGTATGCTACCTTAGAGATTGAAACTGATAGGATTCTGTGAACTTGCGAAAACAAATCTTCTTTAATATTCATAAGACTTGCTTTTAAACAAGTGAAATAAACACGGATGCATAAAATTCTTAATCAGATACGTAGAAAGCTTAGACATGAGCACTCGAGGCGGACGTGGTCGTAACACTCGTGGTAGAGGTAGGGGTAGGATGACGGTTTCTGAGCCCGTAGGATCTGGGCAGGGTTCAGAAAATGAGGTACCGGTTCCGCCACCAGCTGGAGGTGGTGAGTTCCAAGATCAGACTGGGGATGACGCAGTGTCACAGGCGATGCTGCGAGTGTTGGAAAGGGTAGCTGGGGCAAGTGGTGGTGCAGGAGTTAGGAAATCAGTTCCTGAGCGACTCTGGGCTAATGGGGCCGAATTTTTCCGAGGTGTTTCTGGTGTTGCTCCCAGCACTGCTGAATACTGGCTGGAGGCAACTGAGCGGATCATGGATGATCTGGACTTGACAGCTGAAGAGAAGCTGAAGGGTATCGTATCGCTTCTCCGGGATGAGTCATATCAGTGGTGGCTCACGGTTCGGGACAGTGTGGCAGCAGAGGATTTGACATGGGACTATTTTAGGGCTGCTTATCAAAAGAAGTACATCGGGGCTAGTTATATCGACTCCCAAAGAAAGGCATTTCTGAGGCTGGTTCAGGGGAGTAAATCTGTTGCTGAGTACGAGGCTGAGTTTCTAAAGCTGAGTAGGTATGCCAGAGGCATTGTAGCCACTGAGCATGAGAGGTGTGTTCGTTTCGAGGATGGTCTGCGAGACGAGTTGAGGCTGCTGATTGCTCCACAGCAGGAGCGCGAGTTTGCTGTCTTAGTTGAGAAGGCTAAGGTAGCTGAGGGTGTTAAGGAGTCAGTAAGACAGAGCATGGACAGGAGTAGGCTTAAAAGGAGCTTTGGGTCTTCTGGTTCGTCGGGTAATCCGCAGAAGAGGGCTAGACCGAGTGGGCAGAATCAGTCTGCTAGGTTTGTTGCTGCTAGGCAGGGACCACCGCAGTGTAATCAGTGTGGGAAATCTCATTGGGGTGGCTGCTGGACTGGAGGTAAAGGTTGCTTCGAGTGTGGTTCTCTGGAGCATCGCATTAGAGATTGTCCGCGTAGGATGGCCAGGATTCAGTCTGAGAGTCAGGGCCGTAATCAGTTCAGAGGTAATGGACCGCCACCGCAGAGGGGCCGTGGTAATGGCAGAGGTGGTAATGGTTCTGGTCGGGGCCGTGGAGCACCGGGCAGAGGTGCAGGTAGTTCTGAGGCTAGGCAGCCTGGATTGGTATATGCTGCGAGGCGCCGAGAGGAGGGCGACGCACCGGACGTCATAACCGGTACGTTTTTGATTTTTGGTACTCCTTATACTGCTTTAATTGATGTGGGTTCTACGCACTCTTATGTTGCTAGTAGTATAGTAGAGACCATGGACTTAGACTCTGAGATATCTTCTAGGCAGATGACTGTGATTAGCCCTCTAGGTCACTCTGTAGTAGTAGATAAACTGTTTAGAGAGGTACCCCTAGAACTCCAAGGGGTAGTGTTTGCTGCTGATCTGATGGAACTGCCGTTTGGGGAGTTCGATCCTATTCTTGGGATGGATTGGCTGGTTAAGTACCAAGCGAGGTTGGATTGCGCGGCTAAGCACATGGTTCTCAAGACGGCTGATGATGTTGAGGTCGCTATGATAGGTAATAGGAGAGATTACTTATCAAATGTGATATCTGCTCTGAAAGCGGAGAAGATGGTCAGGAAGGGCTGTGATGCGTATGTGGTTCATGTGTATGCCTTGGAGGCTAAAGAGTCTGCTGTTGAGAAGGTTCGTACTGTTAAGGAATTTGCTGATGTGTTTCCTGAGGAGCTTCCGGGTTTGCCGCCAGATCGAGAGGTAGAGTTCGGGATTGATCTGTTACCCGGGACTGCGCCAGTGTCTATTGCTCCGTATAGGATGGCACCAAAGGAATTGGTGGAGCTTAAGGCTCAGATCCAGGAGTTGTTGGATCGAGGTTTTATCAGGCCAAGTGTCTCGCCGTGGGGTGCGCCGGTACTCTTCGTTAAGAAGAAAGATGGTACAATGCGGATGTGCATAGACTACCGCCAGTTGAACAAGCTGATGATTAAAAACAAGTATCCGTTGCCACGGATAGATGATTTGTTTGATCAGCTGAAGGGTGCAGCGGTATTCTCTAAGATTGATCTGAGGTCTGGGTACCATCAGTTAAAGGTTAAAGAGGCTGATATCCATAAAACAGCGTTTCGGACTCGGTATGGGCACTACGAATTTCTGGTAATGCCATTCGGGTTGACTAACGCACCGGCAGCGTTTATGGATATGATGAACAGGGTGTTTCAGCAGTATCTGGATCAGTTCGTCGTGGTTTTCATAGACGATATCTTAGTGTACTCAAGGACAGAGGAAGAGCATGATAAGCATTTGAGGGTGGTGCTGCAGATTCTGAGGGAAAAGCAACTCTATGCTAAGTTCAGTAAATGCGAGTTCTGGCTTAGAGAAGTGACGTTCTTGGGTCATGTAGTGTCAGCTGAGGGTATTCGAGTAGATCCTCGCAAGATTGAGGCAGTTTTGGATTGGAAGCCGCCTAGGTCAGTGGCTGAGATTCGTAGCTTTCTGGGTTTGGCTGGATACTACCGAAGGTTTGTTGAGGGTTTCTCGTTGATAGCAGCGCCGATGACCAAGTTATTAAGGAAAGAGGTTCCGTTTGTATGGACTGAGAAACAGCAGGAGAGCTTCGATAAGTTAAAGAAGATTTTGACTGAGGCTCCGGTTTTAATGCAACCTGAGGCTGGTAAGGAATACACAGTCTACTGCGATGCATCACATACGGGTTTGGGTTGTGTGTTGATGCAGGAAGGTAAGGTTGTGGCTTACGCTTCTAGGCAGCTGAGGCCACATGAGGTTAACTATCCGACGCACGATTTGGAGCTAGCAGCTGTAGTCTTCGCCTTAAAGATTTGGAGGCACTACTTATATGGAGAGAGATCGATAGTCTACATGGATCATAAGAGTCTGAAGTATCTACTGACTCAGAAGGATTTGAATTTGAGGCAGCGTAGATGGGTTGAGTTGCTGAAGGATTACGACTGTTCCATCGAGTATCACCCGGGCAAGGCTAACGTGGTGGCAGATGCGTTGAGCCGTAAGGTTGTTTCGGATTTAAGAGCTTTGTTTGCCCATTTAAGTTTGTTTGACGACGGGAGTATTTTGGCAGAGCTGCAGGTTAAGCCTACTTGGGTTGAGCAGATAAGAGAGAAACAGTTAGAGGATGAGGTTCTGAGTGCGCGAAGGTTGCAAGTGCAGAATGGTGGGTTGGAGGGTTACAGCTTGTCTAGTGATGAGGTGTTGTGTTTTCAGGGTAAGGCTTGTATGCCTAAAGATGTTGAGCTGAGGCAGAAGATTCTTCAGGACGCACATAGCAGTCCTCACGCTATGCATCCTGGAGGTAGCAAGATGTATAAGGATCTGAGAGAGCAGTTTTGGTGGCCTGGGTTGAAGAAAGAGGTAACAGAGTTTGTTGGGAAATGTCTGACTTGTCAGCAGGTCAAGGCGGAGCACCAGTTGCCGTCGGGTTTGCTTCAGCCTGTGAAGATTCCGCAGTGGAAGTGGGAAAGGATAACCATGGATTTTGTCAGTGGGTTACCGCTTACGCCAAGCAAGAAGGATTCAGTTTGGGTAGTGGTGGATCGTCTGACTAAATCAGCTCACTTTATTCCGGTGAGGGTTGACTACTCGCTTCAGAAGCTAGCGAAGCTGTATGTTTCAGAGATAGTAAGGTTGCACGGTGTGCCAGTTTCGATAATCTCGGATAGGGATCCCAGGTTTACTTCAAGGTTCTGGAAAGCATTGCATCAGGCATTGGGTACTCGTTTGGATTTCAGCACGGCTTTTCACCCGCAGTCTGACGGACAATCAGAAAGGGTTATTCAGATCTTAGAAGACATGCTGAGAGGTTGTGTCCTGGATTTCAGGGGTAGTTGGGAGGAGTTTCTACCATTAGCTGAGTTTGCCTACAACAACAGTTACCAAGCGAGCATTAAGATGGCACCGTATGAGGCGTTGTATGGTAGGAAGTGTCGCTCACCTACTTGTTGGACGGAGTTAGGTGAACGTCAGTTGTTGGGACCCGAGTTAGTAGCTGAGACTGAGGACAAGGTTAAAGTGATCCAAGCTAGATTGAAGGAAGCTTCGGACCGGCAGAAGTCTTATGCCGATCTTAAGCGAAGAGATATAGAGTTTGCTGTTGGGGATCGAGTTTTTCTGAAGGTCTCGCCTTGGAAGAAGGTTCTGAGGTTCGGGAAGAAAGGCAAGCTTAGTCCGAGGTTTATTGGGCCGTATAAGGTGTTGAGGCGAGTTGGACCAGTAGCGTATCAGCTTGAGTTGCCAGCAGAGCTTAGCCAGATTCATGACGTTTTTCACGTTTCGATGCTTCGGAGGTATCGTTCGGATCCGTCTCATGTGGTAGCAGTGGAAGAGATCGAGGTAAATCCAGACTTGACTATGGAGGAGGAACCTGTGCAGATTCTTGATCGGGATGTGAAGGTTCTGCGTAGGAAATCTGTGCCTTTGGTTAAGGTACTTTGGCGGAATCATGGCGTAGAAGAAGCGACGTGGGAACCCGAGGATACGATGAGACAGCAATACCCGCAACTCTTTTGACCAGGTAATTTCGAGGCCGAAATTATTCTTTAAGGGGGGTAGAACTGTAATATCCCGGGTTAGGGGGCTATTTTGGTGTTGCAGGATATTGCATGTTTGTAGTGTGCTGTGTTGCTATTTTTATGTCTTAGGGGCTTAATTATAGCCTAGGTGTATGCCTGAGTAAATTAGGAAATTTTAGTTTTTGAGCTAAGGTATTAGGAGCTGAGGAAGCTGGGGCTTTTAAATTTATTTTGGGAGTTTGTTAGCACAAGAAACAAGTTGGTGGAGTGGCAATGTAGGCGCCACTAAGGCTTGGAGTGGGTAACGCCTAAAGCAAGGTGGAGGCCTTGTGTTCGAGCGGCGGAGTGGCCATTTTTGGCACTCTTTTTGGACGGCATGGAGGAAGAGGTTGGGAGCAACTTGAATTCCTCCTATGACTTGGTCTCCACTTTCAAATGGAAGGTGTGGAGTGAAGATAGGAGTGTGACTTGGTCCACTCAATTCAAATGAGTGTATGGGAGCTTTTGGGGGGATATGGCCGAAAATTTGGGGCTTGGAATGGGGGGAAGTGGACGGCATAGTGGGAAGAGGTGCTAGCCGAAGTTCATTTTGCATTTTTGGCATATTGGGGTGCAATTTCGGTCTTTGGAATATCAAGCAAAAAAAGTCTCTTCTTGGGGTCATTTGTAGCCGAATGTTCTAAGGGTGTTCTTCATTTTCTTTGTTCGGTTTTACATCTTTTGAAACTTAAAGACCAAACCTCAACAAGCTGCCGAAAGTTTGCATCATTGGTTCCTAGAGTACATTGTAGCCGAATACCCCTTTCCATCTTTCTTTTTCCTTTCAATCTTGCAAGCCGAAACTACTTCTTCTTTGCTTTTAATTGTCTTCTTCCTCTTTGCTTGGAACCTTTGTAGCCGAATCTTACCCAAGACATTTCTTCATCTATTTCTTGTCTTTCCAAGGCCGAAGGTACCCTCCCTCTATTCTCTCTGTATTTCTTTCTTCTCCTCAATTGCCTGTTGCCGAAACTTTCTTCCAAGAGCACTTGGTTACCGTAACCCCTATTTTCCTCTCATTCCTATTCTTTCTCTTCTACTTTTCAAAAACCGAATTTGGGGGTGTGTAAAACTTGGTAGCCGAATCTATCTTCTCTCCTAGGAGTCCTCTTTTGGCCGAATATTGGATATTGGTAAGTGTTTGGCCGAATGGCCATGTTCATCTTTTATAGTCCTATGCTGATGTCGGTTGGAATAAAAGCTTATTATTGGTTGTGGTTGGAAGGGAATTAACTTGTTGTTAATCATCTTGTGTTAGGGCCTTTTGATCGTGGTGGTGTTTAGAGGAGGCAGTCAATTGAAGCCTTGACTGCAAGTGGCCGATTGGTAAGTAAAGGGTAAGCAGTTGATGTATTTGTGTTAGTACAATCAGTTGATTTCGATTAAGTTAAAGTGATTAATGAGTAATTATGGGTTTATTAGGGTGCTGATTGTTGGAAGAGGAATCACTGCTTGATTCAGATTTGGTAGGAAACCAGATCATCTTCAAGGTAAGGGTTGGAAACTAACCCCTTTGGGTTTAGATGTTTTTGGCCGAATGGTCTTAGTGCCTAATCCCATGTTGGCTGACTGTTTTAGGGGCTTGATAATCGAGGGATTCAGAGTGATTCGAAGGGATTTTTAGACTCGGATTTACCAGGTGTGTAACTAACACACTGATACTTAGTAAGATTATTAATAAACCTGTTTGCCTGTTAAATTATAAACAGTATGATGGACAAATGAGTACCCAAATGGGGTATGTGTACGATACGGGTAAGTCTGTTCTATTATGAGTACTATTGATGAAACATGATATCATGATTTATGTTATACATGTGATGAGTTGTAATGCTTGATATGTTGGCATGATATGCATGGTTTGTATGAGATGCATAATTCCATGAGTATGATATGTATGGGTGATACGAGAGGAGGGAGCAGTGGTATATTGTGCTGACGAGCACCAGTGCTTTGGTAGCACACTTTGTGACTTTGGGTCACCAGAGGTTTGGCACCTCCAGAGGTTTGGTACCTCAGCGTCTCGTCCCAGTGGCTCAGTACCACAGTGGGTTGGCCCAACAGATGATTATACGGGATTGACGCCAGTGTTTTGGTAACACACGATGGGTTGGCCCCATCACCAGATTTGTGACTACGGTCACCAGTGCTTTGGTAGCACACTGTGTCTTTGGGACACCAGAGGTTTGGCACCTCATTGCGACTTGTCCCTGTGGTTTGACCACCGTGGGTTGGCCCCACTTGAGATATGGGATCGTCTACTAGTGATTTGGTATCACACGATGGGTTGGCCCCATCATCATTTGATTTGTGACTTCGGTCACCAGTGCTTTGGTAGCACAATTGTGTCTTTGGGACACCAGTGCTTTGGTAGCACATTGACGGATATTGTGTCTTTGGGACACCAGTGCTTTGGTAGCACATTGTGACTATATGTCACCAGTGGTTTGGCACCACCAGTGGTTTGGTACCACACGGGGTAGAAAAGGAGATATGGATGGTTAGGATCGGGTTGCATTGATTATATTGCTATGTATGATGTGTGTTAGCATGTTGTTCTTCGGGAGTGGGATTTATACACTGAGTCACTCGACTCACCCTCTCCTTTGACATTTTAGGTGACTCGTAGACGCGGACATGGAGCCGGGATGGACTCGAGGTGCTTATGCCATGCTGAATAAAGTTTTTACTCAGACTCTATAGCTTTTGGTACTTTAGCTTATTTACTTTTGTTTGGGTTTTAGTTGGTTTTGTAAAAGGCCTTTAATTTATGTTTTAGGTTGGTTGATATTTTAATTAGATTTAATATGCCATAACAAAATAAGCCGGTATAAATTTTACTAAAACCTGGAAAGATAATGTTTTCAAAATTATAACGCGACGTGTTTTTAAACTATACCATCGGGTATCACACTAAGTCTTTTGATAAACAAATTCAACTGGTTTCCAATTCTAACTGGTAATTCACCTAAGATTAAAAGTGTTTTATGTATCACTAAGGAACTAACGAGGGTTAAATGGTTTAAACTCGTTTTAACTACAAATTCTAGCTAAGTTTTTCAAAATCTTCGGGTTTCAAATACATCAACTGTTTTTCATACAAGCCTACTCAGATTGTTTTCAAACACACTGTGTTTTCACTCAGCCTTCTAAACGGAAAATCTAGTTTTTCAAAAACGTTTTTCCCCGTAGCATACCAGATTCGGACGTGGTGTCTTGTCCGGGTTTGGGGTGTTACAGCTTTTAGGTTTGACCCTATTGTGGGTGGAATTATGTGTAACACCCCAAACCCGGCCCAAACACCACGGCCGAATTTAGAATGCTACTGAGGAAAAAGTTTGAAAAGAATTTGACATAAGGTGAAAACTTAATAATTTTCCGTCATTTATAAAACATGGTATATTTAAAATTCTAAGAAAAACTATGTTGTTACAAATTCCCGGATTTAAAACTTCAATATAAGTTTTTAAGATATAAATTGCTTGAAAGAAAACATTCCTAGTTATTAGCACGATAATTAATCCAACGTAAACATAATAAAATCCCCAAAATACTTTAAGTGGCCTTATTACAATAATGATTTACCCAAAAGTACTGGAAATATAAAGTGCATAAAACAAATAAACATCTTCTGCATGGCCACCTCGTATCCGCTCCAGCCCGGTCCAAGAATCATGTATCACCTGCATTGTTTTTGGAAAAAATAGGGTGAGTCAAACCGACTCAGTGTATAGTTATTTCACATGCCTCCACAAATGGGCTTGGCCCACATCCACATAGTCCACATAATCAATCATGCAAAATGAGTCCCAACCTAACCTAGAGTCCATCCGCTACACACCCCCGTACCTGCCGCACACACCAGGGGATTACTAAATCGCCCTCCAACCGCTACACACCTCTTTGGCAGACCTGCTGCCCAAGGCCGTGGCTTAGCCACCGATCACCTAAGTGACCCCACATATCTGTATCCACGAGGTGAGTCAAGGTCATCCTCAATCCACGGTGATGTACACAGCTATCATCCGCCCACGATGTGGCACATAGCCAACACCCCACCTTGATGAAGCACATAGCCAACATCAAGTGCCAATGTAGCTCAAGGCTAACATCAGACCACGTACATAAATGTACACCCTGTCCTTCAATAGTCATATCCCAATCCCCATGCATATATATATATCATGACAAAACAATTTTAAGATGAGTATACATCGAATGCTTACCACAATTTTACATATAAATCACAGGTAGATTAATATCATTAAATACTGACCTGATTAACCGATTACCCACCATGGGTAGTCACCATCTTAGCCATATTTCCGGCCACCACACATATCATATACACATATAGATAACAACACATACAAACAACAAGAGAGCAGTGCGATAACTACACACCTTACAACAGTGAGAACTATACTTTCCCGCTCGTCGATACCTAAATATTTATCACGCTTGATTAGAACACTAATACTTATAAAACTATACAAATGATAAGTAATCTAAATCCTTACCCTCAGAATCTCGAACAACAACTATATGCGATTTCTCTCCGATTAATGGTTCATAACCCGATGAAGAACCACGAACAAACAATGGCTCGGGGGTACGCACGACTTCAAATAATCGATTTTCGCCGGCAGAGGGTCCACAACCCGGTGGAAAGTCTCAGATTCCTGACACAGCCCTTCGTTTGAAATTTGAGGGTATAGCAGAACCACCCCTCTTCCAAACACTGTTTACCGCTCTTTTCGAACCCATTTTGTTAGCCCCAAAATCTTAGCACTTCGATTCAATTTTCTAACGAGTCACGAAGATTATGAAAATCCTGAGTTCGGCCCTCTTTGACACACTTGGCTTGAAAGAATGAGTATGAAGAGAAAATATGTGAGAAGATGGTTCGACTACAAGGAAGAGTGATTGACTTTGGAGAAGAAAGAGATGAAGAAATCGGCTAGATGGTGATATGTTTCGGCTTAATAATAGGTGAGCAATCGGATATGGAGAAATATGGGATGGAGAAGAAAGATGAAGAAGTGAATAATGGAGTGGTTCGGCTCTTAACAAAAGAATGGAGAGGGAGAGTGTGAGGCTTTAGAGGTTTCGGCAATGGTGAAATAGAATGGATGAGAGGTTCGGCCTAAGTAAAATAAAGAGAAGGGAGAGATGATCAAAAGAGAGAGATACATGAATGGTCACTTATTTGGTTTACGGTCCCAAAAGAAAAAGAACACAAAAGCTTTCGAGAAAACAACAAAAAGGAAATCGTACAAAAATGCCCAACACTACCTTATGCACAATCGGCTTCTCCCCTACACCTACATGACCGAAATGGTCACCAAAGACATCCCTTGGCCAACTCTCATCCCCTTATCAAATCCCACCTTTTTCTCTTAATTTCCTCCTAATCTTCCTCCTATTCCCTTTCAAAATTCAACCAACCCCCCTAGCCCCCCATGCCGTCTACATACATGGTCAAAAGGCCATAAAAACATTTCCAAAACATCATTCCTTACTTCAAGCCTTATGTCCCCCTAACTTACCATAAACTCAGGATTTCATACCTTAAATTAACACTTGCCTTTTTCCTTAGTCTACTATCCATAAAAGAAAATAGTCCAACCTTACCTTAATTAAAGTTTGACCAACACATGCCATACAAATGCAAAATAAAAGTCACCTTATTGTCATCCATGGGATTCGAACCTAAGCCCCCCGCCACACTGCTTGAGGCGTCACTTCTTAAGGCCCTAAGTTGCGCCTCCCTTGCCACTTTGCCAACTGAATTCTTGTGTCTAAATCCTCCAACAAATTTTTTTAAGGCCTATATTGACTAGCTTCCTTTTTAAGAATAAAAATCTAATATTTTTCTAAGGCATTCTCCCACATTCTAAAATTCCCGAAGCTCCCAAAACACACTCAAACCACACATAGGCACGCTACCACATATATTCAAATTAAACGCATAGCCCCTATATCCCGGATATTACAATTCTACCCCCCTTAAAAACGATTTCGGCCTCAAAATTACCAACTAACTAACAGTCATACATCTTATCTCACCACACTACGCTCTTGCTGCGCACTCTGATCTTAATAAAACCAATATACTTTCTACTAAATCTTGGAACCCTTCCTCACTATCTTCTCTGCCTTACGAGCAGACACTACATTGGATAAGTAATTCCTCTGTTCACCTATCACTATAACCCCACTGGTTCCGACACTACCAGCCTGCCTCTACCACGCCCACGAGTATTGCGACCACGTCCCCTAGAACTCATGTCTACTATCGCGATTTAATCTGATTTAAGAAATTTTATGCATTAGTATTTTGTTCCACTAAATATCCGCGAACAATTTTATGAAAAGAAGATTAGTAGTAGTTCTTTCGATCAACCAAAGTTTTCATCTCAAGTTTACTACCCTAATTCAGAGAGTCACATTCATTCATCCACAACATCCACTACACTACTTTGGGCATTTTGTCCATTCCCAACCCAGGGGTATTTTCGTAATTCATTCTATAGGGGTATTTTATTAATAAATCAGGGTTAATTCAAAAATCTTACAAATCAAGGACATTTCAGACATTTCAGAAATCGGGGTTACTTTGAAAAGTTGAACAAATCAAAGGTATTTTTGGAAATTTCAGAAATCGGGGTCATTTCGGTAATTTTGTAAATCAGGGTAATTTAGTAAATTTTTTTTTCAAACCGGGATATTCTGGTCATTTTCAAATCTTAAGGTAGTTTTTACAAAACAGTGTAGCTGGTCCCTTTTGGGTTTTAATTATCGGGTTAAGCCGGTGAATAGGTCCTCTTGGTTAGGGTGAACCGTCACTACGCACCAGGTAAGATTCGAGTGAAGAGGAGGTGAGTCACTAGGACTGCTTAAATACCAAGCTCCTACTGAATCCAATCCTAGACATGCGCTCAACTGTTGCCACACCCTAACTCGGTGACTTACTCACAGGTTTGTTTGGTTGTATTTAAGTCTTATGTATCTTGTGTTGGAGTAAGCTAGCCCTAGGGTTCAATAACTCCTAATCTACTAATCTACGATCCCATAATGCCCATAAAGTTTCACATACCAATCACTTCAGTAGTTAGGGGTACTTACCTGGTGGACTTCGGGCCGGAGATACAGGTGCCATGCCAGAACAAACCTGAAATAGTTCATGAAAGTCTATGTTTTTGAAAAGCCCATCTTTGAAAAATGTTTTTGGCCCAAAAACCCTCAAAGCCGAGTTTTGAACCAGGCTCTAATACCAAATTGTAACACCCAAAACCCGGCCCAAACACCACGGCCGAATTTAGAATGCTACTGAGGAAAAAGTTTGAAAAGAATTTGACAAAAGGTGAAAACTTAATAATTTTCCATCATTTATAAAACATGGTATATTTAAAATTCTAAGCAAAACTATGTTGTTACAAATTCCCGGATTTAAAACTTCAATATAAGTTTTTAAGATATAAATTGCTTGAAAGAAAACATTCCTAGTTATTAGCTCGATAATTAATCCAACGTAAACACAATAAAATCCCCAAAATTCTTTAAGTTGCCTTATTACAATAATGATTTACCCAAAAGTACTGGAAATATAAAGTGAATAAAACAAATAAACATCTTCTGCATGGCCACCTCGTATCCGCTCCAGCCCGGTCCAAGAATCATGTATCACCTGCATTGTTTTTGGAAAAAATAGGGTGAGTCAAACCGACTCAGTGTATAGTTATTTCACATGCCTCCACAAATGGGCTTGGCCCACATCCACACAGTCCACATAATCAATCATGCAAAATGAGTCCCAACCCAACCTAGAGTCCATCCGCTACACACCCCCGTACCTGCTGCACACACCAGGGGATTACTAAATCGCCCTCCAACCGCTACACACCTCCTTAGCAGACCTGCTGCCCAAGGCCGTGGCTTAGCCACCGATCACCTAAGTGACCCCACATATCTGTATCCACGAGGTGACTCAAGGTCATCCTCAATCCACGGTGATGTACACAGCTATCATCCGCCCATGATGTGGCACATAGCCAACACCCCAACTTGATGAAGCACATAGCCAACATCAAGCGCCAATGTAGCTCAAGGCTAACATCAAACCACGTACATAAATGTACACCCTGTCCTTCAATAGTCATATCCCAATCCCCATGCATATATATATATCATGACAAAACAATTTTAAGATGAGTATACATCGAATGCTTACCACAATTTTACACATAAATCACAGGTAGATTAATATCATTAAATACTGACCTGATTAACCGATTACCCACCATGGGTAGTCACCATCTTAGCCATATTTCCGGCCACCACACATATCATATACACATATATATAACAACACATACAAACAACAAGAGAGCAGTGCGATAACTACACACCTTACAACAGTGAGAACTATACTTTCCCGCTCGTCGATACCTAAATATTTATCACGCTTGATTAGAACACTAATACTTATAAAACTATACAAATGATAAGTAATCTAAATCCTTACCCTCGGAATCTCGAACAACAACTATATGCGATTTCTCTACGATTAATGGTTCATAACCCGATGAAGAACCACGAACAAACAATGGCTCGGGGGTACGCACGACTTCAAATAATCGATTTTCGCCGGCAGAGGGTCCACAACCCGGTGGAAAGTCTCAGATTCCCGACACAGCCCTTCGTTTGAAATTTGAGGGTATAGCAGAACCACCCCTCTTCCAAACACTGTTTACCGCTCTTTTCGAACCCATTTTGTTAGCCCCAAAATCTTAGCACTTCGATTCAATTTTCTAACGAGTCACGAAGATTATGAAAATCCTGAGTTCGGCCCTCTTTGACACACTTGGCTTGAAAGAATGAGTATGAAGAGAAAATATGTGAGAAGATGGTTCGACTACAAGGAAGAGTGATTGACTTTGGAGAAGAAAGAGATGAAGAAATCGGCTAGATGGTGATATGTTTCGGCTTAATAATAGGTGAGCAATCGGATATGGAGAAATATGGGATGGAGAAGAAAGATGAAGAAGTGAATAATGGAGTGGTTCGGCTCTTAACAAAAGAATGGAGAGGGAGAGTGTGAGGCTTTAGAGGTTTCGGCAATGGTGAAATAGAATGGATGAGAGGTTCGGCCTAAGTAAAATAAAGAGAAGGGAGAGATGATCAAAAGAGAGAGATACACGAATGGTCACTTATTTGGTTTACGGTCCCAAAAGAAAAAGAACACAAATGCTTTCGAGAAAACAACAAAAAGGAAATCGTACAAAAATGCCCAACACTACCTTATGCACAATCGGCTTCTCCCCTGCATCTACATGACCAAAATGGTCACCAAAGACATCCCTTGGCCGGCCAACTCTCATCCCCTTATCAAATCCCACCTTTTTCTCTTAATTTCCTCCTAATCTTCCTCCTAATCCCTTTCAAAATTCAACCAACCCCCCTAGCCCCCCATGCCGTCTACATACATGGTCAAAAGGCCATAAAAACATTTCCAAAACATCATTCCTTACTTCAAGCCTTATGTCCCCCTAACTTACCATAAACTCAGGATTTCATACCTTAAATTAACACTTGCCTTTTTCCTTAGTCTACTATCCATAAAAGAAAATAGTCCAACCTTACCTTAATTAAAGTTTGACCAACACATGCCATACAAATGCAAAATAAAAGTCACCTTATTGTCATCCATGGGATTCGAACCTAAGCCCCCCGCCACACTGCTTGAGGCGTCACTTCTTAAGGCCCTAAGTTGCGCCTCCCTTGCCACTTTGCCAACTGAATTCTTGTGTCTAAATCCTCCAACAAATTTTTTTAAGGCCTATATTAACTAGCTTCCTTTTTAAGAATAAAAATCTAATATTTTTCTAAGGCATTCTCCCACATTCTAAAATTCCCGAAGCTCCCAAAACACACTCAAACCACACATAGGCACGCTACCACATATATTCAAATTAAACGCATAACCCCTATATCCCGGATATTACAATTCTACCCCCCTTGAAAACGATTTCGGCCTCAAAATTACCAACTAACTAACAGTCATACATCTTATCTCACCACACTACGCTCTTGCTGCGCACTCTGATCTTAATAAAACCAATATACTTTCTACTAAATCTTGGAACCCTTCCTCACTATCTTCTCTGCCTTACGAGCAGACACTACATTGGATAAGTAATTCCTCTGTTCACCTATCACTATAACCCCACTGGTTCCAACACTACCATCCTGCCTCTACCACGCCCACGAGTATTGCGACCACGTCCCCTAGAACTCATGTCTACTATCGCGATTTAATCTGATTTAAGAAATTTTATGCATTAGTATTTTGTTCCACTAAATATCCGCGAACAATTTTATGAAAAGAAGATTAGTAGTAGTTCTTTTGATCAACCAAAGTTTTCATCTCAAGTTTACTACCCTAATTCAGAGAGTCACATTCATTCATCCACAACATCCACTACACTACTTTGGGCATTTTGTCCATTCCCAACCCAGGGGTATTTTCGTAATTCATCCTATAGGGGTATTTTATTAATAAATCAGGGTTAATTCAAAAATCTTACAAATCAAGGACATTTCAGACATTTCAGAAATCGGGGTTACTTTGAAAAGTTGAACAAATCAAAGGTATTTTTGGAAATTTCAGAAATCGGGGTCATTTCGGTAATTTTGTAAATCAGGGTAATTTAGTAAATTTTTTTTCAAACCAGGATATTCTGGTCATTTTCAAATCTTAAGGTAGTTTTTACAAAACAGTGTAGCTGGTCCCTTTTGGGTTTTAATTATCGGGTTAAGCCGGTGAATAGGTCCTCTTGGTTAGGGTGAACCGTCACTACGCACTAGGTAAGATTCGAGTGAAGAGGAGGTGAGTCACTAGGACTGCTTAAATACCAAGCTCCCACCGAATCCAATCCTAGACATGCGCTCAACTGTTGCCACACCCTAACTCGGTGACTTACTCACAGGTTTGTTTGGTTGTATTTAAGTCTTATGTATCTTGTGTTGGAGTAAGCTAGCCCTAGGGTTCAATAACTCCTAATCTACTAATCTACGATCCCATAATGCCCATAAAGTTTCACATACCAATCACTTCAGTAGTTATGGGTACTTACCTGGTGGACTTCGGGCCGGAGATACAGGTGCCATGCCAGAACAAACCTGAAATAGTTCATGAAAGTCTATGTTTTTGAAAAGCCCATCTTTGAAAAATGTTTTTGGCCCAAAAACCCTCAAAGCCGAGTTTTGAACCAGGCTCTAATACCAAATTGTAACACCCCAAACCCGACCCAAACACCACGGCCGAATTTAGAATGCTACTGAGGAAAAAGTTTGAAAAGAATTTGACAAAAGGTGAAAACTTAATAATTTTCCATCATTTATAAAACATGGTATATTTAAAATTCTAAGCAAAACTATGTTGTTACAAATTCCCGGATTTAAAACTTCAATATAAGTTTTTAAGATATAAATTGCTTGAAAGAAAACATTCCTAGTTATTGGCTCGATAATTAATCCAACGTAAACACAATAAAATCCCCAAAATTCTTTAAGTTGCCTTATTACAATAATGATTTACCCAAAAGTACTGGAAATATAAAGTGAATAAAACAAATAAACATCTTCTGCATGGCCACCTCGTATTCGCTCCAGCCCGGTCCAAGAATCATGTATCACCTGCATTATTTTTGGAAAAAATAGGGTGAGTCAAACCGACTCAGTGTATAGTTATTTCACATGCCTCCACAAATGGGCTTGGCCCACATCCACACAGTCCACATAATCAATCATGCAAAATGAGTCCCAACCCAACCTAGAGTCCATCCGCTACACACCCCCGTACCTGCCGCACACACCAGGGGATTACTAAATCACCCTCCAACCGCTACACACCTCCTTAGCAGACCTGCTGCCCAAGGCCGTGGCTTAGCCACCGATCACCTAAGTGACCCCACATATCTGTATCCACGAGGTGACTCAAGGTCATCCTCAATCCACGGTGATGTACACAGCTATCATCTGCCCACGATGTGGCACATAGCCAACACCCCAACTTGATGAAGCACATAGCCAACATCAAGCGCCAATGTAGCTCAAGGCTAACATCAAACCACGTACATAAATGTACACCCTGTCCTTCAATAGTCATATCCCAATCCCCATGCATATATATATATATATATATATATCATGACAAAACAATTTTAAGATGAGTATACATCGCATGCTTACCACAATTTTACACATAAATCACAGGTAGATTAATATCATTAAATACTGACTTGATTAACCGATTACCCACCATGGGTAGTCACCATCTTAGCCATATTTTCGGCCGCCACACATATCATATACACATATATATAACAACACATACAAACAACAAGAGAGCAGTGCGATAACTACACACCTTATAACAGTGAGAACTATACTTTCCCGCTCGTCGATACCTAAATATTTATCACGCTTGATTAGAATACTAATACTTATAAAACTATACGAATGATAAGTAATCTAAATCCTTACCCTCGGAATCTCGAACAACAACTATATGCGATTTCTCTCCGATTAATGGTTCATAACCCGATGAAGAACCACGAACAAACAATGGCTCGGGGGTACGCACGACTTCAAATAATCGATTTTCACCGGCAGAGGGTCCACAACCCGGTGGAAAGTCTCGGATTCCCGACACAACCCTTCGTTTGAAATTTGAGGGTATAGCAGAACCACCCCTCTTCCAAACACTGTTTACCGCTTTTTTCGAACCCATTTTGTTTGCCCCAAAATCTTAGCACTTCGATTCAATTTTCTAACGAGCCACGAAGATTATGAAAATCCTGAGTTCGGCCCTCTTTGACACACTTGGCTTGAAAGAATGAGTATGAAGTGAAAATATGTGAGAAGATGGTTCGGCTACAAGGAAGAGTGATTGACTTTGGAGAAGAAAGAGATGAAGAAATTGACTAGATGGTGATATGTTTCGGCTTAATAATTGGTGAACAATCGGATATGGAGAAATATGGGATGGAGAAGAAAGATGAAGAAGTAAATAATGGAGTGGTTCGGCTCTTAACAAAAGAATGGAGAGGGAGAGTGTGAGGCTTTAGAGGTTTCGGCAATGGTGAAATAGAATGGATGAGAGGTTCGGCCTAAGCAAAATAAAGAGAAGGGAGAGATGATCAAAAAAGAGAGATACACGAATGGTCACTTATTTGGTTTACGGTCCCAAAAGAAAAAGAACACAAAAGCTTTCGAGAAAATAACAAAAAGGAAATCGCACAAAAATGCCCAACACTACCTTATGCACAATCGGCTTCTCCCCTACATCTACATGACCGAAATGGTCACCAAAGACATCCCTTGGCCGGCCAACTCTCATCCCCTTATCAAATCCCACCTTTTTCTCTTAATTTCCTCCTAATCTTCCTCCTAATCCCTTTCGAAATTCAACCAACCCCCTAGCCCCCCATGCCGTCTACATACATGGTCAAAAGGCCATAAAAACATTTCCAAAACATCATTCCCTACTTCAAGCCTTATGTCCCCCTAACTTACCATAAACTTAGGATTTCATACCTTAAATTAACACTTGCCTTTTTCCTTAGTCTACTATCCATAAAAGAAAATAGTCCAACCTTACCTTAATTAAAGTTTGACCAACACATGCCATACAAATGCAAAACAAAAGTCACCTTATTGTCATCCATGGGATTTGAACCTAAGCCCCCCACACTGCTTGAGGCGTCACTTCTTAAGGCCCTAAGTGGTGCCTCCCTTGCCACTTTGCCAACTGAATTCTTGTGTCTAAATCCTTCAACAAATTTTCTTAAGGCCTATCTTGACTAGCTCCCTTTTTAAGAATAAAAATCTAATATTTTTCTAAGGCATTCTCCTACATTCTAAAATTCCCGAAGCTCCCAAAACACACTCAAACCACATATAGGCACGCTACCACATACATTCAAATTAAAACGCATAACCCCTAGATCCCTAATATTACATTATGGCCTTGACATTGGCCTGTTTTGCCTACATGGCTATTGCACACGAGCGTGCCTAATGGCCTTGGGAATAAGACAGTATCTATCTAAGTGTGCATAGCCTTGAGACACGGATGTGCTTGGTAACCGTGTGAATAAGTCAGTATATAGCCTAAGAGAAGATGGCCATGGTACACGGGCGTGTCTAGTGGCCGTGTGGAAAAGTCAGTATACATGCCCTGATTTGGTACGGCCAAGACAAATGGGTGTGTCTGGTGTCCGTGGAAGACACACGGCCTGCCCACATGGGCGTGTGTCCTGCATAACTTAGAAAAGTTTTAAATTTCTGAGAATTTCGGTAAGTGTTTGGCCTAGTCTCAGCCCTACTCTAAAGCATGATTTAGGTCTCGATGACCAATGTAATGGACACTTTGATTGTGTTTGGTGAATGATTGTATGAAATGTCTATAAAAGTTTTTCGATCTGTCCTGTAACACCTTTAACCCTAATCCGTCGACGGACATGGGTTAGGGGTGTTACATTTGATTGGTATCAGAGCTACGGTTTAGTCGATTTTTGGGCTAACGTTGCGTGTCAGAGTCTAGCTATACATGACATAAATCTGAACTGTGATAGTGTGATGAATCCTGACGTGTGAAATGTGATTTACGTATAGTAATGGATCCCGAAAGAGTCGTAGCTGATGATGTAGAATGTAACACCCCAAACCCGGCCCAAACGCTACACCCGGATCTGGTATGTCACTTAAGGGATTTTACAAAACATGTCGCACTTTGGATAACAACTAGTAGGTTTAAACATTTATACCGAAACTTAATAATTCATTAATTCATATAAAATATAAAGTTATAAATTACCTTGGTGAATTTTAAACAAAAACTATAATTTCATACATGTCTTAACTTAATTTAAAACATAAAACTTAAAAGCTCAGTAATAAAAGCCCAACATAAAACCAAAACATAAATAATATTCTAGTGGCCTATGGCCTTTGTAACATCCCCAAACCCGGCCCACGAGCCACTGCCGAATTCAGAATGCCACTGCGGAAAATGTTGAAAAGATTTTTGTCTTAAAGTGAAAACTTACAAATTTCTCGTAGTTATAAAAGCTAACTTAGTTGCAAATTAGGTTATAAATTTTGTTACCATAAAATATCCGGAGTTAAAACCTTGATATAGATTTTTAAGATATAAGTTGCTAAAATAAAACATTCCCCAAATAGAAATTTTTAAACGTCAATCCAACTTAAAACATAATAAAAATCCTTGAATACTTTAGGAGGACCTTATTACAATAAATAAATACTTAAAATACTAAAACATAAATTGTATAAACAAAATCCTCTTCTGCATGGGCCACCTCACATCCACTCCAACCCGGTCCGAGCTTTATGCGTCACCTGTAAGGTTTGATAAAAATTGGGTGAGTCAAACAGACTCAGTGTGTATTTAGTCCACTGAATTCCACCCACATATCAAATCACATATTAACCCACATATCAGAGATCAATGCAACTTATTCACATGTTTTCACTTATTGGGCTTGGCCCATTTCCATACCACATATCGGATAATAATGTAATTAACCACATGTTTCCACATACTGGGCTTGGCCCATTACCACTTTAATCCACTTCACATATTGGGCTTGGCCCATTTCACATTAATCCACATATCATATTGGGCTTGGCCCATTTTCACATTAATTCACATAGCAGACAGATTTATGCAAAATGCACCCAACCCAGCCTAGGGTCCATCCTCTACACACCCCCGTACCCAGCCACCACACACCAGGGGATTACTAAATCGCCCTCCAACCTCTACACACCAGTTTGGTAATAATGCCGTCCACGCGAACTAAATCGCAAATAATCCACAACGCGACCTCAGTCAGTGCCAATCCATGATGTAGCCCGAAGCTATCATCAAAACCACAATGAGCACAGAGCCATCATTAACCACGATATGGCACATAGCCTATATCAACCACGTACTCGAAGTACACCCTGTCCTTCTTTCATATTCATTTCCCATCCCATGCACATGCAACATATAATAATGCCACGATAAATAATGCATGCACATGTTATCAAAGTATTCAGTCACATATTCACATTAATAACCACATCACATTCAGATATTGGTACTAACCTGGTCATCGGCATACCCCTTAAGGGTATCCATTTCATAATTGTCACTGCACTTATTAGCACATACATAACACATACAAATAAAATCATAAACCCGGAAAATGGTAGGCTAACTACACACCTATCACTTGAAGAACTACGCTCTCGAAACCGACGCTGTCACTAAGCGACACTACGGCTATCTGCCTACTTTCCTGTTCTGACGCTGGCCCACACCCCGGTGGCCAATCCCGCACTGCAGAGACTGCTCTCCTTTTAAACTTAGGGATAGGGGTTACCCCTTGTCCTCCTTGACTGGTATCCACGTCCATCGTAGAACACTTAATCAGAATCAATCGGTTAACCACTAACGTTATAGTCAAAACAATCTAATTCCAAACTTACAAAGTACCTTTATCGAAACGAATCTGAATCCCGAAGGCTTTGCTTACTACTGTCGATTTGTTCCTAAATAACCACAGTATACAATCGGTCAATACTTAAATACCAAATATGGCCTATGGCCGAAAACCACAACCACCTACCTTGCTTAACCAAAACCCGAAACTGCACTTGCTATAGAGTTAATGAAATCCCAGCATGCCATAAGTTAGGTTCGGCTTCAACACATGAATACTTATGAATAAAACCCTTGGCTGAAACTAACCCTTACCTAGATCGAAATCCCGAAACTATCACTTGCTCCTGAAGTTGTCGATATCCCTATTAACCACATGTCAGATTCGGCTTTAATACATAAATCCATAAACATGGCCTTTGGCCGAAACTACAATGGCTTACCTTGAAGAATCGAACCCAAGAAACTCCTTAGTGCTCCTTAACGTTGGCACATACAAAAGAAATACGAAGTTATGATACTATACACATTCGGCCAACCTTAGTCCAAGGCCCAACTATAGATTTCGGCATACTTATGAAGAAGAATTCAAAACCGATTACCAAGGGAGAAAACACTTACCACCACACGAATAGTCCACTAGCTCTAAATGTCGACAGGATAAAAGAGATGTTGACTTTCAGCTTTTGAGACTTGCGACAGAAGAAGGAGAATAAGGCCACAGAAGATTCGGCAAAGCCCTTCAAAAGGTGATGGAATATTCGACTAACAAAAGGAAAGGAAGATCGTTTGAGAAAGAGATGTGAATTCGGCTAAGAGAGCAAGTATGGAGTTGAAGTTATAGGAAAGAAAAGAAGAATAGGAGAGGAAGTGAAAAGAAATTCGGCAATGGTGAATGATGATGGAGTTTCGGCCTTAGCAACAATAAAAGAGGGAAAGGAGAGGGTTTTCTTGACTGCAAATTTCGGCTAGATGCAAAAGAGAAGATACAAATAAAATTCGGCACTTAACCTCCTATACATGACCGAATATACCATCACAAAGAACCCCACATTCGGCCACTATATCTTCCACTTATCAAATCCCTTACTTCTCTCCTCATTTTTCTCTTTAACACTCATTTAAACTAAATAAAATAAAGTCACAATTATCTTCTAATCTTAGCCTAAATTTAAAGAGAAAATCCAAGTCTCATCCTCATCCCTTAAAGTCCATATGCCGTCCAACCTCTCCCCCTTGTCTTGATGCCACCATGCAAAAATAAAAGCACACTCCACGCTGCCAACATGACTCGAACCAAGGCCCTTGCCCACTACACATGGCGTCATTCTCCAAGGCCCTAAGTGGCGCCTTGCAGCCACTTTACCAAGGCATTTCTTATGTCATAAATCCCTTACAAATTCCCTTAAGGCCTCCTTAGCCTAGCTTCCCCTCTTTCACTTAAAATCCAATATTTTTCCAAAGCATTCTCCTACATCCCAGGGTTCTAAGGACCCCTAAAACACATCCACACATCCACTAAGCCCATCAACACTTGAATTATGCACCAACTGCATAACCCCTAAATCTAGGATATTATAGCCTTACTACAATAAAATTTAAAACCCATTAAATAAAAATATAAAATAATAAACTGGAATCTTCTTGTTAAATCCAAGAGTTCTTTTGCATGGCCACCTTGCGCTCCTCTCCAGCCCGGTCCGATGCACTAGGTGCTACCTAAAAATGTTAAGAAATTGGTTAAGTCGCGAGACTCAGTGTGCAACCCTTATGAACCATTAAATTTGGGCCTTAGCCCCATAGAACAGAATAACAGTTTAATATATATATATATATATATATAACAAAAAGAATTATGCAAGCCCAACCCAAATCCTAAGTTTCCATCCGCTACACGCCTCCCGTACCAGCCGTTCGCACCATAGGGGATTTCTACAATCAACCCGCACCGCTACACGCTGTTGATGGCAGTCGTGCTGCTCATCATCAGAGTTGTGACAGAGTCACCAGGTTGAAATGGCAAAAAGCCACCAGAAACAGAGTTTGTGACAGAGTCACCAAGCTGAAATGGCAAAAAGTCACCAGAAACAGAGTTTGTGACAGAGTCACCAGGCTGAAATGGCAAAAGCCACCAGAATAGATCACTTCCCCTTTTCATCAATTTCCCAACCCCAAGCATACAATGAAATCGTCATACAAAGCATATCGTTTCAACAGGAATAATCACTGAAATAGGATAGAAGTCACTAACCTGTTGATCAGCCTTTACCCTTCAAGGGTTTTCACTTGTTATGCCGGGATTTTGGCATTTAGCAGAGAATTAAGAAGAAGATGGAACTTTAGGAGTTTTCGGCTTTTACTCAGAGAAGAAGAGAAAAGAATGAGAGAAAAACCCAAATGCCGAAATTGAAGAAATATTCCCCCTATTTATAGAAATTTCGGCACTTACCTAACCCTGCAGATAAGTCCTATCTTTTCTCCTTTATCTTAATCTACTAGCTCATCTAAAAGAGACTTAATTATCTCTAACTCCTCCCTCCTTTATCAGCATATTATCCACATATTTTAATCATTAAAATCCCTAAGTTTTAGCCTTTATCTGCTTATTATCCACATAAAATAAATTCCTAAATAATAGCCTTTATCTGCTTATTATCCACATATTTTAAACATTAAAACCCCTAAATTTTAGCCTTATTGCCATCCATTCCACCTAATCCAAATGCCCAAAATTTAGCTAACTTAAATTAAAAGAATTGGGCTCCATGAAACTTAAATTTGGGCCCCTTCCTCCCTTGTGTGGAGTCACCTCCTAAGATTGGGCCACAAGCCCACTTTGGTATTTTAAACATAGATACTACCTTAAACCCTATAATGCCCAAACAGATAATTTTAATCAAGGCCTCTACCTAAGCCTAAGCCCAATTTGGACCCCTAACACTATCCGGGTATTTGATGAGATGTCCTTGACTTCGGATGCGGCAATGTGTTGTATCACTACTACGAGATGCGGCATATCAGTGGTGGAAAACCCTGATTTCTGTTGTTCCGAAAGAGCGAGTCACGTGGGACGTCTTCTAGATTTAGTTTCAGAAGAAATATATCAGTGAGAGATTCATCGACCAGAAACGAAAGGAATTTTTGGAACTGAAACAGAGCCGTATGTCTGTTACGGAATATGAATGAGAATTTGTGAGATTGAGCCAGTATGCTCGTGAATGTGTATCCACTGAGGCAATAATGTGCAAAAGTTTTGAAGATGGCCTTAATGAAGATATCCATTTGCTAGTCAAAATTTTGGAAATAAAAGAGTTTGTTGTGCTTGTTGATCGAGCGTGCAAAGCTGAGGCACTTGGGAAAGATAAAAAGAAAGCTGAGTCTGAAGCTAGAGATGTGAGAAAGAGGTTTCAGAGTAGATCATTTCAGTCTACTTCGCAGAAATTTCGAGATGAGCATAGCCGTTCAAAGTTGAATGTGGGACATTCGAGTACAGATCGAGCTAGATCACAATTGTGTTTTAAGGCTCCAGCAACTTTAGTGGCAAGTGTTGGAAAGGTACGATCCGAGGAACCTGAATGTAGGTATTGTGGAAAAAGACATCCAGGAAGTTGTAGATTGAATGATCGGGCTTGTTTTAAATGTGGGTCATTAGATCATTTCATTCGTGGTTGCCCAGAGTCTATTGAACAAGAGACTGCCCAAAATCTGAGATCCGATAATGCTTTAGTGAGATGTAGACCTTTCCGAAAAGCAGGAAATATCAGTGGTAGTCAGAGAACTATGAGAGATACTGTTGTGAGATCCGAAGCTAGAGCACCTGCCAGAGCATATGCTATCCGAGCTCGTGAAGAAGCTTCAACTCTAGATGTTATAACGGGTACATTTACGCTTTATGATACTTCTGTGATTGCATTGATAGACCATAATTCTACACATTCGTATATATGCATGAACTTTGTATCCAGTAAGACTTTGCCTGTAGAGTCTATTGAGTTTGTTATTAAAGTATTAAACCCTTTAGGTAAAAGTGTCATGGTTTACAAAGTGTGCAGGAATTGTTCGTTAATGTTTCGAGATATCTATTTCCCTGCTGATTTGATGTTATTACCATTTAATGAGTTTGATATTATCCTGGGTATGGATTAGTTGACATTGCATGATGCTATTGGGAATTGTAAAAGGAAGACTATTGATTTGACATGTCAGAAAAATGAAATAGTCAGGGTTGAGTCTAATGATTTGAATGGATTGCCTACTGTGGTATCTGTATTGAAAGCTCAGAGTTATGTGAAAAAGGGATATGAGGAATATTTTGCTTATGTGATTGATTCGAAAGTGTCTAAAAAGAAAGTTGAATCAGTACCAGTGGTTTGTGATTTTTTTGATGTGTTTCCTGAAGAGTTACTAGGATTGCCACTGATTCATGAAGTTGAATTTGGTATAGTTTTGTTACCTGGTACGATCCCTATTTCGATAGCTCCGTATAGAATGGCACCAATAGAATTGAAAGAGTAAAAGTCACAATTACAAGAGTTGACTGATAGAGGATTCGTTAGACCGAGTTTCTCACCTTGGGGTGCTCCCGTTCTGTTTGTGAAAAAGAAAGATGGCACGATGAGGATGTGCATTGATTATCGTCAGTTGAACAAAGTGACCATAAAGAATAAATATCTATTGCCCAGGATTGATGATTTGTTTGATCAACTAAAAGGAGCGACTGTGTTTTCTAAGATTGATCTGAGATCAGGATATTATCAGTTGAGAGTGAAAGATTCAGACATTCCAAAAATAGCTTTCAGAACGAGGTACAAGCATTATGAGTTTTTAGTTATGCCTTTTGGACCAACTAATGCTCCTGCAGTTTTTATGGATCTGATGAACAGAATTTTCAGACCGTACCTAGATCGATTTGTTGTTGTATTCATTGATGACATTTTGATTTATTCACGGGATGAGACACAACATGCCGAACATCTGAGGATTGTATTGCAAACTCTGTGAGAAAGGAAATTGTATGCAAAATTCAGTAAATGTGAATTCTGGTTACATGAAGTCAGTTTTCTGGGACATATTGTATCGGCCCCTGGTATACGAGTTGATCCGAGTAAGATTTCTGCTATCTTAGATTGGAAGCCTTCGAGAAATGTGTCGAAAGTCCACAGTTTTCTAGGACTTGCTGGTTATTATCGAAGGTTCGTAAAAGGCTATTCGATGATAGCAACTCCTTCAACTAATTTGCTTCAGAAAGATGTAAAATATGAATGGTCCGATAAATGTCAAAAAAGTTTTGATCAGTTAAAAGCCCATTTGACTGAAGCTCCGATTTTAGTGTAGCCAAAATTGGGTAAAGAATTCGTGATATACAGTGATGCTTCGTTAAATGGTCTGGGATGTGTTCTGATGCAAGAAGGTAAAGTTATAGCTTATGCCTCAAGACAACTAAAGCAGCATGAAAAGAATCAGTCGACACACGACCTTGAGCTAGTTGCGATTGTTTTTGCATTAAAGATTTGGCGACATTATCTATTCGGTGAGAAATGCCATGTGTTTTTAGATCATAAAAGTCTGAAATATCTGATGACTCAGAAAGATTTGTATTTGCAACAGAGAAGATGGCTAGAGCTATTGAGAGATTATGAACTTGTAATTGATTATCATCCGGGTAAAGCAAATGTCGTTGCTGATGCACTGAGTAGGAAAGCATTGTTTGCACTACACACTTTGAATATTCAATTAGATCCATCTGATAATAGTTCAGTGATAGATGAATTGAAAGCAAAACTGTTGTTTTTACAACAAATATGTGATGCTCAGAAAGTTGATAATGAAATAATTGCGAGACGAGCTCAGTGTGATTCGAACTCTGATTCTGAATTTGTAGTTGATAATAATGATTGTTTAAGATTCCGAGATCTAATTTCTGTTCTGAGGAATCCAGAGTTGATTCAGTTAATTTTGAATGAAGCTCATAGTAGTCGTATATCTGTTCATTCGGGAAGTACAAAGATGTATCATGATTTAAAACAACACTGTTGGTGGTCTGGTATGAAAAGAGATATTTTTGACTTTGTTTCGAGTTGTTTAGTCTGTTAGCAAGTCAAAGTTGGACATCAGGTTCCGTCTGGATTGTTACAACCAATTCTGATTCCCGAGTGGAAATGGGATAGAATAACAATGGATTTTGTTTCTGGATTGCCTCTGACTCTGAGAAAGAAAGATGTGATTTGGGTCGTAGTTGACAGATTAACGAAATCTGCACATTTTATTCTGTTAAGATCTGACTACTCATTTGATAAGTTAGCTGAGCTTTATATTTCAGAAATTGTGAGATTGCACGGGGTGCCACTATCTATTGTGTCTGATAGAGATCCGAGATTTACATCAAGATTCTGGAAGAAACTGTAAGAAGCTTTAGGAATGAAATTCCATTTCAGTACCGCTTTTCATCCGCAAACGGATGGTCAGTCTGAACGAATCATTTAGATTCTCGAGGATATGTTGTGATGCTGTATACTTGAGTTTAACGATACATGGGAATAGTACTTACCCTTGATCGAATTTGCATATAATAATAGTTTTCAGTCAAGCATCAAAATGGAACCTTATGAAGCTTTGTACGGACGTAAATGTCGAGCACCTCTGAATTGGACCGAGCTTAGTGAAAATAAGCTACATGGGGTTGATTTGATAAAAGATACTGAATAGAAACTGAAAGTGATTCGTGACAGTCTGAAAGCAGCAGTTGATCGTCAAAAGTCTTAAGCTAACTTGAAAAGAAAAGATATTAAATTTCAGATTGGCGATAAAGTGTTTTTAAAAGTAACTCCGTGGAAGAAAGTACCCCAATTCGGACGTAAACGTGAATTGAGTCTGAGGTTCATCGGGCCGTATGAAATCATCGAACGTGTCGGACCTGTTGCATATAGGTTGTTATTGCCATCTGAGCTAGAAATGATTCACAATGTATTCCATGTTTCGATGCTCCATAAATACAGATCTGATCCGTCACATTTGATTACTCCGTCTGATTTTGAAATCCGATCTGATATGACTTATGAAGAGAAACTGATTCGTATTTTAGCTCGTGAAGTAAAAGAAATGAGAAACAAAAGAATTTCATTAATAAAAGTGCTATGGCATCGACAGGAAATAGAAGAAGCAACGTGGGAGCCTGAAGATTCAATGAAATAACAATATCTGAATGTGTTTAACAGTAAGATTTTCGGGGACGAAAATCCCTAAGGGGGAGAATTGTAACAGTCCAGTTTAGACCCTAGTCAGAACAGTGGTTTCGAGACCACAAATTCGAGTCTGAATAATATTTTAATATTATTTTCTGTGTAGTTGATATGTGATGAAGCATGTGTTAACGTTTCGTAAGTTAATTTGTCTGTTTATATGCTTAATTTGAGAAAAGGACTAAATTGCATTAAATTCAAAACTAGCATGATATTTGTAAAAGTGCCTAATTGATGTGACTTTTTAAAAGTGGATGCCTTATGTGGCAATTAAGCCATTTATAATATAGTGGTTGGTTAATAGGCAAAAATGACCTTAGTGCATGAAAGCTTATATTGATTATTAAAAGGTTAATTTTGTAAATGATCAATAATGTTAGTATAATTAAATAAAACATAAAAAGATGGCTACTCCCATCTTTATCTAGCCAAAAATAAGAAGAAAAGAGAAGCCATGGATGAATGCTAGGGTTCAGCCATTGTTGGAATCAATTAGGTAAGTTTTTGAACTCAGTTTTAGATAATTTCTATGTTTTTGTAATAGTTGTTTCAGATACTTTGTAACCCATGCTTAAATTTTGAGAATTGATGATGTTTTTGAAACGTGCCATTGATGAACACATGAGTTTTGTGATGTTTGATTATCATAGTTTCTCTTTGGAGTTTTGTTGAATTTAAGTATTTTGGATGTAATTGAGAAAATAGTATTTTGAAGGACTAAATTGTAAAATAAATGAAATGTATGGATTGATATGAGTATAGTGAATATTCGGCTAAACATAGGTGAAAGTAAATTTAGTGTATTTTGTGATTTTGTGAATTAGGGACTAAATTGTCCACATGTGAAATATGAGGGCTAAATTGCCCTAAATATGTGATTTTGGATTGAAATGAATATGTTGGTAAATAAGAGGGTTAAATTTGAATATGTATAGATCAAGAACTGAAGAAAACAAACTTAGATCATGGGAAAGTGAAGGTAGTCGAGTAACCGAGTCCGAACGAATATCCAAATCCGAGGTAAGTCATTATACAAATAAACGTGTTTGTATTGAATTATGTATGTTTATTTGACTATTGATAATGATGAATGCTTACGAGATGTTGTGTACATGAATTCCGAGATAAGATCGACATAGTGACAACGTCTGAGAAGTCCCGTATGAACCTAGGAATAGATAGGATTAGCTATGTCATGACATAGGTGTCTGTTATGTTATATCATGTAAGACCACGTCTGGGATGTCGGCATTGATTCAAGATTTCGTCTAAGACCACTTCTGGGACGTTGGCATCGATATGAGATTTATGTGTAAGAGCATGTCTGGGACATTGGCATCGATATTTGATTACATGTAAGACCACGTCCGAGACGTTGGCATTGTACGAATATTCTGAGCACTCTGCAATTCCTATTAGATTCCGAACGTTTCAACGGGCAAATATGAGATACGAATGATTATGTGATTTGTATATCCGTTTCAGGTACGTTTGGTTTGTACACTAAATGTGTATGGAAGGTAAGTTTCTATATGAACTTACTAAGATTAATATGTACTATGAATGGATGGAATGATATGTGAATATATGCTCAAATGAGCTATGTGTATATGTGATATTTGAGTTGAAGAATTTGGTATGATATGGCTAAGTATATGAATCAATGATTATGAGACGAAGTTGCTATGAGAACTATAAATAACATCTTATCCAATTGATTATGTGTATTATTTGCTAAGTTTATTTGTATATGGCTTACTAAGCTTTTGAAAGCTTACTCTGTGTGTGTCTTCTCTGTTTTATAGATCGTCAAAGCTACTGAAGGCTCGGGACCGTCAAGGATCATCATCACATACTCTACTCATTTTGGTACCTTCGAAATATGTATATAGCAAAATATGGCATGTATAGGCTAGTCATTTTTGAATGATGTTTAAAATGTGTATATGATAGCCATAAGACATGGTTAGATAAGTTTTGGTAATTGTTTGGGCATATATGAAAAATGATGCATGTTTTGGTATAGATAGATAGCTAATGAAATGGTCAAAGTTATGATAAGCATATGGATGAGATTTTGAGTATTGATGTTTGATCAAAGAAATGATTATATGACAAGTAATTATAGATGAATTATACTTGTGAACATAGGTGTTTTAGTTGTTGCGATTTAGTAGGTTTGCAAATGAGATTGGATACAAAGCTTTGTTATTATTTGGCATGTATTTGTTTGTCAATTGAGTATGATATGAATTGGCATATTGCTTTTAGGTTTGAACTTATTGTGGGTGGCATTATGGCCTTGACATTGGCCCGTTTTGCCTACACGGCTATGGCACACGGGCATGCCTAATGGCCATGGGAATAAGACTGTTTCTAGCTAAGAGTGCATGGCCTTGGCACACGGACGTGCCTGGTAACCGTGTGAATAAGTCAGTATACAGCCTAAGAGCAAATGGCCATGGTACACGGGCGTGTCTAGTGGCCGTGTGGAAAAATCAGTATACATGCCCTGATTTGGTACAGCCAAGACAAATGGGTATGCCTGGTGTCCGTGGAAGACACACGGCCTGCCCACACGGGCGTGTGTCCTCAATAACTTAGAATTGTTTTAAATTTTTGAGAATTTTCGTAAGTGTTCGGCCTAGTCCCGGCCCTACTCTAAAGCATAATTTAGGTCTTGATGACCAATACAAGGGACACTTTGATTGTGTTTGGTGAATGATTGTATGAAATGTCTATAAAAGTTTCCGATCTGTTCGGTAATGCCTTTAACCTTAAACCAGCGACGAACACGGGTTATGGGTATTATAGTAAAGGTTGAAAATAGGTAGTAAATGTGTGTAAAAATTGGAATTGTGAGTTTCTATAAGAGGGAATATGAAACGGATAGGCTTGGGTGTGTGAAAAATGAACACATTTCATTTTATAAGCCTAGGGGCAAAATCATAATTTTGTAAAATTCTAGGGGCAAAACGGTAATTATAACACCCCAAAAATCTCGAAACCCTAATTTTTGTGCACTGAGGTTGGTATGTAGGAGTATCACTTAGAATATTAATTCTAAGGTATTATCGGGATTATTTGATGTCCTAGAAAGGGGGAAGATCATAGGGAAAATTTATTTTTCTTGCTTTAGTGGACCCTAGTCTCAGGCATTAGGCCTCTTAAGAAAATTAAGGGGAGAATAAGACACAAATGGGCTTGTGGTCCAGTGGCAAGTGGCGTCACTTGGGGAGCTATAAGGTGGCGTGTTGTCAGCTGAAGAGGTCCAAGGTTCGAACATTAGGAGTGGTATTTTTGGAGTGTTTTATTTTGCATAGGTGAACGGCCAGAGTTGTGTTGAATATGAACTCTTGCGTTGAAGTGTTTGAGTGGTAAGGGGAACTAATAATGGAGGGAAATCTGGATAAGGCTAAGGTGTTATCAGGGAGGAAAGTTAGGAGACGAGGAGGGGGAAGAGTTTGTGCCTAATGGGACTGTGGGGAAAGGAGTATTCGGCTTGTGGCTATAAAAGGAGAGGGCCGAATGCTTTGAAAGGTTCTTTGAGCTTACATTAGTTTTTCTTTTTCCCCTTAATCAGTTTTCCTATAGCCAAATTATCCCTATTGCGGAAATCTCCTATAGTCGAATTCTCTTTGTTGAATTCTCTCATAGCCAAACTCTTCTATTGCTGAATTACCATCAGCCTTCCTTCCCGAAATTCCTATTCGTGCCAAACCCTTGTTGTTTTCCTCCATCACAAATCGATTATTATCTACTATCAATCAATGTTAAAAGTCGAATTTAGGCCGCAGGATCGAAAGTGGATTTGGTAAGTATTCGGTTAACCTCTCTGGTACATTTTTCTAAAAGCCGAAAGGCTATCTAACTGTCTCGTCGTTAACTAAGTGGTAACAAGGATAAGGTTCAAAGATCGCAAGCGTGGTAGGATCGTTAGCAAGGGTAAGTGTACTCAACTCAATTGTGGTTTAAGTGAATGGCCGAATCTGTGTATGATCTGTAGGGGTGACTTGTGTAGATTATGAGTCACTTGGATTTTGATGGTGTATGTGTGAGTGCAGATCTAGGGGATACTCCTGATTAGTAGCTAATGAAGGGCTATTAGAACCCGGTGGCGCACAGTAAGGTTACAGTAAGGCTTCGGCTTTTGGTAAATGTTTTGATTTAGGGACTGATTGAAGGTTGGTTGGTTGTAGGTTCAAGGCTAAGGATAGTATAGCACGTCAGAGTAACCAGGTGTGTACAAACAGTACACACACAATATCGGCAATGCCGGCAAGCCGGAAATGCCGAAAGTGGCTAAATGGGCCCGGTGGGCCCTGAGGTTAAGTTTGATGAAATTGTTTGGTTGGTTATATGAATTGAGTTAGTCATGCATGTTACATGATCTGGAATTAATTTGGGCCTAATAGGCCATATGGATGAGATTTGGGCCTAATGGGTAGTAAGGATGTAATTTGGGCTTGATGGGCTTTATGGGGACGTAAACAAGTATTCTAGGGTTTAATGGACTTTAGGCCTAGTTCTAAACAACTCTTAAACCGCATAAGACTTAATCTAATAATTAAACATGTCGTGGACAAGTCACTGTGTTAGAGTGTGGCAACGGACATATGCATGTCTAGGATCGGATCTAGGGAGAGCTTGGTACTTAAGCGGTCCTAGTTTCCCACCTCCTCTTCTCTGTAGTCCTACCTGGTGCATAGTGTCTGTTCACTTTAGCCACAAGGACTTGTTAATGGGCCAAAGTTCATAACTAAAACCCAAGAGGGACCAAATATCCCAGATTTGTAAAATTACTAAAATACCCTTGATTTGGAAATTACCAAAATACCCTTTGATTTGTAAAATTACTAAAATACCCCTGATTTGAAAATTACCAAAACACCCTTAGTTTGAGAAATTACCAGAATACCCTTGATTTGCAGAATTACCAAAACATCTCTGATTTACAAAATTTTCAAAATACCTCTTTTTTGCAAAATTACCTAAATACCCTTGTAGGGTAGATTTACGGAAATACCTTTAGGTAGTGAAATGACTAAACTACCCCTAGGTTCCGAATATGTGAAAATGTGTAGGTTGCATTCATGAAATATATGTTGCACTTGGGTGGGTTATGATGATACGGAGGAAGATTTGAGGATCGCATAGTCGCGTGACGACCGTGGATTCACTAGTGGCTTTAAGCCCATTATAGCAGCTTTGCTGCAACGTTTGAGTAGTGTCGCTGCTGTTGGTACCTTTGGTGTGTTGGGATGGGTGGGTCGATATTTATATCCCCACAGCTATGTAGGGTTGGAAGGGAAATGGTGTGCAGGGTTGGATTTGGGATGGGTGCATTGCATTCATGTGACTCTGATGTGGTATGAGGTCATTGTGGGCTAAGGCTCAAGGCCACTGATTTTGATAGGGCTTAGGCCCAATGTAATATTTGTATGTTGATTTGATTGCCAAGGGTCGTACACACTGAGTTACGAAACTCACACCCTTTTTATTAAATGTTTCAGGTGATCCTGAGTAGACGGCTCGACGTGGGAGAGGACTCGGGGATGGCCACATTACAAGATACTTAGACATTTTATTTATTTGTTTCAAATGACATGATTTTAATTGCTTTATTTTCATAGGATGTAATAAGGCCTTGTACTCAGTTTTGACTTTTGATTTTGAGTTTTGTTGTTTCAACTGTTTACTTAATTATTAAACCTAAGTGATTTCTTATGATTAAACATGGTTTTCGGAATACTTAAAATAACTAAATGGGTTTTTATCATTACCTAACAAGACTCATAGATTTTGGGCTTTTGGGTCCTAAACTTTAACTTAGCAAGACCGTTTTGATTTATGCCTTTGGTGTGACATTCCCGAATTCGGCAATAATGTCTGGGCTGGGTCTGGAGGTGTTACATTTAGTGGTATCAGAGCCCGGTTGCAAAGCTCTGGCTGTGGAATGGGCCTTAGATTTTAGGTTTTTAAAATAAGTAGATTTAAAAGTTTTTGCAGGATTCTTGAAGTGTGGTTCACCGAGCCCTCGACGTCGAGCCAAGTAAGTTTTCTTCGCTTATCTTTGCTTAAATTACGGAACTATATCCATATATCGGGCTACTTTAAAATAGGTTTTTAGAGACTAAAGCCCATAGGAAACTTAGGCCTGTAGTGGATTTTTACTGTCGAATTACAAACTAATTTCATAAAAGTTTTAATTCAGAAATACGCAACGATGAGTGCTAGAAGAGGTGCAAGAGGCCGCGGTAGAGGTCGTGGAAGTATTAGGGCTGGGTCGTCGGTGTAGGGTCATATGCCCAACAATGGAGTAGGGGAGGCTCCGACCTCACCAGTAGCTAAAACGAGACCATATAAACGGCTGCTACTACAGAAGATGCAGTATCACAGGCCATGTTAAGGATTTTGGAAAGGGTCTTTGGGTCCAATAATGGTACAGGAAGTCGTGGGTCGATCGTGGAGTGACTCCGAGCAAATGGGGCGGAGATTTTCAAAGGAGTAGTTGGGGTGGCCCCTAATGTGGTCGAACAAAAGTTGAAAGGAGCGATATCCTTACATAGGGAAGAAGCTTATCAGTGGTGGTTGACCGTAAAGGAAGGCAACTATGACACCCCTAACCCGTATCCGTCGCCGGATTAGGGTAATAGGCATCACTAAACCAAATACCCAGTCTATGCACTTCATTCGAACTATCATGTGCAAATTTTCATACCATTTCATAATATCACAAGTACACATGTATAGGTCATCTATTATCGAATCATTTATTTCAATTCTGTACATATGCTTCACTTTTGTCTATGACATTCCTCATTCGATTAAACTACAAATATAAAAACCAAATCAACTAGTTCATTAGCACCATTTTCTTACCGTATTCGGCATTGTTCATTATACACATAAATTTACTCACTACTATATCATCAATGGTATACACATACACAAGATAAAATTCATACCATCTATACCTAGTCACCTTGTTACATTCATCTAGACATGCCTAAACCAATCATCATCATTCAAATGTCACATAGATATTTAAACCATATTCAATCCATTACTGAAATCTCAAAACTAACATACACTTATTAAATATTAACTTTCAAAATTAAAAACTTAACATTATTAACTATTTCAACATTTAATCATACCATATAGGCAAACATCAAGCATCACACATCATGACATATATTTATATAGTAAACTTTTACCATAACCGAATTCAGTAAATCCTATTAAACAAGATTTAGCCATTTTCACATGGCTTTTATATACATCCCAATCCAAAAAGAACTCAAAAGAGCATTAAAGCCTATACATGCCATTATTTCAAAGGTTCATCTCTAGAAAAGTACCAAAAGTAGTTGATAATGTGCTTGACTTCGACAAGGATCCCCGAGTACGAGCTTAAACTTTAAAACCTAAAAAAAATGATCAAATGAAGTCAACGGTAAGCTAATTTAGCTTAGTAAGCTATAAGCAATGGTTTTCTTAAACAACAATTCAATAATCAAGTGTTCAATTTAAAACAATTTAATCATAAAAGAGTTCATTGATTATTTTCGAACTAACTCATTGATTATTTCATACATCTCATCCTTAAAAGTTCATTAAGTAAGAGTAACTTACCTTATTAACACTATGTTACCAATGTACCATGCATCTTTTTCATAAGAAATATATCTCTCAATATCTCCTTTCATTAGTCAATGTTTTAATAGATCCGAAATTCCGCACACCTAGTGCAATTAATGCAACGTGTCACACACTTAGTGCCGTTGCTTGAAAAAAGGCACACACAGTGACATTCATTAGTAATGTATCGCACACATAGTGCCATTACTATTTTATCCGCACACACAGTGCTATTCCCTAGTAATGTATCGCACACATAGTGCCATTACTAGTTTATCCCCACACACAGTGCTATTCCCTAATAATGTATCGCACACATAGTGCCATTACTATTTTATCCGCACACATAGTGCTATTCCCTAGTAATGTATCACACACATAGTGTCATTACTAGTTTTTCCACACACACAGTGCCCATTAATTTGTCTCATCTTCTTGATTACATTATGCACATGTAACATACCTATGTATCCCTATTCAAATCAAATTTCTTCCTTCTATGTCTAACCATCACAATTGGCTTCACTCTTGTAATTACATAATCAAACATTCAATCACAACCATCACCTATTTCAAGATCCACATTTAATTACTACTTAATCCTTAACTATACATCCAATTCAAATATATCGAAGTTTCATATAAGGATCAACCACTCCTTCGAATAGTACATACACATACACACACATATATATATACATATGTTAAACCCATTCCATCACACATTCAACAAAAATGGACTTTGTTATACTTATTTTAACTACTCAATGGATACACATATACACATGTACATCATCAAATACATTCGACTAACACACCTTAAATTTCCATATCTCATTCGGCAATTTGAATCATAAATTTCATTAATTCATTTGAACATGTATAGTACATTATAATAACCATCCAAATAATTCAATTGCTTATAAACTTACCTCGGAAGTTGACAAATTAAACTTCCCGGCTACTCGTTTAATTTTGCTTTTCCCCAATCCAATTCTTTTTCCTTTTGTTCTTGCTCTAAATAATGTCAAATGGAACTCATTTAAATACATTTTTATTCAATTTAACCCAAAAACTCATAATTATGAAATTTACCATTTTACCCCTAGTTTTACAACTTTTGCAATTTAGTCCCTAAAGCACAAAACACAAAATACATGAAATTTGAGTTCATTTCTTAAGGGCCGGATGTACTTCTAGTTCATATAAGTCCATACTAACTAATTATTTAGCATTTTAATCCCTTAACTATTTATTTTAACATCTAAATTCTAATTTACTCAATTTCACTAAAAGTTCAAGAACAAAACTTACTATCCTATCACCTATCATCAATATTTTACCATTAATCAACAAGAACATCAAGTTTCCTTCAATGGTATCTCATGAAAAACACAACCAAACTTCAAATTACCACATGGGCTAGATAAAGCTCAAAACAACAAGCTCAAAAATGCAAGAATTATTAAAAACCAAACTAAATGGTTACCTTAATCAAGCTAAATGTGACCGAACCCTTGAAGTTAAAATTTTTCTTTTCTCCTTTGGTAGTTTCGGCAAGGGGAAGAAGATGATGATAAAAACAATGCCACTTTCTCTCTTTTCTTATTTTATGTTTTATTCCACTATCTTAATTAAATATTATATCATATACATATATTTACTCATAAAATAAACGAACATTTTATAATATACCACCTTGCCATCTACTACAAAAATATTAGGGGTAATTGCCACTTAAAGCCTCTTAATTAGAAAGACATATTAATTTAACCCTCCAATTGAGTAAATAGCTAATTTTTTTACCACTCATGCAATTTAATCCCTTTCCTTGAATTGAACGTACAAACATTTAAATTATCTCATAATATTTCAACACATAATCAAACACATAACATAGATAACAAATAAAAAATTAAAATATTTTTCTAACTCGAATTCGTGGTCCCGAAACCACCGTTCTGATTAGGGTCGTAATTGGGCTGTTACAGCAACCAACCGGAGCAGATCATCTGGGAATTCTTCCAGTCGACCTTCCAGGGGAAGTACATTGGAGTGGGCTATGTGGATGCTCAAAGGAAGGAGTTTTTGGGTCTGACTCAAGGAGATAAGTCGGCAGCAGAGTACGAGCTGAGTTTCTGCGCCTTAGTCAGTATGCTAAAGGTATAGTCGCAACAGAATATGAGTGATGCGTACGGTTTGAGGATGGGTTAAAAGACAACATTAGGGTACTTATAGCTCCACAAAAGAACCGAGATTTTACTGTTTTGGTGAGCGTCTTAAACGAGAGAAGGATAAGGGCAAGAACAAACAGAATGTGGAAGCTATAGGGGCTGGATAGAGGCCTATGAGGAGGGCCAGAGTTAATGGGCCAGTTAGAGTTGAGGTCCCTATTACTGCTGCTAATAACGGAATACCACTTTGTGCTGGGTGTGGAAAAAGGCATCCGGGTGAATGTTGGAGGATGATGGGAACTTGTTTGGGCTGTGCATCTATGGAACATAGGATTAGGGAGTGCCCAAGAAGGCCGGATCATGTGCAAGCCGAGGGCAGAGGTGATTTCCAGCCGCAGGGGGGTGGTCAACAACCACCAAGGGGCCGTGGTCAAGCCAGAGGCGGAAATGGCGCAGGACGAGGACGTGGAGCATCGGGCAGAAGTGCAGGTCATGCAGAGGCGAGACAACCAGCGTTGGTTTATGCTACTCATCGCAGAGAAGAAGGTGATACACCAGATGTGATAACGGGTACTTTCCGTATTTGTGAGCTACCTTATATTGCGCTAATTGATGTGGGGTCGACACATTCGTACATTGCATGCAATAGGATTGAAACTTTAGGGGTTGAGTTTGAAACCATTGAGAATGAAATGATTGTGTTAAGTCCTTTAGGGCAGTCGGTGAAAGTTAGAAAGTTGTTTAAGAATGTACCATTGGTAGTTCAATGAGTTACTTTCTTAGCGAACTTGATGGAATTACCCTTTGGTGAGTTCGACCTTATCTTAGGCATGGATTGGTTGACGAGGCACCAAGCAACTCTAGATTGTGCTGTGAAGTGGATAGTGTTAAGAACTATGGAAGGTGATGAAGTGGCAGTGATCGGGGAACGACGTGATTACTTGTCGAACATGATTTCAGCTTTAAGGGCAGAAAAGTTGGTGAGGAAGGCTGTGAAGCTTACTTAGCTTATATCAGTGATTTGGAATCTAAGAGTTTTACTGTCAAGGATTTGAAAATAGTAAAAGAATTCCCTGATGTTTTTCCAGAGGAATTGTCGGGGTTACCTCCCAATAGAGAGGTGGAGTTTGGAATAGAGTTGTTACCTGGTACGGCTCCAGTGTCCATCGCACCTTATAGGATGGCACCGAAGGAGCTAGTGGAGTTGAAGGCCCAGATTCAGGAGTTATTGGATCGTGGATTTATTAGGCCAAGTGTGTCTCCATGGGGAGCACCGGTATTATTCATGAAGAAGAAAGATGGGTCCATGAGGATGTGCATCGATTATAGGCAGATAAACAAGTTAACCATTAAGAATAAGTACCCTTTGCCTAGGATAGATGACCTGTTTGATCAACTTACGGGAGCTTTAGTTTTCTCGAAGATTGACTTACGTTCATGGTACCATCAACTGAGGGTTAAGGAAGTAGATGTGTATAAGACAGCTTTCAGAACTCATTGTGGACATTACGAGTTTTTGGTAATTCAGTTTGGGTTAACGAACGTACCTGCTACTTTTATGGATCTTATGAATCGGGTTTTTCAACCGTATCTAGACCAGTTCGTAGTAGTTTTCATAGATGACATCTTAGTATACTCGAGAACGGAGGGTGATCATGATGCACACTTAAGGATTGTGTTGCAAATTCCAAGGGAGAAGCAACTTTATGCTAATTTTAGCAAGTACAAATTCTAGCTAAGGGAAGTCACTTTCTTAAGGCATGTGGTCTCCGCTGAGGGAATTAGAGTCAACCCTCAGAAAGTGGAAGCGGTGTTGGATTGGTAATGACCTAAGACGGTGTCAGAAATTTGGAGTTTTCTAGACGGTTTGTTGAAGGGTTCTCCTTAATCGCTGCACCCTTGACTAAGCTGCTACGAAAGGGGGTGTCATTTGTGTAGACTGATAAAAGCAAGAAAGCTTTGAGAAGCTTAACAGGGTTTTAACGGAGGCCCCTATTCTGATTCAGCCGAAGCACGGGAAGGCATTTACGGTTTATAGCGATGCGTCACACGTGGGCTTGGGCTATGTTTTGATGCAGGAAGTGAAGGTGGTTGCATATGCGTCACACCAACTTAAGACTCATGAAAGAAATTACCCAACCCACGATTTGGAATTGGTGGCAGTGGTGTTCGCGCTTAAGATTTGAAGGCACTATTTGTATGGAGAGAAGTGCACCATTTATATGGATCACAAGAGTCTGAAGTACCTTTTAACTCAGAAGGAGTTGAACTTGAGGCGGCGCAGATGGATTGAGTTGTTAAAGGATTATGATTGCACGATCGAATATCACCCAGGCAAAGTAAATGTGGTGGCTGATGCACTAAGCCGTAGGGCTATGTTGGACCTGAGGGCAATGTTTGCTCAGTTAAGTTTGTATGAGGACGAGAGTTTGTTAGCCGAGTTGCAGCTGAAGCCACTATAGGTTGAGCAAATTAAAGTTAAGCATTCATTGGATGAAACTATGGATGCTCGATTCAAGCAGATTGAGAATGGGGAAACGACGGATTTTGGGATAAATAGTGACGGGTTGTTGTGTTTTCGTGGTAGAATTTGTGTGCCAAGGGAAAAGCTAAGGAAGTCTATACTACGGGAAGCGCATAGTAGTTCCTATGCTATGCACCTCGAAGGTAACAAGATGTATCGGGATTTACGAGAGCTTTATTGGTGGCCGAGTTTGAAACGCGAGGTTACGAAGTTTGTGGGCAAATGCTTGGTATGTTAGCAAGTGAAAGCGGAGCACCAACTACCATCAAGGTTACTCCAACCAATTAAGATTCCACTTTGGAAATGGGAGCGAGTTACTATGGATTTCGTTAGTGGGCTACCCTTGACGCCTACTAGGAAAGACTCTGTGTGGGTTATAGTGGATCGATTAACTAAGTCTGCCCATTTTATACCGGTCCGCACCAACTACTCATTACAGAAATTGGCAAGGTTGTACGTGGCGAAGATTGTGAGATTGCATGGGGTTTCAGTCTCTATTATATCTGATAGAGACCCTCGTTTTACGTCTCACTTTTGGAAAGAGTTGCATGAAGCACTGGGTACGAGGTTGGATTTCAGTACAACATTTCACCCTCAGACTGATGGTCAGTCAGAAAGGGTAATTCAAGTATTGGAGGATATGCTGAGAGGGTATGTAATTGAGTTTAGTGGAAGTTGGGAGGAGTACTTGCCGTTAGTTGAATTTGCGTATAACAATAGTTATCAGGAAAGTATTGGAATGGTACCATATGAAGCACTATATGGATGAAGATGTCGTACTCTGACTTGTTGGACCTAGTTGGGTGAGCAGCGAGTATTGGGTCCGGGGTTGGTAGCAGACACCGAAGATAAGGTAAAGTTGATTCGGGATCAGTTGAAGGAGGCGACGGATAGGCAGAAGTCGTATGCTGACCTCAAATGGAGAGAGATTGAGTATGGGGTGGGGGACTTGGTTTTTCTCAAGGTTTCCCCTTGGAAGAAGGTGTTAAGGTTTGGTCGAAAGGGCAAGTTAAGCCCTAGATTCATCAGGCCATACCGGGTGTTGAAACGAATTGGGCTAGTTGCCTATCAGCTAGAATTGCCTGCAGAACTAATCCAAATACACGATGTGTTTCATGTATCAATGCTAAGACATTATCACTCAGACCCTTCTCACATCGTGTCATTCGAGGAGATCGAGGTTAGACCGGACCTAACTTTTGAAGAGGAGCCAGTTCAAATAATTGATCAGGATGTTAAGGTGCTAATAAGAAAGTCTGTCCCTTTGGTCAAAGTGTTATGGCGTAACCATACTACCGAGGAGGCTAGTTGGGAACTTGAGGAGGCAATGCGACGACAATACCCTCACTTGTTTTAATCAGGTAAATTTCGAGGCCGAAATTTTTTTTTTAAGATAGGTAGAGTTGTAACCCCCAAAAATCTCGAAACCCTAATTTCTGTGCACTGAGGTTGGTAAGTAGGAGTAGCACTTAGAATATTAATTCTAAGGTATTATCGGGATTATTTGGAGTATTAGAAAGAGGAAAGACCATAAGGAAGAATTTATTTTTCTTTCTTTAGTGGACCCTAGTCTCAGGCATTAGGCCCCTTAAGCAGATTAAGGGGAGAATAGGACACAAATGGGCTTGTGGTCCAGTGGCAAGTGGCAAGTGGCGTCACATGGAGAGATATAAGGTGGCGTGTTGTCAGCTGAGGAGGTCCAAGGTTCGAGCATTAGGAGTGGTATTTTTGGGGTGTTTTATTTTGCATAGGTGGACGGCCAGAGTTGTGTTGAATATGAACTCTTGCGTTGGAGTGTTTGAGTGGTAAGGGGAACTGATAATGGAGGGAAATTCGGATAAGGCTAAGGTGTTATCAGGGAGGAAAGTTAGGAGATGAGGAGGGGGAAGAATTTGTGTCGAATGGGACTGTCGAGAAAGAAGTATTCGGCTTGTGGCTATAAAAGGAGAGGGTCGAATGCTTTGAAAGGTTCATTAAGCTTTCATTAGTTTTTCTTTTTCCCCTTAATCAGTTTTCCTATAGCCGAATTCTCCCTATTGCCGAAATCTCCTATAGCCGAATTCTCTTTGCCGAATTCTCTCATAGCCAAACTCTCCTACTGCTGAATTACCATCAACCTTCCTTACCGAAATTCCTATTTGTGCCAAACCCTTGTTATTTTCCTCCATCACAAATCGATTATTATCTACTATCAGTCAAGGTTATAAGTCAAATTTAGACCGCAGGATCAAAAGTGGATTTGGTAAGTATTTGGTTAACCTCTCTGGTATGTTTTGCTAAAAGCGGAAAGGCTATCTAACTGTCCTGTCGTTAACTCTATGGAAACAAGGATAAGGTTCAAAGATTGCAAGCGTGGTAGGATCGTTAGCAAGGGTAAGTGTACTCAACTCGATTGTGGTTTAAGTGAATGGCCGAATGGTCGAATGTGTGTATGATCTGTACGGGTGACTTGTGTGGATTATGAGTCACTTGGATTTTGATGGTGTATGTGTGAGTGCAGATCTAGGGGATACTTCTGATTAGTAGCTAAGGAAGGGCTATTAGAACCCGGCGGCACACAGTAAGGTTACGGTAAGGCTTCGACTTTTGGTACATGTTTTGATTTAGCGATTGATTGAAGGTTGTTTCGTTGTAGGTTCAAGGCTAAGGATAGTATAGCACGTCGCAGTAACCAGGTGTGTACAAACACTACACACACGATATCGACAATGGCGGAGAGCCGAAATGCCGAAAGTGGCTAAATGGGCCCGTGGGCCCTGAGGCTAAGTTTGATGAAATTGTTTGGTTGGTTATACGAATTTAGTTAGTCATGCATGTTACATGATCTGGAATTGATTTGGGCCTAATAGGCCATATGGATGAGATTTGGGCCTAATGGGTCGTAAGGATGTGATTTGGGCTTGATGGGCTTTGTGGGGCCATAGACAAGTATGCTAGGGTTTAATGGACTTTAGGCCTAGTTCTAAACAACTCTTAAATCGCATCAGACTTAATCTAATAATTAAACATGTCCATGGACAAGTCGCTGGGTTAGAGTGTGGCAACGGACATATGTATGTCTAGGATTGGATCTAGGGAGAGCTTGCTACTTAAGCGGTCCTAGTGGCCCACCTCCTCTTATCTGGAATCCTACCTGGTGCATAGTGTCTGTTCACTTTAGCCGCAAGGACTTGTTAATGGGGCAAAGTTCATAACTAAAACCCGAGAGGGACCAAATATCCCAGATTTGTAAAATTACTAAAATACCCCTGATTTGAAAATTACCAAAATACCCTTAGTTTGAGAAATTACCTGAATATGCTTGATTTGCAGAATTACCAAAACATCTCTAATTTACAAAATTTCCAAAATACCTCTATTTTACAAAATTACCTATATACCCTTGTAGGGTAGATTTACGGAAATACCCTTAGGTAGTGAAATGACTAAAATACCTCTAGGTGATGAATGTGTGAAAATGTGTAGGTTGCATTCATGAAATATATGCTGCACTTGGGTGGGTTATAATGATAGAGGGGAAGATTTGAGGATCGCATAGTCGCGTGACGACCGTGGATCCACCAGTGGCTTTAAGCCCATTATAGTAGCTTTGCTGCAACGTTTGAGTAGTGCCGTTGCTGGTGCTACCTTTGGTTTGTAGGGATGGGTGGGTTGATATTTATATCCCCACAGGTGTGTAGGGTTGGAAGGGAAATGGTGTGCAGGGTTGGATCTGGGATGGGTGCATTGCATTCATGTGACTCTGATGTGGTATGTTGTCATTGTGGGCTAAGGCCCAAGACCACTGATTTTGATAGGGATTAGGCCCAATGTAATATTTGTATGTTGATTTGATTGCCAGGGGTCGTACACACTGAGTTACGAAACTCACACCCTTTTTATTAAATGTTTCAGGTGATCCTCAGTAGACGGCTCAACGTGGGAGAGGACTCGGGGATGGCCACACTATAAGATACTTAGACATTTTATTTATTTGTTTCAAAGGACATGATTTTAATTGCTTTATTTTCATAGGATGTAATGAGGCATTGTACTCCATTTTTTCTTTGGATTTTAAGTTTTGTTGTTTCATCTATTTACTTAATTATTAAACCTGAGTAATTTATTATGATTAAACATGGTTTTCGGAATACTTAAAATAATTAAATGGGCTTTTATCACTACCTAACAAGACTCATAGATTTTGGGCTTTTGGGTCCTAAACTTTAACTTAGCAAAATCATTTTGAATTATGCCTTTGGTGTGACATTCCCTAATTCGGCCATAACGTCTGGGCCGGGTCTGGGGGTGTTACAGTAATTTTTCTAAAATTTGAATTTTGGAGTAATTGGATTAATCTAGTTATTTAAGAAGCTAAATATGTCATTATAGATCAAGAAGAATGTGGAATCAACCTTGACTGAGGAAAAGGCAAGGTTTCAAGCTAAATTTTAAATTGACATATTTTTTATCGAGGTAAGTTTATATGTAAATGATACATCCTTTTTATTTATGTTTTCACATATTAATGTATGATGTGAAATGTGAACAAATATTATGGATATCTATTGAAATGATAGAAAGTGAGGAAATTCTCATATGAACCTTCAGAATAGGGAAAGTGATACGGATAAAAACCGTGAATAAGTGATTATTGGTGAGCTGTGTGCGATACCACCGTATTTATTATTATTGGTGGGTTGTGTGTGATACCACCAGGGATATGTGATTATTGTGGGTTGTGTACGATACCACCGTGTTATTTATTAATGGTGGGCTGTGTGCAAAACCACCGTGTATCCAGTATTATTCCGAAGTGTTCATTGAGAAACTTTAACTAAGTGATATTTCGTGTGATTGTGTGATGACAAGTGTAGGGCATGAGTGCATTAAATGTGAGCAATGTTTATGATATGTATTTGGAATGTGGTAAGATTTGGAAAATGGGTAAGTACAACTACAATGATTTGAATTGTTCTTGATTTGTATGTATTGTTCTTGATTGATAAGTATGTGGTATGATGTTCATTGTTTACATATAGACTTACTAAGCTTAAAGCTTACTCCCTTCTCTTTCCCTTGTCTTATAGTGTCAAAAGCTAGCTCGGAATACAGAGACCGTCGGAGGACCACCCATACTCTCCACACATTTTGGTATATTGAGACTTACATTGGATTATGGCATGTATAGGAACTTGGTTTTTTTTTGGTTATATGTCATATTGGTTTAGTCAAATGTATTGACTTATGATGATGTTTGATTCATTTTGTATAAGGCCATGAGAAGTGGCTCATAATGATTATTTGGATGTAGACCTATTTATATATGCATGCATATGCCAATGCCATTATGATATGGCCTATGGTTATTGACGGTTGAATGATGATGTGTTGCATGTGGTTATGGATGATTGATGATGGTGAAGCCCTTAGTTATGCTATAATATGTGCCTTGAATATATACATATATTTGGATTGGTGTAGTTTTGATCTTGTATAGGTTGGTGCAAGAATGGGTGGCAAAAAGGCTTGGTAAATAGCCTTATTTTGTCCACACGAATAGACACACGGGCGTGTGTCTAGGCCGTATTAACACACGGTCTGCCACATGGGCATGTAGTCAAGCCGTGTGTCCCCCTGCACCCTAAGTTGGCAAAATAGAATGTCCAGTAGTATTCACACGGGCTGAGGTAAGGTCGTATGTCTCAACTGTGTGAAAGGCACGGCCATAGGACATGGGCATGTGTCCAGGCCGTGTGAAGTCTGCAATTGATTTTAGGAATTTAATTCGCCACACGGCCTAAGGACACGGGCGTGTGCCTTGGCCGTGTGCCTTGGCCGTGTGACTTTATTGAGTTGATGACATCATAAATAGAATTTCAAGGTTTTCACACACGGGCTACGACACTGGCATGTCGTGGCCATGTGAGGGACATGGGTTGTAGACACAGGCGTGTGCTAGGTCATGTAAAAACCCCTGTAGGTTCGAAGTGAACAATAAAATCCGCACGGACTAGCGACATAGGCGTGTGTGATAACACAGCCTTCCCACACGGGCATGTGGCCCTGTTTTGAGCAAAAATTTTCTAATGTTCGTAAGTTTTCAGTTCAGTTCCTAACCACTCTATATGTATATTTTGGGCATCGTAGGCTCGTTAAAGAAGTAATATGAATGTTTATGAGAAGTTTTAAATTTGAGTGGAAAATCATGTTTCGATTTTTGTGATTGCTTGCTTATAAGTATGGTAACGCCTCGTACCCCATTCCGACATCGAATACGGGTAAGTGGTGTTACACCACATGTGTGGCCGGCCATGGGGGAGTCTTTGGCAGTTGATTTTGGCTATTTTTAGCAGCCTTCTCAACCTATAAATGCTCCCCTTGGCTGCTCACTTCAAACACATCTCAACCCTTCTCATCTCTTCACTTCTCTCTCATTTTTCTCTCTTCATTCCCTTCCATTCTTCTTCATTTTCTTCCCCTATCCCCTTGCCGATTTCACCTCTTAAAAAAAAGTCAATCAACTACCATTTAGAGTAGCATTCAAGTGTTCGTAGAAGCCTCAGTTCAACAAGAAAAAGCAGAGAAGGAGGAGTGAAGTAAATTAGTCAAGCCACAGAGAAAACACCAGATTTGATTCTTGTTCCCTATCCTTTTAATTTTGTTGTTGTTATGATGAACATGTATATGAATATTTTTTATGTTAATATGTTTAATTTAATTAATGTGGCTTAAATTTAATTCGTGTTAGGTTGATTGCATTTGTCTACTTAATTTATTAAAATTATGTTTGTATTGTTATATGCCTCAGTAAGATGTTTGATTAAGTAAAACCATAACTAAGTTATTATTGCACTACAATTGTAAGGTAACTAATGAATTGGTTATTTAAACGGAATGAAATTGTAATTATTTGACACCATACTTAATCAGTGCATGTTTAATCATCTAAGGTAGCTGAGGGTTAAATTAGCAACGATATCTAGCGATACATTAGCCTTGCATAACTTTGCAAGATTATTGTGATTAAACTGTTTCAAGGTAGGAATACATTGTTACCTCACATAATCTTTTATGTGCTTATGAGATTGAATTAATTGTTTGAATTGGCATAGAGATATGTACAGGAGATTATTTTAATTTCATAAGTATGTATGTGCATTAACACGTTATCTTATTAGAATTTGTTTAATCGGTTGAATTGACATGGAGATATCGTCAATAGATAAATGGATTTTGGTAGGTAAGTATGTTCATAAGTTAGCAAATTATTGAGTTGTCGTGAATTTATTCGTAAAAACATGAACATAAGTTTAATAATTCTAAGTTAAGAAATGCAATTAATCTAGCACAATTACGTCATTTTGATTAAAATCATCTTTTGAAATCATGCAATGGAACTTTTATTTTATTTTATTTTTATTTAGCTAAAATTGTAACAGACCATTTTTAGGGAAATTAGAACAGTGGTTTCGGGACCACAAATCTGAGTTCGAAAGAAAATTTATTTTAAAATTATTTTATGGTCTATTGTATGATAGGGCTGTCCTATGAAAATTTCGTTAAGAAAATTTTACCGATTACATGTTTAATTGATATCAAATAGCTATAGAATTCAGAATTTGAGGTCCTTATATGGCAAATAGACCATTAAGAGGAGTTAGTGGATGAGTATGATGATTCATCCATGAAAATTAAATAAAGAAAATGACTAAATTGGAAAGATGAAATAATAAAAGATGATATTTTAATTAAATAAGAAAATATCATCATTTTATATCATCTTTCCCAAATTAAAGACATGGAAACCCTAGTTATGAGTGTTGAGCTCAAGCAAGCTATTTTTGCTTAATTAGGTATGTATTCTTGTCACGTTTTCAATGATTTTTATGTTTCCGAGATCGTAATAGCTTAATCTAGCTATCTCAGGAATTAATTTGTAAAGTTATCAAAGTATTAGGGTTTTGCCATGGATGAATATGTATGAATTATGAAGTTTTATGGTAGAAAATGAAAGGTTGTTGATAAATAAACAACTTTTGTAAAGTGAATTTTAATGAAATTTTGATTTAGGGACTAAATTGAAAAGATGTAAAATTAATGGAAAAATTCTAAATTTTATGAAATACATGGGCTGTTATTGTGACATGAAATTCGGCTAGGCTTGGAATAAGGATTAAATTGAATGAATTTCATTTTCCGAGCCTAGGGACGAAATTGTAATTAAATGAAAGTATAGGGGGAAAATGGTAATTTAGCCAAAGGTTTTAATTGAATTGAATTGAATATTAATTGATAAAATTCATTTATATAGATATGGGTAGACCATATACAGAGTTAGAATGATGAAAAGAGAAGGTATTGGATTAGTAGATTACAACTACACGAGCACTTGTTAAGGTAAGTCCGTGTAACTAAATTTTGTATATTTAAATGTTTGAATTGAATGTTGTATATGTGAATTGTAAATGCCATATATATATACATGAAATTGATCACATATCTGACAATGCTCGACAAATATTAACTCCCATTTGAATAAATGAAATTCGATGGATACAGGGTTCCCAATTTGGTTGTGGTCCTGCATGTGTTGCGGACACACCACAACTCAAAAGAGCATCCCGTTATTAGCTCTCAGGAGCATCCCGATATTTGGCTCTCACGAGCTTCCCGTTATATGGTTCTTGTGAGCTTCCTATTAATAGCTCTTCGGAGCATCCTGACTGGTTGTGATCCTATATGTGTTGTGGACACACTGTAACTCTTATGAGCATCCCGATAGATGGCTTTTCGGAGCTTCCCAATTAAAGGCTTTTTGTGAGCTTCCCATTAATGGCTCTTCGGAGCTTCCCAATATTGGCTTGCTTGAACCTTCTCATTATTGGCCCGCATGAGCTTCCCATTAATGGCTCTCTAGAGCTTCCCGTTACATGGCTCACATGAACTTCCCATTATATGGCTCAAAAGAGGGCTTCCCGTTTATGTCCTCATATGAGCATTCCCGAATACGAATTGACGTATTATAGTTTTGTACACTTTGTGTGTACTACCCGTGTATCTGTAACAACCCATTTTTAGTCAAACCAGAAAAGTGATTTTGGGACCAAATATCTGAGGTCAGAATATTTGTAACACCCCTTACTCGTATCCTATGCTGGAACCGAGTACAAGACATTACCAGATTTAACAATACATTTGGTCAAATTAATTAACACATATACAAAATGACTTAGTCAAGCCCCTATACATGCCATAACTTAAATCATTTATAAATAAAGATACCCATAGATAGCTTGATAGTGTGGAGCGATCTATGGCGACCTCCAACCCGAGCTTGTTTAGTAGGACTCTGTAACATGGGAAAGAATAGGGGGTAAGCTTATAAAGCTTAGTAAGTTCACATGTAAAAATAATAAGCATTAGCAATCAATTTAGCTTACTACTAAGCTGTCATAACTTGCATAAATAATGCTAATTTCTTACTTTCCCAACTTACTCATTTGTAGTCTTATCAAAGCCTCAACATGACAAATCCTCACAACAAGTTCTCAAATTGATACAATCATTAAATCACATGCTTATACCTTATTACTCATGTTCACATTAATCTGTCTACTTGAATCGCTGTCACTAAATTATTTATTTCTTCAGCTACAGAGCTCCAAATTTCAAACGGCTAATTTTCCCTAAAACTAGACTCACATATATTCATACCATTAAATTTCCAGAATTTTTGGCTTAGCCAATTAGTATAGTTTATTCATTATAGATTCCCCTATTTTAATGTTTGACTTTTCTGACCTCTCTTCAGTACGAATCAATTATCTCCTTGTACAGAGTTTATATGAGCTTCTTATTTAGTTCGTTTCTAAATAGACTCATTCAGGATTTCAGGCATATAAATTATATTCCCACAATTATTTTTGTACAATTTTAATGATTTTTCCAAAGCAGAACAGGGGATCATGTAATCATTCTGAACCAATCTCACAGAAATTCAAATATCTCAAAATATACGAATAATTTGTTTGCTACGTTTCTTTTATATGAAAACAGACTCAATAATCTTTAAATCAATATCTCATCCAACTTATAATTCAGTCTCTACTATTTTTAGTAATTTTTCAAACTCATGTTACTATTGTTGTCCAAACAGTTTTATTGTAAATTTTTGCTTTCTCTTTCACTTTAGTTGTGTTCATCACTTGCTTATACCAAACTTTCTAATTTTCGATTACATATAGAACATATTGTTCATACGTACATTTGCCACATTTCTCAATTGGTCACATTCACACTTGCACTTATTCATAACATGATTGCACCAAGCATCATTAGTAAATTATCTCATTGAACCCTTTCGAAAAACGCCCGATACTCGGTGGTCTTAGCACATAGCTCCACCTACACATAATTTGACTTTCTTGTACACATGGTGAAGGTCCCTTATCAGCCATGTGACCTAGCCATTCCATCTCGTAGCTTTCTTGTCTACATGGTGTCCAATACTGGGAACCACTCATGCGACCTAGCTACTCATAACCTGTAACTTTCTTGTACACATGGTATACACATAGTATTACACATGTGACCTAGTTACATATGAAATTATTATCCCGTAGCTTTCTTGTGCACACGGTGAAAGTCCCTCATCACTCGTGTGACCTAGCTACATATTGCCCGTATCTCTCGATTTTCCGAAGGTTCAATCGAGAATTTCCCATTCCATTCATTTTCATATTTTAGTTATCACCCAATGATTTCCATAATATCTAGCAAAATAATTACTGTACAAGTAAAATAAATGCATTATTTACATATAAACTTTCTTGTCGAAATCTCGTCAGGTACAACCGTGTAGCAACTCATACAACCCATGTAATATTAATTTAACATTCAATTCTTGTAACATTAATTTGCTATTCAATTTCACATGACATGTAACATCCCGAAATTGGGCCTAGTAGGATTGGGCTTTGGGCTTAGGAGAGATTAAAACCTTTAAGAATCTGAGAATGATGTTTTTGCAAATTGGATTTGGATTAGGAGAGATTAGTTAAATGGATTTGGAAGGTTACGAGGTTTCTATGAATTCTCAGGTATATTTGGGTGCTTAGTATAGTTTTGTGAAGGCATGGAATTATTAGCTAAGCTAGAATAATTTTTAGTTTGAAGAAATTAGTGAAGTGGATTAGGTGATCTTGACACTTAAGTTAATTTAAGTGTTAAATTAAACACATGTGGAGTTAGTGGCAAGGTGGTTAGGATGCATGAAGAGTAGTTTGAGGTTAGAGGTTCGAGTAGCATGTTTAACATTTTGAAGACTTTGCTTTTATGCTTCCTAGTTTTAGTGTTGGTCAAACTTTAATTATGATAGGTTGGACTTTCAAATTTTTCTTTATGGTAAATTGAATATCGGTTTAGGAAAGTTTGTACTTTGGGAAAGGAATCTTAAGGTTTATGGAAGGATGGGGGGACATAAGGCTTGGCTTAAGGGAGTTGTTTTGGAAACTCTCCTATGGCCATTAGTGCATGTATGTGGACGACATGTGTGGCTAGGGGGGTGGCCGAATGTTGATAGGAAGTTAAGGGGGGGAATAGTTGGTAAACTTTAGCATTTTGTGCATCATTTGGTATTTTTCTCTTCCTCTCCAAAAACTCCCTCTTTGGCCGAATGTACTTTAGGCATTTTTGTGCAATTTTGCTTTTGATTTAGCTCTCATTTGTGTTTGAACCAAATTCTAATTTTCTTTCTCTCTTTTCCCTTTTGAAACCGAAACCACATTTTGCATTTTTGTGCACTTTTCATCTTTGGTAAATTAGGTGTTGGCCGAACCTCTTACTCCTATTTTGCTCTTTTCTTTCTTTTGATATTGTTCAAAACCACTTTTCTTTTTGCTTTTCTTGGCCGAATCTTCCTTCTCCCCATTCCTCTTTTCTTTTCTTCCACTTTTGTTCAAAACTGAAAACATCCATTTTCATTCTATTTTCTTTTTCCATTTTCTTCTTTCTTTTATTTTCGAAATCTCCTTCTCCTATTTTATTTTCACTTTATTTTCCTTTCTTTTTCTCCACTCTAGTCAAATCCTAATTGTGTCTCACCCAACCACATTGCCGAAATTGTTTTGCCTTGAGAGGATCTTTTTGACCGAATTCATTATCTCTTCTCTTTCAACAAACCTTTTATTTTGGTAGCGGTATAGTGGAGTATTGATCATTTCTTTATTGATAGCTGACCATAGTCATACAAAGATCGTGTGGTAAAAAGATTTCATCATTCAAGGATTTTGACAAACTCCATAGGCAAGTGACGATTTTTGGAATTGAATCGAAGTGTTAAGGTATGGATTTTTATACTTGTTATATCGTTTTAGATGGGCGACTAATCGATTTTGTTCGCTCGATTATTATCTTCTTTCCGTGAACGTTAGATTTTGGAGAATTAAGTATGGGTTCGAAGAGAGCAGTTAATAGTGTTTGGAAGAGGGGTGGTTCTGCTATACCCTCAAATTTCAAACAAAGGGCTGTGTCAGGAGTTCGAGACTTTCCACTGGGATGTGGACCCTCTGCTGGCGATAATCGGTTATTTGAAATCGTACGTACCCCCAAGCCATTGTTCGTTCGTTGTTCTTCATCGGGTTATGAACCATCAATCGGAGAGAAATCGTATATAGTTGTTATTCGAGATTCCGAGGGTATCGGCGAGCGGGAAAGTTTAGTTATCACTATTATTAGGTGTGTATCTTACACACTTTATAATTCGGTGATATGTATTTATATATATATACTAATCGTTTTATTAAAGTGAAAAACTATGAGATATTGATTTGATACCTTGATGGGTATGTGCAAGGATTCGGGTAAGTCCGTTTCAATATGATGTTAATATATGTTGATTGATATCATGATCTATTATTTAAATATGTTATATTCTCATATCAAAGTATGATGGCATGATTGATACTCTTAATACATTGGTTTAGGAATGTGAGTGGAGGGGGAAGGATTTGATATCTGTGTCTTTGGACACCAGAGGTTTGGCACCTCCAGTGATTTGGTATCACATTTGTGTCTTTGGGACACCAGATGTTTGGCACCTCATAGCGACTCGTCCCTTTGGTCTAGCACCACCGTGGGTTGGCCCCACTTTTGAGATATGGGATCGTCGCCAGTGATTTGGTATCACACGTGGGTTGGCCCCACAACTTGATTATTCGTGACTTTGGTCACCAGTGATTTGGTATCACATTTGTGTCTTTGGGACACCAGAGGTTTGGCACCTCATAGCGACTCGTCCCTGTGGTCTAGCACCACCGTGGGTTGGCCCCACTTTTGAGATATGGGATCGTCGCCAGTGATTTGGTATCACACGTGGGTTGGCCCCACAGATGGATTATTCGTGACTTTGGGTCACCAGTAATTTGGTATCACATTATTGGATATCGTGACTTTGGGTCACCAGTGGTTTGGCACCACCAGTGGTTTGGTACCACACGGGGTAGGAAAGGAGTTATGGATGGCTAGGTTGGGTGCATTATATGTATGTTGCTTGATTATAAATTGTGTAAGAATGTTGCATTAACCGGGAGAGGGATTATGCACTGAGTCTTGGTGACTCACCTTCTCCCTTATCATTTCAGGTGATTCGTGAGATCGCGGATTGAGGAGCCGGATGAACTCGAGGAGGCCATGCAATAAAATTTGATTTTACATGAACTTCAAATTGGGGTACTTTAATTTATTTTAATTTGGTTTTTGTTTTATTTTGGGTTTGTAATAAGGCCTCTTTAATTATGTTTTGGATTATTTATATGCTTTGGATATGTTTTAAATATGGCTTATAAATTATTTGGTTAATTTAATAATTGAGCCCAAAGTTTTCTAAAATAATAAAAACGCAATGGTTTTAAATTCTTACCATCGGGTAATATAAATCGTTTGATAGTAAAATATAAATTAAGTGTTTTCTACAATTTTAATGATTTCCAAATATTAAGTTTCCACATTCAAATGTAAATGTTTTCAAATTAATAATTCGAGTTTTCTTAAATGATACAAATGTTTTCTAACCTATGATTTATCAACTAAGCTTTAAAGTTTTATTTATGAAATTTCAAAGTAAATTATCAGTTTAAACTTATTATACATCTGTTTTCTACAAATGTAATATCCTAGATTTAGGGGTTATGCATTCGTGCATAATTCATGTGTTAGTATAGTCTTGTGAAGGTTTGATTTTATTTAGGAAGCTAGAATAAATTTTTAGTATGGTTTATTTAATGAAGTGGATTAAGTGAGCTTGACACTTACGTTAATTTAAGTGATAAATTAAGGCATAAGAGGAGTAAGTGGCAAGATGGTTAAGGAGCTTGAAAGGTTGCTTAAGGTTAGAGGTTTGAGTAGCATGTTTAGCATTTTGATGACTTTATTTTTGTGTTCTAGCATTGATGGACGGTCAACCTTATTCATGATAGGTTGGACTCCTAATTTTGGTAAGTTGAACATATGTTTAAGGAAAGCATGAAAGTTGGGATAAGAATCTTAAAGTTATGGTATGATGAGGGGACAAAGGCATGGAATATGGAAGATGTTTTGGAAAGTAATCCTAGGCCTTTAGTGCATGTATGTGGACGGCATGGGTGTCTAGGGGGTGGCCGAATGTTGTTAGGTGTTTTGGGGAGGGATTGTTGGTCAACTTTAGCTTTTTGTGCATCTTTTGGCACTTTTCTCTTCCTCTCCAAAAACTTTTCCTTTGGCCGAAAGTACCTAGGCACTTTGGTGCAAATTTTGCTTGTGTTTTAGCCTTCTTTTTGTTGAACTAAAAATGCTATTCTCTTCCTTTCATTTTTCTCTTGAAACTGAAACAACATATGAATTTTGTGCACTTTTCTTTTAGGCAAAATAGGTGTTGGCCGAACCTCATTTCTCCTATCTCTCTCTTTTCTTCATTTGACTTTTGTTCAACCACATTTTCTTTCTCTTCCTTTTTGGCCGAACCATTCTCTTCTTCAAACTCTCTCTTTTCTTTTGTTGATTAAACCGAATTCTCTCTCATTTCAATTCTCTTTTCTACTCACATATTTTTCATCTTCCATAACCATATAGCCGAAACTCTCATATTCTTTTGATTTATTTTTGGCCGAATATTCAAGGGTAGGACTTCATTTGATTTCTTCGATCGGTTTTGGTTGTTAAGTAAGTATTCTTGGCCGTTTTTCCTTCTATTCTTTTCTCCTCTCTATGCTATTTTCTTGTGGATAAAGGCCGAACCTATGGGTATTTGTTGCAAGGTTCTAATCATTCTAGGAACAGATTTCTTTTAGGCTCCTCGGGACGTTGGAAGCAATCAATCTAAGCCTCGTATCTTTGTCTCTCGTTTTGGGTAAGCTTTTAGGTAAGATTGGTATTTCGAAGCGATAACTTATTTGGATTAAGGTGTTAATGGCCGAATGGCCTTTGTTTATAATCTTAGTATCGGCCGATTGTAGGACAAGGATCTAGTGCGGTAGATCGGATCTTTGGAAGATAATTCTTGCGTTGGTGAAAGGTGTGTATCTTACACACTTTATAACTTAGTTCATATTTGTATATATGTGTGTTAAATAACTTTTCGTGTTGTTAAAGCCGAAATGATGAGATTTTGATATGATACCATGATGGTATGAATGAGGATTCAGGTAAGTCCGTTTCGATATGTTGTTAATACATGAGGATTGAAATCATGATCTACGATTTATGAGATTTTTTTATATGATTCATATCAAAGTATATTGACATGATTTGTTTATATTGCATTGGTATGGGCAACATGAGAGGAGGGGGAAGATTGTGACTTCGGTCACCAGTGATTTGGTATCACATTTGTGTCTTCGGACACCAGAGATTTGGTATCTCCAGTGATTTGGTATCACATTTGTGTCTTCGGACACTAGAGGTTTGGGACCTCATAGCGTCTTGTCCCTGTGGTTTTACGCCACCGTGGGTTGGCCCCACTTTTGAGATATGGGATCGACGCCAGTGATTTGGTATCACACGTGGGTTGGCCCCACAATTTGATGATTTGTGACTTCGGTCACCAGTGGTTTGGCACCACCAGTGGTTTGGCACCACCAGTGATTTGGTATCACATTCGTGTCTTCGGACACCAGAGGTTTGGCACCTCATAGCGACTCGTCCCTGTGATCTAGCATCACCGTGGGTTGGCCCCACTTTTGAGATATGGGATTGTCGCCAGTGATTTGGTATCACACGTGGGTTGGCCCCACAGATGGATTATTCGTGACTATGGTCACCAGTGATTTGGTATCACAATTGTGTCTTTGGACACCAGTGGTTTGGCACCACCAGTGGTTTGGTACCACACGGGGTAGAAAAGGAGTTATGGATGGCTAGGTTGGGTGCATTATACACATATGTTGCTTTGTTATAATTTGTGTAAGTATGTGGTATTTACCCGGGAGAGGGAATATGCACTGAGTCTTGGTGACTCACCTTCTCCCTTACTTTTTCAGGGGATTCGTGAGGTCGCGGATGAGGAGCCGGATGAACTCGAGGAGGCCATGCAATAAAATTTGATTTTTACATGAACTTCGATTTGGGGTACTTTAAATTTATTTTAATTTGGTCTTTGTTATTTTGGGTTTGTAATAAGGCCTCGTTAATTATGTTTTGGATTATTTTTATGTTTTGAACATGTTTTAAATATGGTTTATACATTTCATGATTATTATAATAAATTGAGCACAAAGTTTTCTAAACTACACAACGCGATGGTTTTTAAAACGTTACCAGCGGGTAACATAAATCATTTGATAATTTTAACAACTTAAGCGCTTTCGATAATTTAAATGATTTTCAAAAAATTAAGTTTCTACAATCAAATGCAAATGGTTTTCAAAGTAATAATTCGAGTTTTTCTTAAAATGATATAGCCTTTTCTAACTTATGATTTATTTACTTATTTTAAAGTTTTATGTAATTTCAAAGTAAATTTCAGTTTTAACTTATTTTCTACAAATAAAGAATTTCAATGAGTTTTTCACAAAAATTTAATTGTTAATTCGATTCTCTCAAAAATATTTTCCTTAGTGACATACCAAATTTGGTCGTGGCATATTGACCGGGTTTGGGGTGTTACAACAAATATAGAACAACAAAGAGTTTTTCATTAAAATTTTTATCGTGAACTCGAATTTCTTCAAAACGTTTTCCTCTGTGACACACCAGATTCGGTCGTGGCGTATTGACCGGGTTTGGGGTGTTACAAATTGGTATCAGAGCTAGGTTCAAAAGCTCGGCTGTGGGCCCGAAGCCCAAAATGTTTTAAAATACGGTCTTAAAATGTTTTTGTTTGAAATTATATGGTTTGAAAGGCATGGCACCGAGTCTCTGGCATCAATCCGCCCAGGTAAGTACCCTAGTCTTTGGTTGTGATTTTTGGATGCTATAAACTTTGAATGACTAAATAGTAGTAGGAACTACTCTAGAGACCCAAAACTCTAGGTTGGATGAACTCGCGAAAACAAAACTCTTTAATAAGAATTATGCATAAAATTGTGTTTTAAAGATAGTGGAATGATGACTAAGCATAAAACTTTTAATTTAGATAAGTCGAGACGTTAGACATGAGCACTCGAGATCGTGGTCATCATGGACGTGGTAAAGGCCAATGTGCTAGTGGCTGAGATAGGGTCTCATGATCGACTTGGGATTGATGAGCTGACTCAGATAGTTAAGGAAGTTTTGGAGGAGGTTAAAGGAATCGGTGAAGCACTTCGAGTTGGGTCTGTGGACTGTAAGAAGAATAGAGATCACGGTTCTCTAGGGTCACAATCTCGTTCTGTAAAACATGTCAAGGCATGATCGAACTTTTTGGCTTGCGATTACTGTGGATGGTGTCATTCGGGAGAATGTTGGAGGAAGTTAGGAGTATGCTTGAGATGCGGGTCTAAGGAGCATAAGGTTCGGGATTGTTTCCTCACTCTCAAGTCAGATATGTTTTGGTTGGAAGTGATGATTGAATGTAGGAAAAAATTTTGGTTAAGTGGTAGATAACGATTTGCTATTGTGGATTAGATGTTTGGTTGTGTGAAAAAAAATTCAAGATTAGGTTAAAAAGTACATTGTGGTTTTTAAGAGTAGAGTGCGCAGCGAAAGCATAGTGGTGTGTTTTGAGCAGTGTGTTAGTAGTTGGATTGGAAAATTTTGAGGATGAAATTTCTTTAAGGAGGGTAGAACTGTAACATCCCGAAATTGGGCCTAGTAGGATTGGGCCGATTGGGCTTTGGGTTTAGGAGAGATTAAAACCTTTAAGAATCTGAGAATGATGTTTTTGCAAATTGGATTTATTAGTTAAATGGATTTGGAAGGTTACGAGGTTTCTATGAATTCTCAGGTATATTTGGGTGCTTAGTATAGTTTTGTGAAGGCTTAGAATTATTAGCTAAGCTAGAATAATTTTTAGTTTGAAGAAATTAGTGAAGTGGATTAGGTGATCTTGACACTTAAGTTAATTTAAGTGTTAAATTAAACACATGTGGAGTTAGTGGCAAGGTGGTTAGGATGCATGAAGAGTAGCTTGAGGTTAGAGGTTCGAGTAGCATGTTTAACGTTTTGAAGACTTTGTTTTTATGCTTCCTAGTTTTAGTGTTGGTCAAACTTTAATTATGATAGGTTGGACTTTCAATTTTTTCTTTATGGTAAATTGAATATTGGTTTAGGAAAGTTTGTACTTTGGGAAAGGAATCTTACGGTTTATGGAAGGATGGGGGGACATAAGGCTTCGCTTAAGGGAGTTGTTTTGGAAACTCTCCTATGGCCATTAGTGCATGTATGTGGACGGCATGTGTGGCTAGGGGGTGGCCGAATGTTGATAGGAAGTTAAGGGGGGGAATAGTTGGTAAACTTTAGCATTTTGTGCATCATTTGGTATTTTTCTCTTCCTCTCCAAAAACTCCCTCTTTGGCCGAATGTACTTTAGGCATTTTTGTGCAATTTTGCTTTTGATTTAGCTCTCATTTGTGTTTGAACCAAATTCTAATTTTCTTTCTCTCTTTTCCCTTTTGAAACCGAAACCACATTTTGCATTTTTGTGCACTTTTCATCTTTGGTAAATTAGGTGTTGGCCGAACCTCTTACTCCCATTTTGCTCTTTTCTTTCTTTTGATATTGTTCAAAACCACTTTTCTTTTTGCTTTTCTTGGCCGAATCTTCCTTCTCCCCATTCCTCTTTTCTTCCTCTTTTCTTTTCTTCCACTTTTGTTCAAAACCAAAAACATCCATTTTCATTCTATTTTCTTCTTCCATTTTCTTCTTTCTTATATTTTCGAAATCTCCTTCTCCTATTTTATTTTCACTTTATTTTCCTTTCTTTTTCTCCACTCTAGTCGAATCCTAATTGTGTCTCACTCAACCACATTGCCGAAATTGTTTTGCCTTGAGAGGATCTTTTTGACCGAATTCATTATCTCTTCTCTTTCAACAAACCTTTTATTTTGGTAGTGGTATAGTGAAGTATTGATCATTTCTTTATTGATAGTCGACCATAGTCATACAAAGATCGTGTGGAAAAAATATTTCATCATTCAAGGATTTTGACAAACTCCATAGGCAAGTGACGATTTTTGGAATTGAATCGAAGTGTTAAGGTATGGATTTTTATACTTGTTATATCGTTTTAGATGGGCTACTAATCGATTTTGTTCGCTCGATTATTATCTTCTTTCCGTGAACGTTAGATTTTGGAGAATCAAGTATGGGTTCGAAGAGAGCAGTTAATAGTGTTTGGAAGAGGGGTGGTTCTGCTATACCCTCAAATTTCAAACAAAGGGCTGTGTCAGGAGTCCGAGACTTTCCACCGGGATATGGACCCTCTGCTGGCGATAATCGGTTATTTGAAGTCGTACGTACCCCCGAGCCATTGTTCGTTCGTGGTTCTTCATCGGGTTATGAACCATCAATCGGAGAGAAATCGCATATAGTTGTTATTCGAGATTCCGAGGGTATCGGCGAGCGGGAAAGTTTAGTTATCACTATTATCAGGTGTGTATCTTACACACTTTATAATTCGGTGATATGTATTTATATATATATATATACTAATCGTTTTATTAAAGTGAAAAACTATGAGATATTAATTTGATACCTTGATGGGTATGTGCAAGGATTCGGGTAAGTCCGTTTCAATATGATGTTAATATATGTTGATTGATATCATGATCTATTATTTAAATATGTTATATTATCATATCAAAGTATGATGGCATGATTGATACTCTTAATACATTGGTTTGGGAATGTGAGTGGAGGGGGAAGGATTTGATATCTGTGTCTTTGGACAATAGAGGTTTGGCACCTCCAGTGATTTGGTATCACATTTGTGTCTTTGGGACACCAGAGGTTTGGCACCTCATAGCGACTCGTCCCTTTGGTCTAGCACCACCGTGGGTTGGCCCCACTTTTGAGATATGGGATCGTCGCCAATGATTTGGTATCACACGTGGGTTGGCCCCACAACTTGATTATTCGTGACTTTGGTCACCAGTGATTTGGTATCACATTTGTGTCTTTGGGACACCAGAGGTTTGGCACCTCATAGCGACTCGTCCCTGTGGTCTAGCACCACCGTGGGTTGGCCCCACTTTTGAGATATAGGATCGTCGCCAGTGATTTGGTATCACACGTGGGTTGGCCCCACAGATGGATTTTTCGTGACTTTGGGTCACCAGTGATTTGGTATCACATTATTGGATATCGTGACTTTGGGTCACCAGTGGTTTGGCACCACCAGTGGTTTGGTACCACACGGGGTAGGAAAGGAGTTATGGATGGCTAGGTTGGGTGCATTATATGTATGTTGCTTGATTATAAATTGTGTAAGAATGTTGCATTAACCGGCAGAGGGATTATGCACTGAGTCTTGGTGACTCACCTTCTCCCTTATCATTTCAGGTGATTCGTGAGATCGCGGATTGAGGAGCCGGATGAACTCGAGGAGGCCATGCAATAAAATTTGATTTTACATGAACTTCGAATTGGGGTACTTTAATTTATTTTAATTTGGTTTTTGTTTTATTTTGGGTTTGTAATAAGGCCTCTTTAATTATGTTTTGGATTATTTATATGCTTTGGATATGTTTTAAATATGGCTTATAAAGTATTTGGTTAATTTAATAATTGAGCCCAAAGTTTTCTAAAATAATAAAAACGCAATGGTTTTAAAATCTTACCATCGGGTAATATAAATCGTTTGATAGTAAAATATAAATTAAGTGTTTTCTATAATTTTAATGATTTCCAAATATTAAGTTTCCACATTCAAATGCAAATGTTTTCAAATTAATAATTCGAGTTTTCTTAAATGATACAAATGTTTTCTAACCTATGATTTATCAACTAAGCTTTAAAGTTTTATTTATGAAATTTCAAAGTAAATTATCAGTTTAAACTTATTATACATCTGTTTTCTACAAATATAGAACAATAAAGATTTTTTCATTAAAATTTTTATCGTTAACCCGAATTTCTTCAAAACGTTTTCCTCTGTGACATACCAGATTCGGTCGTGGCGTATTGACCGGGTTTGGGGTGTTACATGACACAACAAACATCACATTTTCCATACCATACATACCATCCATCAACTTCTCCTAAACATATTAAATCATACAATTTATGCCATATCAATAGAAAATTACAATTCAAGCATGGTATTGCATTATTATTAACACAAGAACTTACCTCGAATGCCGAAACGGTCATTTTACCAACTTTCCCGATTTTTCGATTTTCCTCCAATTCTAGGTCCAAATCTCGTTTTTTGGGGTTATGGAGCATGGAAGCTTGAAACTAACCCTAGCTATGGAGAACCCTTGTAATTTTTTCCTAATGAAGAAGATGGACATATTTTGCATTTAAATTTTGTTTATAATTCATTTAATTCACTAAATTACCAAAATGCCCCTTAAAAAAGATCTTTTGAAAAACATACCCATTTTTGTCCACCAACTTAACAAATGGTCTAATTATCATTTAAGGACCTCCAATTTAAAAGTTCATAACAATTGGACACCTCTAACATGTAGAACTCAAGTTTTGTACTTTTTACAATTTAGTCCTTTTGACTAAATTGAGTGCCCAAACGTCGAAATTTTCGAACGAAATTTTCATGAAATCTTCTCGTGAAATCGTAGACCATAAAAATATAATAAAAATAAAATTTTCCTCGTCGAATTTGTGATCTCGAAACCACTGTTCTGACTAGGCCGTAATTCGGGATGTTACATTTCTCCCCCCTTTAAGGATTTTCGTCCTCGAAAATCTAACCAGAAGAGTGGTTTAGTTATTTCTCGTAATATTTACTATCTCATAATTAGTGCTAAAGAACTTTTATTTTAGCCTTCATTAAAATGCAGGGTCTTATTTAGCTTTCCCATATATGTATATTGAATAGAGCATCAATTAGGAGAAACATATATATCATCATGCGTATTTTCATAAAGTCCTACTAGATGGAATGTAATGGAATGCCAAAGAGACATAGAGCAATACATATTATGTACCAGTCGGCTACCAATACTTTTATCTATGCATCGTGATTTGAAAGCACTCCCATTAAACAAGGATTTTATTAGTGCGGCAGTAACCAAAAAAATATTTCCAAGAACAGTTAAACATACAGAATATCTCAGAAAAGACTGCCATAATCTGGTATCTTACGTTTCAACATTATTCCTTCAATTATTTCTGCCATCGTAAATCTCACAATATGCTTTTCATTAAAGAAGTTTAGTTCTGAAGAAATTTCCAGTTAATACATTTCCTTTCAGTATCTTATATGAATAAGTCGGTTTATCAAAGTTAATTTTTTTCACTAATTATGATATTGTATAAATCAAATAATTCTAGAGTCAATCTGATATTTCTCTAACTCTGTCCTTCACTTGTCAACCATCCTCGGTCTCTGATTATATCTATAGTTATTCTATAACTGAACTCTTTGATTCCACACTTAGGAACTTAATCAACATGATTCTCATGAATTTCCGTTATAAACACCTCATCGGTAAGGGGATGAGGTCGTATAGCCTCTAACTCGATTCTCACACATATATATACATATGACACATGTTTCATTATCAACATATGTCATTATAACTATACTACCCACTTCGAACAATTATCATTCATATTTGCCTTACATAAAAATTTCCAATTATCTCATTCAAACAAGTGCACTCATTCATACATTCTACGAAATTTGAATAACTTACTTATCACATTCACTAATCAAATTTAGTCAAGCATGCTACAGTATTTGAAGGTCAGAAAAATATGAATAAGCATATCACTGTATAAACTTTCATTTCACACATTATCACATATACACATTACGAATTCTTATTCATACTTTTCCGGGTTTAACTCATCATAGCTACACTTTATTCAAATACTTCAGTATCACTATCAAATGGTCGAATATAGCTCGGTTGGAGAGTATTTCTCTTTTAATAAGATCGACCTCAATCGTGTCGTAAGGCATCACACTATCACATATTGGTGGCATGTATAACTAGACTCTCACACTTGCTATGTTAGTCCGAGAACCGACTAAACCATAGCTCTGATACCACTAAATATAACACCCCTTACCCGTATCTTATGTCGAAACCGAGTACGAGGCATACCAGACTTAACAATACATTTGGTCAAATTAATTAACACATATACAAAATGACTTAGTCAAGCCCCTATACATGCCATAACTTAAATCATTTATAAATAAAGATACCCATAGATAGCTTGATAGTGTGGAGTGATCTCCGACGACCTCCAACCCGAGCTTGTTTAGTAGGACTCTGTAACATGGGAAAGAAAACGGGGTAAGCTTATAAAGCTTAGTAAGTTCACATGTAAAAATAATAAGCATTAACAATGAATTTAGCTTACTACTAAGCTGTCATAACTTGCATAAATAATGTTAAGTTCTTACTTTCCCAACTTAATCATTTGTAGTCTTATCAAAGCCTCAACATGACAAATCCTCAGAACAAGTTCTCAAATTGATACAATCATTAAATCACATGCTTATACCTTATTACTCATGTTCACATTAATCTATCTACTTGAATTGCTATCACTAAATTATTTATTTCTTGAGCTACAGAGCTCCGAATTTCAAAGCGCTAATTTTTCCTAAAACTAGACTTACATATCTTCATACCATAAAATTTCCAGAATTTTTGGCTTAGCCAATTAGTACATTTTATTCATTAAAGATTTCCCTATTTTACTATTTGACTTTTTTGACCTCACTTCACTACGAATCATTTATCTCATCGTACAGAGTTCATATGACCTTCTTATTTAGTTCATTTGAAAATAGACGCATTCAGGATTTCAGGAATATAAATTATATCCCACAATTATTTTTGTACAATTTTTAATTATTTTTCCAAGGCAGAATAAGGGATCACGTAATCATTCTGAACCAGTCTCACAGAAATTCAAGTATCTCAAAATATACGAATAATTTGATTTCTATGTCTCATTTATATGAGATAGACTCAATAAGATTTAAATAAATATCTCATTCAACTTATAATTCAATCTCTACTATTTTTAGTGATTTTTCAAAATCATGTCACTGCTGCTGTCCAAATAATTTCATTGTAAATTTTTGCTCTCTCTTTCACTTTAGTTGTGTTCATCACTTGCTTATACAAACCTTTCCAATTTCCGATTACATATCGAACATATTTTTCATACGTGCATTTTCAACATTTCTCAATTGGTCACATTCACACTTGCATTTATTCATAACATGATCGCACCAATCATCATTAGTAAATTATCTCGTTGAACCCCTTCGGAAAACGCCCCGATACTCGGTGGTCTTAGCACATAGCTCCACCTACACATAATTCGGCTTTCTTGTACACATGGTGAAGGTCTCTTATCAGCCATGTGACCTAGCCATTCCATCTCGTAGCTTTCTTGTCTACATGGTGTCCAACACTAGGAACCACTCATGCGACCTAGCTACTCATAACCGTAACTTTCTTGTACACATGGTATCCACACAGTATTACACATGTGACCTAGGTACATATGAAATTATTATCACGTAGCTTTCTTGCACACATGGTGAAAGTCCCTTGTCATCCATGTGGCCTAGCTACATATCAAATTTTTCCATCTAGTAGCTTTCTTGTGCACACGGTGAAGGTCCCTTATCACTCTTGTGACCTAGCTACATATTGTCCGTATCTCTCGATTTTCCGAAGGTTCAATCGAGAATTTCCCATTGCATTCATTTTCATATTTTAGTTATCACCCAATGATTTCCATAATATCTAGCAAAATAATTATTGTACAAGTAAAATAAATGCATTATTTACATATAAACTTTCTTGTCGAAATCTCGTCAGGTACAACCCTGTAGCAACTCATACAACCCATGTAATATTAATTTAACATTCAATTCTTGTAACATTAATTTTCCATTCAATTTCACATGACACAACAAACATCATATTTTCCATACCATACATACCATCCATCAACTTCTCCTAAACATATTAAATCATACATTCATGCCATATCAATAGAAAATTACAATTCAAGCATGGTATTGCATTATTATTAACACACGAACTTACCTCGAATGCCGAAACGGTCATTTTACCAACTTTTCTAATTTTTCGATTTTCCTCCAATTCTAGGTCCAAATCTCGTTTGTCGGGGATATGGAGCTTGGAAGCTTGAAACAAACCCTAGCTATGGAGAACCCTTGTAATTTCATCATAATGAAGAAGATGGACATATTTGGCATTTAAATTTTGTTTCTAATTCATTTAATTCACTAAATTACCAAAATGCTTCTTAAAAAAGATCTTTTGAAACATACCCATCCATGTCCATTTTTGTCCACCAACTTAACCAATGGTCTAATTATCATTTAAGGACCTCCAATTTAAAATTTCATAACAATTGGACACCTCTAACATGTAGAACTCAACTTTTGCACTTTTTACAATTTAGTCCTTTTGACTAAATTGAGTGCCCAAATGTCAAAATTTTCGAACGAAATTTTCACAAAATCTTCCCATGAAATCGTAGACCATGAAAATATAATAAAAAATAAAATTTTCCTCGTCGGATTTGTGATCTCAAAACCATTGTTCCGACTAGGCCCTAATTCGGGATGTTACAATATTTATTTTATTATTATTTTAATGTATAGAGTATGAATATATGATTGTGTGAAAGTTTCATTTAGAATTATTATCGTTTGGTTGGTTAATTCGGTAAAAAGGACTAAATCGCGTAAAGCGTAAAGCGTAAAACTTGAGTTATAATTGATAAAGGTGTCTAATAGTTGTAGAACCCTAAATTTAAGGTCCTTATATTGTAATTAGACCATTTTTATTATGGGTGGACAAATATGGACAAGCATTAAGTGATTTATATGTTTATTAATTAAGGTTAAAAATGTAATTTGGTAAATTAAGTTAAAATAAATAAAACAAAATGAAACCATCACATAATATCATTATCTTCAACCGGTTCTAAAGAGAAGAAAACCATTCTTTTAGGTTTTACATTTGGCCTTGGTTAAATTGCTCATTAAGGTACGATTTTTGTCCCATTTTTAATGATTTCTACTTTTTTGAGATCGTTGTAGCTAGGTCTAGATAGCCTATGGACTAATTTGTAAAATTGTTAAAGATTTTAGATTTTGTCATTGATGAATAAGTATGTGTTCTGAAGTTTCTTGATAGATTATGAATGCTTGTTGATAGATATACAAGTTTTGTTAAGTGATTTTTAGTAAAAATGCAAAATAGGGATTAGATTGAGAAATGTGTAAAGTTAGTTGTTAAAACGTGAAATAAATGAAAAATATGGGCTGGTAGGGGCATATTGGTAATTCGTCTAGCATGGGTATATTTGAAATTTCACTAATTTGTGATTTTAGGAAATAAAAACTAAATTGTGAAAAATGTAAAAAAATGTGGGGCAAAAGTGTAAATGTGTTTTAAAGTGTTTTGGACTAAATTGAATGAATAGTTGATTAAATAAGCTAATTTTGAATATATTTAGATCAAGAAATGCGGAATTCAGATTTAGATCGGGAAAAAACTAAAGTTATCAACTAATCGACTCGATTCGCCATTTTAACATATGAGGTAAGTTCGTATGTAATAAGCATTGTTAGAATTATGCTTTAAATGCTTTGATATTGCATAAATTGTGTATACGAGGTTATAGTAGCTTCGGCTATATATGGCACTTAGTGTGCAAGACCGAGATAGCTTCAGCTATATATGACACTTAGTGTGCGAGACCGAGATAGCTTCGGCTATGTAAGGCACTTAGTGTGCGAGATTATAATAGCTTCGGCTACGTACTGACACTTAGTGTGTGAGATGTCGAGTACTCGACAGTATTCCGAAAAGGTATGAGTTCATTACGAATTTATACAGCTATGTACATGTAAAGTATGAGATTCAAATAGAAGAAGCTATGAATTTGCATATAGGCATATGATTAAGCATATGGAAGGTTTGTTGTTATCATGAATTATATGTTAAATAGTTTAAATTGATGATTTGTGTATTATGATTTATTGAGTATATTTTGTACGAGATTACTAAGCTAAAAAGCTTACTTTGTTTATTTTTCCCGTGTTTTACAGTGAAATCAAACCTAGCTCGGATTCGAGGATCATCGGAGACATCGTCACACTATCCAACCATCACTTTAGTACTTTTGAACTTATGGCTTGGTCATATGGCATGTATAGGGACTTTGGTTATCTTGGCTATGTTTTGGTATTGATATTGGCCATTTTGATTGGCTTGTAAAAGTTTATGTTTTGGTTTGTATATATATTGTCATGTGAGTTGGTTTTGGATGGTGAATTTGATGATGTATATAAGTGTGGAAATAGCTTTTCTTTTGATTTGGTAATTGACCTATGTTGTGTGATTGAGGTGGATTTATGATACTCATTGATCTTAAGAAATTTTGAATGTCAATAGGTAATGAATTGAGAATTGGTATGATTGTGGAATTGAGCAGAATAATGCATATTTTGTAAATGGTCATTTTGATATTTTGAGAATACAAGGATTGTCATGAAATTAGATAGCAATATGTGGTATACATCATGCTTGAGTGGAATTGAAATATATGCCTATTGATGCTATTGTGTGCTATTTGAGAGGTGTAGGTGTGTAACAGTCTGGTTTAGACCCTAGTGAAAATAGTGGTTTCGGGACCACAAATCTAAGTCAGAAAAATATTTTAATATTATTTTCGTGTTTATAGCATGTGAATTGATATGTGTGAAATATTCGTGATTTAATTTATCCATTTGTGTGCTTAATTTGCAAAAAGGACTAAATTGCAGAAAATGCAAAAGTTGTGAGCTACTTGATATGTATGCGAAATTGACATGGCTTATTAATATGAAGTCCTTATTATACAAATAGAGTATGGATAGTGGGAATAGAAATTAATGACCAACCATTCTGTGTTACTATATATTTTTATTAAAGGTTAAATTTGTAAATTAGATAATAAGTAATATAATTATAGCACAAACATGAAAATAGGTCATTTTTATCTTGTTCTTGCTGAAAATAAGAAAAGAAAAAGAGTCGTCTCCAAGATTAGGGTTCGGGACTTCTAAGTATTAATCAAGGTATGTTTTTGTTTCGGTTTTTGATAATTTCTACATTTTTGTGATCGTTGCTTCGTGTTCTCTTAAGCCCATGTCTCAATTTCTGAATTTGATGAAGATTTCAAGTATGCCATTGATGATTATATGAGTTTAATGATGTTAGTTGATGAATTATGGAAGCTTGATATGAGATTTATAAGTTTTGTCTTTGGACTTTTGATGAATTTGAGTAATTTGAACTAAATTGAGAAAATGATATTTTGAGGGACTAAAATGTGAAATAAATGAAATATGTGGGTTTAAATGAGTTAGAAGAATATTGTAACACCCCAAACTCGGCCTAGACATTATGGTCGATTCTGGCGATGTCACATTGAAGTGTTTTCCGAAAACATAGTTTGGTTGGAAAACCTGTTCTGTATTAAATCTCGTTTATGATCTTTAACGGAAATTTCAAGGTATTCTGTTTTTAAAACTCAAGTTGTTTTTAGCATATTGTTGATTATATTAGTTTGTTACAATACTTCAAAACAATGTTTGATGCGAAAGCTTTTATAGTATGTTACGAAAATGTGGTGTTTTGAAAAGCATTTATCTTTTGAAAATCCACGTCCTAATACTCTCAGATATGAATTAATCTAAGTAAAATCCCAAATTACAAGTTAAAATTTAAAGAGGCCTTATCACAAAAATAAATACCCAAATTAAATTTCTTGTAAATGAAAAGTCAAATATAAAAGCAAGTGCGGTTGTGTGGCCACCTTCGAATCCCTCGCAGCACTGATTCGCCTAAGACTGGGGATTACTTGTACAGATAAATCGAGGGGTGAGTTTACGAAAACTCAGTGTGTAATCCCATCTAAGCAAGTGCAGACTCGGCCTAAGCCCAAATCAATAACAGTTCAGTTGGGCCTTAGAACATTACTGTAATACCCCTAACCCGTAACCATCGCCGGTTTAGAGTTAAGAGGCATTACCAGACAATCAGAAACCTTTACGGACATTTCATAACATAATCTGACCATTCATATCAAAGTGTTCCTTAAATAGGTCTATGAGACCTTAATCATGCTTTAGAAAGGGGCCGGGACTAAACCGAAAACAGACAGAAATTCTTAGAAATTTAAAAAATTTTCAAAGGTACAGAGGTCACACGCCCGTGTAAGCAGCCGTGTGCCTCACACGGCCTCAAACACGCCTGTGTGTCTAAGCCGTGTCAAAACAGGGCATACATATTGACTTGTCCACACGACCGTGGACACGCCCGTGTGTCTCACCTGTGGCCACTACTGACTTGCAACACACGGCCAGTCACATGCCCATGTGTCCTGCCCGTGGTCAACACTGACATGATCCACACGGCCAAACACACGCCCTGTGTCTTGCCCATGGTCGAGTCTGACTTGTTTTGAAATGCAACCACGAAGGACACGGTCTAGCCACATGCCCGTGTGCTCAACCGTGTAGGCAATTACAAGCCATTTCCAAAGCCAAAATGCCACCCACAATTTGGGTCATCCTTACAAGAACAATTAAGCATCAATCCAAGCAACATAGGCAACCAAAACATACCAAAATGTTCATCATTTCTAACCACTTATGAGCTCAACAATCACACCAACTTATAAGTCATTTAGCTCAACTTATTCACAAACATTTCTAAACATAACTCATCCACAACTTACCATCAATAATATGCTAACTATGCATCCATAAGCTTACCATTATTATGACCATTTCATTAGCCATCAAACCGTATCAAAACTAAGCATCATAAGACATGGCTACACATCCATAACACAACCATTTATCTAGCCATATCACATGGCTATATACATATCTCAAACATACTCCAAAACAACTAGCCTATGCATGCCATACTTTAATATCTATACATTTTCAAAAGGTACCAAAATGTGATTTGAGTAGTCTGATAACAATCCTCGACAATTCCTGAGCCCTTAGTAGCTTTGACGATCTATAAAACAAAGCGAACACACACTCAGAGTAAGCTTTCAAAAGCTTAGTAAGCCATATACAAATAAACTTAACATAAAATGCACATAATCATATTGAAACAATGTCATTAATATTTCTCATTTGCAATTTCATATTATGTTCTTTGGCTCATTTGTTTATCCTTAGAATGCCAACGTATCACATCTCAAAGCTTCACTTATGCTCATAACACATTTAAGCATATATCACATATTTTCTCATCAAATCCATACATATATTCACATTGGTAAGTTTATATATATACACTTACCTTTCATACACATACATAGTATACCTTTCAGACGTACTTGACTCGTTTATACATTTCACGTAGTCTCTTATTTCTCGAATTTTCCCATTGAACCGTTCAAAATCAAATAGGAAGCTTGAAATACTCAGAACGGTCGTACAATGCCAACGTCCCAGACGTGGTCTTACATGTAACCAAATATCGATGCACTGTCCCAGACAGAGTCTTACACGAATCAATATGATGCCAATGTCCCAGACATGGTCTTACACGTAATCTTAGATCGATGCCAATGTCCCAGACGTGGTCTTACACGAAATCTCAAATCAATGCCAACGTCCCGGACGTGGTCTTACATGATATCACATATAGAATATATATGTCATGACATATGGAATCCTATCTATTCCTAGGTTCATACGGGACTTTTTCGGATGTTGACACCATGTCGATACTATCTCGGATTTCATATTGTAACACCCTATACCCAAGACCGATGCTAGGACTGGATACGAGGCATTACCATGCTTAAACTCACTTCAACATGTACTTACGGGCTGTAAAATTTTGAACCAACTTAAAACTTTTCTTTCTTGATCATAACATGCATATTATGGGCCTACGAGGCCTTAAACATTTATCTGAACGCCTCCGGACACTTCATCTAACTCTCATCTTAGAAGCAGGGTTCACACGCCCATGTTGCTTGAGGACATGCCCGTGTACTCATTTACACGCCCATGCCTACAACCGAGGAAGGTTACTGACTTTATTCACACGGCTTTGACACGCCCGTGTCTACCAATCGTGTGAACCTACTGACTTCAACCACATGGCCTAAGCACACGCCCATGCTTTGAACGTGTGTCTTAGACGGCTCATACTCACGGCCGTGTAAAATGACCGTGGTCTAACTTGATTTAGAACATTAAGGTGCAGGGTTAACACGGTCTAAACACACGCCCGTGTGTCTAACCGTGTAGGCAATTAAAGGCTATTTTCCAAGCCATTTGCCTCCCTTAAATTAAGATCAACTCAACTTCAACCAATACAAATCATTAATAATAAAACTTTTATGAACATTACTACATATTTCATTGGCATCTATATACAAACAACTTAAACACGTTTGGCCAACCACTTAGCCATATACAAAAGAATAATAACTTAATAGCCTATATAATGGCCTTACAAAAAAACATGTTCTCAAAATGAATGATTCCTATACATGCCATACTTAGTAATATAATTTGGCTATACCAAAATAAGGGTCGATAGTGTACTATGAGCTCCGACTCCACTGATCCACAATTTAGCTTGGCGGGACTACATAGAAAGAAACAATCAAAGACGTAAGCATTTAGCTTAGTAAGTTTGCATGTATAACACATAAAAATATAAACTTGCTTCATATAAACCATTTGACATAAGAATGGTATCATTATCTCTTCCATAAAGCTTACTTACTCATACATGATTCTTACTTGTCCCATGGTACTTACTAATCTCATACTTGTAAGGTAACAAGGTACCTGTATATCTTGATCACAATGATCAGCATACTTAAATATAATAATCATGTCTTCTAATTCATCATTCATAACGTGAATAATATTCAATTTCAATTTGATAATGGCTTTGCTTTCTTAACATTATTGTTTTCACATTTTAGCTTTGCTCATTTGCCCAATGAATTTCTATGAATTACCGGGAATACTAGATCTCTAGTCATGTACTTGATGCCAATGCCATACTCTAAATATGGACTTATGTGGAAGATCTCTTCTTGAATCAATGCCAAGCTTGCCTTGGTCTTACTCGATAACTTATTTAATGCCAAGCTTGAGTCCTTGGACTTACATGATAACTTGTTTAATGCGAAGCTTGGGTCATTGGACTTACATGATAACTTGCTTAATGCCAAGCTTGGGTCCTTGGACTTACATGATAACTTATTCAATGCCAAGCTTGGGTCCTTGGAGTTACATGATAACTTATTCAATGCCAAGCTTGGGTCTTTGGACTTACATGATAACTTGTTCAATGCCAAGCGTGGGTCCTTGGACTTACATGATAACTTATTCAATGCCAAGCTTGGGTCCTTGGCTAAATTTTTAAACCTGCATGTTAGCTCATCAAATAGCTAAAAATAGCTTACTCATGCTACCGGGACTTCAAAAATACGAAGAATATCAAAAACCGGGCTTATGAGCACTTACTAGCAAGCTTCAAAAATTGAAGAACCCTAGTTATGGCTTCTTTCAATTTTCAGCAATGGGGGAAGAAGATGATGAGATTTTTATCATCTTTTTCCTATTTTAAACATTTATTAGACAAATGACCAAAATGCCCTTCCTCTTAAAAATTTCTATAACACCATCTCAAGGCCAATTTTTTCCAAAATAATATTTTTGGAAAAATTGCTATTTAAGGACTTCTAATTACTATTCTAAAGCTATTTCATACAAAAAGCTTCTAGAAACTCATATTTTGCAACTTTTTACAATTTAGTCCTTTTGGACCAATCCACTACAATTTAATAAAATTGCTTCATGAAACATTCATACTAGCATGCAAACATGGCATAAACTTTGTAAACTCATAAATTCATCTCAGATTCGTGGTCTCGCACCACTATTCCGACTAGGCCCTAAATCGGGCTGTTACAATTCTCCCCCACTTAGGGATTTTCGTCCTCGAAAATCTTACCAGCAAAAAGGTTTGGATACTGGTTTTTCATATTCTCTTCTGTTTCCCATGTAGCTTCCTCTATCCCATGTCTTTGCCACAATACTTTCACTAAGGCAATACTTTTATTTCTCAATTGCTTGACTTCTCGAGCCAAAATTTTGACTGGCTCTTCACTATAAGTCATGTCGGGATGAATCTCTATCTCTGATGGGGTAATCACATGTGAAGGGTCTGATCTGTAGCGTCGCAACATTGACACGTGAAACACATCATGTATCTTTTCTAATTCTGATGGCAGGGCCAAACGATAAGCTACCGGTCCAACTCTCTGAATAATCTCATAAGGTCCAATGAAACGTGGGCTTAACTTGCCTTTCCGACCAAACCTGAGGACTTTTCTCCATGGTGACACTTTCAAGAAAACTTTATCCCCGACTTGGTATTCTATCTCTTTTCTCTTTAAATCTGAATAAGACTTTTGTCTATCTGATGCAGCTTTTAAACATTCTCGTATCACTTTAACTTTTTCTTCAGCTTCTCTAACCAAATCAACCCCGTGAATTTGGCTTTCTTTAAGTTTAGTCCAAAATAAAGGCGTTCTGCTCTTACGCCCATATAAAGCCTCATAAGGCGCCATCTTTAAGCTTGACTGAAAACTATTATTGTAGGCAAATTCTATCAATGGGAGAAACTTTTCCCAACTGTTTTGAAATTCAAGAACACAACACCGGAGCATATCCTCTAGTATTTGAATTACTCTTTCCGACTGACCGTTAGTTTGAGGATGAAAGGTTGTGCTAAAACTCAATCTTGTACCCAAGGCTTCTTGCAGTTTCTTCCAAAATCTGGATATGAATATTGGATCTCTATCCGATATGATCGATAAGGGAATTTCGTGAAGCCTTACTATTTCTGAAACATACAAGTTTGCCAACTTGTCAAGTGAGTAATCCACTCGTACGGGTATAAAATGGTCCGACTTAGTGAGTCTATCAACTACAACCCATATAACGTCTTTCCTGCTTGGTGACATCAGTAAACGCGTTACAAAATCCATAGTAATATAGTCCCATTTCTACTCGGGAACCAAGATGGGCTGAAGTAAACCAGAAGGAACTTGGTGTTCAACCTTTACTTGCTGGCAAATCATGCACTTGGAAACAAACTCTGAAATGTCTTTCTTCATTTTCGGCCACCAATATAGTTGCTTCAAGTCATTATACATCTTAGTGCTACCCGGATGTACAGATAAACACCCGTTATGTGCCTTGTGCAAAATTCTCTGAATAAGTTATTCCTTTCTTGGTACACAAACCCTATCTCTAAACATCAAATATCCATTAGAATCAATCTGAAAGTCAGAATTAACATCTGACTCACACTGAGTTCTCTTGACTTGCAATTCGTTATCTTCTTTCTGAGCCTCAAAGATCCCTTGAAGAAACATTGGTCTAGCTCTCAACTCAGCTAGAATAGAATCATTGTCGGATAAGGTCATCCGCAAATTCATTGCCCTTAATGCAAAAAGGGTCTTCCTGCTCAAAGCATCAGCGACCACATTCGCCTTTCCTAGATGGTAGTCAATGATCAACTCATAGTCTTTGATCAACTCTAACCATCTCTGTTGCCTTAAGTTCAACTCTTTTGCGTCATCAAGTACTTCAGACTTTTGTGATCAGTAAAAATCCGGCATCTTTCACCATATAAATGGTGTCTCCAAATCTTCAAAGCGAAGACTATAGTAGCCAACTCTAAATCATGCGTCGGATAATTCTTTTCGTGAGGCTTCAACTGTCTGTAGGCATAAGCAATCACCTTGCCTTCTTGCATAAGTACACAGCCTAATCCATTTAAGGATGCGTCGCTATAAATTATAAATTCCTTCCCTGATTCGGGTTGTACTAAAACTGGAGCTTCTGTCAGCATTGCTTTCAAATTCTCAAAACTTTGTTGGCATCTTTCTGTCCACTCAAACTTCACATTTTTCTGTAACAATTTAGTCATCGGGTTGCAATCATGGAAAACCCCTTGACAAATCGCCTGTAATAGCCGGCTAGGCCCAGAAAACTTCTAATTTCGGAGATGTTCTTAGGTGGCTTCCAGTCCATTATGGCTGAGATCTTACTAGGATCTACTCGGACTCCATCTCTCGAGACAATATGTCCAAGAAATCCTACTTCCTTGAGCCAAAACTCACTTTTACTGTACTTGGCATATAACTGGTTTTCTCGAAGAGTCTGCAAAACTATCCGAAGATGTTCAGCATGCTCATTCTCATCTTTGGAATAAACCAGTATGTCGTTAATAAAAAAAGACCACAAACTTGTCAAGGTATGGCCTAAAGATGCGGTTCATTAAATCCATGAATACCGCAGGCGCATTGGTCAACCCAAAGGGCATAACTAAAAATTCATAATGCCCATACCTCGTTCAAAAGGCAGTCTTGGATAAATCTGAATCTTTCACCCTCAGCTGGTAGTACCCTGATCTTAAATCTATTTTAGAGAACACAGTAGCTCCTTTCAATTGATCAAACAAATCATCGATCCTAGGCAATGGGTACTTGTTCTTTACAGTCACTTTATTAAGCTGACGGTAATCTATGCACAATCTCATGATGTCATCTTTCTTTTTTCACAAATAAAACCGGAGCACCCCATGGTGAACAACTTGATCTTGCAAAACCCTTATCAGTCAATTCTTGCAACTGTAACTTCAATTCTTTCAACTCTATTGGAGCCATCCTATAAGGAGTAATAGATATCGGTATCGTACCGGGAACTAACTCAATACTGAACTCAACTTCTCTAACTGGTGGTAGTCCCGATAATTCTTCGGGAAAAACATCCACGTACTCACATACTATCGGTACTGACTATATCCTCAGCTCTGTTTCTTTATCGTTCATCACAAAGGCCAGATATGCTTCATACCCTTTTCTTAAACATCTCTGTGCTGTCATAATAGAAATCATTACCGGCAATATATCATGTTCATCTGATTTGACATGAAGAACATCCCCACTTTCACATTTCATTTCTATGCACTTCTTCCCACAATTAACTATTACTTTATGAGTAGTCAACTAGTCCATACCAAGAATGAGGTTAAATTCATCAAATGGTAACAATATAAGATTTGCTTTAAAGCAATGACCTCTAATCATTAGTGGACAATCTTTACATACTTTATCAACTAACACACTCTTGCCTAAAGGATTAGACACCTTAATCATGAATTCTGCCGTATCTATAGGCATACTCAAATCAGATACTAATTTCATACAAATGTAAGAGTGTGTGGATCCGAGATCTATTAAGGCAATAACTTTAGAATTGTACAGAGAAAAGGTACTCGTAATAACATTAGGAGAATATGCCTCTTCGCGAGCACGAATGGCATAAGTCCTTGCAAGCGCTCTACCCTCGGGTCTCGCGGCCTGGTCTCTAGGGTTACTTCTTCCACTTGCCCCACTTCCTGGGTTTTTCTGCGGTCTCCCTCTGACCATATTCCCGAATCTCGTGTTTTGAGTTCTTTCTTCTTTCATCATCTCTAGACAATCTTTTATGAAATGGTCTTGGGATCCACATCTAAAACATGCATTTTCATGTGCTCGGCACTCTCTGAGATGAAGTCTGCCACACTGTGGACATTCAGGTCTGTCAGGTCTAAAATTTCCAACACTTGTAACTGAAGTCGTCTGTGCTTTATTTCCCGAATACTGCTTACTCTTGTCTTTTCTTGAAAACCCAGTGGAAGTAGCTGATCGAGCAGGGAAATCTCTTGACTTCTTGGACGAATACTGGAATGACTTATTCCACTGTCTCATTTTAGAGTCACGAGACTCCATTTCAGACTTCTTCTTCTCCTTTACTAGTTTTTCGGCTTTACAAGCCCTTTCTACTAGCACAACAAATTCTTTTAATTCTAGGACAGCAACAAGCAATTTGATGTCCTCATTTAACCCATCTTCAAACCTTTTACTCATGATGGCCTCAGTGGATACACATTCGCGAGCGTACTTGCTAAGTCGTACAAACTCCCGCTCATAGTTGGTTACAGACATCTTTCCTTGCTTTAACTCTAGAAATTCTTTTCTTTTCTGTTCAACAATCTTTGACTAATATACTTTTTCTTGAACTCTTCTTGGAAGAATTCCCATGAAATATTTTCCCTTGGTACTACCGACACAAGGGTGTTCCACCATTGGTAAGCAGAGTCACTTAAGAGAGAGACTACACACTTCATGCATTCCTCAGGTGTGCATGACAACTCATTAAATACCCTAATGGTATTTTCCAACCAGAACTCAGCTCTTTCTGGATCATATTCCTTTTTAGCTCGGCATTCTTCTGCCCCATGTTTCTTGATCATATCGATTGAAGGTTTATCTCCTCTTACCACCTTTACTACTTGAGGGGTTGCAGGAACAGGTTGTGGAACAGGCGGTGGTGGAGGGGGTTGTGCATTCGGGTTCGCTCGAATGAACTCTGTATACCATGTGTTCATCATGTGGAGGAAGGCTTCTCTAGCCTCTTCTCCTCCCCTTTGACTCACCGTAGTGGGTCTATTCTCATTTTTGCTCGGCACTGTCCCCTCAGTGGGAGACGGCAGCATTTCCTTTGGAATCCATTTACTATATGTATAAACAAAATTTTAAGTAGTCAGGAGTCGTCACACTATCATTATAAAAACATTCTTAGGTATGGCATGTATAGCTAAACTCGTGTTTATGCTACGTTAGTCCTAGAATCGACTAAATCGTAGCTCTGATACCACTAAATGTAACACCCTATACCTGAGACCGATGCTAGGACTGGATACGAGGCATTACCATGCTTAAACTCACTTAAACATGAACTTACGGGCTGTAAAATTTTGAACCAACTTAAAACTTTTCTTTCTTGATCATAACATGCATATTATGGGCCTACGAGGCCTTAAACATTTATCCGAACGCCTCTGGACACTTCATCTAACTCTCATCTTAGAAGCAGAGTTCACACGCCCATGTTGCTTGAGGACACGCCCGTGTACTCATTTACACGCCCATGCCTACAACCGTGGAAGGTTACTGACTTTATTCACACGATTTTGACACACCCGTGTCTACCAACCGTGTGAAGCTACTGACTTCAACCACATGGCCTAAGCACATGCCCATGCTATGAACATGTGTCTTACACAGCTCATACACACGGCAGTGTAAAATGACCGTGGTCTAACTTGATTTAAAACATTAAGGTGCATGGTTAACACGGTCTAGACACACACCCGTGTGTCTAACCGTGTAGGCAATTAAAGGCTATTTACCAAGCCATTTGTCTCCCTTAAATTAAGATCAACTCAACTTCAACCAATACAAATCATTAATAATATAACTTTTATGAACATTACTACATATTTCATTGGCATCTATATACAAATGACTTAAACAAGTTTGGCCAACCACTTAGCCATATACAAAAGAATAATAACTTGATAGCCTATATAATGGCCTTACAAAAAAACATGTTCTCAAAATGAATGATTCCTATACATGCCATACTTAGTAATATAATTTGGCTATACCAAAATAAGGGTCGATAGTGTGCTATGAGCTCCGACTCCACTGATTCACAATTTAGCTTGGCGGTACTACATAGAAAGAAACAATCAAATACGTAAGCATTTAGCTTAGTAAGTTTGCATGTATAACACATAAAAAAATAAACTTGCTTCATATAAACCATTTGACATAAGAATGGTATCATTATCTCTTCCATAAAGCTTACTTACTCATACATGATTCTTACTTGTCCCATGGTACTTACTAATCTCATACTTGTAAGGTAACAAGGTACCTGTATCTCTTGATCACATTGATCAGCACACTTAAACATAATAATCATGTCTTCTAATTCATCATTCATAACATGAATAATATTCAATTTCAATTTGATAATGGCTTTGCTTTCTTAACATTATTGTTTTCACATTTTAGCTTTGCTCATTTGCCCAATGAATTTCTATGAATTACCGGGAATACTAGATCTCTAGTCATGTACTTGATGCCAATGCCATACTCTAAATATGGACTTATGTGGAAGATCTCTTCTTGAATCAATGCCAAGCTTGCCTTGGTCTTACATGATAACTTATTTAATGCCAAGCTTGAGTCCTTGGACTTACATGATAACTTGTTCAATGCCAACCTTGGGTCCTTGGACTTACAAATAACTTATTCAATGCCAAGCTTGGGTCCTTGGACTTACATGATAACTTGTTCAATGCCAAGCTTGTGTCCTTGGACTTACATGATAACTTATTCAATGCCAAGCTTGGGTCCTTGGACTTACATGATAACTTATTCCATGCCAAGCTTGGGTCCTCGGACTTACATGATAACTTGCTTAATGCCAAGCTTGGGTCCTTGGCTTGGTCTTATACGGACTTTCTTATCTCATGTACTGGACCGTATATCCAAGGTAATTCATCTTCAATCGGGACTTTCTCTTTTTTAATCTTATTGACTTCTTTGTTTAACATAACATTAAACCATTCATGATAACAATGTATATTATACTAAGCAATTAAAAGATAAAATCATAAAGCTTAGAACTCATACAAACTTACCTCAAAATACAAAATGTATGTAGTTAAGCAATTTAGTCCTCGACTTTGTTCTTGCCTCGGTTTCGATACGGGCTTCATTTTTCTTGATCTATAATCATAAATAGATCATTTAATAATCATATTGACTAAATTGACTCATAATTCATACTTTGGCAAAATTACTAATTTGCCGCTATACTTTCTCATATTTGCACTTTTGCCCCTAGGCTCGTAAAATGATTTTCATGCAACTTTCTTAAACATCATGCTTAGCTGAATCATTTTCTCTACTATGGCAATCATCAATTCTGTCTAGTTGTAGCATGTATGACCAAATTTTATAATCATTACAAAAAGGTCCATACTATCATTTTTCATGAAATTTCTTAAGGAAAAGATGTTTATCTAACATCAAACTCTCATAAACTTCCATAAAACATCATTTAGCATGCATGTCATACATGGCTAAATTATTAAACCTACATCTTAGCTCATCAAATAGCTAAAAATAGCTTTCTCATGCTACCGGGACTTCAAAAATATGAAGAATATCAAAAACCGGGCTTATGAGCACTTACTAGCAAGCTTCAAAAATTGAAGAACCCTAGCTATGGCTTCTTTCAATTTTCGGCAATGGGGGAAGAAGATGATGAGATTTTTATCATCTTTTTCCTATTTTAAACACTTATTAGACAAATGACCAAAATGCCCTTCCTCTTAAAAATTTCTATAACACCATCTCAAGGCCAAAGGCACATGCTATTGAGGAGGAAGTTGCTATGGAAGTGGAGGACGTCCGTGTTGAAGTTGTGAATGAGAAGGCTGAGAAAGAAAATATTGAAACAGAAGCTACTGGGAAAGAATCTGTTGAGGACATTGTTAATGCATCCGAGTTTGTGGATGCAAGTAATGATAATCTAGAGCAAGATAGAGCTAGATCGGCAAAAGCTGCAGAGCTAACAAGTAAGGAGCACCACAATTTGTTGGCTATAATGGTCACCTTGAGTGACCCGTCCTACATAAGAAGCAGCCAATGATGCTGGGGCAGTGCCAGAAATTAAGGAGCGATCCGAGGACCATGTGAAGCCCAAACAAAGAAGAGAAAGCGTTCTAAAGATAAAAGGCACAATAAGTAGGAGAAAAAAATAAGGAAAAAGAAACATCATGTAGCCACATTGATGGCCGAGGAAAACTGAGTTAGTTTGTTTTAAGTTTTAGATAAAGTATTCATGCATTGCATGTAGCTGTAATTTTCATTTTGTTCGTGAACATTATCATTGCATTGTTATTGTCATCGTATTTTAACCTTAGTGCATTGGGGACAATGCAAACTTTAATTTTTGGGGAATACATGTTGGGATTGGAAATACACCCATGTTTCAAATTTTTTTAATATTAATGAAGCATGCAAGGTCTATTTGTGGTTAATGCAAATGTGTTGAAAATTTTTGTTACATTCGATGCTTAATTCTTAAATCATGTGAACTATCAATGAATGAGTTGGATAAATTTGACTGCATGTTGTATCTTCAATTCTTTGATGAATGATTTAGGCTGAATTAGTAATGGATGACTAGTAGCATTCCTTGAATCTTGAATGAATCTACCTTTTACAACTATTCATATGTATATATAGTTATGAATAAGAGACACTCCAAAGTGGGTGTATTGTGAAATGTGAAAAAGGGAACACTCTAATTCAAGTGTTAGAAAAATGAATCTTGCCAAAGGTTGTAGTTGCATGAGTGTGTGTCGGGGCAATTATATACTCCATAGGGGTTTGTTGCCCTCCATCGTTACTTCTCAGGAACAAGGGTACAGTAATTCAACAATATCCCTTATTCACAATATATATATATTGTACAACAAAATACTGTATTGGTAGATAGAATTTAAGATTTGAAGCATGGTGCTGGTTTTAATGAAGATGCAATCTTATTCATTCATACTTATGTATTGTCGATGCAATATTTTGTCATTTGAATTTGAATCATTCATTGGAATTTTAGGTAAGTCAAGTTGCTAGAATGATCATTTACCTTAGTGATTTCTTGTGTAACCTTGCCAGTTTCTGTTTTACTTGAGGACAAGTAAAAACTCAAGTTTGGGGGTGTGATAGTACTAGAAAGAACATATGTTTTCTCCCTACTTATTGGTTAATTTGTTCCCTTTTAGTTATCTTTAGCACATATTTTAGTATTTTCAATTTAGTAATTTACATTTTATGACTTAGTGGATTTTAGCTTATTTACCCTTAAGTTTGTCATATTTTGGTACTAATGTCACTACATGAGTAATTTTAGATTGCGCCCAGAATTATCGCCGCATCTGACAGTTGTCTGAATAGAAACAAAAATGCGTGTGCGTCTAGTCTGGTACAACTAACTTGTACGTACAGAGGCAGCATGATTATGATGAAAGGACATCTGGGCTATTTGGGGAAAAATATAAATATTCACATAAAAAGAAAAAAAAAAAGGAGAGAGCTTTTTGGATCATCTTCTTGAACTTATCCATTGAAGCTTTCAGCTATGGTGGCTTCAGCTCTGACGGGTAAATCGATGTGAAAAGGATGCAGCTTAGCTCTTGACGAGGAGCCGTGAGTGCGACACAAGAAGGAATAGATAGATTCAAGCTGAGTTATCTAGGAATAGTATTCTCCACTTGTTTCTTTTAATTTTCTTTTCTAAGCACTGGTGATTACTTTTTATTTCATGTTAGTATGAAAGTGCACATGATTTCTGGGTTAATTGTTATTTTATTCAATCTTACTTCTGCGATTTAATCCTTGGGTTTGAATGTTTGTAGCATGGTGATAAACCGTAAAAGTAACATATTTTAAGCCCACATTTAGCATGGTTTTGGATGATTTAAGGCTTGAATTATGTAATTTGGTGCTCTTAATCCTTTGTTTTCATGTTTTATACTCAGAAGAGCACTCAGAATATGGGAGTCCATAGATCGAGTTAATGCAATTCTAAGGGTTTTACTTAGAAAGAGATTTCAATTAATCAACCTAGGGTTAGATGTTAGTCGCCTCGAGAGAGGGATTAATATACGTTAGGGAATCCTACGGATCAGGTCAAATGAATAAATCGCCTGGTTCAGAGTTAGGTAACAAGTGAAGTCTAGGTGGATTCTTCCTTGGGTATCGTTTTTCATCAAAGTTATTTTCCCAATTTCATTCTTCTTTGTCTTAGAGTCTTCATTTTAGTTGTTAGTTAATTTTAGATTAGATAAAGATTCATTTAATTATTAGGCTAAATAATAAAAAGAGAGTTAGTATGAGTACTTTTGGTTCATTTGGGTTTGACAATCCGGTCTTGCCTTAACTATACTATTGTTCGATAGGTGCACTTGCCTCGCATCGTTGTCATAGTTAGTTTCCAGGTTCGATCATTCTTTATATAAATTTTAAGACTTTGACATCACATAAAAACAACGATCACATGGAAGTGTTATTGCGGTCACTGACACTGGAAGATGCTGTGACAGTTCAAGCTAACAAGCATGACAACGGAAGTTGCTTGAGTATTAGAGAAATTTAATGTACTTGTTCTTAATAGTGTTCCATTGCCATCATCGGAAGGTGTGGCTAATGTGCATGTTTAAGTCTTTGATTAAATATAGAAGTTAAGCTTGGTAAGATATTCATTGCAATTTAATGCATTGACAATCACCTATCCTTTTATACCTTGTGAGCACTTAGCATTCTATTGAATATTCACGTTGGGGATCCCAATTTATCAGTATCATATTTTATCTTATTTTTTTCAAGTTATTGCTTAGAAAACTACATTCACAACTTATCCCATTCCTATCTAATTATTGCAATGACATTGATAGACAAAAGACAACCATCCTTGTGGGATCAATATCCAACAGACTCGTACCTATCTACTATAATTGAATCGACAGTGTACACTTGCACATTATTCCTATGACATTAACAGCCGATCAAGTTTTTTTTAATAAAATCTATTTTCCACAAACACTTGACTAAACTTGAACTTCTAAGATCGTCGCAACATTTTGTAAAAATAAGATTTCTTCTCAAGTTATGTTTTAAAACGATCGTGTTCAAATAAAATATTAAGCACGAATTTTCAAAAATTAGATCTATTTATTTTAACCCACGTTTTAGCCCTTTCCATGGTCCATGTGATCACTTAGGTTAGGCCATGATATCTGGGCCCAGTTTGATGGGTTACAACGGAGTAGTGAGATGCATGAAACATTGCTTATACACTAAAGCAAGCCAACTAAATAAATCATCACAGTAGCATGATTTGGCACTATTCAACAAGAGTCAATTGGATTGATTTGACACTTTCCATGACTGGTCAAATAGTAGCAAAGATCTTCGTCAGCTTCTCTTTAAGTTCCCCTGAGTTTTTGTGGGAAATTAGGTGATTTGGGTTAGATTAGCATCGTCACTTGTCAAGTCCACAGTAACGGGTCAGAAAGTTTATATCTAGGGTGAAGACAATTTAGATGACTTTATTTCTAGTTTATGATTATGGTTTTTCTCTTACTAGCCAAAATGGTTTCTTCTTATTTGTTAAGTTAGAGCCAAGATTTTGTTTAACTTTTGGATGATTCAACCTTCTTGTAACATCCCAAAAATCGGGGGTTAAGAGAATCGGCTTGTGAATCAAGAGAGAGACTGGCCGTGCCCTAATTTTTTATTTGTGGGAAAATTAGGGATTTAGGTTAGGTTAGCATCGTCACTTGTCAAGGCCACAGTAAGGGGTTAGAAAGTGTATATCTAGGGTGAAGACAATTCAGATGACTTTATTTCTAGTTTACGATTATGGTTTATCTCTTGCTAAGCAAAATGTTTTCTTCTTATTTCTTAAGTTAGAGCCAAGATTTTGTTTACTTTCTAGATGATTCAACCTTCTTGTAACATCCCCAAAATCGAGGGTTAGGAGAATCGGGCTTGTGAATCAAGAGAGAGAGTGGTCATGCCCAAATTTTTTAGGTTACTTGTAACAGCCCGTTTTTGGTCAAATCGGAACAGTGGTTTTGAGACCACAAATTTGACATCAAAATATTTATATTATTATTATTTTAGTGTTTACAGCATGACAACATGTATGTGTGAAAATTTTGTGAAGAAATTTTATAGTTTAAATGGTTAATTTGATAAAAAGGACTAAATGCGTAAAGCGTAAAACTTGAGTTCTAATAGTTAAAGGTATTAAATAGCTATAGAGCCTTAAAGTTAAGGTCCTTAAATGGTAATTAAACCATTTTAGTTCTGATTCGACAAAGATGGGCAAGCGTTAATTGATTTTTAAAGGTTATCATTAAGGTTAAAATGGTAATTTATTAATAAAGGTTAATTAAAACAAAACAAAAATCAAATTTTGTGCTCATCTTTCTCAACATAGCTGAAATTGGAGGAGAAGAAATAGCCAAACTTAGGTTTTCATTCGACCAAGCTTGGATAGTAAATTAAGGTACGGTTTTTGTTCCATTTCTAATGATTTCTCTGTTTTTGAGATTGTTGCAGCTAATACTAGCTAGCCTAGGGACTAATTTGCAAAATTGTTAAAGATTGTAAACGTTACCATTGATGAATATGTATGCGTTTTGATGGTTGATGATAGATTTTGAATGTTTGTTGATAGTTAAACAAGTTTTGTAAAGTGATTTTTAGTGAAAATGCAAAATAGGGATTAAATTGAGAAATGTGTAAAGTTAGTGGTTAAAATATGAAATAAATGAAAAATATGGGCTTCCAGGGGTATTATAGTAATTCGGCTAGCAGGGGCATGATTGGAATTTCATTAATTTATGATTTTATGCAAGTAGGACTAAATTGTGAAAAATGTGAAAGTTTAGGGGTAAAAGGGTAATGTGCCTTAAAGTATGTTTTGGACTAAATTGAATGAATAGATAATAGAATAAGTTAATTTTGAATACATTTAGATCAAGAAAAGAAGAATTTAGATCTAGATCACGGAAAAAAGAAAGTTATCGACTAAAAGACTAGATTCGTCGTTTTAACATCCAAGGTAAGTTCGTATGTTATAAATTCATTTCAAATGTATTTTATATGCTTTGATATATCATGAATTGTGGTATGTGATCACGGACGAGTTCGAAAATGATTCGATGAAGATTCAACAGCTGAAATCCTGATTGAACCTTAGGAATAGTTTAGGATGCTAGTGACATGTCATTAGGTATACTTGAGTTGGCTTCGGGCCATGATTTAGCACTATGTGTGCGAGATAAGCCGATTTGGCTTCGAGCCATGCATATCGATTGATTTGGCTTCGGGCCATGATATCAGAATTTCGGATAAGTTTCTTTGATTTGGCTATGGGCCATGGTATAGTATTTATTGAGTGAGACCTTGTGTATCTGACTTCTATTCCGAATGGTTCAACGTGTAAATGAAGGATGTGATTGAGTATGAGATTGGTACGAGATGGTACAGGTACGTACGGAAATGAATTAAGTATTGAAAACAAAGAAATTGATGAGTTCCTTGGTAATTTATATGAATGATCATATGATGATTAGAGATTTAATAGGTTTGTTGCACATTGTTTTCTATTATATGAATGATTAATGAATGATGATAGTTGCTTATTTTTAACATATGAGCTTACTAAGCTATATAGCTCACTTTGTTGCTTTTCCATGTTTTATAGTGATTTTAAAGCTAGCTCGGAACTAGGGATCGTCGGAGACTTCACCACACTATCCACTGACTTTTTGGTACTTTTGATGTATAGGTATTTAAGTTATATTGGTTATATTTTGGTAATGACTTTGGCCAAATGAATTGGGTTGAAAATGTCTATATTTTGAATTGTAAATATAGCCATAAGATTTGGCTTAATTTGGTGAATTTGCTTATGTGCTTATATGTGCATATATTTTGATAATTGAGTTCTTTGGATGGATATGTGAATGACCATATTATGAAGTTTGTGGATTGGTATCTTGCTAGTGAATTGGTACAAAAATGGGATATATTAGGAAATGGTTAAACTAGTTGATTGGTATATATATTTGAGTAGGTTTTGGTTGAGTTAAACCTGAGTTATAAGCATGTTTAATGTTGATATTGAAAATGGTATGGATTAGTCTTGAATGTGGTTGAATTGAAGGTTATTTATGTTATGATTTGGTATCATTTGGGTTTGTTTAGGTATGTGCAAAATGGGTGGCAAAATGGCTTGGTAAATAGCCTATTTTTGTCTACACAGGCAGAGTCACGGGCGTGTGTCTCAGCCATGTGTGACACACAGTCATGATACATGGTCGTGTGTCTCTTGGTGTTGAAATTTAAGTGAAGTCAGTATGCTCCACACCGTCTTACACACGGGCATGTGATCGGCCGTGTGGTACAAGTCAGTATACCCTTTAATTGGCACACGGCCCAGCACACAGGCGTGTGTCCTCAGTTTCAAGCAAAATTTTCTAAGTTTCACAAAAATTTCCCGAGTATCTGGTTTAGTCTCGAACAACTCTCAAAGCATGTTTAAGGCCTCGTAGGCTCGTTTAAGGGACACTATGATTATTTATGATTGAATTGTAATTGACTTGATGAATTGTATATGAAATGTATGTTTAAAAGTGTTGTAAGTCTGTTAATTTTTCGTAAACCTATTTCGACGTTGAATACGGGTGAGGGGTGTTACATTTATTAGTATCAGAGCTACGGTTTAGTCGATTCTAGGACTAACATAGCGCATGTGAGAGTATAACTATAAATGCCATATTTAAACTGTGATAGTGTGATGACTCTTGACATTTAAAAATGTGTTCTTATATAGCAAATGGATCCCAATCAAGTGATAGCTGATGAGGTTGAAAGTAATGCGCCTGCTCTTGCGCAAGGGACAACGCCGTCTGATTCTAGGCCCGTGACGGGTAGCCAAGGAGGAGAGGCTAAAGAAACTTTCTTCCAAATGATGAATGAGTGGTTCACTCAATATATTCAAACGAATCTGGCTGCTCAACAACCTCCAGCCCTTCCTACTCCCCAATCGATTCCTGTAGCTCCTCAAGGAGTTGAGCTTTTAAGATTGAACAAGCCTCCAGTTGATAAGATTCGTAAACACAGGGGTCAAGAGTTCAGGGCTAATGTTGATGATGATCTTGAAAGAGCCGAGTTTTGGCTTGAAAATACGATCTGAGTGTTTGATGAACTTTCTTGTATGCCAGTTGAATGCTTAAAGTATGCTATTTCTGTTCTTAGAGACTCTGCGTATCAATGGTGGAATACATTGGTGTCTGTAGTGCCGAGAGAGCAAGTGACCTGGGAATTCTTTCAGATGGACTTCTGAAAGAAATATATAAGTCAGCAGTTCCTTGATCAAAAGTATAAAGAGTTTCTAGAGATGAAATAGGGTCGAATGACAGTGACAGAATATGAAAGAGAATTCGTACGGTTAAGTAAATACGCTCGAGAGTATGCTTCTACTGAAGAGGTAATGTGCAAGCATTTGTTGATGGGCTGAACGAAGACATGAAACTTTTGGTTGGGATTTTAGATTTAAAAGAATATGTTGTGTTAGTTGACTGAGCTTGCAAAACTGAAGGCTTTAGTTGAGAAAAGAAGAAAAATGATTCAGAGGCTAGAGATTCGAGGAAAAGACAGATGAATAAACCTTTTCATTCTTCATCAAAGAAATTTTGAGATTCGTACAGTAGATCTAATGCATCAGTGGGATATCAGAATAGAGATCGTGGAAATCAAACTGTGAATCCTAAAGCTCAAGCTACATCCGTCTCAAGTGTTGGCAGTGTGAGAAATAACAAACCCGAGTGTCAATAGTGCGGGAAAAGACATTTTGGTAAATGCAGGAATAAGAGTACTAAAGCTTGCTTCAAATGTGGTTCGCTAGATCACTTTATTCGAGACTGCCCAGAGTTATCTAAGAAGGAAAAAGTTCAGAATGTAAGATCGAGCAATACAACTATGAGAGGGAGACTACCAATAAATGTAGGAAATGTATCCAGTGGTAAAGGTATAACTAGGGACTCAGCTGTGAGATCTGAGGTGAGAGAACCTGCTAGAGCCTATGCTATTCTCGCTCGCAAAGAAACGTTGCCCCGAGATATTATTACCGGTACATTCTCTGTTTATGATACTAATGTGATTGCTTTAATTGACTAGATCAACACACTGGTATATATGTATGAATTTGGTGTTTAATAAAAGTTTGCTTGTCGAGTCTACTGAGTTTGTGATTAAAGTATCAAACCCCTTAGGAAAATATGTTTTAATTGATAAAGTTTGCAAGAATTGTCCTTTAATGACTCAGGGTTAGTATTTTTCGGCTGACTTGATGCTTTTACCATTTGATGAGTTCGATGTGATTCTAGGAATGGATTGATTAACTCTACATGATGCTGTTGTAAACTGTAGACGAAAGATTATAGAATTGATGTGTCAGAATAATGAAATTCTTTGGATTGAATCAAATGAATCGGATGAATTGCCTGTTGTGATTTTGTTTATGTCAGCTCAGAGTTGTATGAGAAAAGGTTGCGAGGCTTATCTTGCTTATGTTTTGGATACAAAAGTGTCTGAATCAAAGATTGAATCAGTGCAAGTTGTCTGTGAATATCCGGATGTGTTTCCTGAAGAATTATCAGGGTTGCCACCTATTAGAGAGGTTGAATTTGCTATTGAATTAATACCGAGAACTTCATCGATATCTATAGCTCTGTATAGAATGGCTCCAAAATAGTTGAAAGAGTTGAATGCTCAGTTACAAGAGTTAACAAATAGAGGTTTTGCACGACCGTGTTTTTCGCCTTGGGGTGCGCCTGTATTGTTTGTTAAGAAGAAAGACGGGTCAATGAGAATGTGTATTGATTATCGTCAGGTCAACAAGTTCACGATAAAGAATAAATATCCATTGCCGAGAATAGGCGATTTGTTTGATCAGGTGAAAGGTGCAACAGAGTTTTCAAAGATTGATTTGAGTTCTAGTTATTATCAGTTGCGAGTTAAAGATTCAAATGTACCGAAAACTGCACTCAGAACGAGGTACGGACATTATGAATTCCTTGGTATGCCTTCTGGACTAACTAATGCTCCTGCCATTTTTATGGATCTTATGAATAGGATTTTTAGACCGTATTTAGACATATTTGTTATTGTATACATTGACGACATTCTAATCTATTCATGAGATGAGTCCGAGCATGCTGAGCATTTGAGAATTGTGTTGCAAACCTTGAGAGATAAGCAACTGTATGCTAAATTCAGTAAATGTGAGTTTTGGTTTCAGAAAGTTGGATTTTTGGGTCATATAGTTTTAGCAGATGGCACTCGAGATGATCCGAGCAAGATATCTACAGTTATTGACAAGAAACCACCTATAATTGTATCCGAGGTCAGAAGTTTTCTAGGATTGGTCGATTATTATCGATGCTTTGCTAAAGGATTTTTTATGATTGCTACACCAATGACCAGACTGCTACAAAAAGATGTAAAGTTTAAATGGTCCGAGAAATGTCAACAAAGCTTTGATCAATTAAAAGTATTGTTAACTGAGGCACCAGTGTTGGTTCAACCTGAGTCAGGTAAAAATTTGTGATTTACAGCAACACGTCTTTGAATGGTTTTGGTTGCGTATTGATGCAAGAGGGTAAAATTGTAACTTATGCCTTCAGACAGTTGAAACCGCATGAAAATAACTATCCGACGCATGATTTAGAGTTGGCTACTATATTTTTTGCATTGAAAATTTGGCGTCATTATTTGTACGGTGAAAAATGCCACATCTTTATTGATCATAAGAGTTTAAAATATATTATGATTCAGAAAGATTTGAATTTACGACAATGAAGATGGCTTGAGTTTCTTAAAGACTATGAGTTAATAATTGATTATCACCCGGGGAAAGCGAACATGGTTGCTGATGCTCTGAGCAGAAAGTCATTATTTGCTTTGAGTATGATGAATACACAGTTAACTTTATCTGATGACGATTCGATTGTAGCTAAGTTGAAATGAAGACTGTTATTTCTTCAGCAAATCTGTGAAGCTCAGAAATGTGATAATGAATTGAAAGTCAAACGAGTTCAGTGTGAGTCGACTAGTGATTCAGAGTACCAAATCGGATCCGATGATTGTTTAGTGTTCTGAGATAGAATCTGTGTACTGAAGAATCCTGAGTTGATTCAAAAAATTTTACACGAAGCACATACTGGTTCTTTATCCATTCATCCTGGAAGTACTAAAATGTACAATGATTCGAAACAATTGTATTGGTGATCGGGTATGAAACAAGACATTTATGAATTTGTAGCGAAATGTTTAGTGTGTCAGCAAGTGAAAGTCGAACATCAAGTGCCTTCAGGTTTGCTTCAGCCTGTGATGATACCGGAGTGGAAATGGGGTAGAATGAATATGGATTGTGTATCAGGATTACCCATGTCTCCGAAAAAGAAAGATGAAATTTGGGTTGTCGTTGATCGACTGACGAAAATAGCACATTTTATTCTGGTATGTACTGATTATCCACTCGATAGATTAGCTAAATTATATATTGCTGAGATTGTTAGATTTCACGAGGTGCTAGTTTTAATTATTTCTGGTAAAGATCCGAGATTTACATCGCTATTTTGGAAGAAATTGCAAGAAGCTTTGGGTACAAAGTTGATTTTTAGTACAGCTTTACATCCGTAAACCAAAGGAAAGTCTAAGTGAGTAATTTAGATTCTGGAAGATATGCTCCGATTTTGTGTTTTGGAATTCGAAGGTAATTGGGAGAAATATTTTCCACTAGTTGAATTTGCATATAATAACATCTTTCAGTCGAGTATAAATATGGCACCGTACGAAGCCTTGTATGGATGTAAATGCCGAATTCCATTGTACTAGAAAAAACTTAGCGAGAAATAGATTCACATGATTGATTTGATTAGAGAAACCGAAGAGAAAGTGAAAATAATTCGCAACTATTTTAAAGGAGCTTTAGATCCTCAAAAATCGTACGCGAATTTGAAATGAAAAGATATTAAATTTCAAATCGATGACAAAGTGTTTTTGAAAGTGTCTCCGTGGAAGAAAATTGTTAGATTTGGTCGGAAAGGCAAGTTGAGTCCCCGTTTCGTCGGGCCGTACGAAATCATCGAAAGAATAGGACCAATGGCATATCGACTAGCTTTACCATTAGAGTTAGAAAAGATCCATAATGTCTTTCACATGTCGATGCTGCGACATTAATGATCACATCCCTCACATGTGATTTCTCCGTCAGAGATTGAGATTCAACCTAATATGACGTACAACGAAGAACTAATCAGAATTTTAGCTCGTGAAATCAAAGAACTGAGAAATAAATGCCTAGCCTTAGTGAAGGTTCTTCGGCATAAACATGGGATCGTGGAAGCTACATGGGAACCCGAGGAAGCTATGAGAAAACAATACCCTAACCTATTCACTGGTAAGATTTTCGAGGACGAAAATCCCTAAAGGGGGAAAGTTGTAACAACCCATTTTTTGTCAAATCAGAACAGTGGTTTTGGGACCACAAATCTAAGATCAAAATATTTATTTTATTATTATTTTAATACTTACAACATGACAACATGTATGTGTGAAAATTTCGTGAAGAAATTATATAGTTTAAATGGTGAATTTGATACAAAGGACTAAATCGCATACAGCATAAAACTTGAGTTCTAATAGTTAAAGGTATTAAATAACTATATAGCCATAAAGTTAAGGTCCTTAAATGGTAATTAGACCATTTTAGTTCTGAGTGGACAAAGATGGACAAGAATTAAGTGGTTTTTAAAGGTTATCATTAAGCTTAAAATGGTAATTTATTAATAAAGGTTAATTAAACCAAAACAAAAATCAAATTTGTGCTCATCTTTCTCAACATAGCCGAAATTGGAGGAGAAGAAATAGCCAAACTTAGGTTTTCATTCAGCCAAGCTTGGATAGCTAATTAAGGAACAACTTTTGTTCCGTTTTTAATGATTTCTGTATTTTTGAGATCGTTGAAGCTAATACTAGCTATCCTAGGGACTAATTTGCAAAACTGTTAAAGATTGTGAATGTTACCATTGATGAATATGTATGAGTTTTGATGATTGATGATATATTTTGAATGTTTGTTGATAGTTAAACAAGTTTTGTAAAGTGATTTTTAGTGAAAATGCAAAATAGGGATTAAATTGAAAAATGTGTAAAGTTAGTGGTTAAAATGTGAAATAAATGAAAAATATGGGCTGCCAGGGGCATTATAGTAATTCGGCCAGCAGGGGTATACTTGGAATTTTATTAATATGTGATTTTATGCAATAAGGACTAAATTGTGAAAAATGTGAAAGTTTAGGGGTACAAGGGTAAATGTACCTTAAAGTATGTTTTGGACTAAATTGAATGAATAGATGATTAAATAAGTTAATTTTGATTACATTTAGATCAAGAAAAGTGAAATTCAAATCTAGATCGGGGAAAAATGAAAGTTATCGACCAAACGACTAGATTCGCCGTTTTAAATTTCGAGGTAAGTTCATATGTTATAAATTCATTTCAAATGTATTTCATATGCTTTGATATAGCATAAATTGAGGTAATGTGATCACAGATGAGTTCAGAAATGATTCGATGAAGATTTGACAGTTGAAATCCCGATTGAACCTTAGGAATAGTTTAGGATGCTAGTGACATGTCAGTAGGTATACTTGAGTTGCCTACGGGCCTTGATTTAGCACTATGTGTACGAGATAAGCCGATTTGGCTTCGGCCCATGATATCAGAATTTCATATAAGTTACCTTGATTTGGCTATGGGCCATGGTATAGGTACTTATTGAGTGAGACCTTGAGTATCCGAATTATAGTCCGAATGGTTCAACGTGTAAATGAAGGATGTGATTGAGTATGAGATTGGTACGAGATGGTACAGGTACGTACGGAAATGAATTAAGTATTGAAAACTAAGAAATTGATGAGTTCCTTGGTAAGTTATATGAATGATCATATGATGATTTGATATTTAATAGGTTTGTTGCACGTTGTTTTCTATCATATGAATGATGATAGTTGCTTATTGTTAACATACGAGCTTACTAAGCCATATAGCTTACTTTGTTAATTTTCCATGATTTATACTGATTTCAAAACTAGCTCGGATCCGGGGATCGTCAGAGACTTCACCACACTATCCACTGACTTTTTGGTACTTTTGAAACTATGTTTTAAGTATATGGCATGTATAGGTATTTGAGTTATATTGGTTATGTTTTGGTAGTTACTTTGGCCAAATGAATTGGGTTGTAAATGTCTATATTTTCAGTTGTAAATATAACCATGAGATTTGGCTTAATTTTGTGAATTTGGTTATGTGATTGTATGTGCATATATGTTGATATTTGAGTTCTTTGGATGGATATGTGAATGACCATATTATGAAGTTTGTGGAATTGGTATCTTGCTAGTGAATTGGTACAAAAATGGGGTATATTAGGTAATGGTTAAACTAGTTGATTGGTATATATATTTGAGTAGGTTTTGGTTGAGTTAAACCTGAGTTATAAGCATGTTTAATGTTGGTATTGAAAATGGTATGAATTATTCTTGATTGTGGCTGAATTGAATGTTATTTATGTTATGATTTGGTATCATTTGGGTTGGTTTAGGTATGTGCAAAATGGGTGGCAGAATGTCTTGGTAAATAGCATATTTTTGTCGACACGGGCAGAGACACGGGCGTGTGTCTCAGCCGTGTGTGACACACGGTCATGATACACGGCCGTGTGTCCCTTGGTGTTGAAATTGAAGTGAAGTTAGTATGCTCGCACAGTGTAACACCCCTAACCCGTATCCATCGCTGGATTAGGGTTACGAGGTATTACCGGTCGAATCATAACATTTAAACAACCATTGCTCACACATCAGCATATCATAGTTAATCAATAACACAAAGTCCCTTTAGAAGTTCTACGAGACTTCAAACATGCTATATATTCACCATCTCAACTGCCAAATCAAGTATGAAACATACTATTTCTATTTCACTAAAGCATACCATAATGGCCAATCACACAAGACCATATATACACATCACATACACCATTTTCACTTAGCAAAACATATACCAATATCAATCCAAAGTCTCATCCATTATCAAGCCATATCACATGGCAAGATTTATACATCTCAAAACATTCCACAACCTCACTAGCCTATACATGCCATATACCATAAATACAACTTTCAAAAGGTACCAAAATAATGTCTGATAGTGTGATTGAGTCACTGACGATCCCCGGATCCGAGCTAGCTTTAAATACCACTGTAAAATAGAGAAAGACTTCACACAATAAGCTTTAAAGCTTAGTAAGTTCGTAATATAACACAATTAACTCAACAATTCAAATTCAATATGCAAAATTAACTAACACTTAGTTCAGTTCACATCACTACTCAATCTCATCCATGGCTATTACTCACTATCATACCATATCTATAGGTTCATATACAAGCATTTATAATGCTACTCAATCTAACTCTTTTCATCATTCATTCACATAATCTACCATCTATCTCATACACAATATCATCAACCACATAGGTTCTGTACATACCTGTACCATCACGTATTTATCTATCATATTTACCACTTCAATGCTCGATGCCATAATTCATTCGATCCTCTTTTAACTTTCGATGAACTCGCACACTTAGTGCCAATTAATTAGCCGAAGCTATAATAATATCGCACACTTAGTGCCATCACATTAAACTAAATTTGTCTCAGTATCGCACACACAGTGTCGAATAATATAGCCAATGCTTTCTTTATCTCGCACACTTAGTGCCATTCATCACTGTAACGATTCTATTTACGCACACTTAGTACCACATATCTTCGAACTCACATTTCACATTACCAAACTCTAGAATCACATTTCCATTCATTTCATCACATATGAACATTGTTTAAACAATACGTATTATACACGAACTTACCTCGGACATAGAAACAATGATACTAGTTGATCAATAAAGTAAGCCTGAATTTCTCTTTTCTTGATTTATATAATATCAAATTCAACTCATTAAATCTCATCTATACTCAATTTGTAACGCCCTTAACTCATAACCATCACCGGAATAGGGTTAAGAAGCGCTACCTGCCATTTCAGAACTTTTACAATCATTTCGCAAACATAAGATATAACATCATCATATCGCAGCGAATCATATACATAACGTCCCTTTAAAAAGTCTACGAGACCTTAAACATGCATTGGGAAAGGGTCAGGACTAAACCGAGCACATACAAAATTTTTCCGAAACTTAACATTTTTCAAAATTACAGAGGTCACACACCCGTGTGGCTAGGCCGTGTGCCTCACACGGTATTAGACACACCTGTGTGTCTAGGCCATGGAAAGACAGGGTATACATGCTGATGGAGCTCGAAACTAACTATTATTTTGACAAAGGCAAGCGCACCTATCGAACAGTAGTATAGCTGTGGTGAGTCTAGAGTATCGTATCCTCAAGGACCAAGAGTACTAGTATTAACTATCTTTTTATTATCTAGCCTAATAATTATGGGATTTATTTTTAATCTAAAATTAACTAACTAATTTAATTAACCATGAAAGCGACAGAGAGTGAATTGGGAAAATACTTTTGGACAACTTATATCAGATAGACAATACCTAATGAAGAATCCACCTAGACTTCACTTATTACTTTTGATTCATGCGATTTATTCACTTGGCTTAATCCGTAGAAATCCCTAAATTATATTAATACCTCTTTCGAGGCTACTAACAACTGACTCTAGGTTGATTAATTGAAATCTCTTTCTAATTAAAACCCCCATTGTCGCATTAACTCAATCTATGGATTCCCTTATTAGGTTTAACCCTAATCCGGCAGATTTTCGTCGTCCTATATCTAGGGTTGCAATCAGCTCCGCTTAATTGTGTTGATCTACTCTTAGACAGGGACTTTTCCTCCACTGAATAAGAATAAGCACAACTATTTATCTCATAAATCAAATAATAATAAGATTCATCTTAGGTTTCGTCCCCTTAGATATTTAAGGGATTTAGTTCATACTGGTGAAGGAAAACATATTAGAACAGGGAAAGCAACAAAACATAAGAAAACCCAAAAACTTCTAAAGAAATTGATGGGAGATCCTCTGTCTTGATGGAGATCCTTCTCCTAAGCTATTCCCGACGGCTGTCTTGGAGTATTTTCTCCTTCTACTCGACGTCCATTCGACGTCCTGTCGACCTCTCCTTTTAGGTTGCCTTCTAGGGTGTTTATATAGGCTTTGAGATGCCTTACTTAGCCCACAAGTATCCTATTCCGAATAGAATTCATCTTTATTTCGGCAGGGACACGCCCGTGTGACACGCTCGTGGTCGATTAGTCCAGGTCATGGTCGGTTCTGTTTAGCACACACGGCCGTGTGACACGCCTGTGGATGATAGTCCAGGCCGTGGTTGATCCTTGCTCGAAACACACGGCTGTGTCCAATGGTCTAGGCCGTATTGATTTCTTATATAGGCCCATTTTGCCCCTTTTTGGCTTATTTCTCGTTCTTTTCAACTCCCTAAGCTCTCCTGAGTATAAAACATGAAATTAAGAGATTAGGAGCATTGAATTCATCAAATATAATGAAAATTCATCCAAAATTAAGCCATGCATGGGGTTAAAATATGTGTAAATTATGGTTTATCACATACTGACTTGTCTACACGGCCACAAGACACGCCCGTGTGGTTGACCCGTGGGCAACACTGACTTAATTCACACAGCCTGTCACATGCCCGTGTGTCTGGCCCATGTGTGAGTCTGACTTGTTTCGAACTAGAATTTTAAGAGACACAGTCGAGCCACACACCCATTTGCTCAACCGTGTGGCATAAAATTAAGCTTGGTTTAAGCCATATTTCTCAACTTCCTCATGCATACCTAAACAACATCATTATACACCATTTCAATACCATTTGATTACCTAAGAACATCCCAAATATAGAAGCTATAATCATGAATATAACCTATTTCAATTGTACAGTATTTCCTAATTCAAACATCAATCCATACCTCAAAAATGAACCAATTCATCAACTCAATTTCAAGCATTTCTTAAGCAAATACTCATCATCTATAAAATGATCATATGAATAACTTAAACCATTATTAAAATGACCATATGCACATAGATCATATCAAGCCAATCTCATAACAATTCTAAGCTATTTAACCAATATCAAGTTTATCAAAATATACTAAATTCCACAACCACATTCATAATCAACCATCTCAAATGACCAAATAAATTCCAACCATAATATCAAATACCATAACCTACAAGCCATATAACCGAGTCATAAACGGTATAAATACCGAAATCATTAGCCAAATAGTGTGATGCGATCTCCATTGACATCCAACTTCAGCAACATCCGAATCACTATAAAACATAGAAAACAACACAAAGTAAGCTATAAAGCTTAGTAAGTTCGTATCTTAATAAACTTAACATAACAAAGAATTCCAATTCCATGTCATAAGCATAATATGCTATCTCACATGCCAAAACACAACTAATCTCCAGTTTATAACATGATTTCATATCAAATCATCACCATTTGATAAAAATATTACTTACTTACTAACTTTAGCTTTCACAGGTTTATTCAATTTGATTCTAATATAACATTCAATTCTCACTTTCATATAACCAAATGAGCACATTTTGGGAAATAACATATTTAATCACCTATCTTTCTCATATGAATCACTTATCCTCAATTATGTAGTATCTAACAATTTCACATATTCACATTTCATTTTTTATATACCACATAACAATCTTTGCAAATATATACTTACCTTTCATTATCAAATATTGTATACACCTCAACGTACTTGAATCAGATTGTCATTCACTTAATCACTTATTTTTCAAAACGCTCGTTAAAGCGTTCAGAATCAATAGGATACTCGAATAACTTGAAAAGCTCGTACAATGCCAACTTCCCATACGTGGTCTTACATGTATTCAAATATCGATGCCACTATCCCAGACAGGGTCTTACACGAAATCATATACGATGCCAATGTCCCAGACATGGTCTTACACGTAAATCTCAAATTGATGCCTATGTCCCAGATGTGGTCTTACACGATAACACATATCAGAATCCTATGTCATGACATATGTATCCTAACTATTCCTATGGCTCGTACGGGGATTTCAGATGCCATCATGTAACGCCCCAAAAATTTAAGTCTTTAATTTTTGCATGATATGACACAAGTTGCTTGTTGGCTTTAATGGCTAAGTGATTTAGCTGTGTATGGAAGTGTTTGAGAAGTATGGGTTCAAGTCTTGCCTTTTGCAGAATTTTTAGTTTTGCTCTCAAATGAATCTGGACACTGGCATATAGGCCTTATAAATAATAGTGCTTGTTTTATGTCAAAAAGAGCTTGTGGTCTAGTGGAAAGGTTGCGTGCTGTGTAATTGTAAGGTCTGAAGTTCAAGTCCTGGGTTGCATAATAGAGTATTCATTTTGCTACTTGAGCTGTATAGGTAGTGGAGTTGGACTGAAACACAGCTAATGGGAGTTTGAATAGAAGTTGAATGGAGTTGCTGGGGGAGTTGAGGAGAACTAGGTGGAGTAATTCAAGGATGGATAGGGGGAGGGATACTAGGAGAAAATCAAGGATTTTGATTGAGAGGAAGTGTTGTCCTATTTGGGGGAACTCTAGCTTTGAGAATTCGGCTAGGGAAAATGTTTGTCATTTTCGGCATTGGAGGAACATTTTGGTGTTAGCATATGCCGAATTCTCCTTTTCCTTTCTTTCATTTATCAGCTTTTGGTTCTTTTCGGTTTCTATCCTAGCTGATTTGCTCTTCTCCCTTGTTTTCATTTTCTTTTCTCAAATCTAGCCGAATAGTATATCCCTCTACCCTTTTCACTATTGTTTTTTTAATGTTCTTCTCTTTTTGGGTTTTTGGCCTACAGTTTTTGTACTCTGCTGTGGGTTGCGGTTTCGGTCTTACAAGAGTTCTGACGAATCTGTAGGTACTGTAACACCCCAAATTTGGGCCTAGAAAGAATGGGCCTTGAGCGTGGGATCAGCTAGGAGACAGCACATAAATATTTATGTATGCAAGAAAATGACACAAATTGCTTGTTTGCTTTAGTGGCTAAGTGATTTAGGAAGAGTTGGGAATGTTAGAGAAGTCTTGGGTTCAAACTTGGGCTTTAGCAAAATTTTTGCTTTTTGCTCTTAAGTGAATTTTGGCCTTAGCTCGAAGGCATTATAAATATTATTGGTAAAATCATGACACAAGTGAACTTGTAGTCCAGTGGTAAGTGGCGTGTTTAAGGCTGCAAGGGAGCTCAAGTTCGAGTATAATGATGCGCAAGGGAGTATTTATTTTATTTTCTTGCAGCATGAGAAGCGCAATTAGACTGAAACTCTGTCAGGTGAAGTTTGAATTGGTCTTGGAGGGTTTTGTGGAGCAAATCAAGAAGAATATTTGGGATAAAATCAAGGAAATTTGTAAATGGGAGATTGGTAAGGGGGTTGTGGCCAAATGGGACTCTAGGGCTTGGTGAAATTCGACTAGGGGAAAAGTAGGAAGCATATTCGGCACTAAGCACTCCTTTGTTTCGGTTTTATGGCATTTGAGTGTAGAATTGCCGATTTCTCTTGCTGATTGCTTAGGTTTCCCATTTGGTTTTTACATTTCGGGTCTTACGTTTTAGCTATTGAAGTGATCAAAACTGCTTCTACTCTCTCCCTTTTTGTTTTCCACAAACTGTTGAATAGGTATCTTTCATTATGGTCTCTTTTTCCTTTCTTTGTCGATCCTCTACTCTCCTACCAGTGCACTTCTCTTCTCTTCCCCTCCACTCTTCTATTCTTCTCTAAAGGCCAAACCTTCCCTTTCTCTTCTTTAACTTCTTCTCATCCTTTAATCCAGGCTGGCTGAATATTGCAGTTGTTAACCCCTCTCTGTTTCAGTTCTGCAACAGCTCTGACAATTGGTAAGTGTTCAAAATCCATCCTTTGTTTTATTGCGTAAAACTAAATGCATCTATGTTCTTCTATTCTTTTCCAAAACTGAATAACCCTATTGACCGATTGTTATTTCATTCTTCACGTACTGTACTTATTGTGATTCTAGGGCCTTCCTCAAGGAGTGGTGAAGTGTGAACGGTTTGGAGGAGTCACACTTTCGTTCTCAAATGTCCAGTAAGGTAATAAAGTTACCTCATGTTGTTGGGGTTGGCCGAATATGCCCTACCAGTTACTAATCTGTTCCTGACTTTAGTTTAGGAAAGCAGTGAAGGCGTGTGATCGTTTCTGAACATCGATCATTAAGGGATTAAGGTCACCCTAATTCAAACAAGGTAAAAGTTGGCAAAATTGTGTAATCACACTATCGTTTCTGTGAATCGGCAAAAGTCGAAAAGCTGAAACTTTGACATTTGAGGCCTCACGAGTATACGATCGCTCGTGCGGTAAACTGAGCCCACAATCATAGGCGATAGACTGTAGAGGCCACCACAAGCGTCCTCGTGTTCTTGGGCAGTTATGGGCCTCGTTTGGCTGAAATGGACCGTGTGGGCTCAATGTGCTCATGGCCCCAACACGGAATAAATCCACAATAAGTGGAAAATACTGGACTGGGCTATATCGTTCACATAGTTGTGACTGAAATTGGGCTGAATGGGCCACATAAGCGTGTGGGCCCACTTGGGCCCATTTACACTGTAATGACCGTAATACCCCTGTAGGGTAAAATAACTGTAATACCCCTGTAGGGTAAAATGACTGTAATACCCCTGTAGGGTAAAATGATCGTAATACCCATGTAGAATAAAATGACCGTAATACCCCTGTAGGGTAAAATGATCGTAATACCCCTATAGGGTAAAATGACGGTAAAACCCATATAGGGTAAAATAACCGTAATACCGCTGTAGGGTAAAATGACTGTAATACCTCTGTTAGGTGAATTGACCGATATACCCCAAAAGGATAAAATGACTATTTTGCCCCTCGAGGGTAAATGATTGATTTGTCTGTAATGTAAATGACTGATTTGGCTGTGATTTGTAAGACTGATTTGTCTGTAATTTGTATGATTGATTCTTAGCATGGCATTCTGCATACACGACATACTGCATGGGGTTGGGATACTGTTATGGAGGAAGTACTGTACTGGTGGCTCTGCCACAATCACTGTTACTAGTGGCTTTGCCACATATACTGTTACTGGAAGCTTTGTTGCGACACTGTTGGCAGCAGCTTTGCTTCGATGCTACTGATGGCTTTGTGCCAATCATATTACCGTTACTGATGGCTGTGTCCCGATCATATCATTGCTATTGATGGATTTATGCCAATCATAGTACCGTTACTGATGGCTGTGTGCCGATCATATTACTACTACTGATGGCTTTCTGGCAATCATATTACTGTACTAAAGGCGTTATAGCTATCCTGTTTACGGCTCTTAACCATTCTGATTACTAGCAGCTTTGTTGTGATATTGTTTAGTGCCGCAATCGGTGCTAATATTGGTGTGTTGGCTGGGTGGTCGATTTTATTCCCACATGGTGTGTTGGTTGATACGGGTGGTGTGTCGGCTGGATTGGGATGGGCTGCATGATTGCATTGTTGCATTTCTGTTACTGATACTGTCACTGTATTGGGCTTAGGCCCAAATGTATTCTGTTTCTGATTCTGATACTGTAATGGGCTAAGGCCTACACTACACTGTTACTGTTTTGGGTTAAAGCCCACATTGTTCTGTTACTGAAAAGCGCTCAGGCCCAGACTATTATTACATATATTACTGACTGAATGATAGGGGACTACACATTAAGTTTTTATGAACTCACCATTTCTTTTAACTGTACAGGTAATCCCCAGCGTTAGACGGTTCACAGCTGCAAGGGACTCAAAGAGGGCCACACAATTGCACATGTTTTATTCTATTTTTCTCACTTACTTAAGCACTTTGATTTTGATTCGGGTTGTAATAAGGGCTCTATAATTTCTGGGTTTTAAATTTGGGATGTTATTAATTGTGATTTATGTCTGCTAAAAGTAGAACATGGTTTTCTAAAACAATAACATTTTTAAACATCACGTTTTCGTAAATCATTTGTTTTAAATTAAGCTTCCACAACAGATAAGGTTTAAAAGGCAATAACATTTTAAAAGGGAGTAACTTTTTAATAAACCACAATTGAAAATAAACAAATGCAAACTGAGGTTTTGTAGAAGTTTTAAATGGCAAGAAATTTAAAATTTCATGAAGGATTTTCAATGAAAACATGGTTTTCGAAAAATACTTCAATGTGACACGCCAGGTTTTGTCTGTTTAGAAATTGAAATGCGGTAAGTTTGGAAATACTGTGACTACTTTCGAAATTAAAACCATAGGGGACTGAAACTGTAGTGAAACTTTGATCTGCATAAATCTTTTAGTTCTGATAAAACGCGAATAGACAATGGACACAAGAGATACACGCGAACGTGGTTCAAGAGACTGTAATAATGTTTTGAAATCAGAGTGCGCAGCGGGAGTGTAGTGGTGAAGTCTGTGTTGTGTGACTATTCTGACAGTTGGAAATTTCGAGGACGAAATTTCTTTAAGGAGAGGTGAATTGTAACGCCTCGAATTTGGGCATAGAAAGAATGGGCCTTGAGCGTGGGATTAGCTAGGAGACTGCACATAAATATTTATGTGTGCAGGAAAATGACACAAATTGCTTGTTTGCTTTAATGGCTAAGTAATTTAGGAAGACTCTGGAGTGTTGGAGAAGTCTTGGGTTCAAACCTGCGCTTTAGCAAAATTTTTGCTTTTTGCTCTTAAGTGAATCTTGGCCTTAGCTTGAAGGCATTATAAATATTTTTGGTGTAATCATGACATAAGAGAACTTGTAGTCCAGTGGTAAGTGGCGTGTTTAAGGCTGCAAGGGAGCTCAAGTTTGAGTCTCATGATGCACAATGGAGTATTTATTTTATTTCCTTGCAGCATGAGAAGTGGAGTTAGACTGAAACTCTGTCAGGTGAAGTTTGAATTGGTCTTGAAGGGTTTTGTGGAGAAAATCAAGGAGGATATTGGGGAGAAAATCAAGGAAATTTAAAAATGGGAGGTTGGTAGGAGAGTTGTGGCCGAATGGGACTCTAAGGCCTTGGTGAAATTCGACTGGGGGAAAAATAGGGAGCATTTCTGGCACTAAGCACTCCTTTGTTTCGGTTTTGTTGCATTTGTGAGTAGAAGTGTCGATTTCTCTTGCTGGCTGCTTAGGTTTCCCATTTGGTTTTTACATTTCGGGTCTTATGTTTTAGCTATTGAAGTGATCAAAACTACTTCTACTCTCTCCCTTTTTTTCCACAAACTGCCGAATAGGTATCTTTCATTGTGGTCTCTTTTTCCTTTCTTTGCCGATCCTCTACTCTCCTACCAGTGCACTTCTCTTCTCTTCCCTTCACTCTTCTATTCTTCTATAATGCCCGAACCTTCCCTTTCCCTTCTTTAACTTCTTCTCATCCTTTAATCTAGATTAGCTGAATATTGCAGTTGTTAACCCCTCTCTGTTTCGGTTCTGCAGTAGCTATGAAAATCGATAAGTGTTCAAAATCCATCCTTTGTTTTATAGTTTAAAACCAAATGCACCTATGCTCTTTTATTCTTTTCCAAAACCGAATAACACTATTGACCAATTGTTATTTCATTCTTCACGTATTGCACTCATTGCGATTCTAGGGCCTTCCTCAAGGAGTGATGAAGTGTGAACGGTATGGAAAAGTCACACTTTCATTCTCAAACATCCGATAAGGTAATAAAGTTACCTCATGTTGTTGGGGTTGGCCGAATATGCCCTACCACTTACTAATTGGTTCCTGGCTATACTTTAGGAAAGTAGCGAAGGCGTGTGATCATTTTTGAACAGCGATCGTTGAGGGATTAAGATCATGCTCATTCAAACAAGGTTGGGTGCTCAAAGATCTGGGAACGACTCCGTAAAAAGGTGTGTAATCACACTATCGTTTCCGTGAGTCGGCAAAATCTGAAAAGCCGAAAAGTCGAAACTTCGCCATTTGAGGCCTCACGAGCATGCAATCGCTCGTGCGCTAAACCGAGCCCACAATCATGGGTGATAGACTGTCGAGGCCACCACGAGCGTCCTCATGTTCTTGGGCCATTATGGGCTTCGTTTGGCTGAAATGGGCCATCTGGGCTCAATGGTCTCGTGGCCCCTACACGGAATAAATCCACAATAAGTGGTAAATACTGGACTGGGCTATATCATTCGCATAGCCGTGACTAAAATTGGGCTGAATGGGCCACACGAGCGTATGGGCCTACTTGGGCCGAATATTGGGCCTTGGGCCCATTTACACCGTAATGACTGTAATACCCCTGTAGGGTAAAATGAGCGTAATACCCCTGTAGAGTAAAATGACCGTAATACCCTTGTAGAATAAAATGACCGTAATACCTCTGTAGGGTAAAATGACCGTAATACCCCTGTAGGGTAAAATGACCGTAATACCCATGTAGGGTGAAATGACCGTAGTACCCCTGTAGGGTAAAATGACTATAATACCCCTATAAAATAAAATGAGCGTAATACCCGTATAGGGTAAAATGACTGTAATACCCCTGTAGGGTAAAATGAGCGTAATACCCCTATAGGGTAAAATGACTGTAATACCCCTGTGGGGTAAAATGACTTTAATACCTCTATTAGGTGAATTGATCGATATACTCCCAAAGGGTAAAAATCACTATTTTGCCCCTCGAGGGTAAATGATTGATTTGTCTGTGATGTAAAGGACTGATTTGGCTGTGATTTGTATGACTGATTTGTCTGTGATTTGTATGACTAATTTCGAGTATGGCATTCTGCATACACAACATACTGCATGGGGCTGGGATACTGTTGTGAAGGAAGTATTGTACTGGTGGCTCTGCAAGAGTCACTATTACTTGTGGCTTTGCTACATATACTGTTACTGGTAGCTTTACTGCGATATTGTTATTGACAGCTTTGCTACGATACTGTTGCCGGCAGCTTTGCTCTGATACTACTGATGGCTTTGTGCTGATCAAATTACCGTTATGAATGGCTGTGTGATGATCATATCACCGCTACTGATGGCTTTGTGCCAATCATATTATCGTTACTGATGGCTGTGTCCCGATCATATCACCACTATTGATGGCTTTGTGCCTATCATATTACTGTACTAAAGGCGCTATAGTTATCCTGTTTGCGGCTCTTAACCATTTTGATTGCTGGCAGCTTTGTTGCGATATTGATTAGTGCCGCATCTGGTGTTGATATTAGTGTGTTGGCTGGGTGGTCGATTTGATTCCTACATGGTGTATTGGTTGGTACGGGTGGTGTGTTGGCTGGATTGCGATGGGTTGCATGATTGCATTATTGCATTTTTGTTACTGATACTGTCACTGCATTGGGCTTAGGCCCACATTATTGTGTTTCTGATTCTGATACTGTAATAGGCTAAGGCCCACACTACATTGTTACTATTTTGGGTTAAAGCCCACATTGTTCTGTTATTGAAAAGGGCTCAGGCCTAGACTGTTATTGCATATATTACTGACTGAATGAAAGGGATTACACACTGAGTTGTCATAAACTCACCCTTTCTTTCAACTGTACAGGTAATCCCCAGCGTTAGACGGTTCGGAGTTGCGAGGGACTCAGAGAGGGCCACACAACTGCACATGTTTTATTCTGCTTTGCTCATTTACTTAAGCACCTTGATGTTGATTCGGGATGTAATAAGGACTCTATAATTTTTGGGTTTTAAATTTGGGATGTTATTGATTGTGATTTATGTCTGCTAGAAGTAGAACACGGTTTTCCAAAACAATAACATTTTTAAACATCACGTTTTCGTAAATCATTTGTTTTAAATTAAGCTTCCGCAACAGATAAGGTTTTAAAGGCAATAACATTTTAAAAGGGAATAAATTTTTAATAAACCATGATTGAAAATAAACAATTTCAAACTGAGGTTTTGTACAAGTTTTAAATGGCGAGAAGTGTAAAATTTCAAGAAAGGTTTTCAATTAAAACATGTTTTCGAAAAAAACTTCAATGTGACACGCTAGATTCGGCCATAACGTCTAGGCTGGGTTTGGGGTGTTACAGTTACTCATAAGTTCCCTCCTTTGATTCTCTGTTATTTCTTTATGTATTAAAACTCGTTTTCTTCTATCTTTTTTAAAAGTCGAACGCTTCTTCTTACATGTTCTAGTTGTGATTCTTGTCTTTTCCTTGCAATGTGGTGGTTTGTTGGGTGCTAGGTACTTCAGTGGAGTGAAGGGGTGCAAGTGACTGAAGCAATTAAAACCTTTTCGTTTATCGTTCAGTTAAGGTAAAAGCATTATCTTGGTTTTTTTAGCATAGGCTGAATATCCCTATGTTTCAGCAAGTTTAATATTCATGGATTTAAGACACTTGTGAATGATTCTACCTAGTGAGATATGTTTGATATTGTAGTAAGTCAGCAAGTAGCGTTCGATTGTTTTAGACAGCGATATAAGAGGAGTAGATCGCATGTTACTCAGTCAAGGTTGGGTGCTTGAAGAACTTGGAGTGGTTGCGTAAACAGGTGTGTATTCACACAGTTTTGACTGTAGAATGGCAAAAGCTGAAAAGTCAGAAGATTGGGCTTTGAGGTCACATGGGCGTGCGAACGCTCGTGTGGTCAAACCGAGCCCATAAATCATGGGCGTATGACTGTAGAGGCCTCTATGAACATTTTCATGGGATTAGGCCGTAATGGGCCATGTTGGGCCGAAAAGGGGCCGTATGAGCCCAATGGGCTTGTGGGCCTCACACGGATGAAATCCACGACTTGTGCCAAATACTGGACTGGGCTATGTAGGTTTCATAGCCATGGCGAAATCTGGGCTGAACGGGCCGCACGAGCGTGTGGGCCCAGTTGGGCCAAGTAATGGGCCTTGGGCCCAATTACACTATTATGACCATTTAGGTTACCGAAGTCGCTCGAGGCGACTGCGTACCTTCCGAGAGGTCGATATCTGCACTGAGACCTTTAAGTAGATAATACCCCTAAAGGGTGAAATGACTATTTTACCCCTAATAGATGGAAATGACGGTTATACCCTTAAAGGTAGGTGGACTGATGTGTTCATGATTTGTATATGACTGTTACTTAGTATGACATTCTGCATATATGTATGATTTATGACATGACATATTGCACGGGGTTGGGATACTGTTATGGAGGAAGTATATTGTACTGGTGGCTTTGCCACATACACTGTTATTGGTAGCTTTGCTGCGATACAGGTGTATTGGCTGGGTGGGTTGTAACATCCTAAATTTTTGAGCCTATACGTTCAATGGGTGAACATGTGTAATGAGTTAATTTATGTGTTAGGGGTCCAAATTGGGCTCAGGCTTAGGCAGAGGCCTTGGTTAAAATTATCTGTTTGGGCATTATAGGGTTTAAAAGGTAGTATCAGTGTTTAAAATATCAAAATGGGCTTGTCGCCCAGTGGTCAGTGGCGCCACTTAGGGAGCAAGGACGTGACGCCACACATGGGAGTAAGGGGCCCAAATTTAAGTTTCATGGAGCCCAAATCTTTTAATTTAAGTTAGCTATTTTCGACATTAGGGTTAGGTGGAGTGGACGGCAACAAGGCTAAAAAATAGGAGAATTTATGTGAATAGGATAATGTAGCTATTATAGTTGATAATATAGAAGATGAAAGGAGAAAAGATAGGAGCTATCTGCAAGGCTAGGTGTTGGCCGAAATTCCATCACCTAGAGGAGTGAAGAAATCGGTTTCTTTATGGCAAAGGGGTGCCGAATTTTCCCTTTTTATTTGCTTAATTTTTAGTTATCAGGAAGGGCACTTTCGGTTTTTGATAGGTAAGTGCCGAAATTTCTATAAATAGGGGGTAGCTCATCAATTCCGGCATTTAAACCCTACTCTTTTCTTCATTCTCTGTGCTAAAACATTGAGTCTCTCCCTCTGCAATTTCTATTAACTTTCTTTCAAAAAAAAGCCGAAAACTTTCTTAAGCCATCTTTCTCTTCTTACTCCTAAATGTCGAAACCCTATAAACCCTTCTCTATATTTCTTTTGATCCTTGCTAAGGCTGAACCTACCCCTAGATTGCCAAAATTCTCTTTTCTTCTTCCTGTCGATTTCTTCATTAAAAGCCGAATCTACATAGACTCCTTCCTATCATCTTCTCTTCTGATCTTCTCAAAAAGCTGGAATCTCTAAGGGGTAGTCGAATTCTTTGTGTTAAGGTGAGTGCTGATTTCCCTATCTCTTCACTTTCTCTTTCAGGTTTTGAAAGACAAAGCATAAAAGCTAATGGTTTAATGGTTCTATGTATTTTCTTGTTGGGCGACATTCGGGAATTGAAGTAGATCTCTTAGATCTAAAAGCTGGAAACACTAGTCCCTGAATCTCATATCGCTTTTCAAGATTTCAAGATAAGGATTTCAATTCTCCTTAAGATGATCAACCGTTTTCTTTTCGTTAGTTGTGCCTTAACCTAATGTTTCGTTATCGGCTTCTGAACAACACCTTAGGCAGATAGCGATGGTGTTGGCTATGGATAGCGTCGACTTAGAGGGTCTCGTTCTAACGGTAATCAGGTGTGTAGATCTCTAACACACTATTAAATCTGTATGTTTATATATGTGTTGTGGGCTAAGAGCCAGAAAATAGTCTGTGTGAACAGTCGTATTACCCAGAAAGGGTAGGCAAAGGATGTCAGGTACGTAATCATAGAAATCACTCTATGTATATAAATGTATGCGATAAACTGAAATCTCTTAGGTAATACATTGCTTGATTTTGCATGTATGTATGCATGGGATGGGATGGATATGATGAAGGGGAAGAAGGTCGCATAGCGATCTGTGGCTTTGCCACATAGGTCACATAGTGATCGGTCTTTATGACAGGCAGCTCAGCTGTCGAAATGCTACGATGTATTATTAAGGTCGCATGGCGATCGGTGGCTTTGCCACATAGGTCACACAGTGATCGGTCTTTAAGACAGGCAGCACAGTTGTCGATATGGTGTGTGTAGCGGTTGGCGGGTTGATTGTAGAAATCCCCAAGGTGTGATGGTTGGTACGGGTTGGTGTGTAGAGGATGGATTTCTAGGTTTGGGTTGAGCCATTCATCATTTATTATTTATCATGTAATTATGATTGTTGCCATTGTGTATGGGCTAAGGCCCATAGTGTGTTTGTGGGCCCAAGCCTTTTATATGTTTTCGGGATTTTCACACTGAGTCTTGGTGACTCACCCTATTATTTTTTTCTACTCTTTCAGATAAGCAGTAGATCGTGGACATGGGAGCCGAGACGGACTCGAGGGGCCATCAAGTTCTTATTTCCATAAATTATTTTTTTCAGTTTTTCTTTAAGTTTTAATTTTGGGAATGTTTATGTAATAAGGCCCATGGCATAGGTTATCGATTTATATTTGTTAATGTCTTCATTTATTTCTTTTTAAATTTATGTTCAGCGAAAGAGCAAAGGTTTTCTTCCAATATCACTAACTTAACGAATACTTGAATAAAGAAACTGAATTTCCAAAGATCATCCAAGTGAAGTTTTTAACGTAAACCCCGTAGCATACCAGATCCGGTCGTAGCGTTTGGGGTGTTACATTTTGGTATCAGAGCCCAGTTCAAAACTCGGGCTGTGAAATGGGTCTAGTAGTGTTTTGAAAATTTGATGTGAATTTGAGAAAAATGTCTTGGATGAAGATATGGCCTTCGAGTATACCGGCACCCACGTAGGTAAGTATCCTAACTTTTGATGTGATATGCATGTTGGGTTTGATGGGCTTGATGGAAGTAGACTAGTATGTTAGGCATTAATGGACTTTAGGCTTAGTTGAAATAACTCTTTAAATTCATAAGACTTAATCTAATTAAACATGTCCGTAAACAAGTTACTGGGTTAGGGTGTGGCAACAGGCATACGCATGTCTAGGATTGGATTCAGGGAGAGCTTGGTATTTAAGCGGTCCTAGTGACTCACCTCCTCTTCGCTGGAATCCTACCTGGTGCGTAATAACTGTTCACCTTAGCCATGAGGATTTGTTGACGGGCCAAAATCTATAATTTAAAACCCGAAAGGGACCAGCCACCCTATTTCACAATCAAAATACCCCCAAGTTTTGTAAAATTTCCAAAATACACCTGATTTGTGAAAATTTTCCAAGATACCCTGGATTTGTAAAACTACCAAAATTTGTGAAATTATCGAAACACTCCGGTTGGCAAAATTTCCAAAATACCCTTGGTTTGTGAAAATTTCCAAACTACCGTAATTTTATAAAATACCCATGTTTTGCAAATTTACCTGAAAACCCCTAGATTTACAAGAGTAACCAGGTTTGCGAAATTAAATTTTCCAAAGTACCCCTGTTTAAAAAAAAACCAAGATACCCCATTTTGAGGAAATTACCAAAATACCCATGTTTAAAAAAAAACTTGTTGCTTTATAAAAAAAATGTGTGTACCAAAGTACCCCTAATTCAAAGAAAATTACCAATATACTTTATTTGGAAAAATACCCTGTAGGGAAAAACTACGGAAAAACCCCTGGGTAGTGAAATAACGAAGATACCCTTATGTGATGAATGTGAGTTCATGGATGTTATATGTTTGTTGATGTGTGATGGTTGAATGTATGTGGTTTCTAGAATTAGGAGATAAACTTGAGACTGAAACAGTAGATAGGTTCGAATTCGAAAGAACTACTCTTAAAACTACTTCCCATAAGATTGTTTGTGGTTAATCAGTGAAAGAAATTAATAATTCATAAAATTTCTAATTCAGATAATACGAGAATCAACGATGAGTGCTAAAAGAGGAAGAAGAGGCTGCGGCCGTGGAAGTGTTAGGACTGATGTGCTGACTTTACTAGTTAGGGAGGTACTGAAAGAGGTTAAAGAAATCGGTGAAACTCTTTGAGTTGGGTGCATGGACTGTAAGAAAAAAAGAGATCGTAGTTTTCTAGGGTTGCAGTCTCATTCTGTGAAGCATGTTAAGGTACGTCCAAACTTTCGGGTTTGCGAATATTGTAGAAGGCGTCATCCGGGTGAATGTTGGAGGAAGTCAGGAACGTGTTTAAGATGCGGGTCTGAGGAGCATAAGGCTCGAAATTGTTCAATCACCATTAAGTCGGGTATGTTTTGTGTGGATGCTATATTTTTGGGTATAGACACTATATGCGTGCAATGTTTATTTATTATTAAATTAGAGTGCGCAGCGAAAGCAGAGTGGTGAGACTTGGGTAGTACGCTTAATAGTTAGTTGGAAATTTCGAGGATGATATTTCTTTAAGGGGGTTAGAACTGTAACATCCTGAATTTTTGGGCCTATGCGTTTAATGGGTGAACATGTGTAATGAGTTAATTTAAGTGTTAGGGGTCCAAATTGGGCTCAGGCTTAGGCAGAGGCCTTGGTTAAAATTATCTGTTTGGGCATTATAGAGTTTAAAAGGTAGTATCTGTGTTTAAAATATCAAAATGGGCTTGTGGCCTAGTGGTCAGTGGCGCCACTTAGGGAGCAAGGACGTGACGCCACACAAGGGAGTAAGGGGCCCAAATTTAAGTTTCATGGAGCCCAAATCTTTTAATTTAAGTTAGCTAATTTTCGGCATTAGGGTTAGGTGGAGTGGACAGCAACAAGGTTCAAAAATAGGAGGATTTATGTGAATAGGATAATGTAGATATTATAATTGATAATATGGAAGATAAAAGGAGAAAAGATAGGAGCTATCTGCAAGGCTAGGTGTTGGCCGAAATTCCATCACCTAGAGGAGTGAAGAAATCGGTTTCTTTATGGCAAAGGGGTACCGAATTTTCCCTTTTTATTTGCTTAATTTTTAGTTATCAGTGTAACATCCTGAATTTTTGGGCTTATGCATTTAATGGGTGAATATGTGTAATGAGTTAATTTGAGCATTAGGGGTCCAAATTGGGCTCAGGATTGGGCTGAAGCCTTAGTTAAATTTTTGTTTGGGCACTATAGGGTTTAAAAGGTGGTATCTGAGTTTAAAATATCAAAATGGGCTTGTGGCTCAGTGGTCAGTGGCGCCACTTAGGGAGCAAGGACGTGACGCCACACAAGGGAGTAAGGGCCCAAATTTAAGTTTCATGGTGAAACACCCCAAACCCGGCCCACGAGCCCTGACCGGATCTGGTATGTTCCTCGAAGAAAACCGGTTCAAAATTTCTTTTGTTACTTAGGAAAACTTGTGTGTTTTGAAAGAAAGTTTGTTTTGGGTTGGGCTTGAGTTGAAAAAGAGTTTATTTTATATTGAAAACCCATTTATTTCAGGTGACAAAATAATTAGAGTTTATTTTAAATTAAATTGACTTAATCTTTAACAATTAAAATTTCACAACATAGTAAATAAAACAGAAAAGAAATAATTCACTATGGCCTTATTACATCAAAATAATTCCCAAAATTAAATTAAAGTACTTAGAAAAAATAAAAGTCCAAATTAATTAAATTCCTTGCTGTGCATGGCCACCTTTGTGCTCCTGCCGACCCGGTCTATTACTGATCATCACCTGGAAGAAAATATTCCCTGACGGGGTGAGTCAAACAGACTCAATGTGTAACCAACACTAAAACTTAACAATTTAGGCATACAATATCATATCACATACTTATTCATATAACAGATATAAAATAATAATGCAAACCCGAACCCAAACCTAGATGCCATCCGCTACACTTCCCCGTACCAACCTGTACACCGTGGGGACTACTAAGTCAACCCTCCTTCCGCTACACTCCATCGAAGGCAGTCGCTGCAGTCGACGTGCTCATTGCCCTTATAAAATTCGTGGTCTTAGGTCACCACATTCAGATTTCGTGGTCTTAGGTCACCACATTCAGATATTGTGGTCTTAGGTCACCACATTCAGATACCGCGGTCTTAGGTCACCGCATTCAGATACCGCGGTCTTAGGTCACCGCATTCAGATTTCGTGGTTTTAGGTCACCACATTCACTTCCCCTTTTCAATAACCCATATGCCGCATATCATATTATGCATTAACATGCCAAAGTTCACATTCTTATCATTGTTCTCATGTTAAATATAACATATTTCATAATCCTAGTAGGAGTAGGAAACGTACCTGAGTACTTTGTACCATAACATGGTACCTTAGCCACATTCTTACACTTTCATATTCTTAATATCACATACATATATTTATTAAACATGCCATAAAACATATTAAGAATTAGTGTGGGGTACACACCTGATTCGCTTAAGGTTTCCAATCCAAATCCCGAAAAGCTTGATCTAATGCCTTAGATCTTAGATCTCTACATTTAATCAATCATTTAATACTTAGTAAAGAGCCATTCGGCCATAAATCCAAATCCTAGTAGGATTAGTACACTAAAACTTACCTTGCTGCCGATTGACTTAAGAATCAAGTCCCGAAACTTTGTATCCTTCTTTCTTGAAATCGGCAATCACTAGATTACTTGAATAGATTAGTTTCGGCTTTTGAATAATTAATGAACACATATATTTACCAAACATGGCCTTGGCCGAATGCTATAGACACTTACCTTGTGGATTTTAAATCCCGAAACTCACCGAATAACTAGGGAACACGCGGCCTATGGTGTACCTTCGGGAAAAGAACTTCTCCTTCCTTGTAGTTGACACTTAGTAAATCCCGAAAGATCTCTTCAAGGTTTTGGCAACAATAATATTGATGGGATTAGTCCTAGATTTTCTAAAAGAAAAGAATAGAAATCAAACTTGTTCTTACCTTTGAAGAAATCGACAGCACCTAAGCTTGAAGCCACTTGAGATATTCGGCTATGGCCTTAAAAGGCTTACTTCCGGCTTTTGGAGGGATTAGAAAGAAAAGAGAAAAAGAGAATAATGGCAAAGAGAATTCAGCAGAGAGAAGAGGAGAAACTTTAGAGAATTTCGGCAGAGGTTTTCTTGAAGAGAAAAGAATGAATGAAGAATAGCCTTACTCTTCCTTTTATAGCCGAAATTACTAGGCTAGAGTCCTTTACTTGGCCACCACTCTTCTATTTTGATAGCTTTATCCTTTGAATTATCACTTTATTAAAAGAATTTAATCCAACAATTATCTCTTGAAAATAATGATAAATAAATCCTTTATTTATTCCTTATTTATCCACTAATTATAAAAGAATAAAAGCTCCTAGAATTTAGCCATGTGCCGTCCAACTCCCTTGCTCCTTGCAGCAAAATAAAACTCTTTTATTTGCTCCCCAAGTGACTCGAACTCAGGCCCACTTGCATAGCTGGTGGCGTCACCTACCTGGGCCTTAAGTGATATCTTCAGGCCACTTTTCCAAGCCTGTTTGTGTGTCAAATTCCTCCTATTAATTTTCTTAAGGCCACCTTGCCTTAGGTTCCTCTTTTTAAACTTTAAAACTTGACATTTCCTTACATTTCCAAGTTTCTCGAAATGTTTACTTTCCTCTTTTGAATCATTTCTAGATCATTTCCATACATTTCCATACATTTCCTTACATTTCCTTACATCTTAGGGTTCCTAAAACTCCTCAGAACACATCCAACACACCCACTGAGCCCACTATCTCATGAATTACGTACGAACGCATAACCCCTAATCTAGGATGTTACACATGAAGCCCAATTCTTCTAATTTAAGTTAGCTAATTTTCGGCATTAGGGTTAGGTGGAGTAGACGGCAACAAGGCTCACAAATAGGAGGATTTATGTGAATGGGATAATGTAAATATTATAGTTGATAATATGGAAGATAAAGGAGAAAAGATAGGAATTATCTGCAAAAAGAGGGCAATTCCGGCTTTTGGTTAGTAGGAGTGCCGAAACTTTAAATAGTCAGGTGAGGGTTCTCTTTTTTATTTTTCGGCATTTAGGGTTTCCATCTTTTCTTTCTCTTCTTCTCTGGGTAAAAGCCGAAATTCCTAACCCTATTCCCTCATATTCACTTTGATTCAAAAGCTCAAACTCCATTGTTCTTTTCTCTTCTTTCTTTTAAAAGCCGAAACCTCATAATCCTTTTTCTACATTCTTTTCTTTTGATCTTTGCTAAAGCCAAACCTACCTCTGGTCTGCCGAAATTCTCTTTTCTTCTTCCTACCGATTTCTTCTTTAAAAGCCGAATCTACATAGACGCATTCCTATCATCTTCTGATCTTCTCAAAAAGCCGGAATCTCAAAGGGGTAGTCGAATTCTTTGTGTTAAGGTGAGTGCCGATTTTCCTATCTCTTCACTTTCTCTTTCAGTTTTTGGAAGACAAAGCCGAAAAGCTAATGGTTTAATGGTTTTATGTATTTCAATTCTCCTTAAGATGATCAACCGTTTTCTTTTCGTTAGTTGTGCCTTAACCTAATGTTTCGTTACCGGCTTCTGAACAACTCCTTAGGCAGATAGCGGTGGTATTGGCTATGGATAGCGTCGACTTAGAGGGTCTCATTCTAACGGTAATCAGGTGTGTAGATCTCTAACGCACTATTAAATCTGTATGTGTATATATGTGTTGTGGGCTAAGAGCCGGAAAATAGTCTGTGTGAATAGTCGTATTACCTAGAAAGGGTAGGGAAAGGATGTCAGGTACGTAATCATAGAAATCTCTCTATGTGTATCGATGTATGCGATAAACTGAAATCTCTTAGGTAATACATTGTTTGATTTTGCATGTATGTATGCATGGGATGGGATTGATATGATGAATGGGAAGAAGGTCGCATAGCGATCGGTGGCTTTGCCACATAGGTCACATAATGATTGATCTTTATGACAGGCAGTTCAGCTATCGAAATGCTACGATGTGTTATTAAGGTCGCATGGCGATCGGTGGCTTTGCCACATAGGTCACACAGTGATCGGTCTTTAAGACAGGCAGCACAGCTGTCGATATGGTGTGTAGCGGTTGGCGGGTTGATTGTAGAAATCCCCAAGGTGTGATGGTTGGTACGGGTTGGTGTGTAGAGGATGGATTTCTAGGATGGGTGGGCTATTCATCATTCATTATTTTCATGTATTTATGATTGATGCCTTTATATATGGGCCAAGGCTCATAATGTGTTTGTGGGCCAAGCCTTTGATGTGTAACATCCTTAAATCGGGGTCTCTGTATTTTTGTGTTTTGCATGTGATAGCATGTTTGTTGTGCTAGTTTAGGGTGTTTTGGGGTCCAGGCATGAGCTTAGGGTAGGCTCGAGCCATGGCGAAATTTTTATTTTTGGGTACTTGATAGGGGGGAGCTGAAGGAGCTAAGTGTTAAGAGAATTGTATAGTAAGTTTTGGCACAAGAAACCAAGTGGTAAAGTGGCTAGGAGGGTGCCACTTAATGCATGGAAGTGACGCCACAAGCAGGGGGAAGGAGCCTTGGTTCGAGCTGCAGGAATCCCTCTTTGGGTATTTCTTTTTGACGCCAGAACTGAGAGGAGTTGTGCTCAGGTGGAACTCTGATGGATAGATGTTGAACAAGTCAACAGGTTCAAACGGGTGGAGAAGAGAAATCTGCAGAGTTTGACTCACTCAAACGGATTTGAATGGGTGGCCAGGAGGAATTTGTAGAACTTGGGCATGGGAGCTTAGAGTTGGACGAATGGCTAAGAGAGAAGGAGGAATCAGTTTTGGTGGCTTAGGGGGTGCCGATTTTCAAAAGCTAGCTTAGGAGAGCACTTTCAGCTAGGCACTCATTTGTTGCACATTGTTTTGTGGCAAACCGAAACCCCATAGCGTCCTTGTCTTTTTTCCTCTCATGTTTCAAAATCGAAAACTTCTTCTAAGCACTTTCTCCTCCTTTTCTTTTTACTTCTTTTGGGTATTTGGCCGAAACTAGTTACCCTTATTCTATATCCTTCCTTTATATTTCTTTTCTTCCATCTACTCAAACCCAAATGTCCTCTTGAACCTTTCCTACTCTTCCATTTTGTTTTGGCCGAATTTACTTTGATCTTCATCCATCAATTGTGTTGCAACCATTTCGCTTTCTTCCTCAAAGCCATAGCCGAATCTTCCTGAGTACCCTATTGTCTCTTTTCTCTTTCAATCGATTCAGCAAGTTCCGAAATCCCATCATCCATCTTCTATTCCTTTGGGTTCTTATAGCCGAACCGAAATCCTAGATTTTCTAAAAGAAAAGAATAGAAATCAAACTTGTTCCTACCTTTGAAGAAATCGACAGCACCTAAGCTTGAAGCCACTTGAGATATTCGGCTGTGGCCTTAAAAGGCTTACTTCCGGCTTTTGGAGGGTTTAGAAAGAAAAGAGAAAAAGAGAATAATGGCAGAGAGAATTCGGCAGAGAGAAGAGGAGAAACTTTAGAGAATTTCGGCAGAGGTTTTCTTGAAAAGAAAAGAATGAATGAAGAATAGCCTTACTCTTCCATTTATAGCCGAAATTACTAGGCTAGAGTCCCTTACTTGGCCACCACTCTTCTATTTTGACAGCTTTATCCTTTGAATTATCACTTTATTAAAAGAATTTAATCCAACAATTATCTCTTGAAAATAATGATAAATAAATCCTTTATTTATCCCTTATTTATCCACTAATTATAAAAGAATAAAAGCTCCTAGAATTTAGCTATGTGCCGTCCAACTCCCTTGCTCCTTGCAGCAAAATAAAACTCTTTTATTTGCTCCCCAAGTGACTCGAACTCAGGCCCACTTGCATAGCTGGTGGCGTCACCTACCTGGGCCTTAAGTGATATCTTCAGGCCACTTTTCCAAGCCTGTTTGTGTGTCAAATTCCTCCTATTAATTTTCTTAAGGCCATCTTGCCTTAGGTTCCTCTTTTAAAACTTTAAAACTTGACATTTCCTTACATTTCCAAGTTTCCCGAAATGTTTACTTTCCTCTTTTGAATCATTTCTAGATCATTTCCATACATTTCCAACATTTCCTTACATTTCCTTACGTCTTAGGGTTCCTAAAACTCCTCAGAACACATCCAACAGACCCACTGAGCCCACTATCTCATGAATTACGCACGAACGCATAACCCCTAATCCAGGATGTTACAGTTCTACCCTCCTTAAAAATAATTTCTTCCTCGAAATTACTTACTAACGATTAATCGTACATCTTAACTCGCCGCAGTACGCTTATGCTACGCACTCTAATCTTATAAAAATATCATACTTCCTATGCACAATCTTTAAGTCCATATGCAAGGCTTCGAACACTTTCACTACTCAGGCGTATTTTCGTAATTTGCCCTACAGGGGTATTTTCGTAAATTTTTTTTTTCAAAATAAGGTTCCTTGTGGATTTTGTCAATAAGGGTATTTTGGTAATTTTTGAAATCCCGGGGGTATTTCAGAAATTTTAAAATTACAGGGGTATTTCGGTAATTTTGGAACTCGGGGGTATTTTGGTAATAAACTAGGGTGTAAAGTTTAAGAAATCAAGGGTATTTCCAAAATTTGCAAAACTTGAGGGTTCTTTTTGAGAATTTGTTTTCCAAATCGGTGATGTTGCAAAATTTTTGAAATTTAGGGTCATTTTGGTAATTTTGTAAGTCCGGGGTAATTTCGTAATTTTCCAAAATCAAAGTATTTTGATATTTTGCAAATTAGGGTTTTTGGACTTGTTATAAAGTAATGAATTTTTTTTGAATAAGAACTGTGGGTATTTTGGAAATTTCATAAACCAAGGGCATTTTTGTAATTTTACCACTAGGGGTATTTTAGTAATTTTGTAAATCAAGAAATATTTCAGAAAAATTTTATGGGATAGCTTGTATAAATCAAAAGGGTAATTTAGTCATTTTAAAACTAGGGTTTCCATAAAAATGTGGCTAATCCCTTTCGGGTTTTAGTTAGGGTTTAGCCCATGAATAAGTCCTCTTGGTTAGGGTGAACTAAAGCTACGCACCAGGTAGGATTCCTGCGAAGAGGAGGTGAGTCACTAAGACTGCTTAAATACCAGGCTCTTCCGGATCCAATCCTAGACATGCGCACAATGGTTGCCACACCCTAACTCGGCGACTTAGACACAGGTTTGTTTTATTAAGCATTTAAGTCTTATGTAACTGTTGGGGTAAGCTAGCCTTATAGTTCAAGTACCTATGATACTAATCTACGTTCCATTCTATTTCTACCCTTCTACAGATCACAATATAAATCACCCAAAGGTTAGGGGTACTTACCTGGTGGACTTCGGGTGGTGCCATGCCTGCTTAGTTTCATAAAATTTTCACAAATTCATTTTGGGCCTAAATTTCAAAACATAGTGGGCTTTAAACCCCAGGCCGAGAGTTTAAAACTGGGCTCTGATACCAAATTGAAACACCCCAAACCCGGCCCACGAGCCCTGACCGGATCTGGTATGTTCCCCGAAGAAAACCGGTTCAAAATTTATTTTGTTACTTAGGAAAACTTGTGTGTTTTGAAAGAAAGTTTGTTTTGGGGTGGGCTTGAGTTGAAAAAGAGTTTATTTTATATTGAAAACCCATTTATTTCAGGTGACAAAATAATTAGAGTTTATTTTAAATTAAATTGACTTAATCTTTAACAATAAAAATTGTCGTAACATAGTAAATAAAACAGGAAATAAAATAGTTCACTATGGCCTTATTACATCAAAATAATTCCCAAAATTAAATTAAAGTACTTAGAAAAAATAAAAGTCCAAATTAATTAAATTCCTTGCTGTGCATGGCCACCTTTGTGCTCCTGCCGACCCGGTCCATTACTGATCATCACTGGAAGAAAATATTCCCCAACGGGGTGAGTCAAACAAACTCAATGTGTAACCAACACTAAAACTTAACAATTCAGGCATACAATATCATATCACATACTTTTTCATATAACAGATATAAAATAATGATGCAAACCCGAACCCAAACCTAGATGCCATCCGCTACACTTCCCCGTACCAACCTGCACACCGTGGGGACTACTAAGTCAACCCTCCTTCCGCTACACTCCATCGAAGGCAGTCGCTGCAGTCGACGTGCTCATCGCCCTTATAAAATTCGTGGTCTTAGGTCACCACATTCAGATTTCGTGGTCTTAGGTCACCACATTCAGATACTGCGGTCTTAAGTCACCGCATTCAGATACCGCGGTCTTAGGTCACCGCATTCAGATTTCGTGGTCTTAGGTCACCACATTCAGATATCCCCTTTTCAATAACCCATATGCCCCATATCATATTATGCATTAACATGCCAAAGTTCACATTCTTATCATTGTTCTCATGTTAAATATAACATATTTCATAATCCTAGTAGGAGTAGGAAACGTACCTGAGTACTTTGTACCATAACATGGTACCTTAGCCACATTCTTACACTTCCATATTCTTAATATCACATACATATATTTATTAAACATGCCATAAAACATATTAAGAATTAGTGTGGGGTACACACCTGATTCGCTTAAGGTTTCCAATCCAAATCCCGAAAAGCTTGATCTAATGCCTTAGATCTTAGATCTTTACATTTAATCAATCATTTAATACTTAGTAAAGAGCCATTCGGCCATAAATCCAAATCCTAGTAGGATTAGTACACTAAAACTTACCTTGTTGCCGATTGACTTAAGAATCAAGTCCCGGAACTTTGTATCCTTCTTTCTTGAAATCGGCAATCACTAGATTGCTTGAATAGATTAGTTTCGGCTTTTGAATAATTAATGAACACATATATTTACCAAACATGGCCTTGGCCGAATGCTATAGACACTTACCTTGTGGATTTTAAATCCCGAAACTCACCGAATAACTAGGGAACACGCGGCCTATGGTGTACCTTCGGGAAAAGAACTTCTCCTTCCTTGTAGTTGACACTTAGTAAATCCCGAAAGATCTCTTCAAGGTTTCGGTAACAAGAATATTGATGGGATTAGTCCTAGATTTTCTAAAAGAAAAAAATAGAAATCAAACTTGTTCTTACCTTTGAAGAAATCGGCAGCACCTAAGCTTCAAGCCACTTGAGATATTCGACTATGACCTTAAAAGGCTTACTTCCGGCTTTTGGAGGGATTAGAAAGAAAAGAGAAAAAGAGAATAATGGCAGAGAGAATTTGGCAGAGAGAAGAGGAGAAACTTTAGAGAATTTCGGCAGAGGTTTTCTTGAAGAGAAAAGAATGAATGAAGAATAGCCTTACTCTTCCTTTTATAGCCGAAATTACTAGGCTAGAGTCCCTTACTTGGCCACCACTCTTCTATTTTGATAGCTTTATCCTTTGAATTATCACTTTATTAAAAGAATTTAATCCAACAATTATCTCTTGAAAATAATGATAAATAAATCCTTTATTTATCCCTTATTTATCCACTAATTATAAAAGAATAAAAGATCCTAGAATTTAGCCACGTGCCGTCCAACTCCCTTGCTCCTTGCAGCAAAATAAAACTCTTTTATTTGCTCCCCAAGTGACTCGAACTCAGGCCCACTTGCATAGCTGGTGGCGTCACCTACCTGGGCCTTAAGTGATATATTCAGGCCACTTTTCCAAGCCTGTTTGTGTGTCAAATTCCTCCTATTAATTTTCTTAAGGCCACCTTGCCTTAGGTTCCTCTTTTTAAACTTTAAAACTTGACATTTCCTTACATTTCCAAGTTTCCTGAAATGTTTACTTTCCTCTTTTGAATCATTTCTAGATTGTTTCCATACATTTCCATACATTTCCTTACATTTCCTTACATCTTAGGGTTCCTAAAACTCCTCAGAACACATCCAACAGACCCACTGAGCCCACTATCTCATGAATTACGCACGAACGCATAACCCCTAATCTAGGATGTTACAGTTCTACCCTCCTTAAAACTAATTTCGTCCTCGGAATTACTTACTAACGGTTAATCGTACATCTTAACTCGCCGCACTACGCTTATGCTGCGCACTCTAATCTTATAAAAATATCATACTTCCTATGCACAATCTTTAAGTCCATATGCAAGGCTTCGAACACTTTCACTACTCAAGGGTATTTTCGTAATTTGCCCTACAGGGGTATTTTCGTAAAATTTTTTTTTCAAAATAAGGTTCCTTGTGGATTTTGTCAATAAGGGTATTTTGGTAATTTTGAAATCTCGGGGGTATTTCAAAAATTTTGAAATTACAGGGTGTTTCGGTAATTTTGGAACTCGGGGGTATTTTGGTAATAAACCAGGGTGTAAAGTTTAATAAATCAAGGGTATTTCCAAAATTTGCAAAACTTGAGGGTTCTTTTTGAGAATTTGTTTTCCAAATCAGTGATGTTGCAAAATTTTTGAAATTTAGGGTCATTTTGGTAATTTTGTAAGTCAGGGGTAATTTTGTAATTTTCCAAAACCAAAGTATTTTGATATTTTGCAAATTAGGGTTTTTGGACTTGTTATAAAGTAATGAATTTTTTTTTTTGAATAAGAACTGTGGGTATTTTGCAAATTTCATAAACCAAGGGCATTTTTGTAATTTTACTACTAGGTGTATTTTAGTAATTTTGTAAATCAAGAAATATTTCAGAAAAATTTTATGGGATAGCTTGTATAAATCAAAAGGGTAATTTAGTCATTTTAAAACTAGGGTTTCCATAAAAATGTGGCTAATCCCTTTCGGGTTTTAGTTAGGCGTTTAGCCCATGAATAAGTCCTCTTGGTTAGGGTGAACTAAAGCTACGCGCCAGGTAGGATTCCTGTAACACCCCGTACCCGGTACCGTCGCCGGAGTTGAGCAAGAGGCATTACTAGACTTGACTACTAGTTCAGAACATGAAAATCTTAAAGCTGTCAAACTGCGTTGTGCCGACTAATTCGGCTATAACTCGAGTTACAAAATTCGAAATTCAGATCCGTAAATTTTCCTTGAAGGTAGACTCATATATCTATTCACCATAATTTTTCTAGAATTTTTCATGTGGCCAATTAGTACAGTTTATTCATCAAAGTTACCCTTATTACACTGCTGGACAGTTCTGACCTGTCCCTATAAAACTGCAGTTATCTCATTGCACAATTTTCATATACTGTTCTAGTTTATACCAATGAAAAATAGACTCAATAAGGGTTTTACACATATAACCCATGCTTCCTAATTATTTTTGTACAAGTTTTGACAATTTTTCCAAAACAGAACAGTGACTCGCGAATGCATTCAGAGTAGGTCTCACTAAAACTGAATTATCTCATAATATAAAAATCTTTTGCTTACTCTATTTCTTCCATATAAAAATAGACGCAATCAGGTTCAATTTCATAATTCACTCATCTCCAAATTCAATATATCCTATTTTTGGTGATTTTCCTAACTCGCGTCACTGCTGCTGCTACAAGCTGTTTTAATGCATTCTTAAAAATAACTAGCTTCTACCCGAACCTCCTTACTTCAATTTACAAGGATTCAATTCATATTCAACCATTTCCTTAGTAATACGGTTAACTCGTTTAGGAATGCATAGACATTTCCACCATGAACCAACTTACATCAAATCACACCAACGTACTTAACAAAAATTTAGCCATTTTCGCATGGTTATTCTTTTAGTGTTTACACATGAACCGAAAAATTTTCTCAAACAATACCAAGCCTATCCTATACATGCCTTCGTTTAAAACCAACCCAAAATGAAGGAGTACCCAAAATGTAGGTTGATAGTGTGAGCGACTTTCCAACAATCCCGATGTGCTTGTGGCTTGCACCTAATCTATAAAACAGAGGAAACATCTCACACGAGTAAGCTTACTAGCTTAGTAAGTCCCAACTCATTTAAATTAGAACATTTAATTATTTATGAAGATAAAACAATCCACATATGGCATTCTACATAAACAACTAAGTAAATAATTTACACAAGGCCAAATATTAATAATTCGATAACCTTCTTTCATAGCAGTTATACATGCAAATCAATTGCCCCATAATAGCATGGTCTAAACTCGACTTCCGTCAAATCACATTCATCAATGACAATTTGGCACCAGTAATATTTAACATAACATACCTCACATACTTACCCGAACCATATTCTTGACAATTTAGTTCTAAATTGTCTTGACAAGGATTAAACTCCTCTTAGGTAAATTTCATCACCGGCATCAAGCCTGCTAGGCGTAAAAGCCTGAAAAGTAACACCGGCACGAGGCCTGCTAGGCATAAAAGCCCGATAGGTAACACCGGCACGAGGCCTGCTAGGCATAAAAGCCCGATAGATAACACCGGCACGAGGCCTGCTAGGCTCGAGGCCCGAATGTCAAAATATCTTTACATGCTTTTCACATTTTCACTATTCATATCGAATCATACGCCTTTATTACCATTGCATTTAATAAATTCGAAGTCAATAAAATCCATCACTATCACAATCGACCAATTCATGGTTTTATACCAAGCTTATACAATTTGTATCATTCACTAGATATGTAAAGGATCTTTAGATATAAGGTAGCTCAAGAACTTACTTATTCACCTTGCATTAGCCAAAATAATTTCCATCACATTCTCAACTTAAATCATCAACCAATATGTCAACATACATTCGGCCATGATGTAATTAGACATTAGCATTCATAAATTTTTAATAGTCAAGATAACCATAATTAACTCTTTGACATGATTTAACTAAAGGACTTACCTCGGTTGTCGATAAGCCGTGCAAATCGGCTACTCGATAATCTTTGCTTTGCCTCGATCTTGTTCCTTCTCTTTTTGTTCCCGATCTAAGATGTTAAATAAATTTGGTTCATATCCACCCTATCTCTTTTTACTCAACTCAAAACAATATTACACACAAATTAAATTCAAGCAAACTAGGAACCGAATCCTCACTTCATACATTTAATGTACCTTAATTTTACTTATCTTCTTAACTATGGCCATACATTCACTTTATAAGTATACATGTATAGCCAATTACAATATCTCCAATTCATCCTCTACTATGGCCGAATATATCTATTCCACACCCATGCATTTTCCTCATCATACAACCAAGTAACAAGCTAAATAACCATTCCAATTTCATGCATTTAACTACTCCAATTCAACCTATGTGGATTTCTTCTACATGGCCGAATGGCCCTTAGGTTCTTAGAATTCTTTTTAACTCTTCCTTCCATCTATTTTACTCCTTGCACTATTTTACTTCAAGTACTCAAGTCTTATACTTAGTTCACCCAATAATTACACATCACATATAACAATTAATCTAGGGTCAACTTCATTATATGTGGATGGCCGAACATCCAAACACAAGAAGGAATTATTTTCATGAATGTTCAACCCCATATTCGGCCAAATATGAAGGTATCTTCAAGCCAAAAATCGACAAAGCTTTCTTACGAGTTCAAGCTATTTCTTCTTATACTATCTAAGCTTATTTTCAGCTCAAATCATAAACCCCTCCCCCCCCATGGCCGAACTTCATCATGCATGGCATCACAAAACTTTACTTGTTTTTCCCTAATGCTTAAAGAAATCAACAAAATCTAAGGGTTGGCTATCAAGCTAAGATTCAACTCTTATCTTGATTCCCACATGCATGGCCGAATCTCATCCTACTAACTTAACAAGTTTTGCTTGTTTTCCAAAGAGAAATAATCAAGAATTCAAGCCATGTCAAGATAGTCCTTACCTAATCTATTGCATGCAAGGCCGAATGGGGAAGATGAAGTTCTTCTCTTCTCTTCAAGGTAGAAATCGGCAAGGATGAATGAAAGATGAGAAAACTCTTCTCTTTTCTTTTTTTTTTCTTTTTGTTATTTTAACATAATTCATAGCATGCTTTTTCTAAAATCAAAATATGTATAAATTAAAAGCATATATTCCTAGCATGCTTGAATATAATAATGCCTAAATGTCATACAAAAAATAAAAAAAAGAGCATATATGCATGCTTGCCGTCCACCTTGTTCAAATGTGGGGAATTTGACATGCAAATTCCCATGTTTTATGGACAATTCATTTAGCTCCCTTTTCATTAATGCCCACTACATTAATCCTTCTTGCAATTTAAGCCTTCTTAGCAAATTAAACACTTAGATAGCTAAAATTTTCTACGAGATTTTTACACTCACTAAAAACACACATAACAAACACAAAACATAATATTATAATATCTCACAGGCTCGGATTCGTGGTCCCGAAACCACCGTTCCGATTAGGGTCAAAATTGGTTTGTTACAACTCCCCCCCTTTAAGGATTTTCGTCCCCGAAAATCTTACCGTTAAATAAGTTCGGATATTGTTTCCTCATTGACTCTTCAGGCTCCCACGTAGCCTCTTCAACTCCATGACGATTCCATAAAACCTTTACTAATGGAACCCTTTTATTTCTCAGCTCTTTGGTTTCCCAAGCTAAGATACGGATCGGTTCTTCATCATAGGTCAAATCAGATCGAATTTCAATTTCTGATGGGGTGATCACATGGGACGGATCCGATCTATATCTGCGGAGCATCGAAACGTGGAATACATTGTGTATCTTTTCTAAGTCAAGGGGCAATTTCAATCGATAAGCCACAGGCCCTATACGCTCGATGACTTCATATGGTCCAATAAATCTCGGACTCAACTTGCCTTTCTGACCGAATCGGAGTATTTTCTTCCACGGAGAAACTTTCAAGAATACCCGATCTCCGACCTGAAATTCAATGTCCTTGCGTTTTAAATCGGCATAGGACTTTTGACGATCCGAAGCAGCTTTCAAATTACTTCTAATTACCACCACCTTCTGTTCGGTTTCCTTAATCCAATCAACCCCGTGTATCTTATTCTCACTGAGCTCAGTCCAATACAATGGTGTGCGACATTTTCGACCATATAAGGCTTCATAAGGTGCCATTTTTATGCTAGATTGAAAACTATTATTATAAGCAAACTCAATCAAAGGTAAGTATCGTTCCCAGGTACCTTCGAACTCGAGAACGCAACACCTCAACATGTCCTCAAGTATCAAAATGGTTCGCTCAGACTGGCCGTCTGTTTGCGGATGGAAGGCTGTACTAAAATGAAGTTTAGTACCTAATGCATCTTGCAATTTCTTCCAGAATCGCGAGGTAAATCTTGGGTCTCTATCTGAAACAATGGAACTCGGCACACCGTGCAGTCTTACAATCTGCGACACATACAATTCGGCAAGTTTGTCAAGTGAATAGTCGGTACGTACCGGCACAAAATGAGCTGATTTAGTCAGTCTATCAACGATAACCCAAACGGCATCTTTCTTACTCTGTGTCATAGGAAGACCGGATACAAAATCCATAGTAATTCTATCCCATTTCCATTCGGGTATCATAATCGGCTGAAGTAATCCGGAGGGTACCTGGTGCTCAGCTTTCACTTGTTGACAGATTAAGCACTTGGAGACAAACTCAGATATGTCCCGTTTCATGCCGGGCCACCAATAAAACTGCTTCAAATTGTTATACATTTTTGTGCTACCCGGGTGTATCGACATTCGGCCATTATGAGCCTCACTCAGAATCATCTGTATCAAATCTGAGTTCATTGGAACACACAATCGATTTTTATACTTCAAACAGTCATTTGCATCTATCTGGAAGTCTGATTCTGTAGCGTTCTCACACTGAACCCGAATAGCTACTAACTTTTCGTCAACTTTCTGTGCCTCGCAAATTTGCTGAATAAACATCGGTCTTGTTTGTAGCTCGGCTATGATCGAACCATCCTCAGACATCGTCATCCGTGCGTTTAATGCACGCAGAGCAAATAATGATTTTCGACTCAACGCATCCGCAACAACATTAGCCTTCCCCGGATGGTAGTCAATCACTAATTCGTAGTCTTTCAGCAATTCTAACCATCGGCGTTGTCTCAAATTTAGATCTTTCTGTGTCATTAAATACTTTAGACTTTTGTGATCTGAGTAAACATGACATTTTTCGCCGAATAAGTGGTGACGCCAAATTTTCAATGCAAACACAATGGCTGCCAACTCCAGATCGTGAGTTGGATAATTTTTTTCATGTGGCTTCAATTGTCTTGAAGCGTAGGCTACCACCTTGCCTTCTTGCATCAGAACACAACCCAACCCACTTAAAGATGCATCACTAAAAATAGTAAATTCTTTACCCGATTCAGGCTGAGTCAACACTGGAGCCTCGGTTAAAAGGGCTTTCAACTGCTCGAAACTCCTCTGGCATTTTTCTGACCATTCATATTTGACATCCTTCTGTAGTAGTCTCGTCAAAGGTGCAGCTATCACGGAAAAACCTTTTACAAATCGTCTATAATATCCCGCGAGGCCCAGGAAACTTCGGATCTCAGAAACATTCTTTGGTGGTTTCCACTCGAGTATAGCTGCTATCTTGTTTGGATCCACCCGAATTCCTGACACCGAAACCACATGACCCAGGAAGCTGACTTCGTTCATCCAAAACTCACACTTACTGAATTTTGCATATAAACGATGATCTCTCAAGGTTTGTAGTACTTCTCTCAAGTGCTCAACGTGTTCCGCTTCACTTTTGGAGTAGACCAATATATCATCGATAAACACTACTACAAACCTATCCAAAAACCGTCGGAAGACCCGGTTCATTAGATCCATAAAAATGGCAGGTGCATTGGTAAGCCCAAAAGGCATAACCAAAAACTCATAGTGCCCGTACCTCGTTCGAAATGCCGTCTTTGGCACATCGGAATCTCTGACCCGTAATTGATAATAGCCCGATCTCAAATCTATTTTCGAAAACACTGAAGCCCCCTTTAACTGATCAAATAAATCGTCGATTCGAGGTAACGGGTATTTATTCTTTATGGTCACCTTATTTAGTTGCCGGTAGTCGATACACATTCGCATTGTCCCATCTTTCTTTTTCACAAATAAGACTGGTGCTCCCCACGGAGAAAAACTCGGTCGTGCGAAACCCCTCTCTGTCAATTCTTGCAACTGCGCTTTCAATTCTTTTAATTCAGTAGGCGCCATTCGGTACGGAGCTATCGAAATTGGGGTCGCATCCGGCACTAATTCAATGCCGAACTCAATCTCTCGTACTGGGGGTAAGCCCGGTAGTTCTTCAGGAAACACATCGGTGTATTCACATACAACTGGTACCGATTTCATTAGTTTCTCGGACATTTTATTATCCAGCACATAAGCCAAATAGGCCTCACACCCTTTTCTCACGTACTTTTGGGCTACCATTGAGGATATTACTGTAGGCAACTCACTTACATCACCGGATTTTATTCTGATTGTCTCACCGTTTCGGCATTTCAAATTAATAAGCTTTCTTTTGCAATCCACCACTGCCTCGTGTGAAGTTAACCAATCCATACCCAAGATTATATCAAATTCGTCGAAGGGCAACAACATCAAATCAGCTGGAAAGCAATAATCTCGAACCATCAACGGGCAACCTCTACACACTTTATTAACAAGCACACATCTACCCAAAGGGTTGGACACACGAATTACAAACTCGGTAGACTCAACTAGCAGAGTCTTGCCAAATTTTAAAGTTTCACACACATAAGAATGAGTCGAACCAGGATCAATTAGTGCAATCACAGTAGTATCAAAAAGAGTGAAAGTACCGGTAATGACGTCGGGGGAGGAAGCATCCTCTCTAGCTCGCGCAGCATATGCTCTCGCCGGAGCTCTAGCCTCAGATCGATCTGTAGTGTTCTTCGTTCCTTTCTGGCTACCACCTACATTGCCTGAATGTCTGGGTGGTCTACCTCGCATTGGCACGTTGCTCGGTGTAGTGTTCCGAACTGCATTCTGCTCAGCTAACTTCGGACACTCTCTGATAAAATGATCTGACGATCCACATTTATAGCAAGACCGATCATGGAATCTACAACTTCCTGAGTGCCATTTCCCACAGTGCTTGCATTCAGCTCTATTTTGTGGAATGTTACCAACGCTGGCTATCGAGGTAGCTCGGGAGCTCATAGGAGGTCGATCCCGTCTAGGCGGATCTGCAGTAGTTTTCTGTCGGCTGTAGTCATTTCTAGGCTTCTTGCTCGTGGAATGAAAGACTTTGCCCGAAGACCTCTTTCGGATATCTCTGGCTTCGGTATCAGCCTTTCTCTTCTCCTTCCCGAGCTCTTCAGCTTTGCAAGCTCTCTCAACTAAAGTTACAAATTCTTGGATTTCAAGAACGCCAACAAACATCTTTATGTCTTCATTTAGGCCATCTTCGAATCTTTTACACATAATGGCTTCAGTAGAGACACACTCTCTAGCATAACGACTGAGCCTGACAAATTTTCTTTCATACTCCGTTACAGTCATTCGTCCTTGTTTCAGCTCAAGGAACTCTTTTCGTTTTTGATCAATAAATCTTTGACTAATATACTTCTTGCGAAATTCAGTTTGGAAGAAATCCCATGTCACTTTTTCTTTCGGAACCACTGATACTAGTGTATTCCACCAGTGATATGCAGTGTCCCGCAATAAGGATATAGTACACTTCAAGCATTCATCCGGAGTACAAGACAGCTCACCAAGTACCCGAATAGTGTTATCAAGCCACATTTCGGCTCTCTCAGCATCATCATCGTCATTGGCTTTAAATTCTTCGGCCCCATATTTTCGAATTTTGTCAACTGGGGGCCTACTAGATCTCATTGGATCTATCACTGGGGGAGCTAGAGGATCCGGAGTTGGATTATTCGGGGGCGGAGGTTGGGGCACAGCCGGGTTATTTTGAATAAATTGGGCAAACCATTCGTTCATCATCCGATAAAAGGCTTGTTTAGTTTCTCCTTCGTGGCTACCCGAAACAGGTCGAGAGTCTATCGGCGCTGATCCGTGGGTACGGTCAGGCGCCACGCTCTCCACATCATCAGCCACAGCTCTTTCTGGTTCAGAGTCCATTTACTATACCAAACAAAAATTCAGGCTGTCAGAAGTCACCACACTATCAACATATAACCACAGGCATGTATAGCTAGACTCACACGCGCCACGGTAGTCCTAGAATCGACTAAACCGTAAGCTCTGATACCAATCAAATGTAACACCCCGTACCCGGTACCGTCGCCGGAGTTGAGCAAGAGGCATTACTAGACTTGACTACTAGTTCAGAACATGAAAATCTTAAAGCTGTCAAACTGCGTTGTGCCGACTAATTCGGCTATAACTCGAGTTACAAAATTCGAAATTCAGATCCGTAAATTTTCCTTGAAAGTAGACTCATATATCTATTCACCATAATTTTTCTGGAATTTTTCATGTGGCCAATTAGTACAGTTTATTCATCAAAGTTACCCTTATTACACTGCTGGACAGTTCTGACCTGTCCCTATAAAACTGCAGTTATCTCATTGCACAATTTTCATATACTGTTCTAGTTTATACCAATGAAAAATAGACTCAATAAGGGTTTTACACATATAACCCATGCTTCCTAATTATTTTTGTACAATTTTTGACAATTTTTCCAAAACAGAACAGTGACTCGCGAATGCATTCAGAGTAGGTCTCACTAAAACTGAATTATCTCATAATATAAAAATCTTTTGCTTACTCTATTTCTTCCATATAAAAATAGACGCAATCAGGTTCAATTTCATAATTCACTCATCTCCAAATTCAATATATCCTATTTTTGGTGATTTTCCTAACTCGCGTCACTGCTGCTGCTACAAGCTGTTTTAATGCATTCTTAAAAATAACTAGCTTCTACCCGAACCTCCTTACTTCAATTTACAAGGATTCAATTCATATTCAACCATTTCCTTAGTAATACGGTTAACTCGTTTAGGAATGCATAGACATTTCCACCATGAACCAACTTACATCAAATCACACCAACGTACTTAACAAAAATTTAGCCATTTTCGCATGGCTATTCTTTTAGTGTTTACACATGAACCGAAAAATTTTCTCAAACAATACCAAGCCTATCCTATACATGCCTTCGTTTAAAACCAACCCAAAATGAAGGAGTACCCAAAATGTAGGTTGATAGTGTGAGCGACTTTCCAACAATCCCGATGTGCTTGTGGCTTGCACCTAATCTATAAAACAGAGGAAACATCTCACACGAGTAAGCTTACTAGCTTAGTAAGTCCCAACTCATTTAAATTAGAACATTTAATTATTTATGAAGATAAAACAATCCACATATGGCATTCTACATAAACAACTAAGTAAATAATTTACACAAGGCCAAATATTAATAATTCGATAACCTTCTTTCATAGCAGTTATACATGCAAATCAATTGCCCCATAATAGCATGGTCTAAACTCGACTTCCGTCAAATCACATTCATCAATGACAATTTGGCACCAGTAATATTTAACATAACATACCTCACATACTTACCCGAACCATATTCTTGACAATTTAGTTCTAAATTGTCTTGACAAGGATTAAACTCCTCTTAGGTAAATTTCATCACCGGCATCAAGCCTGCTAGGCGTAAAAGCCTGAAAAGTAACACCGGCACGAGGCCTGCTAGGCATAAAAGCCCGATAGGTAACACCGGCACGAGGCCTGCTAGGCATAAAAGCCCGATAGATAACACCGGCACGAGGCCTGCTAGGCTCGAGGCCCGAATGTCAAAATATCTTTACATGCTTTTCACATTTTTACTATTCATATCGAATCATACGCCTTTATTACCATTGCATTTAATAAATTCGAAGTCAATCAAATCCATCACTATCACAATCGACCAATTCATGGTTTTATACCAAGCTTATACAATTTGTATCATTCACTAGATATGTAAAGGATCTTTAGATATAAGGTAGCTCAAGAACTTACTTATTCACCTTGCATTAGCCAAAATAATTTCCATCACATTCTCAACTTAAATCATCAACCAATATGTCAACATACATTCGGCCATGATGTAATTAGACATTAGCATTCATAAATTTTTAATAGTCAAGATAACCATAATTAACTCTTTGACATGATTTAACTAAAGGACTTACCTCGGTTGTCGATAAGCCGTGCAAATCGGCTACTCGATAATCTTTGCTTTGCCTCGATCTTTTTCCTTCTCTTTTTGTTCCCGATCTAAGATGTTAAATAAATTTGGTTCATATCCACCCTATCTCTTTTTACTCAACTCAAAACAATATTACACACAAATTAAATTCAAGCAAACTAGGAACCGAATCCTCACTTCATACATTTAATGTACCTTAATTTTACTTATCTTCTTAACTATGGCCATACATTCACTTTATAAGTATACATGTATAGCCAATTACAATATCTCCAATTCATCCTCTACTATGGCCGAATATATCTATTCCACACCCATGCATTTTCCTCATCATACAACCAAGTAACAAGCTAAATAACCATTCCAATTTCATGCATTTAACTACTCCAATTCAACCTATGTGGATTTCTTCTACATGGCCGAATGGCCCTTAGGTTCTTAGAATTCTTTTTAACTCTTCCTTCCATCTATTTTACTCCTTGCACTATTTTACTTCAAGTACTCAAGTCTTATACTTAGTTCACCCAATAATTACACATCACATATAACAATTAATCTAGGGTCAACTTCATTATATGTGGATGGCCGAACATCCAAACACAAGAAGGAATTATTTTCATGAATGTTCAACCCCATATTCGGCCAAATATGAAGGTATCTTCAAGCCAAAAATCGACAAAGCTTTCTTACGAGTTCAAGCTATTTCTTCTTATACTATCTAAGCTTATTTTCAGCTCAAATCATAAACCCCTCCCCCCCATGGCCGAACTTCATCATGCATGGCATCACAAAACTTTACTTGTTTTTCCCTAATGCTTAAAGAAATCAACAAAATCTAAGGGTTGGCTATCAAGCTAAGATTCAACTCTTATCTTGATTCCCACATGCATGGCCGAATCTCATCCTACTAACTTAACAAGTTTTGCTTGTTTTCCAAAGAGAAATAATCAAGAATTCAAGCCATGTCAAGATAGTCCTTACCTAATCTATTGCATGCAAGGCCGAATGGGGAAGATGAAGTTCTTCTCTTCTCTTCAAGGTAGAAATCGGCAAGGATGAATGAAAGATGAGAAAACTCTTCTCTTTTCTTTTTTTTTTCTTTTTGTTATTTTAACATAATTCATAGCATGCTTTTTCTAAAATCAAAATATGTATAAATTAAAAGCATATATTCCTAGCATGCTTGAATATAATAATGCCTAAATGTCATACAAAAAATAAAAAAAAGAGCATATATGCATGCTTGCCGTCCACCTTGTTCAAATGTGGGGAATTTGACATGCAAATTCCCATGTTTTATGGACAATTCATTTAGCTCCCTTTTCATTAATGCCCACTACATTAATCCTTCTTGCAATTTAAGCCTTCTTAGCAAATTAAACACTTAGATAGCTAAAATTTTCTACGAGATTTTTACACTCACTAAAAACACACATAACAAACACAAAACATAATATTATAATATCTCACAGGCTCGGATTCGTGGTCCCGAAACCACCGTTCCGATTAGGGTCAAAATTGGTCTGTTACAATTCCTGCGAAGAGAAGGTGAGTCACTAGGACTGCTTAAATACCAGGCTCTTCCGGATCCAATCCTAGACATGCGCACAATGGTTGCCACACCCTAACTCGGCGACTTAGACACAGGTTTGTTTTATTAAGCATTTAAGTCTTATGTAACTGTTGGGGTAAGCTAGCCTTATAGTTCAAGTACCTATGATACTAATCTACGTTCCATTCTATTTCTACCCTTCTACAGATCACAATATAAATCACCCAAAGGTTAGGGGTACTTACCTGGTGGACTTCGGGTCGGATACTTAGGTGCCATGCCTGCTTAGTTTCATAAAATTTTCACAAATTCATTTTGGGCCTAAATTTCAAAACATAGTGGGCTTTAAACCCAGGCCGAGAGTTTAAAACTGGGCTCTGATACCAAATTGAAACACCCCAAACCCGGCCCACGAGCCCTGACCGGATCTGGTATGTTCCCCGAAGAAAACCAGTTCAAAATTTCTTTTGTTACTTAGGAAAACTTGTGTGTTTTGAAAGAAAGTTTGTTTTGGGTTGGGCTTGAGTTGAAAAAGAGTTTATTTTATATTGAAAACCCATTTATTTCAGGTGACAAAATAATTAGAGTTTATTTTAAATTAAATTGACTTAATCTTTAATAATAAAAATTGTCGTAACATAGTAAATAAAACAGGAAATAAAATTGTTCACTATGGCCTTATTACATCAAAATAATTCCCAAAATTAAATTAAAGTACTTAGAAAAAAATAAAAGTCCAAATTAATTAATTCCTTGCTGTGCATGGCCACCTTTGTGCTCCTGCCGACCCGGTCCATTACTGATCATCACCTGGAAGAAAATATTCCCCAACGGGGTGAGTCAAACAGACTCAATGTGTAACCAACACTAAAACTTAACAATTCAGGCATACAATATCATATCACATACTTATTCATATAACAGATATAAAATAATGATGCAAACCCGAACCCAAACCTAGATGCCATCCGCTACACTTCCCCGTACCAACCTGCACACCGTGGGGACTACTAAGTCAAACCTCCTTCCACTACACTCCATCGAAGGTAGTCACTGCAGTCGACGTGCTCATCGCCCTTATAAAATTCGTGGTCTTAGGTCACCACATTCAGATTTCGTGGTCTTAGGTCACCACATTCAGATATCGTGGTCTTAGGTCACCACATTCAGATACCGCGGTCTTAGGTCACCGCATTCAGATACCGCGGTCTTAGGTCACCGCATTCAGATTTCGTGGTCTTAGGTCACCACATTCACTTCCCCTTTTCAATAACCCATATGCCCCATATCATATTATGCATTAACATGCCAAAGTTCACATTCTTATCATTGTTCTCATGTTAAATATAACATATTTCATAATCCTAGTAGGAGTAGGAAACGTACCTGAGTACTTTGTACCATAACATGGTACCTTAGCCACATTCTTACACTTTCATATTCTTAATATCACATACATATATTTATTAAACATGCCATAAAACATATTAAGAATTAGTGTGGGGTACACACCTGATTCGCTTAAGGTTTCCAATCCAAATCCCGAAAAGCTTGATCTAATGCCTTAGATCTTAGATCTCTACATTTAATCAATCATTTAATACTTAGTAAAGAGCCATTCGGCCATAAATCCAAATCCTAGTAGGATTAGTACACTAAAACTTACCTTGCTGCCGATTGACTTAAGAATCAAGTCCCGAAACTTTGTATCCTTCTTTCTTGAAATCGGCAATCACTAGATTACTTGAATAGATTAGTTTCGGCTTTTGAATAATTAATGAACACATATATTTACCAAACATGGCCTTGGCCGAATGCTATAGACACTTACCTTGTGGATTTTAAATCCCGAAACTCACCGAATAACTAGGGAACACGCGGCCTATGGTGTACCTTCGGGAAAAGAACTTCTCCTTCCTTGTAGTTGACACTTAGTAAATCCCGAAAGATCTCTTCAAGGTTTCGGCAACAAGAATATTGATGGGATTAGTCCTAGATTTTCTAAAAGAAAAGAATAGAAATCAAACTTGTTCTTACCTTTGAAGAAATCGACAGCACCTAAGCTTGAAGCCACTTGAGATATTCGGCTATGGCCTTAAAAGGCTTACTTCCGGCTTTTGGAGGGATTAGAAAGAAAAGAGAAAAAGAGAATAATGGCAGAGAGAATTCGGCAGAGAGAAAAGGAGAAACTTTAGAGAATTTCGGCAGAGGTTTTCTTGAAGAGAAAAGAATGAATGAAGAATAGCCTTACTCTTCCTTTTATAGCCGAAATTACTAGGCTAGAGTCCTTTACTTGGCCACCACTCTTCTATTTTGATAGCTTTATCCTTTGAATTATCACTTTATTAAAAGAATTTAATCCAACAATTATCTCTTGAAAATAATGATAAATAAATCCTTTATTTATCCCTTATTTATCCACTAATTATAAAAGAATAAAAGCTCCTAGAATTTGACCATTTGCCGTCCAACTCCCTTGCTCTTTGTAGCAAAATAAAGCTCTTTTATTTGCTCCCCAAGTGACTCGAACTCAGGCCCACTTGCATAGCTGGTGGCGTCACCTACCTGGGCCTTAAGTGATATCTTCAGGCCACTTTTCCAAGCCTGTTTGTGTGTCAAATTCCTCCTATTAATTTTCTTAAGGCCACCTTGCCTTAGGTTCCTCTTTTTAAACTTTAAAACTTGACATTTCCTTACATTTCCAAGTTTCCCAAAATGTTTACTTTCCTCTTTTGAATCATTTCTAGATCATTTCCATACATTTCCATACATTTCCTTACATTTCCTTACATCTTAGGGTTCCTAAAACTCCACAGAACACATCCAACACACCCACTGAGCCCACTATCTCATGAATTACGTACGAACGCATAACCCCTAATCTAGGATGTTGCACATGGAGCCCAATTCTTCTAATTTAAGTTAGCTAATTTTTGGCATTAGGGTTAGGTGGAGTAGACGGCAACAAGGCTCACAAATAGGAGGATTTATGTGAATGGGATAATGTAAATATTATAGTTGATAATATGGAAGATAAAGGAGAAAAGATAGGAATTATCTGCAAAAAGAGGGCAATTCCAGCTTTTGGTTAGTAGGAGTGCCGAAACTTTAAATAGTCAGGTGAGGGTTCTCTTTTTTATTTTTCGGCATTTAGGGTTTCCATCTTTTCTTTCTCTTCTTCTCTGGGTAAAAGCCGAAATTCCTAACCCTATTCCCTCATATTCACTTTGATTCAAAAGCTCAAACCCCATTGTTCTTTTCTCTTCTTTCTTCTAAAAGCCGAAACCTCATAATCCTTTTTCTACATTCTTTTCTTTTGATCTTTGCTAAAGCCAAACCTACCTCTGGTCTGCCGAAATTCTCTTTTCTTCTTCCTGCCGATTTCTTCTTTAAAAGCCGAATCTACATAGACGTATTCCTATCATCTTCTGATCTTCTCAAAAAGCCGGAATCTCAAAGGGGTAGTCGAATTCTTTGTGTTAAGGTGAGTGCCGATTTTCCTATCTCTTCACTTTCTCTTTCGGTTTTTGGAAGACAAAGCCGAAAAGCTAATGGTTTAATGGTTTTATGTATTTCAATTCTCCTTAAGATGATCAACCGTTTTCTTTTCGTTAGTTGTGCCTTAACCTAATGTTTCGTTACCGGCTTCTGAACAACTCCTTAGGCAGATAGCGGTGGTATTGGCTATGGATAGGGTCGACTTAGAGGGTCTCGTTCTAACGGTAATCAGGTGTGTAGATCTCTAACGCACTATTAAATCTGTATGTTTATATATGTGTTGTGGGCTAAGAGCCGAAAAATAGTCTGTGTGAACAGTCATATTACCCAGAAAGGGTAGGCAAAGGATGTCAGGTACGTAATCATAGAAATCTCTCTATGTGTATCGATGTATGCGATAAACTGAAATCTCTTAGGTAATACATTGTTTGATTTTGCATGTATGTATGCATGGGATGGGTTGATATGATGAATGGGAAGAAGGTCGCATAGCGATCGGTGGCTTTGCCACATAGGTCACGTAGTGATTGATCTTTATGACAGGCAGCTCAGCTATCGAAATGCTACGATGTGTTATTAAGGTTGCATGGCGATCGGTGGCTTTGCCACATAGGTCACACAGTGATCGGTCTTTAAGACAGGCAGCACAGCTGTCGATATGGTGTGTAGCGGTTGGCGGGTTGATTGTAGAAATCCCCAAGGTGTGATGGTTGGTACGGGTTGGTGTGTAGAGGATGGATTTCTAGGATGGGTGGGCTATTCATCATTCATTATTTTCATGTATTTATGATTGATGCCTTTATATATGGGCCAAGGCTCATAATGTGTTTGTGGGCCAAGCCTTTGATGTGTAACATCCTTAAATCGAGGTCTCTGTATTTTTGTGTTTTGCATGTGATAGCATGTTTTTTGTGCTAGTTTAGGGTGTTTTGGGGTCCAGGCATGAGCTTAGGGTAGGCCCGAGCCATGGCAAAATTTTTATTTTTGGGTACTTGATAGGGGGGAGCTGAAGGAGCTAAGTGTTAAGAGAATTGTATAGTAATTTTTGGCACAAGAAACCAAGTGGTAAAGTGGCTAGGAGGGTGCCACTTAATGCATGGAAGTGACGCCACAAGCAGGGGGGAAGGAGCCTTGGTTCGAGCTGCAGGAATCCCTCTTTGGGTATTTCTTTTTGACGCCAGAACTGAGAGGAGTTATGCTCAGGTGGAACTCTGATGGATAGATGTTGAACAAGTCAACAGGTTCAAACGGGTGGAGAAGAGAAATCTGCAGAGTTTGACTCACTCAAACGGATTTGAATGGGTGGCCAGGAGGAATTTGTAGAAGTTGGGCATGGGAGCTTAGAGTTGGACGAATGGCAAACTCTAAGAGAGAAGGAGGAATCAGTTTTGGTGGGTCAGGGGGTGCCGATTTTCAAAAGCTAGCTTAGGAGAGCACTTTCAGCTAGGCACTCATTTGTTGCACATTGTTTTGTGGCAAACCGAAACCCCATAGCGTCCTTGTCTTTTTTCCTCTCATGTTTCAAAACCGAAAACTTCTTCTAAGCACTTTCTCCTCCTTTTCTTTTTACTTCTTTTGGGTATTTGGCCGAAACTAGTTACCCTTATTCTATATCCTTCCTTTATATTTCTTTTCTTCCATCTACTCAAACCCGAATGTCCTCTTGAACCTTTCCTACTCTTCCATTTTGTTTTGGCCGAATTTACTTTGATCTTCATCCATCAATTGTGTTGCAACCATTTCGCTTTCTTCCTCAAAGCCATAGCCGAATCTTCCTGAGTACCCTATTGTCTCTTTTCTCTTTCAATCGATTCAGCAAGTGCCGAAATCCCATCATCCATCTTCTATTCCTTTGGGTTCTTATAGCCGAATCTCAACCTATAGGCAGGTAAGGTTCCATTGTTTTCGTTTCTTTCTCTCTTCTCTTGATCTTATGACCGAATCTCCATGACATACTCTCATCCCTTTTCCTTTTTCTGTCTTGGTTGCTTTAATGAGAAAAGCCAGAAGCTTTGTCGCTCAAACTCTCTCGTTGGACTCGGGGGTTCTGTGGATTGTCGCCGATTGACTATTCACTCTCAATTGATTTCGTTAGTAGTGTGGTAAGTGTTCCTGTCGACAATCAATTCTTATTTTGTTAATGCCGAAGGCAGATACCCCATGTTATTTGATGCTTGGCCGAATGCAGGAAGGGGTGTTGATGCCATCTTGTGTGGAGTTTTCGAGATTTGTTGGTCGTGAGTCAGGCCTAGAACTTTCGGGATTTGTCGACTTAGGTAAGGGATCTAACTTCGGGTTCTAGTTCTTTATGATTTGGTTCACTGCTTTAACTCGACTTAGTGATAAAGGGTGTTATGGATTCAAAGGCTAACCAAGCGTTAGGTGGGGTTAAATCTGAGACCCTAGCCCCTAAGTTCAAGAAGAGGGCTGTCTCCGCGGTTCGTGACTGGCCACTGGGCTGTGGGCCGGCATCCGAGTAGGAGAGTGGAAAAATCGCGGTTGTGTCGATTAACGACAGTACCGACGTAGAAAGTGTAGTTTTACGCGTAATCAGGTGTGTAACTCTTACACACTTCGTAGGTTAATATGATTTTGTTATGTGATTTGTTAAATGCCGAAATAGTGGCGTAAAATGATGTTTTATGATGTGCTACCCTCATGGGTATAAGCGAGGACTCCGGGTAAGTCCCTTCTGATTTGTTTGATGTTAAATGCCTTGGTTAAAAGCTGTAAATGCCATGATATGTGACTATGGTATGCTAAGCTTGACATTCATGCATTGAAAAGTATGTTCATTGATGAGGGTATGATGAGAGGAGGGGGAAGGATAATTTCAGACTGTCATCAGTGGTTTTGACCACACAGTGGGTTGGCCCCGCTATCTATATTTATGACTAAGTCTCAGTGGTTTTGACCACCAGTGGTTTGGTACCACATATTGCTATCTTTGTAACTCGTCCCAGTGGTTTTGACCACAGTGGGTTGGCCCCACATATCGATATACGGGATTGTCATCAGTGGTTTTGACCATAAGGTTGGTTGGCCCCACCATATTATTTTGTGCCTACGGTCATCAGTGGTTTTGACCACCAGTGGTTTTGACCACACGGGGTAGATACAGGAGTTCGGATGGTTAGGTTGGGTTGCATGACTTGCATATTGGCTTATGAAATTGTGTAAGAGCATTGATAATTTCGGGATGGGGATTTGCACACTGAGTCTCGGTGACTCACCCCTTCCTTTACATTTTGCAGATGATTCGTAGATCACGGATGTGGAGCCGAGACAGACTCGAGGTGGCCATACTCATTGCTCTAGGTTCTGATTTAAATTATAATCTGGATTTTACGTTACTCTTAATTTGGTTTCCGGGTTGTAATAAGGCCATCAACTTTCACTTTGAAGTTTATCTATCTGCTTAGGTTATCACGAGGATTTTGTATAAATTAAACGGAATGGCATGCCTAAATAACCTTTAGAACGGAAGTTTTCTAAAATTCACAACTTATCGGGTTTCTAAAACTTTACCATCAAGTAACGACAAACAAGTAGCATCAATAGGTTAACTCGGTTTTCTTAAAAACTGCAAAGGGTTTTGACAACAGGGCTAAAACTATTTCGATTTTTTAATAAAAACCAATGGTTTTCTTAAAATAACAAACTACACACAACTTTCCAAACCATGTTTTTACCAAATCAAACAACTCGTTTTAAATAATGACCTCTTCTTTCAAAATTAAATCTACAAACTGTGTTCTTAGAAATTGTTTCCTCCTGTGACATACCAGATTCGGTCGTGGTGTGTTGACCGGGTTTGGGGTGTTACAATTGTGGTATCAGAGCCAGGTTCAAAAGCTCAGTTGTGGGCCCGAGGCCCAAAATGTTTTAATAATCAGTTTACAAAATGGTTTTAAATAGAAATGCATGATTTTGGGAAGCATGGCACTGAGTCTCCGGCACCGATCCGCCCAGGTAAGTACCCCTAACTTATGTGTACTTGATTATGATCTTTGTGATATGAGTAATAGTAGTAGGATATTACTTTAGAGACTGAAACCCGTAGGATTGTGTGAACTTCCGAAAACAATCTCTATAACAACTGTTCATAAGACTGTGCTGTAATATCAGAGGAATAAGTCTAATGCATAAAATTCTTAAATTAGATTAATTCGGGAATCGTGGTCATGAGTACTCGAGGTCGTGGGCGTAATACTCATGGGATGACTGTCTCAAAACCGTTAGGGTCAGGCCATAGGTCAGAGAATGAGGTACCACCGCCACCGGCTGAGGGCGTTGAGTTTCAGGATCAGATGGGTGGTGATGACGCGGTGTCAGAGGCGATGCTGCGGGTTCTGGAGAGAGTAGCTGGAGCAAGTGGAGGAACGGGAGCTAAAAAATCTGTGTCTAAATGACTCCGAGCTAATGGAGCTGAGGTATTTAGGGGTGTGTCTGGAGTGGCTCCCAATACGGCTGAGTATTGGCTAGAGGCGACGGAACGTATCATGGACAACTTAGACTTTACGGCTGAAGAAAAGCTGAAGGGGATAGTATCTCTTCTCCGGGATGAATCTTATCAGTGGTGGCTCACGGTCCGGGATGGTGCGAGAGCTGATGATCTCACTTGGGATTTCTTTAAGGTAGCTTATCAAAAGAAGTACGTTGGGTCTAGTTACATTGATGCGCAGTGTAAAGTGTTCTTGAATTTGGTCTAGGGGAGTAAGACAGTATCGGAGTATGAGGCAGAGTTTCTTCGGTTAAGTCATTATGCTCGGTGTATTGTGGCTACGGAACACGAGCGTTGTGTCAGATTTGAGGATGGGTTAAGAGATGAGCTGTGAATGTTGATTGCACCACAGCAGGAGAGAGAATTTGCGGTCTTGGTAGAGAAGGCCAAGATTGCTGAGGAAGTGAAACAGTCAGTGAGACGGAACCAGGATAGGAATTGGTCTAAGAGGAGTTCTGGGTCATCAGGGTCTGTTGGGAATTCACAGAAAAGGGTTCGTTATGGTGGGCCAAATCAAGCTGCAAGGCCTGCTGTTACTACTCAATGGCCGCCATGGTGTGGTTGTTGTGGGAAGTTTCATAAAAGAGAATGTTGGACTGAAAACAGAGGGTGTTTCGAGTGTGGGTCAATGGAACACCGGGTAAGGGATTCTCCGCGAAGATCAGCTAGGATTCAGTCTGAGGGTCAAGGTCGTATGCAATTCAGGAGGGATGGACAGCCACCTCAGAGGGGTCGAGGTTTAGTCAGGGATGGTAATAGTAATGGACGAGGTCGCGGGGCACCGGGCAGAGGTGCCGGGAATACTGATGCAAGACAGCCTGGATTGGTCTATGCAGCGAGGTGTCGAGAGGAGGGTGGCGCACCGGACGTCATAACTGGTACGTTCTTAATTTCTAGACTACCTTATATTGCTTTAATTGATGTTGGTTCGACGCACTCATATGTTGCCAGTAGCATAGTGGAAACTTTGAACTTAGCCTTTGAGATTTCTTCTAGGGAGATGACAGTAATTAGCCCTCTAGGTCACTCTGTAGGAGTAAACAAACTTTATAGGGATGTACCCCTAGAACTCCAAGGGGTTGTGTTTTTGGGGAGTTCGATTTGATCCTAGGGATGGACTGGCTAGTAAAGTACCAAGCGAATCTGGACTGCGCAGCTAAGCGTATGGTATTGAGAACCGTTGAGGGTGAAGAGGTGGTGATGATAGGTAATAGAAGAGATTATCTATCCAATGTTGTGTCCGCGTTGAAGGCCGAGAAGATGGTGAGGAAAGGATGTGAGGCGTACATGGTTCATGTTTATGCTTTGGAGGCTAAGGAATCAGTGGTAGAGAATGTTCGTACGGTAAAGGAATTTACCGATGTGTTTCCAGAGGAGCTTCCGGGTTTACCCCCAAATCGTGAGGTTGAGTTTGGGATAGATCTGTTACCCGGAACCGTGCTAGTGTCTATTGCCCTGTATAGGATGGCGCTAAAGGAATTGGTTGAACTGAAGGCGCAGATCCAGGAATTGTTGGACCGAGGTTTCATCCGGCCAAGTGTTTCGCCTTGGGGAGCGCCTATGCTATTTGTTAAGAAGAAAGATGGTACGATGCGGATGTGTATAGACTACCGCCAGCTGAATAAGTTGATGATCAAGAACAAGTATCCGTTGCCGAGAATAGACGACTTGTTTGATCAACTTAAGGGGCCTCAGTCTTCTCTAAGATCGATTTGAGGTCGGGATATCATCAGCTTAAGGTAAAGGAGGCTGATATCCATAAAATGGCGTTTCGCACTCGGTATGGGCACTACGAGTTCTTGGTAATACCGTTCGGGTTGACCAACGCGCCAGTAGCGTTCATGGATATGATGAACCGGGTGTTTCAGCCGTACTTGGACCAGTTCATCGTGGTGTTTATAGACGACATATTGGTGTACTCAAGATCTGAGGAGGATCATGATGCGCATCTACGGGTGGTTTTGCAGATTTTGAGGGAGAAGCAGCTATTTGCCAAGTTTAGTAAGTGCGAGTTTTGGCTGAAGGAGGTGACTTTCTTGGGTCACGTGGTGTCAGCTGAGGGGATATGGGTGGACCCTCGGAAGATTGAGGCAGTGTTGGACTAGAAACCGCCTAAGTCGGTAGCAGAAGTTTGGAGTATTCTGGGTCTGGCAGGGTATTACAGAAGATTTGTGGAAGGGTTTTCCTTGATAGCAGCACCGTTGACCAAGTTGCTGAGGAAAGGAGTTCCATTTGTGTGGTCAGACAAGCAGCAGGAAAGTTTTGATAAGTTAAAGAGGATTCTAATAGAAGCTCCAATTTTGATTCAGCCTGAGGCAGGAAAAGAGTTTACGGTATATTACGATGCATCGCATATTGGTTTAGGATGTGTGCTAATGCAAGAAGGGAAAGTGGTGGCATATGCATCTCGACGGCTGAGACCGCACGAAGTTAACTACCCGACACATGATTTGGAGTTGGCTACAGTGGTTTTCGCCCTGAAGATTTGGAGGCATTATTTGTACGGGGAGAAGTCTATAGTCTACACAGATCACAAGAGTCTGAAGTACCTTTTGACTCAGAAGGACTAGAATTTGAGGTAGCGGAGGTGGGTCAAGTTGTTGAAGGACTACGACTGTTCAATTGAGTATAACCCGGGCAAGACCAACGTGGTGGTAGACGCGTTGAGTCGTAAGGTAGTGTCAAACTTGAGAGCGATGTTTGCTCATCTCAATCTGCATGACGACGGGAGTCTATTAGCAGAATTGCAGGTAAAGCCGACTTGGGTAAATCAGGTTAAAGAGAAACAGCTAGTAAACGAGGGTCTGAGTGCTCGGAGGTTGCAAGTGCAGAATGGTGGATTAGAGGGTTACAGCTTGAGTAGCGATGGATTGTTGTGTTTCCAAGGGAAAGTTTGTATGCCGAAGGACGTTGAGTTAAGGCATAAGATTCTCCAGGAGGCACATAGCAGTCCATACGCTATGCATCCTGGGGGTAGCAAGATGTATCGAGACTTGAGGGAACAATTTTGGTGGCCGGGGCTGAAGCGTGAGGTAACGGAATTTGTGGGTAAGTGTCTGACATGTCAGCAAGTCAAAGCTGAACACCAGGTACCTTCGAGTCTGTTGCAACCGATCAAGATTCCGCAGTAGAAATGGGAAAGGATTACGATGGATTTCGTTACTGGGTTACCTCTTACGCCTAGCAAGAAGGATTCAGTTTTGGTGATTGTTGATCGTTTGACTAAGTCGGCTCATTTCATACCTGTTAGAGTGGATTATTCGCTTCAAAGGTTGGCTAAGTTGTATGTGGTAGAAATAGTGAGACTGCATGGAGTACCAGTATCGATTATTTCGAATAGAGATCCCAGCTTCAAGTTAAGGTTTTGAAAAGCGTTGCATCAGGCTTTGGGTACAAGACTGGATTTCAGCACGGCATTTCATCCGCAATCAGATGGGCAGTCGGAAAGGGTAATCCAGGTTTTAGAGGATATGTTGAGGGGTTGTGTTTTGCACTTTAGGGGTAGTTGGGAAGAATATCTACCGTTGGCAGAGTTCGCGTACAACAACAGCTATTAGGCAAGTATCCAGATGGCACCGTATGAAGCACTGTATAGGTGTAACACCCCAAACCCGGTCAATACACCACGACTGGATCTGGTATGTTACGGGGAAAACGTACTTGAGAGGTTTAGGTTTTTCGTTTAAAAGCAGGATGTAAACACTTCACTATATAGTGTATTTGAAGAAAATTTGAGTAGGCTTGTTTGAAATCAGGTGGTGTATTTAGAAAACCCAAAAATTTTGAAAACTTAACCAAAAGATGTAGTTAAAACGAGTTTATTCCCTTTCATTATTCAAATAGTTTCTTAGTGTTACTTAAGACATTTTAACTTGGTAGAAAATCGAGTTTTGATTTGAAAATCGTTTGAGTTTCTAATGCAAAGTCATGGTGAGATACCCGATGGTATAGTTTAAAACACTTCGCGTTATAGTTTTTAAAACCTTGTCTTTCCAAGTTTTAGTAAAATTTCCACTATATTATTTTGTTAAAGCATATTAAAATCTACTTAAAACATAAACATCATAAAACATAATTTAAAGGCCTTTTACAATCCAAAATAAAACCCAAATAAAAGTAGTTAAACTAAAGTACCCAAATGATAGAGTCTGGGTAAAACTTTATTGAGCATGGCATGAGCACCCCGAGTCCATCCCGGCTCCATGTCCGCGTCTACGAGTCACCTGAAATGTCAAAGGAGAGGGTGAGTCGAATGACTCAGTGCATAAATCCCGCTCCCGATAAAACAACATGCTAACACACATCATACATAGCAACATAATTAATGCAACCCGATCCTAACCATCCGTATCGCCTTTTCTACCCCGTGTGGTACCAAACCACTGGTGGTGCCAAACCACTGGTGACCCAAAGTCACGATATCCATAAGTGTGGTGCCAAACCACTGGTGACCCAAAGTCACGAATAATCCGATGATGGGGCCAACCCATCGCGTGATACCAAATCACTAGCAGACGATCCCATATCTCAAGTGGGGCCAACCCACGGTGGTGTCAAACCACAGGGACGAGTCGCAATGAGGTGCCAAACCTCTGGTGTCCCAAAGACACAATGTGATACCAAATCACTGGTGACCGCAGTCACAAATCCGATGATGGGGCCAACCCATCGTGTGATACCAAATCACTGGCGTCAATCCCGTATAATCAACCGTGGGGCCAACCCACCGTGGTACTAAGCCACTGGGACGAGACGCTGAGGTGCCAAACCTCTGGTGACCCAAAGTCACAAAATATATCATCTGTGGTACCAAACCACTGGAGGTGCCAAACCTCTGGTGTCCCAAAGACACAGTGTCCCAAAGACACGGATATCATCATTCTCCCTCCACTCATATCACCCATCATCATGCCATACTCATGTGATCATGCATATCATACAAGTCATACATATCATGCTAATATATTTAACATCATTATCCCATATCACACACATCCATAATCATGGTACCATATAGATCCTCAGTAAGCTCATAATAATAGTGACTTACCCGAGTCCAAGATCATACCCAATAGGGTATCACATCAATCATCACTGTTTCATTAATTACAACACAGGTTATCAATCATATTACTAAACAGAAGTGTGTTAGTTTACACACCTGGTAAATACGAGTCTAAAGATCCCAACGAAACGATCTAAGGCTCCTTGATTACTGGCTCCTACAATCGGCCAAATAGGAGTTAGGCACTAAGACCATTCGGCCAAAGACTAAATAACCAAAGGGTTAATGTTGATCCCTCACCTTGCTATTGGTTTGATTTCTTATCAAACCCGAACCACAATGGTTCTCCTTCCAACAGTCGGCTACACCTTCAAAAGAGAACAATTAAACCTTAATAATCTTGACTTAATCGAAACCAAAAGATTGAACGCTTAATGCTAATACCAATCACTTACCACAACCACTGCTTATCAATCGGTTAATAGAGTAGAAACTCCTCTTGGTTACTTTCAATATCCACAGACCCCAACACCAACAATATTCGGCCAAGGCTTGCACCAAAAGAAGAACAAAAGATTCGGCCAAGTGGTTTACGCAACAACCAAAATTCGGTCAAAGAGAAAGAAAGAAAAAGGAGTGCGAAGGAATGGGGTTAATATTCGGCCAACAACAAGAATGGGAAGAAAAGAAGAAGAAGAGAAAATGTATAGGAGGGTGGAGTTTCGGTTTGCCAAAAGAGAAAATGAAGAAGGTGTTTTGGAATGAAGTTTCGGCTTACAAGGTTTCAGAAAGAAGCAGAAAGTTTGAGAAGAGGAGATGGTATTGAAGGAATAATATTTCGGCTACCAAATGAACACCAAAGACCAAAGCAATTTCGGCAACCCCTATGTTCAACAAAAGGAGGAAAATATGGAATGAGAGAATACCACTTTCGGTTTGAGAAAAGAAAATGTGAAGAAGCTCTTTGAAAATTCAGCTTTGGTTTGTCAAAAAGAAAGAAATGTGGTTTGACTCCTAATGGCCGAATATGCACAACAAAAAAAAATGCCCAAAAGGAGATTCGGCTATCCCAATTACCACTTACCAACCGGCCAACCTCTCCCCCAAGCATCCAAGTTTTGGCCAACACCCCACAACCCTCCTCAATATTCGGCCACATCCCCACACAAGCTCCCAACCACTCATTTCAAATGAGTTTACCAAGTCGTTACTCCACTATTTGCTCTCCACCATCCAAGCCACCTTTTGACCAAGTCCAAGGAAGAATTTGAACTACATCCAACTCTTCCCTCCTATGCCGTCCAAAATGAGCCAAAAAGTGAGGTCTTTGCAGCTCGAACACTAGACCTCCACCCCATGCAGTTGACGCCACACCTAGCTCCCCAAGTAGCGCATGCCCTGCCACCAAGCTAGCTCATCTTTTGTGCAATAAAACAACAAATAAAATACATATCCCTCAGCTCAATCAGCTCCCCTCCTATAAAGCCTAAAAACTAAAATTTTCCTGCCTACTCAGGCACACTCCTAGCCTACAATTAAGCCCCGACACTACACAAACAGCAACACAGCACACCAACACATGCAGTATCATGCAACAACAAAATAGCCCCTAACCCGGGATATTACAATGGGCGTAAGTGTCATACTCCTACGTGTTGGACAGAGTTGGGTGAGCGTCAGATATTGGGTCCAGAGTTAGTGACGGAAACAAAAGATAAGGTTAAGCTGATTCAAGCTCGTCTGAAAGAGGCTTCAGACAGGCAGAAGTCTTATGCCGATCTCAAGCGAAGGGATATAGAGTTTGCAGTGGGTGACAAGGTCTTTCTTAAGGTATCGCCATAGAAGAAGGTGCTGAGGTTTGGTCGGAAGGGCAAGCTGAGCCCTAGGTTTATCAGGCCGTATAAAGTATTGAAGTGTGTGGGACCAGTGGCTTATCAGCTCGAGTTGCCAGCAGAATTGAGTCAGATCCATGACGTGTTTCATGTTTCCGAGCTTAGGCGCTATCGATCAGATCCATCGCATGTTGTGCCAGTGGAGGAGATTGAGGTGAATCCAGATTTGTCCTTCGAAGAAGAACCAGTGCAGATTCTGGATAGAGACGTTAAGGTGTTGCGTAAGAAGACGGTTCCATTGGTAAAGGTATTATGGCGGAACCATGGTGCGGAAGAGGCCACGTGGGAGCCAGAGGATGTGATGCGGCAGCAATACCTCAACTCTTCTGACCAGGTAATTTCGAGGCCAAAATTATTTTTAAGGGGGTTAGAACTGTAACATCCTTAAATCGGGGTCTCTACATTTTTGTGTTTTGCATGTGATAGCATGTTTGTTGTGCTAGTTTAGGGTGTTTTGGGGTCCAGGCATGAGCTTAGGGTAGGCCTGAGCCATAGCGAATTTTTTTTTTGGGTACTTGATAGGGGGAGATGAAGGAGCTAAGTGTTACGAGAATTGTATAGTAAGTTTTGGCACAAGAAACCAAGTGGTAAAGTGGCTAGGAGGGCGCCACTAAAGGCATGGAAGTGACGCCACAAGCAGGGGGAAGGAGCCTTGGTTCGAGCTACAGGAATCCATCTTTGGGTATTTCTTTTTGATGCCAGAACTGAGAGGAGTTGTGCTCAGGTGGAACTCTGATGGATAGATGTTGAACAAGTCAACAGGTTCAAATGGGTGGATAATAGAAATCTGAGGAGTTTGACTCATTCAAATGGATTTGAATGGGTGGCCAGGAGGAATTTGTGGAAGTTGGGCATGGGAGTTTAGAGTTGGCCGAATGGCAAACTCTAAGAGAGAAGGAGGAATCAGTTTTGGTAGCTTAGGGGGTACCGATTTTCAATAGCTAGCTTAGGAGAGCACTTTCGGCTAGGCACTCATTTGTTCCACATTGTTTTGTGGCAAATAGAAACCCCATAGCGTCCTTGTCGTTTTTCCTCTCATGTTTCAAAATCGAAAACTTCTTCTAAGCACTTTCTCCTCCTTTTCTTTTTACTTCTTTTGGGTATTTGGCCGAAACTAGTTACCCTCATTCTATATCCTTCCTTCATATTTCTTTTCTTCCATCTACTCAAACCCGAATGTCCTCTTGAACCTTTCCTACTCTTCCATTTCGTTTTGGCTGAATTTACTTTGATCTTCATCCATCAATTGTGTTGCAACCATTTCGCTTTCTTCCTCAAAGCCATAGCCGAATCTTCCTGAGTACCCTATTGTCTCTTTTCTCTTTCAATCGATTCAGCTAGTGCCGAAATCCCATCATCCATCTTCTATTCCTTTGGGTTCTCATAGCCGAATCTCAACCTATAGGCAGGTAAGGTTCCATTGTTTTCGTTTGTTTCTCTCTTTTCTTAATCTTATGACCGAATCTCTCTGACATACTCTCATCCCTTTTCCTTTTTCTATCTTGGTTGCTTTAATGAGAAAAGCCGGAAGCTTTGTCGCTCAAACTCTCTCGTTGGACTCGGGGTTTCTGTGGATTGTCGTCGATTAACTATTCACTCTCAATCGATTTCATTAGTAGTGTGGTAAGTGTTCCTGTCGGCAATCAATTCTTATTTTGTTAATGCCGAAGGCAGATACCCCATGTTTTTTGATGCTTGGCCGAATGCAGGAAGGGGTGTTGACGCCATCTTGTGTGGAGTTTTCGAGATTTGTTGGTCGAGAGTCAGGCCTAGAACTTTCGGGATTTGTCGACTTAGGTAAGGGATCTAACTTCGGGTTCTAGTTCTTTATGATTTGGTTCACTGCTTTAACCCGACTTAGTGATAAAGGGTGTTATGGATTCAAAGGCTAACCAAGCGTTAGGTAGGGTTAGATCTGAGACCCCAGCCCCTAAGTTCAAGAAGAGGGCTGTCTCCGCGGTTCGTGACTGACCACCGAGGTGTAGGCCAGCATCCGAGCAGGAGAGTGGACAAATCGTGGTTGTGTCGATTAACGATAGTACCGACGTAGAAACTGTAGTTTTGCGCGTAATCAGGTGTGTAACTCTTACACACTTCGTAGGTTAATATGATTTTGTTATGTGATTTGTTAAATGACGTAATAGTGGCGTAAAACGATGTTTTATTATGTGCTACCCTCATGGGTATAAGCGAGGACTCCGGGTAAGTCCCTTCTGATTTGTTTGATGTTAAATGCCTTGGTTAAAAGCTGTAAATGCCATGATATGTGACTATTGTATGCTAAGCTTGACATTCATGCCATGAAAAGTATGTTCATTGATGAGGGTATGATGAGAGGAGGGGGAAGGATGATTTCAGACTGTCATGTGGTTTTGACCACACAGCGGGTTGGCTCCGCTTTCTATATTTGTGACTAAGTCTCAGTGGTTTTGACCACCAGTGGTTTGGTACCACATATTGCTATCTTTGTGACTCGTCCCAGTGGTTTTCACCACAGTGGGTTGGCCCCACCATATTATTTTGTGACTACGGTCATCAGTAGTTTTGACCACACCTATCTTAATTGTGACTATGGTCATCAGTGGTTTTGACCACCAGTGGTTTTGACCACACGGGGTAGATACAAGAGTTCGGATGGTTAGGTTGGGTTGCATGACTTGCATATTGGCTTATGAAATTGTGTAAGAGCATTGATAATTTCGGGATAGGGATTTGCACACTGAGTCTCGGTGACTCACCCCTTCCTTTACATTTTGCAGATGATTCGTAGATCGCGGATGTGGAGCCGGGACAGACTTGAGGTGGCCATGCTCATTGCTCTGGGTTCTGATTTAAATTATAATCTGGATTTTGCTTTACTTTTAATTTGGTTTTCAGGTTGTAATAAGGCTATTAACTTTCACTTCGAAGTTTATCTATCTACTTAGGTTATCACGAGGATTTTGTATAAGTTAAACGGAATGGCATGCCTAAATAACCTTTAGAACGGAAGTTTTCTAAAATTCACAACTTATCGGGTTTCTATAACTTTACCATCGGGTAACGACAAACAAGTAACATCAATAGGTTAACTCGATTCTCTTAAAAACTGCAAACGGTTTTGACAACAGGGCTAAAATGATTTCAGTTTTTCAATAAAAACCAATGGTTTTCTTAAAATAAGAAACTACACACAACTTTCCAAACCATGTTTTTACCAAATCAAACAACTCGTTTTAAATAATGACCCCTTCTTTCAAAATTAAATCTACAAACTGTTTTCTTAGAAATCGTTTCCTCCTGTGACATACCAGATTCAGTCGTGGTGTGTTGACCGGGTTTGGGGTGTTACATGATGTGTCTTCGGGATTTACAGACTGAGTCTTGGTGACTCACCCTATTATTTTTCCTTAACTTTGCAGATAAGCAGTAGATCGTGGACATGGGAGCCGAGACGGACTCGAGGGGCCATCAAATTTTAATTCTATATATTATTTTCGATTTTTCTTTAAGTGCCTCTTTTTATTTATTTTGGGAATATTTATGTAATAAAGCCCCATAGTTTATATTCAATTAAGTAGTTTTTAATATTTGCAACATATGAAATAATGTCAAAGGTATAATTATTCAAAATAATAATAATACAAGGTTTTATTTTCAAATGTCACCTAATTATTCAAATATTGTTTAATTAACTTACGGTTTCCAAAACCAACAAAGCAAAAGTTTTCAATGTACAACCCGTAGCATACCAGATCTGGTCGAAACGTATGGGCTGGGTTTAGGGTGTTACATTCAGGAAGGGCACTTTCAGTTTTTGATAGGTAAGTGCCGAAATTTCTATAAATAGGGGGTAGCTCATCAATTCCGACATTTAAACCCTACTCTTTTCTTCATTCTCTGTGCTGAAATTCTCAGTCTCTCCCTCTGCAATTTCTGTTAACTTTCTTTCAAAAAAAAAGCCGAAAACTTTCTTAAGCCATCTTTCTCTTCTTACTCCTAAAAGCCGAAACCCTATAAACCCTTCTCTATAATTCTTTTGATCCTTGCTAAGGCCGAACCTACCCCTAGTTTGCCGAAATTCTCTTTTCTTCTTCCTGCCAATTTCTTCATTAAAAGCCGAATCTACATAGACTCCTTCTATCATCTTCTCTTCTGATCTTCTCAAAAAGCTGGAATCTCTAAGGGGTAGTCGAATTCTTTGTGTTAAGGTGAGTGCCGATTTCCCTATCTCTTCACTTTCTCTTTCGGGTTTTGGAAGACAAAGCCGAAAAGCTAATGGTTTAATGGTTCTATGTATTTTCTTGTTGGGCGACATTCGGGAATTGAATTAGATCTCTTAGATCTAAAAGCCGGAAACACTAGTCCCTGAATCTCATATCACTTTTCAGGATTTCAAGGTAAGGATTTCAATTCTCCTTAAGATGATCAACCGTTTTCTTTAGTTAGTTGTGCCTTAACCTAATGTTTCGTTATCGGCTTCTAAACAACACCTTAGGCAGATAGCGGTGGTGTTGGCTACGAATAGCGTTGGCTTAGAAAGTCTCGTTCTAACGGTAATCAGGTGTGTAGATCTCTAACACACTAATTAAACTGTATTATGTACGTTATGGGCTAAAAGCCGGAAAAAGGCTGTATAGACAGTCGGATTACCCAAAAAGGGTAGGCAAGGGATGCCAGGTACGTAATCATAGAAACATCTCTATGTGTATCGATGTATGCGATAAACTGAAATCTCTTAGGTAATACATTGCTTGATTTTGCATGTATGTATGCATGGATATGATGAAGGGGAAGAAGGTCGCATAGTGATTGGTGGCTTTGCCACATAGGTCACATAGTGATCGGTCTTTATGACAGGCAGCTCAGCTGTCGAAATGCTACGATGTATTATTAAGGTCGTACGACGATCGGTGGCTTTGCCACATAGGTCACACAGTGATCGGTCTTTAAGACATGCAGCACAGCTGTCGATATGGTGTGTAGCAGTTGGCGGGTTGATTGTAGAAATCCCCAAGGTGTGATGGTTGGTACGGGTTGATGTGTAGAGGATGGATTTCTAGGTTTGGGTTGGGCCATTCATCATTTATTATTTATCATGTAATTATTATTGTTGCCATTGTGTATGGGCTAAGGCCCATAATGTGTTTGTGGGCCCAAGCCTTTTATGTGTTTTCGGGATTTGCACACTAAGTCTTGGTGACCCACCCTATTATTTTTTTCTACTCTTTCAGATGAGCAGTTGATCATGGACATGGGAGCCGAGACGGACTCGAGGGGCCATCAAGTTCTTATTTCCATAAATTACTTTTTTCGGTTTTTCTTTAAGTTTTAATTTTGGGAATGTTTATGTAATAAGGCCCATAGCATAGGTTATCGATTTATATTTGTTAATGTCTTCATTTATTTTTTTTTAAATTTATGTTCAGCGAAAGAGCAAAGGTTTTCTTCCAATATCACTTACTTAACGAATACTTGAATAAAGAAACTGAATTTCCAAAGATCATCCAAGTGAAGTTTTTAGCGTAAACCCCGTAGCATACCAGATCCGGTCGTAGCGTTTGGGCCGGGTTTGGGGTGTTACATGGGTCGATTTTATCCCCACATGGTTGTTAGTGGTACGGAGTGGTGTGTTGGCTGGATTTCGGATGGGTTGCATTATTGCACTGTACTGATATGGTATTGGGCTAAGGCCCACACTGTTACTGTGTTGGACTAAGACCCATACTGTACTATTACAAAATAAGGCTCAGGCCCATACTGTTACTGCATGTTGCATACAGACTGACTGATAAGGGATTACACACAGAGTTTTCGTAAACTCACCCTTTCCTTTTAACTGTACAGGTAATCCTCAGCCATAGGCGATTTGGTGCTATGAGGGACTCGGAGGTGGCCACACAACTGCGGCTGTTTTACACTTGGTTTCATTTAAATTTAAATTTTTAATTGGGCTTTGTTTACTTATTTTAAATTGCTAGTTTAGCAGAAGGCGAATTTTCAAAATCATTATTGTTTTCAAAGACACGAAATTTAAACATTAGAGTTTTCAAAAGCTTCCGCGATTTTAAAACTTATTATAACAATAGCAGATAAAAAGGCAAACGCTTTGACTAGATGATTTGTTAAATAATAATAACGAGGTTTTTTAACTTAGAAATGAATTTTTACCATCAAGTCCAATTTTTGAAAGACACTTCAATGTGACACGCCAGATTCGACCATAATGTCTAGGCCGGTTTTGGGGTGTTACACATCATATTGTCGATGCTTTCTCGTATTCATATAATTTGCTTCTCGAACAATTCAATATCATATAATATATATAACTTTTTCAAAATACATATATATTTAAATTACCATTTTGCATTGAATTCAATCTCACAAATAATATGCATTTATAACATGATTTCGTAATGTCTATTAAAATACAAACTTACCTCGTTCGTAGTAACGACAAATTAAGTCGATTAATCCGATACTTTGATTTTCCCTCGATCTAGATCCGAATTCCACTTTTTCCAATCTAATTAATATCAAAATTAACTTACTTATTCAACATTTCATTCAATTTTCATCCAAGAACATATAAATGGGTAATTTACATTTTAGCGCCTAACATTTCACATTTTTGCACTTTAGTCCTTATTACACAAATACACAAAATTCACAAAATCACTTAAATACCCATGCTAGCCGAATTTTTTTATTACTATAACAGCCCATAATTTTCATTTATTTCACATTTCTACCACAATATTTTCATATTTCACAATTTAGTCCTAAATTGATATTTTTATCGAAAATCACTTTATAAAAAACGAAAATCTAACATCAAATAATCATATTTCATCAAAAAATATCAAAGAGCTCAAATATTCAACAATGGCAATTCATAAATTCTTCATTAAATCTGAAAATTAAAACATGGGTCTACTAGTATTCGAAGCAACGATCTCAAAAACGTAAAAATTATCGAATACCGAACGAAGAACATACCCGAATTTGATATTCAAGTTGCCGAACCCTCAAACTAAGAAAATGGCTTATTTTCTTTCATATATTCGGCCATAAAGATGAACACTCCACTTACTAATTCATTTGTTTTATTTATTAACATATTAATATACCAATTACAAAATTAACCTTTGTAATTTAAATTATAAAACCATATACTAATGCCCATTACCGTCCATCAACCATAATTGTAACATCCTGAAATTTGGGCCTAGTAGGATTGGGCACAATGGGCCTTAGGCATTGTAGCGTTTAAAATTTTTGAGGTTAGAGGGCTTCTATGAAGTCCCTGGATCGAACTTTGGCTTTGGGGAAATTTTGGTTTTAGGTGAAAAAAACCCTGGAAGTTGGCAGGTAGGCATTAAGAATAAAATGTGGAGGAAAATGACACAACTGGAGTGTGTGGTGTAGTGGCAAAGTGATGCCACTTAAGGGACAAGGGGGTGACGCCACATGGAAGGAAGGAGGTCCAAGGTTCAAGTCTTGGCTCTTGCATTTTGGTTTTCTTTTTACATGGATCTTAGAATTTGGCCCATAGTTTATATTTAGTTTCGCATGGTTTAAGGCACAAGAGGAGCTTGTGGCCAAGTGGTTAGCGGCGTGGATTATGTTGCAAGGGAGCCTGGGTTCAAATCTCATGAGAAGCAAGGGAGTATTTATTTTGCGGATTGGACGGCAAGAGTTCCAGTTGAATTTAAACTCTACTAACGAAGGGATCCCACATCAGAAAGATACAAAGAAGGAAGGTGAAGAGCTAGCTATATAAAGAGCATTCCAGGAGGAGAGTTATCATACCTTGGTGAGCATTTGGGCACAGGAGTGGTCGCAGCGCGGATTAGCACCAGATTCCTATCAGGTGTGTACTTCTCTACTCTAGTTGTAGAGCGGCAAATGCCGAAGTACAGATCACGGTAATAGTAGCCACACGAGCGTGCGAGCGCACGTGTGGGGCTTCGACGCGATAGTTGAGGCCATCAGTAGTATTCTTGTGGGTTGGGGCTGCTTGGGCCGCGATGGGCCGGAGTGCGCCCAATGGGCCCGTGGGCCCAATTGAGTAAAATTGTATGATGATGTAGTATATAGTGAACTAGACTAGGTGGAACTTATATACGTGGCTAGATTTATGTTAGGTGGGCCCCACGAGCGTGTGGGCCCGAATGGGCCAAAATCGGGTTTTAGGCCCAATAGTCTGGTAAAGACAAAATTGGTAGTCGAGTCGCTCGGGGCGACATTGGGCCTTTGGAAAGGCCATTCCAGGTACGAAATTACTGAAATACCCTTAGTGGGTAAATTACCAAAATACCCCTAGAAGGTAAATTACTGTTATACCCTTAGAGGTTGATTGGCTTGATTATGTCGTATTTGTTATTCTGATTATGATGGTAATTCATTTCATACGTTATCTGTGATATATGATTTGCATACATGTCATACTACATACGAATTATTATGTCATATTGCATGGCTATGATGAGAGGAGGGGGAAGATATGATTCTAGACTGTCATTAGTGGTTTTGACCACACAGTGGGTTGACCCCACTTTCTATATATTATTGTGACTAAGTGTCAGTGGTTTTGACCACCAGTGGTTTGGTACCACATATTGCTATCTTTGTGACTCGTCCCTATGGTCTGGCAACACTGTGGGTTGGCCCCACTTATTGATACAGGATTGCCATCAGTGGTTTTGACCAGACCGATATTATTTGTGACTACGGTCACTAGTGGTTTTGACCACACCGATATTATTTGTGACTACGGTCACCAGTGGTTTTGACCACCAGTGGTTTTGACCACACGGGGTAGATACAAAAGTTCGGATGGTTAGGTTGGGTTGCATGACTTGCATATTGGTTTATGAAATTGTGTAAGAGCATTGATATCTTCGGGATGGGGATTTACACACTGAGTCTCGCTGACTCACCCCTTTAGTTAATTTTGCAGGTAATCGTTAGACCGCGGATATGGAGCCGGGATGGACTCGAGGTGGCCATGCTCAAGATTGTGTTTCTTTCATTTTAAGTAACTTATTTCATTTTATTTTAAATTTGGGATTCTGTTATGTAATAAGGCCTATGGTTTTATTTGCTTTTAGCTTTTAACTTGGTTATTGCTTATTATTGTTAAATGTTTAATTCGGGATTTTCCTAAAATGTTAATAAACCGTTTCTTATTCAAAATTACTTAAACTCGATTTTTCACAACAAATATAAAAAATACAAACTTTTTAATGAACGCACATTTTTAGATATTCCTCTCATGTGACATGCCAGGTCCGGTCATAACGTCTAGGCCGGGTTTGGGGTGTTTCAATTATGGTATAAGAGCCTAGGTTCAAAAACTCGGCTGTGGGCTTGGGTTCAAAAATGTTTTCAAAGGATGGTTTAGAAAAATATATATCTCTTTTCTGGAAGTATGGCACCCGAGTCTCCGGCACCAAATCCGTAAGTTTCCTTTTTATATTCTATTACATGCTGAAAGATTAAATTTATTCTGCGATGTGTGGATGTGATGCTTGAATATAGAAATTGTATGTATGTGTGAAAAATATTTGTTTTCTTCGGTGTTAGATAGTTGGTTATGTGAAGGGGTTCCAAGATTTATTTAGGAAGGGTATTAGTTTTATTAAAATCAGAGTGCGCAGCAAGAGCGTAGTGTGGTACGTTAGGATGTGTGACTGTTAGTTAGTTGGAAATTTCGAGGATGAAATTTCTTTAAGGAGGGTAGATTTGTAAGATCCTGAAATTTGGGCCTAGTAGGATTGGGCCCAATGGGCCTTAGGCGTAGTAGCATTTAAAATCTTTGAGAATGGCATTAATGCATGTTGGACCTATTAGATAAGTGATTTTGGAAGGTTAGAGGGCTTCTATGAAGTCCCTAGATCAAACTTTGGCTTTGGGGAAATTTTGGTTTTAGGTGAAAAAAACCCTGGAAGTTGGCAGGTAGGCCTTAAGAATAAAATGTGGAGGAAAATGACACAACTGGAGTGTGTGGTGTAGTGGCAAAGTGATGCCGCTTAAGGGACAAGGGGGTGACGCCAAAGGGAAGGAAGGAGGTCCAAGGTTCAAGTCTTGGCTCTTGCATTTTGGTTTTCTTTTTACATGGATCTTAGAATTTGGCCCATAGTTTATATTTAGTTGCGCATGGTTTAAGGCACAAGAGGAGCTTGTGGCCAAGTGGCTAGCGGCGTGGATTATGTTGCAAGGGAGCCTGGGTTCAAATCTCATGAGAAGCAAGGGAGTATTTATTTTTCGGATTGGACGGCAAGAGTTCTAGTTGAATTTAAACTCTACTAACGAAGGGATCCCACATCAGAAAGATACAAAGAAGGAAGGTGAAGAGCTAGCTATATAAAGAGCATTCCAGGAGGAGAGTTATCATACCTTGGTGGGCGTTTGGGCACAGGAGTGGTTGCAGCGCGGATTAGCACCAGATTCCTATCAGGTGTGTACTTCTCTACTCTAGTTGTAGAGCGGCAAATGCCGAAGTGCCGATCACGACAATAGTAGCCACACGAGCGTGCGAGCGCACGTGTGGGGTTTCGACGCGATAGTTGAGGCCATCAGTTGTATTCTTGTGGGTTGGGGTTGCTTGGGCCGCGATGGGCTGGATTAGGTCCAATGGGCCCGTGGGCCCAATTGAGCAAAATTGTATGATGATGTAGTATATAGTGAACTAGACTAGGTGGAACTTATATACGTGGCTAGATTTATGTTAGGTGGGCCACACGAGCGTGTGGGCCCGAATGGGTCGGAATCGGGTTTGAGGCCCAATAGTCTGGTAAAGACAGAATTGGTAGTCGAGTCACTCGGGGCGACATTGGGCCTTCAGAAAGGCCATTCCAGGTACGAAATTACTTAAATACCCTTAGTGGGTAAATTAGCAAAATACCCCTAGAAGGTAAATTACTGTTATACCCTTAGAGGTTGATTGGCTTGATTATGTCGTATTTGTTATTCTGATTATGATGGTAATTCATTTCATACGTTATCTATGATATATGATTTGCATACATGTCATACTGCATACGAATTATTATGTCATATTGCATGGGTATGATGCGAGGAGGGGGAAGATATGATTCTAGACTGTCACTAGTGGTTTTGACCACACAGTGGGTTGGCCCCACTTTCTATATATTATTGTGACTAAGTCTCAGTGGTTTTGACCACCAGTGGTTTGGTACTACATATTGCTATCTTTGTGACTCGTCCCTGTGGTCTGGCACCACCGTAGGTTGGCCCCACTTATTGATACGGGATTGTCATTAGTGGTTTTGACCACATTGTGGGTTGGCCCCACAGATATTATTTGTGACTACGGTCACCAGTGGTTTTGACCAGACCGATATTATTTGTGACTACGGTCACCAGTGGTTTTGACCACACGGGGTAGATACAGGAGTTCGGATGGTTAGGCTGGGTTGCATGACTTGCATATTGGTTTATGAAATCGTGTAAGAGCATTGATATCTTCGGGATGGGGATTTACACACTGAGTCTCGATGACTCACCCCTTTAGTTATTTTGCAGGTAATCGTTAGACCGCAGATATGGAGCCGGGGTGGACTCGAGGTGGCCATGCTCAAGATTGCGTTTCTTTCATTTTAAATGGTTACTTGGACTTATTTCATTTTATTTTAAATTTGGGATTCTGTTATGTAATAAGGCCTATGGTTTTATTTGATTTTAGCTTTTAACTTGGTTATTGCTTATTATTGTTAAATGTTTAATTCGAGATTTTCCTAAAATATTAATAAATCGTTTCTTATTCAAAATTACTTAAACTCAATTTTTCACAAGAAATATAAAGAATACAAACTTTTTAATGAACGCACAGTTTTAGACATTCCTCTCATGTGACATGCCAGGTCCGGTCATAACGTCTAGGCCGGGTTTGGGGTGTTACAATTATGGTATCAGAGCCTAGGTTCAAAAACTCGGCTGTGGGTTTGGGTTCAAAAATGATTTCAAAGGATGGTTTAGAAAAATATATATCTCTTTTCTGGAAGTATGGCACCCGAGTCTCCGGCACCAAATCCGTAAGTTTCCTTTTTATATTCTATTATATGCTGAAAGATTAAATTTATTTTGCGATGTGTGGATGTGATGCTTGAATATAGGAATTGTATGTATGTGTGAAAAATATTTGTTTTCTTCGATGTTAGATAGTTGGTTATGTGAAGGGGTTCCAAGATTTATTTAGGAAGGGTATTAGTTTTATTAAAATCAGAGTGCGCAGCAAGAGCGTTGTGTGGTACGTTAGGATGTGTGACTGTTAGTTTGTTGGAAATTTCGAGGACAAAATTTCTTAAGGAGGGTAGATTTGTAACATCCTGAAATTTGGGCCTAGTAGGATAGGGCCCAATGGGCCTTAGGCGTAGTAGCGTTTAAAATTTTTGAGAACGGCATTAATGCATGTTGGACCTATTAGATAAGTGAGTTTGGAAGGTTAGAGGGCTTCTATGAAGTCCCTGGATCGAACTTTGGCTTTGGGGAAATTTTGGTTTTAGGTGAAAAAAACCCTGGAAGTTGGCAGTTAGCCTTAAGAATAAAATGTGGAGGAAAATGACAAAACTGGAGTGTGTGGTGTAGTGGCAAAGTGATGCCACTTAAGGGACAAGGGGGTGACGCCACAGGGAAGGAAGGAGGTCCAAGGTTCAAGTCTTGGCTCTTGCATTTTGGTTTTCTTTTTACATGGATCTTAGAATTTGGCCCATAGCTTATATTTAGTTGCGCATGGTTTAAGGCACAAGAGGAGCTTGTGGCCAAGTGGCTAGCGGCGTGGATTATGTTGCAAGGGAGTATTTATTTTGCGGATTGGACGGCAAGAGTTCCAGTTGAATTTAAACTCTACTGACGAAGGGATCCCACATCGGAAAGATACAAAGAAGGAAGGTGAAGAGCTAGCTATATAAAGAGCATTCCAGGAGGAGAGTTATCATACCTTGGTGGGCGTTTGGGCACAGGAGTGGTCGCAGCGCGGATTAGCACCAGATTCCTATATTATTTGTGGTTTTGACCACACTGATATTATTTGTGACTACGGCCGCCAGTGGTTTTGACCACACCTATATTATTTGTGACTATGTTCACTAGTGGTTTTGACCACCAGTGGTTTTGACCACACGGGGTAGATACAGGAGTTCAGATGGTTAGGTTGGGTTGCATGACTTGCATATTGGCTTATGAAATCGTGTAAGAGCATTGATATCTTTGGGATGGGGATTTACACACTGAGTCTCGATGACTCACCCCTTTAGTTAATTTTGCAGGTAATCGTTAGACCACGGATATGGAGCTAGGGTGGACTCGAGGTGGCCATGGTCAAGATTGCGTTTCTTTCTTTTTAAATGGTTACTTGGACTTATTTCATTTTATTTTAAATTTGGGATTCTGTTATGTAATAAGGCCTATGGTTTTATTTGATTTTAGCTTTTAACTTGGTTATTGCTTATTATTGTTAAATGTTTAATTCGGGATTTTCCTAAAATGTTAATAAACCGTTTCTTATTCAAAATTACTTAAACTCGATTTTTCACAACAAATATAAAGAATACAAACTTTTTAATTAATGCACAGTTTTAGACATTCCTCTCATGTGACATGCCAGGTCCGGTCATAACATCTAGGCCGGGTTTGGGGTGTTACAATAATAGTGGCATAATTCCAGTTTTAGGACCTAGCAGTTAATAAAACCATAGCAATATAGTACTTTAACAATTAGTACGGCACTTTTTCATTTTACGCGATTAAGTCATTTTATCAAATTAAACAACTAATCAATAAAAATATTTTACAAAAATTTCACACATATTAATTCATATGTTGTGTTTCGAAACACATAAAATAAAATAATATAGAATAATTTTACGACCTCAGTTTTTTTGGTTTTGAAACCACTGTTATGACTAAGGTCTAAATTAGGCTGTTACAACTCTATCCCCTTACGGATTTTCGTACCCGAAAATCTTAACAGAGAATAAATTAATGATTTACTTTCACATAGCATTATCAAAATCTCACAAAACTTCAGACTTCACAACTTTTTAATTATAACAACCAAGATTCTGATCTGTCTTTTGCTATACTTCATAGTAAGCTGAATCACCACATCATAGATATAAGAAACACTTTACGAATTTTCTCGAGTTCTGACGGCAATTTAAATTGAAGAAGTCGTATTACCTTTCACTTCTCTTCCTAGTTGAGTTGAGAAATTCCAATCTCAGCAATATTTTCACAAATACTCAGTTATATTACTAAAATTCAATGCTTTTACATATCAATTCTGCATAAGTTTTCTGTCAATTTGAAATTGCTTTCAAGCTGTTACATATTGCTTTTACTTTCTCTTCAATTTCTCTGATCAAAACAACCTCATGAATCTTTTCCTCACAAAGTTTGATCCAGTACAACGAAGCTCAATAGTTTTAACCATACAATACCTTATACAATGCCGTCTTTATACTCACATGATGACTCAACCAACAGTAATAGTCTTCCTTAGTTGCTTTGATGACTCAACTCTAAAATATAGCGACAAAACAAAATTTCAAGAATTTGAATTGTTTTCTTTGATTACGATACAACCTTGTACCCAGAGCTTACTGTAGTTTCTCCCTGAATCACAATATAAATTTCGGATCTCTATCTGAAACAATGGAAACTGGCACCCTGTGCAAACTGACAATCTTAGGAATGAATAACTCAGCTGGTCTACCAAATGAGAAATCCATACGTACAGAGAGACTTCTTCAAACAGTTAACAATAATTCAGATAACATCTATTTTTTTCGATGATAGGAAAAATCCCGATACAAAAATTTCATCAAAACTGTATTTCGTTACCACACAGATATCACCACATGTTGTAACAGTCCCGAAGACACTTAATAATCAATTTTAACCTATTGTTAGCTCTGGCATTTGAACACAAGGTCAGAAATATCACGTTTCTTACACATTCATCAATACCACTATCTTAGATTATTATGCATCTTGATACTCTCATATGAATAGTCAAACTACCACTATGAGCTACCTGTAACAGTTGTTGTACAATCTCAGAAGTTTTCAGTATATTCACATTATTTCAAAGCAACAATTAATCATCGGTTCCACATCACAAATTTCGAATTAGAAGTCTATTTACGTTGAACCCTTTTTAATTTGCAATTCTTTGACACATATCTGAGCTTCATAAATTCACTGAATAAACATCAATTTAGCTTTTAACTTATCTACTAACTATCAATCGCGTATTCAGCACTCGTAAAGCATACAAAAATTTCCTGCTCAGAACATCCATAACTATAATCATTTTCCCCGGATGAAAATCAACTACTAACTCAAAAACCTTTGATTGTTCAAACTATCTTTGCTGTCTCAAATTCAGATCGCTCAATCACATCAAGTAAATTACATTACTAGCAAACAATCAATGTTGCTAACTATCCCGCACAAGTACAATGTCAACTATTTCTAATTCGCGTGCCGAATAATACTTTTCATGCACTTTTAACTATATGGAATCACAAGATATCATTATACAATCTTGTATTGGAATACTCTTTGAACCATTTAATGACGCATGACTGAAAATCATAAACTCTTTACCTGACTCAAACTAAACCAGAACTAAAGTTTCAATTAACAATGTCTTTGCACAAATAAGTACTTCAAGAATATTTCTAAACAAAACCATTATGATAGATATAATTCTATATCTTGGCTTCAAGAATACAAATTCTTCTTCTAGTATATTCATCTATTTACATGTGATCGTTTAATGTTTATTTCCAGCCTTATGGATAGATTCGGACACATATCACTCCAGTTATCTTTTCAATCTAATAATTCAACTCAAACTAAATCACTGAATAAGTCTTTTCGAAGAAATCTTTTCTTCTCGTTAAAAAGGATAACCCAGACATATCATTATACAAAAGCCAAAACCATCAAATAGAAATCATATTGTCATAACTGGACCGATGTCTTAACAGTAACAATAGATAATATCTCGACCATTAATAAAACATTAGAACATAGAAGAAAATCAAATATGATTTTAATAGTAACCATTGCAGAAACACAATTTTTGTAAATCTGAGGACGTTACCACTGTACTCTCACATTTCAAGCTAGAAATTATAATCATATAATAGTTATATCCATTTCCGTCAAATAGATATTTCTTACAGATAATCACATAAAATCATAACAAAACCAGGATAGCGAAATTTCAACATCTGAAGTTATACAAAATATCTAAAAATTATAACCCATATAGAATGATGTTAATTCCGATGATATCCCAGAAAATGTCCAGAAAGAACAATGTCACCCAGAAATACTGAAACCCACAGTAATAGAAACCATATAATCTTCACATATATATACAACAGAAAAATAGCCAGTAGAAATAGAATATTAGCCTTATACAGATTTTACCGTCAATTTTTGATATTCACACAAGGGAATAAATACCAGAGAAAGACATAGTAATGTCGAACATAACCCAAACAGACCAACGATACTTTCACCCATTAATATTTTTAACTAATGTTATGATACGATAAGAATTCCTTCTAAATTTAAATAATTACATATATTTATGAGGATAAATATACACGTAGTATGCCTAGAAGAAGTCATATTAACTGCCCGACTATAACCACTGCACTCAGCCAGCAATACAATTCAAACATTATTCAACTGTCTAATTCTGTCATCCTTAAGTTCATATTATCCCATCAATAACAGAAATCAATTTAGAGAAGCTTTCAGTTAATACTTTCTTTAAATAACATACCTGAATAGGTCATTTAATCAGAGTTAATTTCTTCTGTAATAGTGACTTTGCATAATTTGAATAGTCTTCAGAACTGTCCAATATCACTTTTAGTACTATCTTGATTTGCAAATTCATTCTCTTTTTTGACTGCATTATAAATCTTTCAAATACGGACTTCAGTAACTCCACACTCATGAACTTATTCAATCCAAATCTTACAGATTTCATTGTAACATTTTTATTGATAAGGGGGTGAGGGTAGTAAAGCCTCATATTTAACTCTCACATACATGCACATGATATATACTATCACAAATAGCCAGTTCGTTTCTAATTTCACATTCTTAAAATATTTAATAGTCTGTAAAACCCCAAACCCGGCCTAGAAGTTAGGCCCGAATCTGGCGTGTCACATGGAAGTATTTTTCGAAAACCATGTTTTCATTGAAAACTCTTCTTAAAGAATTTAAAACTTTATGCCATGTAAAACCTCAGATTTCGTTTGCTTATCTTCAAAACGCAGTTATAGTTAATAACCCGTGTTTAATAGACCAACAGTTTGTAATTAAAGGAAATACCAAAGGAAAGTTCAAAAAAAAAAAAAAAAAAACCAATGGCCTTATTACAAAATTATTAACCCAATAAATTAAAATAAGATGAAATAAAGTCGCTAAGTTTAACTTTACAGCATATCTGACGTGTGGCCACCTCCGAGTCTCTCGCAACTCCAAATCCTCTAAGACTGGGGATTACCTGTACAGTAAAAAAACGGGGTGAGTTTACAAAAACTCAATGTGTAATCGCCTATTATGGTCACAGTCTGGGCCCGAGCCCATACGGTATCAGTCTGGGCCTAAGCAATATTCGGTAATGGTCTCGGCCTAAGCCCTATTCCGTAACAATGAAATGGACATGTAACCCAACCGTTAACCACCAAACTTTCCACCCGTACCAACCAATACACCATGTGGTGATAAAATCGACCCATCCAGCCAACACACCAAGCTTAGCACTAGTTGCGACACTAAGTCAACAGAACGGCTCGGCGCCGTAGACAGAACGACTAAAAGCCATAAATATCGTAGCATCACTGCCGGTTAACAGAATGGCTAAAAGCCATAATTGTCGCAGCATCGCTGCTGGTTAATAGAACGGCTAAAAGCCATAATTGTCGCAGAAAGGCTGAAAGCCTTGTACAGAACGGCAATGGGCCGTACACTTCCTCCGTAACTTTGTCCTAACCCCATGCAATATGTCGTGTATGTTATGCTCAATCATTACACGTGTATGCAAGATGGCCATGCTCAGTAACAATCATTTAAACATGTAATAAAAGCATATCAGTCATACAACCACAGTCAAATTAGTCAACTCATAGTCCAAGTCAAATTAGTCAACTCATAGTCTAAGTCAGTCATTTACCCACGAGGGCAAAATAGTCATCTTACCCTATTAGGGTATTTCGATAATCTTTCCTTTTAGGGGTATTTCGATAATTTTACCTTATAGGGGTGTTTCGGTAATTTTGCAAACCAAGGGTATTTCAATAATTTCGTAAATCGAGGGTATTTCAATAATTTTACAAACCGGGGGTATTTTGATAATTTCTCAAATTCGGGGTATTTCGATAATTTCGCAAACTGGGGTATTTTGGTAATTTTGTAAACCAAGGGTATTTCGATAATTTTGAAAACTGGGGTATTTCAGTAATTTTGTCAACCCCTCAAAAGGTCTACAGTCACCTCGAGTGACTCAAGTATTCTAAACAGAGATAATGATGCGAATGAGCCTAAGGCCCATTCTCGGCCCAAGTGGGCCCACACGCTCGTGTAGCCCATTTAGCCCAAATCTAGCCACAGATATGAGATTCACATAGTCCAGTCTAATATTTACTACACAATCATACAACTTATCCGATTGGGCCCACGGGCCCATTGGCCCTACATGGCCCTTTTCGGCCCATCGCAACCCAAACAGCCTAAACCCACAAGAACACTTATGATGGCCTCAACTATTGCGTCGAAGCTCCCACACGTGCGCTCACACGCTCATATGGCTACCATCACCGTGTGACCGGTATTTCGGTATTTGCCGCTCTACAACTAGAGTAGTGTGAAATACACACCTGATAGGAATCTAGAGTTAATCCGCGCTTCGACCACTCCTATGCCCAACGCCAACCAAGGTATGCTTACTCTCCTCATAGATCGCTCTATTTAAATCCAGCTTCTTGCCTACTCTCATGCTAGCTTCCCGATGTGGGATCCCTCCTTCAGCAGAGTTTAATTCCAACACAACAACCTGTCGCCCCAACTTAGCAAAATAAATATCCCTTTTTGCTTGCAATGGGATTCGAACCCTTGGCCTCTCCTATGCTCCAGACGCTAAATGCCACCACAACACAAGTTCTTTTTGTGACTTAAAACATGCGCAACTAGATATAAGTCTATGGGCCAAAGTCTAAGTTCATTTAAAAAGAAAATCAAAATGAATTGCAAGCACCAAGACTTGAACCTTGGACCCCTTGCTTCCTCTATGGTGTCACTTCCTTGTCTCCCATGTGGCGCCATTTGCCACTAGACCACAACTCCTTTTGTGTCATTTTTCTCCATATTTTATTCTTAAAGCCTACTTATAACTCCCAAGGTTTTATTCACCTAAAACCAAAATCTTTCCTAAAGCCCAGGTTTGAACCTGGGACTTCATAGAAGCCCCCTAACCTTCCAACATCACTCACCTAATAGGTCCAACTTGCATTAGTACCGTTCTTTTGTTCTCAAAAAATTTAAACACTCCTGTGCCCAAGGCCCAATAGGCCCAATTCTACTATGCCCAAATTTAGGGAGTTACATAGTCATTGACTTATCAACACTTTCTGTACTTAACACATAGTTCATATGCCAACTCAAAACACTAATTCATAATCAAAACATTTCATATAGTAGTCCTAGGCCACATATCACAACTCATATACTCATATAATAATTATATCATTTATCAATAACAAAAATGCCATACACTTTGATCCATACCTTTACGAGTGTCAACTCAGCGTCAATATATTTTCCCTCAAGCATTTGAGTACACATTCCGTACTATCAGAATTTAGCTCGGTTCAAAAGCATATATGTCTAATCAAAACAATTTTTATTAGAGTCAGGAGATATCACACTATCACAGGTTATATATGTCATGTATAGCTAAACTCACATATGCTATGTTAGTCCTAGAACCAACTAAACCATAGCTCTGGTACCAATAAAATGTAACACCCTTAACCTGTAACCGTCGCCGAAATAAGGTTAAGAAGCGTTACCGGACATTCCAAAACTTTTATGATCAATTCACAAAAATAAGATATAACATCATCATATCATAGCAAATCATACACATAATGTCCCTTTAAAAGGCCTATGAGACCTTAAACATGCATTGGAAAAGGGTCGGGATTAAACTGAGCACATACAAAATTTTTCCAAAACTTAACATTTTTCAAAGTTACAGAGGTCACACGCCCATGTGGGTAAGTTGTGTGCCTCACACGGAATTAGACACACCCGTGTGTCTTGGCCGTGGCAAAACAGGGCATACATACTAAGTTGTCCACACGTCCACAAGACACGCCCGTGTGCTTGACCCGTGGGCAACGCTGACTTAATCCACATGGTCTGTCACAAGCCCGTGTGTCTGGCCCGTGTGTGAGTCTAACTTGTTTCGAACTATAATTTTAAGAGACATGGTCAAGACACACGCCCGTGTGCTCAACCGTGTGGCACGAAATTAGGCTTGGCTTAAGCCATATTTCTCAACTTCCTCAAGCATACCTAAACCATATCATTATACACCATTTCAATACCATTTGCTTACCTAAGAACATCCCAAATACACAAGCTGTAATCATCAATATAACCTATTTCAATTGTACAGTATTTCCCAATTCAAACATCAATCCATACCTCAAAAATGAACCAATCCATCAACTCAATTTCATGCATTTCTTATGCAAATACTCATCATCTATCAAATGATTATATGAATAACTTAAACTATTATTAAAATGGCCATATACACTTAGATCATATCAAGCCAATCTCATAACAATTCTAAGCTATTTAGCCAATATCAAGTTTATCAAAATATACTAAATTCGACAACCACATTCATAATCAACCATCTCAAATGACCAAATACATTTCAACCATAATATCAAATACCATAACCTATACATGCCATATAACCAAGTCATAAAGGGTATAAATACCAAAATCATTAGCCAGATAGTGTGATGCGATCTGCACCGACTTCCAACCCGAGCAACATCCGAATCACTATAAAACATAGAAAACAATACAAAGTAAGCTATAAAGCTTAGTAAGTTCATATCTTAATAAACTTAACATAACAAATAATTTCAATTCCATGTCATAAGCGTAATATGCTATCTCATATGCCAAAACACAATTTATCTCCAGTTTATAGCATGATTTCATATCAAATCATCACCATTTGATAAAATAATTACTTACTTACTAACTTTAGCTTTCACAGGTTTATTCAATTTGATTCTAATATAAAATTCTCACTTTCATATAACAAAATTAGCACATTTTGGGAATAACATATTTAATCACCTATCTTTCTCATATGAGTCACTTATCATCACTTATATAGTATCTGACAATTTCACATATTCACATTTCATTTGTATATACCACATAACAATCTTTGCACATTTATACTTACCTTTCATCATCAAATATTGTATATACTTCAACGTACTTGAATCGGAATGCCATTCACTTAATCACTTATTTGTCAGAATGCCCGTTGAACCGTTCGAAATTAATAAGATACTCGGATAACTCGTAAAGCTCGTACAATGCCAATGTCCCAGACGTGGTTTTACATGTAATCAAATATCGATGCCATTTTCCCAGACAATGTCTTACACAAAATCATATACAATGCCGATGTCCCGGACATGGTCTTACACGTAAATCTCAAATCGATGCCAACGTCTCAGACGTGGTCTTACACGATAACACATATCGGAATCCTATGTCATGACATATGTATCCTAGCTATTCCTATGGTTTGTACGGGGCTTTCAGATGTCATCATATTGTTGATGCTTTCTCATATTCATATAATCTGCTTCTCGAACAATTCAATATCATAATAATATATCTAAATTTTTCAAAATACATATATATTTACATTACCATTCTGCATTGAATTCAATCTCACAAATAATATGCATTTATAACATGATTTCGTAACGTCTATTAAAATACAAACTTACCTCATTTGTAGTAACGACTAATTAAGTCGATTAAAGATCCGAATTCCACTTTTGCTAATCTAATTAATATCAAAATTAACTTACTTATTCAACATTTCATTCAATTTTCATCCAAGAACATATAAATGGGCAATTTGCATTTTAGCCCCTAACATTTTACATTTTTGCACTTTAGTATTTATTCCATAAATATACTCGCTGAATTCTCTTTATTGCTATAACAACTCATATTTTTCATTCATTTCACATTTCTATCACAATATTTTCATATTTCACAATTTAGTCCTAAATTAACATTTTTATCAAAAATCACTTTATAAAAAATGAAAATCTAACATCAAATATTCATATTTCATCAAAAACTATCAAAGAGCTCAAATATTCAACAATGGCAATGTAACACCCCTAACCAGTAACCATCGTCGGTCTAGGGTTAAAGGCATTACGGGACAAATTGGATCTTTTACGAACATTTCACATTATAATTTAACAATTCAAATCAAAGTGTTGCTTAAATAGGTCTACGAGACCTTAAACATGAATTAAAAAGGGGTCGGGACTAAACCGAATACATATGAAATTTTTTGAAAATTAAACATTTTTCAAGCTATAGAGGTCACACGCCCGTGTGGCCAGGCCGTGGCAAAATAGGGCATACATACTGACTTGTCCACACGGCCGAGGACACGCCCGTGTGCCTCATCTGTGGTCGACACTGACTTGCATCACACGGCCAGTCACACGCCCGTGGTCGAAACTGACTTGTTTTGAATTACAAACTTGAACGACACGGTCGAGCCACACGCCCGTGTGCTCAACTGTGTGGGCAAATGTAGGCCATTTACAAGGCCAATTTGCCACCCATTTTAGGGCCAAACCAATATGCAAAAACAAGCATTATTTCAAGTACAAAAAGCAACCCAAAACATATCAAAATGACCATATTTTCTAACCATTCAAGAGCATATCAAACACACCAACTTATATACCATTTATATCATTCTCATCACAAGCATTTCTAAGTATAATCCATCCAAAAACTTACCAATTCATTATGACAACCTTTCATCAATAATATACCAACTTTGCATTACAAAACATAGATCAAATATTACCACATTCACATCCTATTTACAAGCCATATCACATAGCTTATATATATACAACTCAAAATATTATCCAAACCAACTAGACTATAAATGCCATACTTAGATATGTACACATTCAAAATATACCAAAATAGAATTTGATAGTGTGGTGACGGTCCTCGACAATCCCCAAGCCTTCTGTAGCTTTAACGTTCTATAAAATGAAGCAAACACACACAAAGTAAGCTTTCAAAAGCTTAGTAAGCCATATACAAATAAACTCAACATATAAACATTCATAATCATAACAAATACAAAATCATTAATATATCTCAATTGCAAATTCATTTTTCTTCTTTGGCTCAATTGTTTAGCCATTGCTTACTAACAAATCATATCTCTAAGTATCTCTTTTGATCATAGCACATTCATACATATAACACATTTTGTCTCATTAAATCTATGCACATATCTCTCTTTTGTAAATTCACATATATTTACCTTTCATGCTTAAACATAGTATACACTTCAAAAGTACCTGAATCAATTACACATTTCACATAGTCTTTCATTTCTCGAAATTGCCCGTTGAACCATTCAGAATCAAATAGGATACTCGGATAACTCAGAATACTCATACAATGCCAACGTCCCAGACGTAGTCTTACATGTAATCCAATATCGATGCCACTGTCTCAAACAAGATATTACATGAATCAAATACGATGCCAATGTCCCAAACATGGTCTTAAACGTAAATCTCAAATCGACGCCAACGTCCTAAATGTGGTCTTACACGATATCACATATCAGAACCGTATGTAATGACATATGAATCCTATATATTTCTAAGGTTCGTACGGGACTTTTCAGACATTATCACATTGTCGGTACTTTCTCGGTTTTAACATGTATAACTTCCAAAACCATTATCAAATGAACATGATTAAATCACCTTAAATATATTTATTTGTATAGACTTACTTCGTATTCTGAATAAACGGACGAATTCGACTACTAGATCACTTTGGACTTTCCTCGGTCTAAATCTGTTGTCTTTGGTTCTTGATCTATACATATTCAAATTTAACCCATTTATTCACCAAATCATTCAACTGAATCCACAAACACATATTTAGGGCATTTTACAAATTAGCCCTCATATTTTCACATTTTGACATTTAAATCCTTATTTCACAAAATCACAAAATACACATAATTTCTTGGTACCCATGCTTCGCCGAATTTTTACATGCTTCATATAAGTCCACACATTTCATTTATTTCACATTTTAGTCCCCCAAAATATTATTTTCACAATTTAGTCCAAATTACTCAAATTCACCAAAAATCCAAAGACAAAACATGTTAATCTAACACATATATTTCATATTTCATATTTCATCAACTAACATCACACAACTTAAACATTCATCAATGGCACATCTCATAATCTTCATCAAATTCCAAAATTAAAGCATGGGTTCTGTAGTACTAGAAGCAACGATTACGAAAACGTAGAAATTATCAAAAACCGAAACCAAAACATACCTTAATTTTGCTTGAACTTAGCCGAAACCTAGCTAACCTTTTTCTTTTTCTTTTCTTTTTATTTCGGCATTATAGATGATGATAATGGCTTCATTTTTAACATTTGTTATAATAATAACCTTATTAACTCATTTACTAATTTAGCCTTTTAATAAACATATAAAACTTATATACATTAAGGTCATTTATGTCCATTATCATTCATAATGGTTTAATTGTTTCATAAGGCCACCACATTAATAAAGACATAGCACATAGGTACTTTAAACACATGGCATGATAATTTTGCATTTTACGCAATTAGATCCTTATATCAAAGTAAAAACACAAACAGATAAATTAAATCACGAAACTTTCACACATGCCTATTCACACATTGCAAGCATAGAAAATAATATTAAAATATTTTTCTAACTTGGATTTGTGGTCCCAAAACTACTATTCCGACTAGGGTCTAAACCGGACTATTATAAGCAATTCACAAATTCTTCATTAAATTCGAAATTAAAACATGGGACTACTAGTATTCGAAGGAACAATCTCAAAATCGTAAAAATTATCGAAAATCGAACAAAGAACATACCCGAATTTGATCTTCAAGTTGCCGAACCCTCAAACTAAGAAAATGGCTTATTTTCTTTCATATATTCGGCCATATAGATGAACACTCCACTTACTAATTCATTTGTTTAATTTATTAATATATTAATATACCAATTACAAAATTAACCTTTGTAATTTAAATAATAAAACCATATACTAATGCCCATTATCGTCCATCAACCATAATAGTGGCATAATTCCATTTTAAGGACCTAGCAAGTAATAAACCATAGCAATATAGTACTCTAACAATTAGTATGCCACTTTTTCATTTTACATGATTAAGTCCTTTTATCAAATTAAGCAACTAATCGATAAAATTATTTTACGAAAATTTCACACATATTAATTCATATGCTGTAAACACATAAAATAATATAAAAATATTTTACGACCTCGAATTTGTGATTTTGAAACCACTGTTCCGACTAGGGTCTAAACCGGGCTGTTAACACAATTCAATTCGCAAACACACAATTAGGGAATTTTGCACTTTAGCCCTTATAATTTCACACTTTAGCATTTTAGTCCTTATTTCACAAATACATCAAATTCACAAAATCCAATTTAATCCTTGCTTAGCTGAATGACCATAGTGCCCCTAGCAGCCCATATTTCACCTTTATTTCACATTTCAATACAAAGTTTTCACATTTCTCAATTAAATCCCAAAAATGCGCTTAAAATCAGTTTACAAAATATGTATATCAATCATCAAACACTTAGTTTTCATCATCAAACATCACAAAGCTCACAAAATCAACAATGGAATAACTCAAAATCATCATTAATTTTATGTATTTAAGCATAGGCTTTATAGAACACAAAGCAATGATCACAAAAACGTAGAAATTGTCGAAAACGGATCAAAATCATACCTCAATTAAGCCATGTTGATGGCTGAATGAAACAAAGCTTAAAAAACTTTCTTTTTGTTCTAAAATCGGTGAAAGAAGATGATAATGGCCATCAATTTGTTTTTTGTTTTAATTAATCATACATTAATTTTCCATTTACCAAATTACCATTACTTCAAACATTTTAAAGCTTTCATTTAATGGCCACATAAGTCAAATTCCACTATCAATGGTCCAATATCAACATAAGGACCTTTCATTTAAGGAACCATATCAAATAAGCACTTTTAACTACTAGCATACAGCTTTTGCATTTTACGCGATTAGGTCCTTTTTCACAAATCAGCACACAAACGATAAAATTTTCACACAGAACTTTCACACATACTTTATCACATGACATAAACATCAAAAATACTATTAAATTATTTCTTTGACCTCAGATTTGTGGTCCCAGAACCACTATTCCAACTAGGGTCTAAATCAGGCTGTTACACACGGTCCCACACACGGGCGTATGATCGACCATGTGGTACAAGTTAGTATACCCCCTAATTCGCACATGGCCTAGTACACGGGCGTGTGACTTGGCCGTGTTGCATATGTCAGTATACCCTACAGGTTTGGCATGACCTAGCACACGGCCTAGCACACGGGCGTATGACTTGGCCGTGTTGCATAAGTCAGTATACCCTACAAGTTTGGCACAGCCTAGCACAGGGCCTGGCACACGGACGTGTGTGGCCACTTCAAAGGGCACACGGGCTAGACATACGGGCATGTGGTTGGCCGTATGACCCAAGTCAGTATGTAGCCCCTGTTTTCACACGGCCTGTGACACGGGCGTGTCTGGTGGTCATGTGAGACACAGGAACTGGTAACACGGGCGTGTGTCCTCTGCTTGAAGCAAAATTTTCTAAGTTTCACAAAATTTCCCAAGTATCCAGTTAAGTCCCGAACCACTCTCAAAGCATATTTAAGGTCTCGTAGGCTCGTTTAAGGGACACTATGATTACTTATGATTGAATTGTATTTGACTTAATGAATTGTATATGAAATGTATGTTTAAAAGTGTTGTAAGTCTGGTAATGCTTCGTAACCCTAATACGACGTTGAATACGGGTGAGGGGTGTTACATTACCTGTGTGTTTTTAGGAAATAAATGAGGTATTGGTTTGTTGGATAAGTGTTAGTGAAACATTACTTGAAACCCAAGTTCAAATCTATTCTATTGCTCATTTTTTATTATTTTGCAAATTTTGCCTCAAACCGTAGTATGTGACACGCCTTGTTTTTAAAATATATATTGCAAAATTATTTCAAAAATAAGAAAATAACCTATTAGTGAATGATAAATGAAAAATTATGGAAATTAGATTAAGGTCTCATGTTCGAATATTTTTCGTTGCAAAATAATTAAGGTTTGCAAAATTCTTTTTTTTAATGTGTTTGTCGTCCATACCCTTGAACCCTAGGTATAAATAAATTTTTTTCTTATATTTTTCAGCCTTTAAATAAAATTTTTCCTACCCTAGCCGTTCACCCTCTTTCTCTCCTCTTTTCTCTTCAATCTCCCTTCTTTCTTCCCTTGTGTGCCGCCACCCAAGCTACCAAGATTCACCATCAATTTCTCTTCTTTTTGCAATGGGTTTTTGCACCATTATTTTCCTATTCTTGCTATCAATTTATCATAAAATTTTCAACCTTAAATCTGAAATTTTAGCACTCAATGTTGGCCTCCATTGATGCCCTAAACGAACTCTGTAACACCCCAAACCCGGCCTAGAAGTTAGGCCCGAATCTGGCGTGTCACAAAAAAATCTCGTTCGAAAATTACAGCCTCTTTGTTAAGACCAAACACTTCCACAATTGTGTTGTAATATCCGGGATTTAGGGGTTGTGCATTTTTGCTTAAATGTATGTGGAAGCATGCTTATGTGTTGTTTGAATGTGTTTTGAGAGACTTTAGAATGTAGGAGAATGCCTTAGGAAAATATTGGATTTTAAGTCTTAAAGGGGGAGCTAGGGAAATGAGGCCTTAAGAAAATGTGTAGGGGAATTTGGACATAAGAATTGGCTTGGTAAAGTGGCAAGGAGGCGCCACTTAGAGCCTTAAGAAGTGACGCCACAAGCAATATGCAGGGCTTAGGTTCGAGCAGCAGGGGAAGCAACTTTGGGTTGCTTTTTGCGTCAGGCAGGAAGGGAGTTGGACGGCATTGGGAGACTGGGTGGATGAGCTTTAGATGTGGTCAAATTCTTTTTAAAATTCGGCTAAGGTAGGAGGATAAAGGTTGACTCATTCAAATCTTTTGAATGAGTGATGAAGAGGAAAATTAGGAGGAAAAAGTGGGATTTGGGAAGAGGATGAGTGTTGGCCGGCCAAGGGATTCTTTTGGTGGTCATTTTCATTCATGTAAGTGGGGGAAGTAGCCGAAATTTCTTTAGGGGTATAGGAGCATTTCAGGTTCTTTTCTTTCTCTAAGGTGTGCTGAAATTTTTAGTGCCATCAAAGTGCTATTTGATTTCTTTCTTTTGTTGAAAATCTGTCCCATTTTCTCTTCTCTTCTTTTCTTTGTGCTTAGGCCGAACCTCTCCCTCCCAAAAGTTATCATTGCTGAAATTTCTTAAGTCAAAACACCACCATTGCCGAACCTCTCTGAACTTCATCTCTTTTCTTCCCATTTGCTAAGGCCGAATATCCCTTTTCTTTTCTTCTTCTTTTCATAATCCATTAAAAGCCGAATACACAAGTGACCCCTAGCCGATTGTTCATTAAACCCTAAAGCTGAAACAAATCGATCACTATCTAGCCTATATAGCCGAATCTCTTTGAGGCTTCAAGCAAGGGTGCAGTCGATTTCAGCATTTGGGGTAAGGATCAACTGTCATTCGGTTTCTTTCTTTTTCTTTTGGTTTAGCCGAAAATCAAGATTTTGATCTCTATTATTCTCTATGGCCGAAATCTTGAAGGGGGATTTCGGGATTTCTTTTGGTAGCCGACTTCAAGGGGGAGATCATTCGGGATTTGAATATCCTAGGGATTTCGACATCTCCATAGACAAGTAGCGATTTTGGGTTTTAGACGAGCAAGGTAAGTGATATTGGAGTTTTCGGCCAAAGGCCATGTTGTCTATTAAGGTTGGCCGAAACTAACTGAGGTCTTTTAGGGGCAGATCGACAGGGATTAGGATTGGTCTAGGGTTCAGATCTTTTCGGTAAGGTGTTTTAAGTTAAAACTACATTTGTTTAGATCTTGCTTGTTAGTTAACCGTGTTTCTTGATTAAGTGTTGATTCGATGGATGCGAATACCAGTGGAAGGGAGAAAGGGGTAGTGCCTACCCCTAAGTTCAAGAAACATTCGGTTTCTGCTGTTCGGGATTGGCCACCGAGGTGTGGGCCAGCGTCGGAAAGGGATAAGCAGTTCACTGTTATCCCTGCTAGCGAGAGTGTCGGTATCGATAGTATTATACTTACGGTTATCAGGTGTGTAGCCCTACACTAATTCCTGCTAGATTAATGGTATTAATTTAATACATGTGTTAATGGACATATGAAAAATGTGGCTAAAGGTACCATTCAATGGTACAATGTATTCAGGTACGTTACCCTTAATACTCTGTTAATAATGTTATGAACATTGAATATGACACATATGTGAATTCGTTATGAATATGGACTAAGGTATATTGCATGATTTCTGCATGTTTTGTATGACGCATGGGCATATGGGTGATAATGAAAAGGGGAAGTGATCTGGTGGTTTTTACCACATTATCTGGTGACTCATGTCACATAATCTGAATCTGGTGACTAATGTCACATATTATTATCTGGTGACTCTGTCACATTATCTGGTGGCTATGCCACGATTATAAGGGCGATGTGCAGTTGACTGCAGTGACTGCCTTCGATGGTGTGTAGCGGATGGAGGGTCGATTTAGTAATCCCCACGGTGTGATTGGCAGGTACGGGTGATGTGTAGAGGATGGTTATTTAGGTGGGTTTGGGATTGCATCATTGCTTATAATCGTTATATATGATTTGTTATGCCTAAATCGTTTGGGAGTTGTGTTGGTTGTTACACACTAAGTCTGTTGACTCACCCCTCGTGGACTAACATTTTGCAGGTGACACTCAGTAATTGGACCGGGTCAGCAGGGACTTAGTGGTGGCCATGCTCAGCACAGTATTTATTTTATTTTGGGTTTTTATATTAAGTTTTGGATTTATTTCGGGTTTTGCTATTGTTGTAATAAGGCCATTACTGTTAAACTATTTTATGCATGCGTTTTAGTTTTATTATGATACGATTAATATTAAACCAAAGGCTAAACAACTTTTCTTTAAAATAATTTCAAATGTGTTGACACCTAAACCCCAACGATTTTCAATTAATGCTACGCTCTAAAATTTGGCATTTCTTTTAATTTATAGTTTCGAAGTATGAAAATAACGTTTTAATAAAATATAGACTTCAAAAATGACACCGTTTTCAATTTAATCACAACACAAATCGATTTTTCTTCAAAACTACCCAAATTCTCCGAATTGACAAATAAACTTTTGAAATGTTTTACTCAAGGAGCATGCCAGATCCGGTCGTGGCTCGTGGGCTGGGTTCGAGGTGTTTCATGTGTCTACGTAAAAAAAAACATAATCATCTTTAATAAACCTTTTCGGTTGCGAAAGCATATTTGAAATAAAAGATTTACGAAAATGTGACGTTTGAAATAGAGTTGTAAAAGCATTTTGAAACATTGCGGAAACGTTGATAAAATACAAGTATTTTTGAAAGATTGCTTGATGAATCACAATTCAAGGAATTGAACTTTAAATCCGTGAGTTTTGAAAATGTCGTTAATAATTTGAAAGAAAGTTCGAGTTAAATTATATTTGTAAAAGTTTATTTTGTAATCCATTTGTTAATCGATTTTGGAAAACCTTTATTTACGTTTTTAGAAAAATTCTCATTTTAAACAATTTAAGCAAAATAATAAATATAACAACCATAAAGCAAATAATAAAATACTTCAGAGGCCCTATTACAACTTAAACCAAAATAGCAAATTTAAAATTCGATAACACCATTTCGGAAGTATAGCCTCCACCGAGTCATCCATGGGCCCAAGTCCTCACTACGGAGCATTACCTACAAGGGTTAAGAGAAAGGGGGTGAGTTACAAGAACTCAGTGCATAATCCCCTTACCATCATCCACTGGGTCGGAACACACATAGCAATATTTTGGGCCTAAGCCCATTTACAATCATAGAATAATATCATATATATATAAATAATGCATGTGTTATGCAATTTCCCAACCAAGCTTAAATTTCCATCCGCTACACACCACCCGTACCAACCAGCACACCTGTGGGGATCAAGTCAACCCACCCCGCCAACACACCAATCGCAGGCATAAAGCCATTTAAAATGTTTGTGGCTGAGCCACCCGAACTAGATTGTGGCAGAGCCACCAGAACTTCTCTTCAATTTTATCCCAACCCATGAAATCATGTATACATATACAAAGCATAACAATATTCATATGATAATTTCAACATAAGGCCCATACTACAAGTTGGCCCATTTCTCATTTTGGCCCATATGGTAATTTATCAAATCAGCTCCTTAAGCAATCTAGCAATTCGGCCCATTAAGCAATCTAGCAATTCGGCCAATTAATCAATCTAGCAAATTGGCCCATTAAGCAATCTATCGAAACGACCCATTAACATATGAGGCCCATATAGCTCATATTACACTTGGCCCATATATCAAATATCACATTTGGTCCATATATCAAATATCACATTTGGGCCTAAAAGGGTATTTTTGTAATTTGGTCCATAGGGACATTTCGTAATTCGGCCCATTAGGGGCATTTTTGTAATTTGGCCCGTAAGGACATTTTCATAATTCGATAATTGTACCCACTAAGGGTAATTCGGTAATTTACCCTATAAGGGTATGATGGTAATTTCGCAACCTAGGCTTAATTACTAATTTGGGGCATAAAATCGAAACTATCCATCTTCGTCGTACTGACTAAACTAACTATAACTCGTGTAACATCCTGAAATTGGGCCTAGTAGGATTGGGCCTTGGGCAGCAAGTCTGTCAAGGTAAGATATGTGGATCACTATGTGATCGGTGGCTTAGCCACGGCCTTGAGCAGCAAGTCTGCCAAGGTAAGATATAAGGATCACTATTTGATCGGTGGATTAGCCACGGCCTTGGGCAGGGAGTTTGCTAAGGTAGGAGTAACGGATGGACTCTAGGATGGGTTGGGATTCATGTTGCATATTTATGCATTTTGCATGACTATTTATGTGGATAAATGTGGATTTGGGCCAAGCCCAATATGTGAAATTATGTGGATATATTGCCTTATCATCTGATATGTGATTGATGTGTGGATGTGGGCCAAGCCCATATGTGGGGACATGTGTATTAACTATGCACTGAGTCTGTTTGACTCACCCAACTTTTTTCTCAAACCTTTCAGGTGATTCATAAAGCTTGGACCGGGTTGGGAGTGGATACGAGGTGGCTCATGCAGAAGATAAATTTATTTGTTTTACACATTTTTCTTATGAAAGGTTATTGATTGTAATAAGGGCCATTTTAAGTATTTAAGGACTTTTATTATGTTTTAAGTTGGATTGTCGATTATATTATTATTTGAAAATGTTTTATTTTAAACAACTTGATTTTATTTGGAACTTTAATTACACAATGTTTTAGTAAAGACAACAAAATTTTATGTTTTTAACTCTAAGTCAAAAGTTTTTCAAACGTTTTCCGCAGTGGCATTTCAAATTTGGTCATAGCGAATGGGCCGGGTTTGGGGTGTTACAAATTGGTATCAGAGCCCGGTTCAAAACTCGGCTTTGAGGGTTTTGGGCCCAAAAACACTTTCTTAAGATGGGCTTTTCAAAAATATAGGTTTTCATAAAGTTTTCAGGTTTATTCTAGCATGGCACTTGTATCTCCGACCCGAAGTCCACCAGGTAAGTACCTCTAATTGTTGAGTGAATTATTATATGATTGATATATGGGCATACTTGGGCTCATAGATTAGTGAACTAGGATCTATTGAACCCTAGGGCTAGTGCACTCAAACACATGCATAATACTTAAGTGCCTAATTAAACAAACCTGTGAAGTAAGTCACCGAGTTAAGGTGTGGCAACCATTGTGCGCATGTCTAGGAGTGGATTCGGTAAGAGCTTGGTATTTAAGCAGTCCTAGCGACTCACCTCCTCTTTACTCAAATCCTACTTGGTGCGTAGCTACGGTTCACCCTAATCAAGAGGACTTATTCACGGGCTAAACTCGATAATTAAAACCCGAAAGGGACTAGCCATACTGTTTTTATAAAAACCTTAGTTTTTAAAATCACTATATTACCCCTTTTGATTTGTAGCAAAATTTATTTTGAAAATTTTTTCAAAAATGATTTCGATTTACAAAATTACCTAAATACCCCTAGAGGTAAAATTACTAAAATGCCCTTGGTTTCTAAAATTTCCATACTATCCTCAATTTTAATAAGATTTTATTACTTTGCAAAAGTATCCAAAAACCCTATTTTGTGAAAACTCAAGATACCCTGATTTGGGAAAATTTACGAAAATGCCCCTAACTTCCAAATTACCGAAATAACCCCTGAATTTCAAATTTTTTTTAATAATATCATGATTTGGAAAATCTTTCTTTCAAAACAATATCCATGAGTTTGGAAAATTTCGAAATAACTTTTGGTTATTTTTGAATTTACCCCGGTTTATTATCAAAATACCCCTATAGGGAAAAATGACGAAAATACCCCTGGGTTGGGAATGGACAAGGATGCCCATAGTAGCATGGTAAATGTTGTGGATGAGTGAATGTGTCTCTACTGATGTGAATGAATGTGAATATGTGATTCTCTGAGCTAGAATAGTGAATTTGAACTAGAAACTTTGATTGATCGAAAGAACTACTCCTGAAAACTTCTTTTCATAAAATTTGCTCGTGGATAAACAGTGAAACAAAATACTAATGCATAAAATTTCTTAAGTCAGATTAAACCGCGACGTTAGATATGAGTTCTAGGGGACGTGGTCGTCGTGGACTCGGTAGAGGCAAAATGGCTGTGTCGGAACCATCGCTTGTGAAGCATCTAGAACCTTGAGTGTGAACTTTGGGACTGTTCATAGAAAGTATGTTAGTTTTATTAAGATCAGAGTGCGCAGCAAGAGCGTAATATGGTGAGTGAGGATGCATGACTGTTAGTTAGTTGGAAATTTCGAGGACGAAATTTCTTTAAGGAGGGTAGAACTGTAACATCCTGAAATTGGGCCTAGTAGGATTGGGCCTTGGGCAGCAAGTCTGTCAAGGTAAGATATGTGGATCACTATGTGATCGGTGGCTTAGCCACGGCCTTGAGCAGCAAGTCTGCCAAGGTAAGATATAAGGATCACTATTTGATCGGTGGATTAGCTACGGCCTTGGGCAGGGAGTCTGCTAAGGTAGGAGTAACGGATGGACTCTAGGATGGGTTGGGATTCATGTTGCATATTTATGCATTTTGCATGACTATTTATGTGGATAAATGTGGATTTGGGCCAAGCCCAATATGTGAAATTATGTGGATATATTGCCTTATCATCTGATATGTGATTGATGTGTGGATGTGGGCCAAGCCCATATGTGGGGACATGTGTATTAACTATGCACTGAGTCTGTTTGACTCACCCAATTTTTTTCTCAAACCTTTCAGGTGATTCATAAAGCTTGGACCGGGTTGGGAGTGGATACGAGGTGGCCCATGCAGAAGATAAATTTATTTGTTTTACACATTTTTCTTATGAAAGGTTATTTATTGTAATAAGGGCCATTTTAAGTATTTAAGGACTTTTATTATGTTTTAAGTTGGATTGTCGATTATATTATTATTTGAAAATGTTTTATTTTAAACAACTTGATTTTATTTGGAACTTTAATTACACAATGTTTTAGTAAAGACAACAAAATTTTATGTTTTTAACTCTAAGTCAAAAGTTTTTCAAACGTTTTCTGCAGTGGCATTTCAAATTCGGTCATAGCGAATGGGCCGGGTTTGGGGTGTTACAACTCGAGTTAGAAAACTCAAAATCTAAATCCGTAAATTTTTCTTGAAACTAGACTCATATATATTTCTACTATAGGGTTTCTAGAATTTTTAGCTTAACCATTTAGTACAGTTTATTCCTTAAATTTTCCCTTATTTCACTGTCCAACGATTCTGACCTCTCTTAACTTAATCTAAAATATCTTACAGTACGCTTTTCATCTACTGCTCCCACTTGTTTCTGTTGAAAATAGGTTCACTAAGGAATTCATACATATCAATTATAACTCTTAATTCACTTTGTACAATTTTATACGATTTTTCCAAGACAGAAAAGAATACCCCGAAATCATTCAGAACCAATCTTACTAAAATTAACATATCTCAGAATATATTATTCCTTTTTCGTTTACGTTTCTTCCATATTAAAATAGACACAGTAAGCTTTGATTTGATATCTTATTCACTTTTGTAATTCCTTTTATCCAATTTTTCGTGATTTTTCAAATACACGTCACTGTTTCTGACCGAAACTATTTTATTACTAAACATGATTACCACTATGAGCATACGCACGTCCGAGTGATCACGGATGCCGGTTATCGGTTTTCTTTGGTATTTCTACCGAATCACAGAATATTTCATGTAAACTTTCAGAGAGATGTGAGATTTACTCACCATTTCAAACATATATTCGGAAGGGTACGGGATTACACACCTTATTCGGAATCCGTAACACGATATTCTCCGCGGCACCTAAAGATACAATCGGTCAACAATTAATCCAAAACCGAATTTACCACTTCAACCAACTATTTCGATTGATTAAGAATCTCTCACTTACCAACAATCTGAGTCTCTTATTACGAGGGATAGATCGAGCGATTTAGTCCCTAAAAATATAATCGATTAGTCACAACCACTATTTCGTTAAGCAAAATAACCGATCAACGAAATAGATCCAAAAAGAACCATGATGAATCCCTTACCTTAACGATATTAGTTTCGATTTCTAACATTGCACAATGGCTACGGATGAGTCAAAGTTTTAGCCTTCCACTATCACTCGATTGATCAAAGGAGTGAATGTCAACACAAATGAGAAGAAATGTTTAAAAGAATGGAGAAGGTGTATCAAGGTGTTTGGAATGTTTTGATCAACACTAAAAGAAATATGAACCAAAAAGAAATGTGAGTATTTCGGCAACAAAAAGAATGGTGAATGATGGATTAAGGTTTCGGCCCCCAAGGAAAAAATGAAGAAAGTGTGCTCACCAATAGCTTGTAAATTCGGCACAAAGCAAAAGAAATTTGGAGAGTACCAAATAGTGCAAAGAGAAAGGTTTTGGCCTAACAAGCACCAAAAAATTAAATCAAAAGGCAATGGAGAATTTTGGCTATCAAAGAAGGTGGGAAGAAAATGAGTTTGTGGTCAAACAAAAGAGAAAGAAAATGCACCATTGTGCTAATAGATTTCGGCATGGAGAGTTGCAAAATTGGGAGAGAATGACACAAAGTTGTCAAAGGGATTTTGGCCAAAACAAAGCTAAGACTTTACCCAAATGCCAAATAAAATTTTTCAGCCACCTATCTACCTCAAAACTGTCCACATGCATCCCCTCTAGGATAAGAGTTTGGCCACCCATACTTTCCAAAACACCTCCCCTGATATTAGCCTCTTGTCCCCCTTTCTTTCCTATTCCTCTTGATTCCTTTCCCAAACTTTAACCTTGCCATATTCTTTTAGCCACCTTAACAAAATAATAAAGTCCACACCTACCAAAAATACTTCTTGGCCGACACATAAGGAAGGAAAGCAAAAATAATAGTCAAATTTGCAAACAATGGGATTTGAACCTCTTCCCTTAAGGTACATCACTTAATGCCATAACCTCTTTACCAATTACTCATTTATGCAAGCTATTTACTCATTTATTTTTATAAGTCTTGAAGCTACTTACCAACTCTCCTTAATAAGCTTAATCACAAAATTTTACTAAGGCCCAACTCGAACCCGGAACTTCATAGAAACCTCGTAACCTTCCAAATTCACTTAACTAATAAGTCCAATCTGCAATAATGCCTTTCTCTTGTTCTCAAAATTTTAAACACTCCTACGCTCATGGCCCATTGGGCCCAATCCTACTTGGCCCCATTTCAGGATGTTACAAACTCCATTGCCGCCATTTTCACTTAGCTTGTGTAAGTTCTTATTTTCCTTCAATTTCTTGATGAATCTTGTAAGTTAAAAATTCAAAATTCTAGATCTGGAATTTTGGGGACTTTTAAAGATTTAATGGTATTTTTTTCCATTTTTTTAATTGATCTCAAAAGTGGTTTTAAGTCGGCCCAAATTTGCCACTATGGGTGGTGGTATGCACGCCTATATGCAAGAAAGGGGCTATTTTTCTTTAATTATTTCTCACATTTTTCCAGAATGATTTTTTGTTCTTGAAACCCTCCAAATCAACCTTTAACACATGTTAACTAGGGAAATTCATTCTTGATCAATCGACAATTCGGATCTGACAATTCAGGAAGCGTAAGTGTGGGTAATCATAAACTAGTTTGTAGTTTTGAAATAGGTTTTGGGAAAAAGTTATGGATTGATTAAATAATGAATTTTAATCAAGATTAGATACTAATTTTCCAGTATTTAAATGTGTTAGGTGCTGACTCAAACGCTCCAAATCAACAGTAAAGCCGAAAGACATTGACGTGTATGATTCGTATCAAACAGTGCAAGAAATCTAACTAGTTTGGATTCGAAAAATAGGTGTAATTGTGATGATTTGCTTAAACCCATAAGTGTGTGTTTAGGGGATTTTTAAGAGTTATATTAATGTAGCTTTATACTGGTTTTTTATATTTAATTTAATTTAGGTTCGTTTTAAAATTTATTAGAGAATCCACAAGATTTGTTAGTGTGTAGCGAAAGAGCGTAAAATAAGGTGTGGCTCATAAACTCAATAACTTGATTGGTAATGATAATTATTATAATTTAATTGTTTATTTAACTTTCTGGTCATGCTTGGCTTAATTAGCTATGTAATTAATTTGTAAGTGGTAGAATTTGGTACATTTCGAGCTCTAAGTGTTTGGCATGGTAGTAATGTTGCCAGTTTGACTGAATGATTGAATGATTGACATTGTCATCAATATTTGGTTAATTTGATGTATGATTGGTTGTGTGTGTGGTATCTTTATGAATGAAATAAGGATTATGCATGATATATTTGTACAAAGATTTGTTATGATATGTTCGAAATACTGTTTTAGATGCACACAAAGAAAAGTTGTAAAGGAACATGAAACTGTGATTTGTTGAATGATATCATTTTATTGGTAAATTGAAAGTCAGAATATTATTTTCATTTACTGAAAGTATTTGACAAATGATGGCATATTTTGAAAATGTAAATTAAATGTGAAAGTGTTGATTTATGGATATGTATGAGATTGTGTGACATATTACATGTGCATTGGGACAGTTCTTTTATAGTTGTGTAACAGCCTGTTTTTAGTGAAATGGGAACAGTGGTTTTGGGACCACAAATCTGATGTCAAAATATTTATTTTATTATTATTTTATTATCTACAACATGATAGAAGTACCGTATAAAAATTTTGTTAAGAAAGTATACCGTTTACATTCTCAATTTGGTAAAAAGAACTAAATCGAGTAAAGTACAAAAGTTGAGTTCTAATAGCTAAAAGTATTTAATAGGTATAGAACCTTAAATTTTGAGTCCTTGTATGGTAAATAGACCAAAAATGTGTTATTGGATGAGCATGGTTTGGCATTATTGAAATTTTAATTAATTTTTAATGTTAATTAAGTAATTAGTAAATCAAAGATAAAATTAAATAAAACAAATCAAAGTATCATCATTTTATTCTTTCTCCAATCGAAAGTTCAAAGAAGAGGAAGCCATTAAAGCTTGCTAGGTTTGGCCAACTTAATTCCTTGTGCATGTGAGTAATTCTTGTTCCGTTTTTAATTATTTCTGTGTTTCCGGAATCGTTGTAGCTTAATCTAGCTAACCCATGGAGTAATTTACAAAACTATTAAACTGTTTGGGTTTTTCCATTAATAAATATGCATGAGTTTTGATGAGTTGTGAAAGATAATGGATAGTTGTTGTTAGATAAACAACTTTTCTTAAGATATTTTTCATAAAATTATCAAATAGGGACTAAAATGGAAAAGAGAAAATTTTACATGATGAAATTGTGAAATAAATGAAATATGGGGCTTAGGGGCCTAGTTGATATTTGGCCATAGTGAGTTTTGGTGAAATTTCATAAATTTCCATTTTTATGAGCTAAGGACTAAATTGCAAAGAAATTAAAAGTATAGGGGCAAAATGGTAATTTTTCCAAAATATGATTTTGGGTTAAATTGAATGTGTAACAGTCCGGTTTAGACCCTAGTCGAAACAATGGTTTCAGGACCCCAATTTTGAGTCCGTATAATATTTTAATATTATTTTTTGTGTATTTGGTATGTGATTAAGCATGTGCTAAATTTCCATAAGTTAATTTGTCCGTCTGTGTGCTTAATTTGATAAAAGGATTGAATTGCATTAAATGTGGAAGTTGTATGCTATATGTTAAAGTGCCTATGTGTTGTGGCTTATTAAGGTGGATGTCTTATGTTGTTATTATGCCAATATATAGATAGTGGATGGATAAAGGTCTTAAATGCCCTAAATATTTTCATGTATATGTGTTAAGTATAAGGCTAATTTAGTAACTAAATTAATAATATGATGATAACAAAACAAAAGGATAGAATAATAAGCCATTTTATCCATCTTTTTGCCGAAATATTGAACAAAAGAAAAAGAAAGAAGAAGCTAGGGCATTTTATCATGTATGGTTACAATATGACTATTGATAACGATGAATGGTTACGAGATGATGTGTACATGAATTCCGAGATAAGATTGACATAGTGACAATGTCCAATAAGTCCCGTACAAACCTAGGAATAGATAGGATTAGCTATGTCATGACATAGGTGACTATTCTCTTTATCATATAAGACCACGTCTGGGACGTTGGCATTGATTCGAGATTTCGTGTAAGACCACGTCTAGGACGTTGGCGTCGATATGAGACTTACGTATAAGACCATGTCTGGGACATTGGCATTGTATTAATTCGTATAATACCCTGTCGGGAATAGTGGCATCGATATCTGATTACATGTAAGACCACGGATGGGACATTGGCGTTGTACGACTATTCTGAGTATTCTGTATATTCTATTAGATTCTGAACGGTTCAATGGGCAATTCTGAGCTATGGACGATTACGTGTAAGTCTATCCATTTCAGTTATGTCTGATAAGTACACAGGGTGTGTATGAAAGGTAAGTGTCTATATGAATTTACTAAAATGAATATGTGCAATGTTATGATCAGATGGTATGTGATATTATGCTTAATTGAGCTATGTGCATATATGGTATATGAGTTGAGAATGTGGTAAGTTATGGCTAAGCAAATGAGCCAAAGAAAGAAGGAGATGAATTTGTTATGAGAACCATTATGGCCATTATATCAATTTGGCTATGTGCATTTTATGTTAAGTTTAAATGTATTTTGGCTTACTAAGCTTTCAAAAGCTTACTCTGTGTGTGTGTGTGCTTGTTTCTGTTTTATAGATTGTCAAAGCTACTAAAGGCTCGGGACTGTCGAGGATTGTCATCATACTACCTAAGCTCATTTTGGTATCTTTTGGAAATGTATATAGTTAGATATGGCATGTATAGGCTAGTCACCTTGGATATCTTTGAAATGTGTATAAAGTAGCCATGAGATGTGGCTTGATAAGTGTTGGTAATAAGCATCTGTGAATATGATTTATGATGCTTGATTTGGTATGTCTTGATGGCAATGAAATAGCCTTATGAAGGGTAAGCTTATGGATGAACTGATGCTTTAGTAATTTAATGAGGTTATGGTTGAATTATACTTAGATTTACATGGAAATTGATTGAACAGATTGGCATAGTTAGAAATGAGGTTGAATGGGATAATATGATGACCATTTGGTATGTTTTTGGTTTCCATTTGATTGTGGAAATAGGATTGCTTGTGCTTGCAGGTTTGATCCTATTGTGGATGGCAATTTGGTTTTACAAGTAGCCTGTTTTGCCTACACGGTCATGGCACATGGGCGTGCCTAGTGACCGTGGGATTAAGTCAGGATCCAGCTAAGTGTGCACGGCCTTGGCACACGGACGTGCCTGGTAGCCGTGGGATTAAGCCAGTATATGGCCTAAGAGCACACAGCCATGGTACACGGGCGTGCCTAGTGGCCATGTGGAAAAGTCAGTATGCATGCTATGTTTTGGCACGGCCAAGACACGGGTGTGTCTGGTGCCTGTGGAAGACACACGGCCTGTCCACACGGGCGTGTGTCTTGCATAACTGAGAAAAGTTTTAAATTTCTGAGAATTTCTATAAGAGTTCGGCCTATTCTCGGCCTTACTATAAAGCATGATTAAGGTCTTGTTGACCTATTTAAGGGACACTTTAATTATGATTGATATATGATTGTGTGTAATGTCTGTAAAAGTTTTTGATCTGTCCTGTAACGCCTTAAGCCCTAATTCGATGTCGGACATGGGTTAGGGGTGTTACAGAATGAAATATATATTGAATTGATTTAAATTTGTCCTTATAGATCAAGACAGACTTCGTACGACTTTAGATTGGGGCAAAGAGAAAGTCTCAGGTTAATTGCCTTCGTATCTGCGTATACTCGTCGAGGTAAGTTCGTGTAATTAAATCGAATTTATATGTTTTTAATTGAATTATACATGTGTTGTGAAATGTCATACATATATACCAATTGCATATCCAACAACGTACGACAATTACCGAGTCCAGTTTGAACCTTAGGAATTTGTAGGATACAAATGACATGTTATTAGGGTTTATATGATTTGGGTGCTTGTCCTGAATGTGTTGTGGATACTCCACAGCTCGTGTGAGCAGCATCGTGTAGCTACGTTCCGACCCACAGCTCGTGTGAGCATACCGATTCACAACTCGTGTGAGCATACCAATTTAGAACTTGTGTGAGCATACATGTATAGGATTTGATGGATTACAGTTATATGAGTTAGCACACTATGTGTGAGCTATCCCGTGTATCCCACGGTATTCTAAACAGTTCAATGGGCATTATTTTGATACGAAATGGTAAGAGTTCATTATGGACTATTACATGAACACATGTGATTTACATTGAAATGATGGTACAAGGTATATTGAGAAATAAAATGGATGATACATGTATATGAAACTTAATCAAATGTTGTGTTCATCCATGTTTATTGGTTTATATATATATTTACATGGCTAACATGTTTGATGTATATGCTTAGGCATTTGGCCAAGTTATGTTGGGATATGCTATGTTTACTTACCTATTATGTGATTACATGGTAAGTTATATTCTATGTTATACGAGCTTACTAAGCTTAAATGCTTACTATATGTTATTTTTTGTGTCTTATAGTGCACCAGAAGCTCGTTCAGGTTGGAAGCTTGTCGGAGCTATATCATACTGTCTATCTGCTATATGGGTATTTTTTGGATGTTTTAATTTTGGTTATAATGGCATGTATAGGTATTTTGGTTAATGTTGGCCTATATGTTTGGTTTTTGGAATTAACATTTGGTCTGGCTTGAGTTTGGTATTGTAACATCTTGGAATTAGAGGTTCTTCATTTTATGGTTTTCTGTGTGCTTGCCTTGCTCTGCTTGTTATTTGGATGTGCTTGGGGCTCCGAGGGAGGCTCGGGTTCAAGCCGGAGCCTTGGTAAAATTTTGGTTTTAGAGTTTAAGGGGGGAAAGCTTGTAGAAGCAGGCCTTATGAATATTTGTGTGTGGTTGTTGATGCAAAGGAGCAAGAGGCAATGGTGGTGGTAGTGTCATTAGCAGGGCAAGTGGGGAGGAGTTCGAGTCTCATCTGCAGCATGTGGAACTTTATTTTTGTGCTCCAGGAGGGGAAGAAGTGGCATTCGGCTAGGACTCTTCAAGGTGGTTGTTGAATGGGTCAAAGGCATTTGAATGGATGGACAAGAGGAGCTTGTGGAGTTTGAATGGGTCAACTAGTTCAAATGGTGGATGGAGAGTGAAGCAAGGAGTAAAACAATGAGAGGATCGTGGGATTCAAGTTGGTGGAGGTGTTGGCCAAATGTGGGGGTCTTTGAAGGGAGATTTTCGGTCAAGAAAGGGGTCTTTGGTGGGAGCATATTCGGTTGGTGAGTGTGAGTGGGTGTGCCGAAATTCCCTTTTGTTTCTTAGGCAATTTGGGTAGCGCATTCGATCATAAGGGGAGAGTGCCGTTTTTCATCAAGTGCCTTTTTAGAAGAATAAAACCAAAAGCTCTTAGGTGTGTGTGCCGAAAGTCCATAAGTGCATCTTAGTTCTTTTACTTCTTTCTTTTACATTTTTCCTCTGAAGTGCTTTCGGGTTTCTTTTTGGACGTTTTCCTCATCCCTTTATTCAATTCTTCATAAGCCGAATTCTCTTGAAGCCACTCCTTGTCGAACCACCCTCTTACCATTCTCTTTCGATTATCACCACAACTGAACCTTACATCATTCTTATCATCTCTTTTTTCATCTCGATCCTCTTCCTCTTCTACACTCTTTTCTCCATAGCCGAATTGGGTTCTTTCTTTACTTTTTATTTTCTTTCTTTTCTTCTATTTCCATTCTGTTTTTTTTGGCTGCCCGAATCTTCTAGTGTATTAAACTAAATCCATTGTGTCACTTTTAGTTGAACGCTGGAAAGCAAGGTGCTAGGAATCTTCTTGTCGGTTGGTAGATTCTTCAAGCGGGTTTGATTGTGCAAGGTAAGGTTCCTCTCTGTAGTTCTAATTCTTTTCGGTTCTTGTACTTTTCCTGTCTATTTTCTTCACTTTAAAAGCCAAAGGTCTCACTCTGCCTCTTCTTCCAAGGGCCGAATCTTTTGGAGTACAAGCACAACCCTTTAAACCTCTTCTTAGCTTCGGAATTGCGTGAGGAGGGTGGTAAGTTTATGTTGGACAAATAAGGGGAGGCCTCTTTCGTGTTTCATTTAGGCCGAAAGGCTATTTCTTTCCTATTTTGGACCACCATTTCTAACTTGTGAGTTATTAGGGATTCATCTGGAATTGCAAGCCGAATCCATTGGGACGATTTCTAAGTAATCAAGGTACGGAGTTCCCCTTTCATTCTTTACGGCCAGTTTCTACTCGTTTTACTCTGCCTTAATCAAATCTTTTGGTTAGACAACCAACGTTTCTCTTTGAGTACTGATCAAGGCTATCTTCACGGATGCCAGCGCCAGTCAATCTTAGGAGGGGAGTGGGCCCGTAGTCTCTGCTCCTAAGTTTAAACAACGTGCTGTGTTGGTGGTTCGAGACTTTCTGCCGGGTTGTGGTAGGGAGACGACATCTGCCTGGGATAGACAAATCGCGGTTGTTTCTTCTAGTGAGAGTGTCGACGACCTAGAGTGTTTAGTTTTACGCGTAATTAGATGTGTAATGCTCACACTTTCCTTTATTACTATGAGTTAATAACTGTGTTAGCTGAAAGCCGAAACAATTGTATAGACAGTTGAGATACTCTTGTGGGAAAGGTTGGAGACACAAGGTAAGTACCGTTATGATTGCCTTTCATATAACATGATTATGGATGATGTGATTATCTGCTGTATATTGTTAATATGTTTGCAAGGGCTTTGGGATATGATTAAAAGGGGAAGTGTGATTCAGTGACTTTTGGCACAGTGGTTTGGAACCACAGTGGTTTGGAACCACATATACATTTATCAATGACTGTCACAGTGGTTTGGAACCACAGTGGGTTGTTCCCACATACATTTATCAGTGAGTGTCACAGTGGTTTGGAACCACATTGGGTTGGCCCCACATACATTGATCAGTGACTCTATCACAATGGTTTGGAACCATAGTGGTTTGGAACCACATTGGCTTGGTGCCACGGGTGTTTGGCTGATTCAGGTGATGTAGAGGATGCAAAAATAGGTTGGGCGGGATTGCATTGCATACACTCTTTGATATGCCATGTTGATAGGGCCTAGGCCCAAATTGCTTTCGTAAGGGGAATTACACACTGAGTGTCGGTGACTCACCCCTCTGCTTAATTTTACAGGTAATCCCTAGTTCGAGGATTTGGATCCGAGGTGGACTTTGAGGTGGCCATGCATTACTTCTTACGTAAATTCATTTTCTCTATTTAAACTTATTTTAATTTGGGATTTTGTTATGTAATAAGGCCTCCGTAACTTTAATTTGGGTTTTGCTTTAATACTGTTTATACATATTTTATGTAATGTCAGATATGGAGTTTTTCTAAAATAAAAATATAAACAACCATTTTTTTTTAAAAAAAAAAGTGTTAACAAAAGATGAAAAGCGAGTAGCTAATTAATTCGGAGCTTTTCTTAAAAACTTAACAGTGTTTCCAAAATATCACATTTCTGAAAATCCCTAATTTCAGTTTTCGAAAAGCAAACCTATTTACTACACATAGTTCATACTAATAAGAAGTTGGTAACAAACCCTTAAAATTGAACCAAATTTTCAATATGGAAACTTAAAATGGGAAGTTTTCTAAATTGAGATGGTTCTTTAAATTTTTTTTCAAAACTATCATTCCCTGTGACATGCCAGATTCAGACGTAACGTTTAGACCGGGTTTGGGGTGTTACAGGTATTTTTGTGGTCAAATGAATTTGGTTTTGGCATGTAAATATTAGCCTTAATATGGATGATGTTTGGCTTGATATGCTTGAATTATGGAAGATGAAATTATGGTTTGAATATGCATATTATATGACTTGTAACTTGTTGGAAATGTGGTGAATTGGTATCTTATTTTGTATGATTTATATGGTCATTTGATACTAGTGATAGAATGGCATTTTAGTACCAAATGGTTTGTGTTTTGGTAAATAAATTTTATGGTATGTATTGATACAAATATTATTGGAAGTTAATTGATTATTTTGGCTAAATTGAGTACATCGCTTTACATGTTTTAATGTTGTCAATTGAGGTGCCTTTGGGCATATTGGTTGTATGTGATTATACCATATGTGCATAGCTTGGTTATGTAACACCTTGGTTTAGGGGTTATGCGTTTGGAGCATAACTCGAGTGTTTAGCAGGCTTATGGTCAAGTCGGATGAATTTTAAGGGGTTTGGAGAACCCTAGAAGGTAAGGGATGACTTAGGAAATTTTTGAATTTTAGTGTTAAGAAGGGGAGCTGGGCTTTGGAGGTCTTAAGAAAATTATTTGGAAGGTTAAGACACAAGAATGTCTTTGGTGGAGTGGCATGGAGGCGCTAATTGGGGCTTTGGGGAAGGTGACGCCTCATGGTGCTTAGGGGTCTCATGTTCGAGCTGCAAAGGCAGCATTTTGGTTTTATTTTGCGTCAATTAGGGGAACTGGGCCAGGTATGCCTTAAAAATAAATGGCCAGGTTGTTGGACATGAAAGTCCAGTTGGCAAAGTGGCTCCATGCGCTGCTTAAGGGCTGGAAGTAGCGCTAATGAGGGCCTAGGTTCGAGTCCAGGCGGCAACAAGGGTGTTTTATTTTTGGGTGTTGGCGTTAAAATGAGGGGAGCTGAGTCAAAGAGGGTTTAAAGAATGTTGTGGGCGTTGGTGGACAAGAAAGATGGGCTGGTAAAGTGGCTGGGGGCGTTGTAAGGAGGGCTTGGTTCAGGTCGTGAGTTCAAGGCGCAAGGGAAACAGAATTTTGGATGTCTATTTTGCAAGCTGGTGTTAAAGATAGAGAGGGCTTAAAAGAAAATATGGCGCGTTTATGACACAAAAAAAGCCTGTGTATAATGGCCTGGGGCGTTACTTGGGAGCTTGTTCCACCAGGTCCTGCGTTCAAACCATGGAGGCTGCAGTTGGGGTTTTTCTTTTGCTGCTGACGTGAAGAGGTGGCGTGAAGGTGGACGGCACATGGGAGCTTCAAATTGATAAGATTAAACTGATGTTGTTTAGTCCTTTTTGAATTCGGCTGGTGGGTAAGTGATAAGCTTGCTTTATTTTATTTATTTTTGATAATTGTAGGATTATTTTATTTAGTTTAAAATTAGGAGATAGGAGATAATGGTTGCAATTGATTTGTTTTTTTTTTTTGAATAATTTTAAATTAGTGGCCAAGAGGAATTTTAGGTAGTGGCCGAATTCTATAAGTAGGAGGGGGGAGTCAACTGCCGAATTTTTCTTTTTAATGGGCAGCCTTCCTCATGTTTTCTTTTAGACCCTTTGCTGAATTCTTCTACTTTCTCCCCTATTCATTTATTTTTCCTTCCAACTCCAATTCTATACCTTCTCCTTGTATAGCCGAATATTTCACCCCTAATAGGAAGCCATAGCCGAACCTTTCAGCCTTGCATCCTCTCTACTAAGTCGCAAATCCTTAAGCCAAGTGATCCTTCTCCAGTGGCCGAATCTAGGAGGGTGACTTCGGGAGGTTTATCGATAAGGGTAAGTGATCTCTTTTGCATATGTTTTGGATTCTCTTCCATATTGTTGCCGAAACAAGAGTCTAGGCCTTGATTTCTTTGGTTGGCCGAATGTCCTTAAGGCTTTAAGTGATGTGTTTTTCTGTGGTAGCCAGCGTGAGGGAGCACTTGGGGGCTATTTGAATTCGGCTACTCATCAAGGTAAGGTGGTGGTAAGTATTCAGCCAAGGGGGCCATACTCATGGATTTTTTTATTAGTAGCCGATTCTAATAGTTGTATAGCAGGGGTTGCGACAGTTCAGGAGCAAGTGCAGTTTTTCGGGATAAAATAAGTAAGGTAAGGGACTTGTGATATTCGGCCACAAGGCCACATTGGGTATATATTTGATAACCAATTCGGATTGTGACCATTTAAGAGTTTTGGCAGTGATTAAGGAGTTTCTGGGATTTCAAGACTTTTTCGGTAAGTGGATTAAGTTTTAGATATTTGGTAAGATTGCGTATATTGATAATTAATGAAGTGTTCTGATTAAGCGTTTTGATGGAGGCCAATACCAGTCAAGGAGGGCAAGGGAAAGTCCCTATTGCGAAGTTTAAGAAAAGAGCTATCTCAGCGGTTCGGGATTGGCCACCGGGGTGTGGGCCAGCAGCAGGAGAAAGCTATAGGCAGATAGCTGTAGTCTCGCTTAGCGATAGCGTCGGGATCGAAAGTCTAGAGCTTCAGGTTATAAGGTGTGTAGCTAGCCTACTGTTTCCGGGTTTTATATTTGCATGTGTAATGTGTTTACTAACAAATGCAGTGATAAGTGTGATTTTGATACCCTTAAAGGGTATGACGATGACCAAGTTAGTTCCGAACCTATTGGGATGTGACTATTGATTTGTATATGTGTGGGTATGCCTTGATTATGCATAAACTTGTGTATGCATTATCATGACTATATTTTATGTTGCATGTGCATGGGTGGGCTATGAAAGAAGGTATGGGTGTACTTCGAGTACGTGGTTGATGAGTAGCTATGTGCCTCATCGTGATTGATATCGGCTATGTGCCATATCGTGGATTGATGAGTGACTATGTGTCCCATCATGATTTTGGTGTTAGCTACGGCTACATCGTGGATTGGTGCTGACTGAGGTCGCGTTGTGGATTTTGTGCTTAATTGCACTTGGATGGCTTGAATGCCTTTGTGGAGTAAAAAGGAGAGGGCGATTTAATAATCCCCTGGTGTGTGGTAGGCTGGATAAGGGGGTGTGTAGAGGATGGACCTTAGGCTTAGGTCGGGATTCATTATTGCATAATTATGGTATGTGAATACATGTGATTGTGGACTTAAAAATGAGAAATGGGCTAAGCCCAGTATGTGGAGGGTATGTGGTTAATTACCCGGTTACTTGATAAATGTTATGAGTATGGGCCAAGCCCAGAATGTGATATGGTCTGAATATGATATATGATATCTGATGCATGGGTTATTATGTGGTTAGCATGTGGGTGGAATTCAGTGGTTAATTACACACTGAGTCTGTGTGACTCACCCAACTTTTTAAACATCGCAGGTGATTCGTGATTTTGGACCGGGTTGGAGTGGATACAAAGGTGGCCATGCAGAAGAAGCTTTTCATGCAGAAGTTGTTTTTCCTTATTTAATAGAATTTGTCATTTTCAGTATTTTAAGTATTTGAATAAGTTTTTATTGTAATAAGGCCCAATTAAATTATTTGAGTATTTATATTATGCTAAAGCAAAATAACGATTAAATTATTATTTTGAAATCAGCTTATTTTCGGCAAACTATATCTTAAAACATAAATTAAGGTTTTAATTCGGACATTATATATCAAGCTTATATTATTTAGTAGATTTTAAAATGGAAATGGTTTTTGATTAGGAACAAAATTTTCAAGTTCCACCACAAGTAAGAATATTTTTAAATGTTTTCCGCAGTGACATACCGGATCTGGTCAGGACTTGTGGGCCGGGTTTCGGGATGTTACAGTTTGGTATCAGAGCCCGGTTCAAAACTCGGCTTTGAGGTTTTGGGCCCGAAAACAGTTTTCAAAAATGGGCTTTTCAAAATATGGGCTTTTATTTCAGGTTATTCTGGCATGGCACCTGTACCTCTGACCCGAAGTCCACCAGGTAAGTACTTCGGACTTTTGAAGTGATTTGTTATATGTGAATTGTTATGGGCTTATTTGGGAACGTAGATTAGAATACTAGGATCTTTGAACCCTAGGACTAGTCTACTCAAACATACGCATAAGACTTAAGAACTCTCAAACAAACCTGTGAAGTAAGACACCGAGTTAAGGTGTGGCAACCACTGTACGCATGTCGAGGATTGGTATTCAGTAAGAGCTTGGTACTTATGTAGTCCTAGCGACCCACCTCCTCTTTACTCGAAACCTACCTGGTGCGTAGCTACGGTTCACCTTAACCAAGAGGACTTGTTCATAGGCTAAACCAATTATTAAAACCCGAAAGGGACTAGCTTTACTGTTTTAAAAACCCTTAGTTTTACAATTTTCAAATTTACCCCTTCGGTTTGTAAACCCTAAATTTGATTTTGAAAGACATTTACTCGATTTACAAAATTACTGAAATACCCCTACTTGCAAAATTACAAAAATGCCCCTGTGTTGTAAAATTACCGTATTACCCTCAACTTTTGTTAAAATGATTTTATTTTACAAAAATACAAAAATCCTGAGTTTTACATATTAAGATACTCTGGTTTGGGGAAATTTACAAAGATACCCCTGTGTTGAAAATTACTAAAATACCCCTGACTTTCAAAATTTCCGGTTTAACCCTAATTTTAATAAAGTTCCCTACTTTGCAAAAGTATTCAAAAAAAAACTATTTTGCGAAAATCCAAGATCCCTGATTTGAAAAAAAAATTTACAAAATTACCCCTGATCGACAAAATTACCAAAATACCCCTGGTTTCCAAAATTCTACCGTGCCTTAAATTTGGCAAATTTTTAGAAATACCCTCCAGCTTTGGGAATTTTAAAAATGTCTTGATTGATTAAAAGCTCTCAAAATTTCTTTTATTACCAAAAATACCCCTGTAGGAAAATGACGGAAATACCCCTGGGGTAGAAACGGGCAGAAATGTCCGAATAGTGAATGTGTAGGGTAGATACCACTGAATGAATGTGTCTCTGTTTATGAACATGAATGTGACTCCCTGTATTAAGGTAGCGAACTTGAACCGAACCTTTGAGTGATCGAAAGAACCACTTTTAGAATCTCTTCTCATAAAATTGCTCGTGGATAAATAGTGGAACAAAATTTCTAATGCATAAAATTTCTTAAATCAGATTAAATCGCGACGATAGAGATGAGTTCTAGGGGACGCGGTAGAGGTAGAATGGCAGCATCGGAACCGGTAGGGTCTGGCCATGGGTCAGAAAGTGAAGTGCCGCCACCAGCAGTGGGCGCGGTTGAACAAGATCAGATAGGTGAAGATGACGCAGTATCGCGGGTCATGTTACGAGTGCTAGAACGAGTAGCAGGAGTTAGTAGGGGAAATGGAACTCGGAAGTCAGTATCGAAAAGGCTTAGATCGAACGGAGCCGAGATCTTTAGAGGAGTGTCAGGAGTAGCTCTGAACGTAGCGGAATATTGGCTGGAAGCAGTCGAAAGAATCATGGACGATTTGGACTGTACCAATGAAGAAAAGCTGAAGGGTGTTGTTTCATTACTTCGCGACGAAGCCTATCGTTGGTGGCTCACTGTCAAACAAGGTGCACCGGTGGATTGATTGGATTGGGATTATTTTAAGGCTAAGTTTGAAGGAAAGTACGTAGGAGCCAGTTATTTGGACTCGCAAAGGAAAGCATTTCTAAATCTAGTGCAAGGGAATAAGTCGGTAGCGGAGTATGAAGCTGAATTTGTGCGATTAAGTCAGTATGCCAAAGGAATCGTGGCTACTGATTATGAAAGGTGTGTTCGATTCGAAGATGGGCTGTGAGATGAGTTGCGGGAGTTGATCGCTCCGCAGAGAGAAAGGGACTTCGCCATTCTGGTAGAGAAAGTTCGGATCGCTGAAGAGGTTAAGAAGACTATAAGAGAAAACCGAGAGAAGAGTAGGAACGAGAATAAGAGAAGTTTTGGACCATCAGCATCGGTTGGTAACGTCCAGAAAAGACCAAGGATCGAGAATTCTGTACATGCACTTGTACCAGCTGATCGGAATCATGCCTGTGTTAAGCGTGGGAGAACTCATTCAGGAGAATGTTGGGGAAATAGTAAGGAATGTTTCCGGTGCGGGTCGAAGGCCCATTTGGTTAAGAACTGTCCTCAGGCAACGAGAGGTCGAGGTTTGAGCCATGAAGGAAATGGTACCGGCAGAGGTGCTAAAGGATCGGATGCGAGTTAGCCAAGGGCTTGATATCAGGTACGTTCTTTGGACACCATTTATTGCCTGGTTGATGTGAAGTTTAGTTCATTCTGGTATGGTTAGTGAAGTGTAGGAACTTTGGATGTGAACCTTAAGACTGTGTCCAGAAGGCAGGATAGATTTACTAAAATCAGAGTGCGCAGCAGAGGCGTAGAGTAGTGGGTTAGGATTGTATGGCAGTAAGTAATTTTGGGGACGAAATTATTTTAAGGGGGTAGAATTGTAACACCCTGGTTTAGGGGTTATGCGTTTGGAGCATAACTCGAGTGTTTAGCAGGCTTATGGTCAAGTCGGATGAATTTTAAGGGGTTTGGAGAACCCTAGAAGGTAAGGGATGACTTAGGAAATTTTTGAATTTTAGTGTTAAGAAGGGGAGTTGGGCTTTGGAGGTCTTAAGAAAATTATTTGGAAGGTTAAGACACAAGAATGTCTTTGGTGGAGTGGCATGGAGGCGCTAATTGGGGCTTTGGGGAAGGTGACGCCTCATGGTGCTTAGGGGTCTCATGTTCGAGCTGCAAAGGCAGCATTTTGGTTTTATTTTGCGTCAATTAGGGGAACTGGGCCAGGTATGCCTTAAAAATAAATGGCCAGGTTGTTGGACATGAAAGTCCAATTGGCAAAGTGGCTCCATGCGCTGCTTAAGGGCTGGAAGTAGCGCTAATGAGGGCCTGGGTTCGAGTCCAGGCGGCAACAAGGGTGTTTTATTTTTGGGTGTTGGCGTTAAAATGAGGGGAGCTGAGTCAAAGAGGGTTTAAAGAATGTTGTGGGCGTTGGTGGACAAGAAAGATGGGCTGGTAAAGTGGCTGGGGGCGTTGTAAGGAGGGCTTGGTGCAGGTCGTGAGTTCAAGGCGCAAGGGAAATAGAATTTTGGATGTCTATTTTGCAAGCTGGCGTTAAAGATAGAGAGGGCTTAAAAGAAAATATGGCGCGTTTATGACACAAAAAAACGCCTGGGTATAATGGCCTAGGGCGTTACTTTGGAGCTTGTTCCACCAGGTCCTGCGTTCGAACCATGGAGGCTGCAGTTGGGGTTTTTCTTTTGCTGCTGACGTGAAGAGGTGGCGTGAAGGTGGACGGCACATGGGAGCTTCAAATTGATAAGATTAAACTGATGTTGTTTAGTCCTTTTTGAATTCGGCTGGTGGGTAAGTGATAAGCTTGCTTTATTTTATTTATTTTTGATAATTGTAGGATTATTTTATTTAGTTTAAAATTAGGAGTTAGGAGATAATAGTTGCAATTGATTTGTTTTTTTTTTTTTTGAATAATTTTAAATTAGTGGCCAAGAGGAATTTTAGGTAGTGGCCGAATTCTATAAGTAGGAGGGGGGAGTCAACTGCCGAATTTTTCTTTTTAATGGGCAGCCTTCCTCATGTTTTCTTTTAGACCCTTTGCCGAATTCTTCTACTTTCTCCCCTATTCATTTATTTTTCCTTCCAACTCCAATTCTATACCTTCTCCTTGTATAGCCGAATATTTCACCCCTAATAGGAAGCCATAGCCGAACCTTTCAGCCTTGCATCCTCTCTACTAAGTCGCAAATCCTTAAGCCAAGTGATCCTTCTCCAGTGGCCGAATCTAGGAGGGTGACTTCGGGAGGTTTATCGATAAGGGTAAGTGATCTCTTTTGTATATGTTTTGGATTCTCTTCCATATTGTTGCCGAAACAAGAGTCTAGGCCTTGATTTCTTTGGTTGGCCGAATGTCCTTCAGGCTTTAAGTGATGTGTTTTTCTGTGGTAGCCAGCGTGAGGGAGCACTTGGGGGCTGTTTGAATTCGGCTACTCATCAAGGTAAGGTGGTAGTAAGTATTCGGCCAAGGGGGCCATACTCATGGATTTTTTTATTAGTAGCCGATTCTAATAGTTGTATAGCAGGGGTTGTGACAGTTCAGGAGCAAGTGCAGTTTTTCGGGAATTCGATAAGTAAGGTGAGAGACTTGTGATATTCGGCCACAAGGCCACATTGGGTATATATTTGATAACCAATTCGGATTGTGATCATTTAAGAGTTTTGGCAGTGATTAAGGAGTTTCTGGGATTTCAAGACTTTTTCGGTAAGTGGGTTAAGTTTTAGATATTTGGTAAGATTGCGTATATTGATAATTAACGAAGTGTTCTGATTAAGCGTTTTGATGGAGGCCAATACCAGTCAAGGAGGGCAAGGGAAAGTCCCTATTGCGAAGTTTAAGAAAAGAGCTGTCTCAGCAGTTCGGGATTGGCCACCGGGGTGTGGGCCAGCAGCAGGAGAAAGCTATAGGCAGATAGCTGTAGTCTCGCTTAGCGATAGCGTCGGGATCGAAAGTCTAGAGCTTCAGGTTATAAGGTGTGTAGCTAGCCTACTGTTTCCGGGTTTTATATTTGCATGTGTAATGTGTTTACTAACAAATGCAGTGATAAGTGTGATTTTGATACCCTTAAAGGGTATGACGATGACCAGGTTAGTTTCGAACCTGTTGGGATGTGACTATTGATTTGTATATGTGTGGGTATGCCTTGATTATGCATAAACATGTGTATGCATTATCATGACTATATTTTATGTTGCATGTGCATGGGTGGGCTATGAAAGAAGGTACGGGTGTACTTCGAGTACGTGGTTGATGAGTAGCTATGTGCCTCATCGTGATTGATATCGGCTATGTGCCATATCGTGGATTGATGAGTGACTATGTGTCCCATCATGATTTTGGTGTTAGCTACGGCTACATCGTGGATTGGCGCTGACTGAGGTCGCGTTGTGGATTTTGTGCTTAATTGCACGTGGATGGCTTGAATGCCTTTGTGGAGTAAAAAGGAGAGGGCGATTTAATAATCCCCTGGTGTGTGGTAGGCTGGTTAAGGGGGTGTGTAGAGGATGGACCTTAGGCTTGGGTCGGGATTCATTATTGCATAATTGTGGTATGTGAATACATGTGATTGTGGACTTAAAAATGAGAAATGGGCTAAGCCCAGTATGTGGAGGGTATGTGGTTAATTACCCGGTTACTTGATAAATGTTATGAGTATGGGCCAAGCCCAGAATGTGATATGGTCTGAATATGATATATGATATCTGATGCATGGGTTATTATGTGGTTAGCATGTGGGTGGAATTTAGTGGTTAATTACACACTGAGTCTGTGTGACTCACCCAACTTTTTGAACATCGCAGGTGATTCGTGATTTTGGACCGGGTTGGAGTGGATACAAAGGTGGCCATGCAGAAGAAGCTTTTCATGCAGAAGTTGTTTTTCCTTATTTAATAGAATTTGTCATTTTCAGTATTTTAAGTATTTGAATAAGTTTTTATTGTAATAAGGTCCAATTAAATTATTTGAGTATTTATATTATGCTAAAGCAAAATAACGATTAAATTATTATTTTGAAATCAGCTTATTTTCGGCAAACTATATCTTAAAACATATATTAAGGTTTTAAGTCGGACATTATATATCAAGCTTATATTATTTAGTAGATTTTAAAATGGACATGGTTTTTGATTAAGAACAAAATTTTCAAGTTCCACCACAAGTAAGAATATTTTTAAACGTTTTCCGCAGTGACATACCGGATCCGGTCAGGACTTGTGGGTCGGGTTTGGGGATGTTACAGGTTATGCATGATTTTGGTGCATTGTTATGGCTTGTATATATGAGCATTTTTGGTTGTAGGTAGATACCTAGTTGGGTGAGAAAATTGGCTTGTAAAATGGCCTATTTTCGTCCACACAGGAAGAGACACAACTGTGTGTCTCAGCCGTGTGTGACACACGGCCAGAGACAGGGCCATGTGTCCCTTGTAGTTTTCAAAGGGTTTCAAGCCAGGCTATTACATGACCTAGCACACGGCCTGGCACACGGGCGTGTGGCTTGGCCGTGTGACCCAAGTCAGTGATTTACACAAGCACGGACACGGGCTGGGACATGGCTGTGTGTCCCTACTTCGAATACCCTCACAGCCTGAGATATGGGCGTGTCTCCTGGCTGTGTGACCCCTGCAATATTGAAAAATTTCACTATTTTTTGAAAAATTCTTTGAGTTTCTGATTTAGTCCTGACTTGTTTCTAACTCATATTTAGGGCGTCGAGGGCTCGTGTAAGGGACAATATGTATGTTTTGACTTTTTTTAATATGTTTATTGATATGATATGAAATATTTATAAATATGTGTCCGCATGATTTGAAAACTCTGGTAATGCTCCGTAACCCTATTCTAGTGACGGATACAGTTTAGAAGTGCTACAGGTTGACGTAGGAGTTCCATGTAGTACTAACGACATATTAAGTCTGCATTTATACGTAGTCAGTGCACTGCACCTAAAGTACCAAGGGGAATAAAAATTTATCACATTTTTACTGGTAGCTTGCCTATATTGTTACTTGCAAAATTTTCTATATATTATTATTGGTGCTTTTATTAACAATGGGCTTAATCTTGTAATGTTTTGGACTTCAGATGATGGGTTTTGGGGAACTCGTGGTGTGTTGCGGATGGTTTGGATAGGAACCTTTATGCGTTCCATCATGCTCACAACATACTCGAATGCTATTGATTTATGCTACGTATTGTATTGTGTTGTATTGAATGGTATTGAAATTAATGATTGTTACTCAAATGAATGATGACCCATGCTTATACATTGTTTGACATCGACTTTGATAATCGCTATGTAATGATATGAAATTCCTATGATGATTTAGTGTTCTTCTGCTAATGTTAATTTGTTTCACTATATCTAATATTTATGTCTGTTTAAATAAATGTTCACCCCCCGTAGTATTTAACTTTTCAAGTAAACCTTGAAACTAGAATCGGACCCGCCATTTGGAGAATCACCTTGGACCTCAGACTATATTTAATAAGTATTAATTAGACTGTATTGTTTTTGGTTTCTAATTTTTAATTATTTCTAGCCTATGGCTTGGTAACTCTTCATTTTGGGAGCTTTGCATGCATGGTTCTCAACAATAAAATCGAAAAATGCATGATATCTGGCTTAAGTAAAATTTGACATTGATCCTAAATTTTCACTACATTGCAAAGAATTCATTTTTGAAAACAAATAAATTGATAAGGTGAATAGATTTCCAAAATGACATGAGTAATTATTTTTCCATTGCATTAGTTAGTGTCAAGTTTTTACAAAGTAAAGCGACGAACAAATGTTTTTCTTTTAAAATAGAACTATCAATAATAAGGTGAATCCTAAGTACAAACGACCTAATAAATGAATGATTTTAAAGTAATTCAAAGTACAACTGGGATTTTATCTAAAATTAGTTTATTTAAAGTCTTCAAAAGTAACGTAAGTTAGCTTAGCCATTTTGGTGGCTAATATAGCCTTCTCAGTCTAGCCATAATGTCTAGGTCAGTTTTGGGAGTTTACACTTTTGGTAAATCTTACAACTCTGTATGTGTCGATTATAGAAGGAGAAGGGTGTTCAAAGTAAGGTGTGATTGGGAAGGCCTTGCTTTGGGGACCCATGTGATTGGAGCGATGCTAAAATATCTTTAAGGTGGATTCTAATGGAAATTTTATAATCTTTTAAGCAGTTGTTGCTATAGGATTGGGACAAATGATTGAAATAGAAGCTCTGGATTGAGGTAAAGGTCAGTCTCTGGTGAGTCTCTAGACATGTCCCCTATATGCTATCTTGTAATGGTTCTTTGCATGGTTGATGTCTATATAGATGAGTATATATTTGTGAAAAGTGGCAATATGTATGTATGCTTGTGTGTTTTGTGTGAGGTAATTGTATGTAGGTACTGAAGTGCACAATGTGTTGTATGAAAATGATGATGTGCCGAAAGCATGTATGGGAAGTGTGATTTCTATTAAGGGTATGAGTGGAAACTATCCAAGTTGATTTATTTGAGTAGTACATGTCAAAGTATGGCTGGCAATAAGGGCAATCTAGCAGAGTGTCAGGAAAATATGTGATACAATAATGGACCTAATACATGCACGGATAAGATGAAATTCATTAAATTCCATTCATAAAAGCTGCCAATTTTTGAGATTGAGAAATCAATAGATTTGTGATGACTTTTTGGATGGGATCCTAGCATTTTTGGGTAGGATGTCTTCATGGCATTCAAATATCTATCTCTTATCTTTGAAACGAGCTTTGAATCACTTGATTTTGAGTTTGGGAGCTCAAGTTATGACTATTTTAGTGCAGACTATGCGAGTAGATTTTCTTGACGAGATTATGACAGGAATTACGAGTTTCAGGCTTTTAATTCAAGTTTAAATCATAGTGGGTTCAGGTTTTAGGCTTAATTTTTATTATATATGAGCCTAATATTGTATTTATCAGTTCTTATTATTTTATTATTTTATTATTTTAAATTTTTAATAATTATTACGTAGTTTATGCTATTTAGGAGTTTTACGTCAACAAGAAAGTTTAAATTAAAACTACTTCTTGTTTAGATTAATTAGAATTCTAGTATACTTAAGACTATTATTTAGATCTATTTAGCTAGCCTATATATAGGCCTTTGCATTGTACACAAATCATACAATTCATTAGTATTCAACTTTTTTGAGTTAATAAATTCTCTTTGAGTTTTCTTTTTCAAGAATTTCTCTTGAGTTTCTTTTAGAAGAGTTCTAGCAATATTTTCAAGTTGTTAGGATCATCTTCAAACATTTTCTTGCCAAGTGTTCTTTCTTGAAGGGGAAAGTAGAGCCGCTTGAAGGGGTTGTGGATTCTTCATGTTTCTAATGCTTCTTAGGACTTCTACATACCACGTTTTATCTTTCCATCTATCTTCTTTATTTTCTTCCTTATTTTTCTAATCATAAATTTATTATTCTATTTTAATTATCTTATCTATTTATTTTAAGTTTTTTAACTAACGTGGATTTGATTGCGTTTCAGGTTGTGTTAAAAATCCAAGTTTCTTTTACAATGTCTAGAGCCCTAAGTAAAATCCGCGACTTCAGCAAACTTTACGATCCACTTCCGCATTCATTCGCCTCATTCCATATCAGGTCCCCGCTGTGGTACTTTAATGATGGCTGCCGAGATAGTAAACACGAAGGCCAGTATGGTAAAATGTAGTTTGCTGGGACCGTAAGCACGAGGTCCACCGGGATAGTAAACATGAAGGCTAGTATGGCAAAATGTAGTTCGCTAGGATTATAAGCACGAGGTCCATCGGGACAGTAAACACGGAAAAAGGCCAGTGTGTCAATTATGTGGAACAACCATGGCATAGCATATTTTGGAAATGGTGGATGAGCTCCACTTGCTTACTTGGGTTTTTGCGTGTCCCGGGGGCAATGATGGGTGATAACAATAAAAATATGGTTATCTATAACACTTTCTTGCTCATAATTCTTGCAAATTTGAGTAATTAACAACAAATTTGGTGAATTTTATTTTAAATTGGTTAAATTGGATAAATTAATATAAAAATATATTTTTTATTCAATTTCATGATAAATATACTTAATTTTAATTATTTTTAAAACTTTGGACCAGTTTTTGCATTGGAAGAAAATTTAGCCTTAAAGCTCACCTGTTGAGGTCTTACACCTGCATCAAGAGTAGAAATTGAGCAACTAACCAGCATTGGGATGTCCTAAATAATTATTCAAAATTATTTTTTGACTCTCAGTTTAATTAGTTATCACGAATTTCGATCGGGTAGTTGAATGCTAAAAGTAAAAGAAGCTCGAAATGACTGATGCGAAAGGGAAAGCGTGTGCATGCCAAGGAGGCCCAATTCTTGTTAAATCTAGCAAGCCCAAACCATTTATGTTACTACCCAACTAACTGTTTAAAAGGAAATTTTTAATAATTGTAAAATAGCCCTCAAACTTCTTTACATACCCAGTCTTACCCCTCCACATTTCAAGCTTTACATTTTAAGCACTTTGCTTAAAATAGCAAAACAACTCAACCCCCTTATCCTCAATCCATGGCCGACCACTTGAGGGAGAAAATCAAGGCTGGAAATTTCTATTTTTATCGACTTAATGTGTGTATAAATAGAGGCCAAAATTTCTTTCATTCATCAGTTATTCACTCACCATTCTCTCTTCTCTCAAACATATCCATTCTTCTCTCCCAAGCCTAAGCCTTCCATCTTTTCCCATTTTTCTATTCTCTTATTGAGATATCATCAAGTGAGAAATTCTTGAGTTGAAGCTCTCACAGCCAGCCACGGGAAAAGTAGTATACATCGGAGCAACAACGAAATTAGGAGGAAACCACCACAGACAGTTTTCGGAGAACCATCAAAATCTTCTTAGATTTTTTTCTTCCTTTCTCTTTTACTTATTCCAAGTTTAAAAATATGATTGCAAATTTTTTGATTGCTTTTTATTTAATGATAATAACTTAATTTTTTTTTTATGCTAGATTGATTGCAATTTCTTGATTTAATAAGTTCAATTTATGTTTATAATGTTTTGTGCCTCAATTATTTATGTATCCAAACAAAATCATTTATGTTTTTCATACATTAAAATATGTTTGACTGCATTATAATTAATTGCTTAATCTGAATCGAATGGTGATTAATGGTCACAATATTTGGAAGATGTATGTTCAATCTATATTCGACAAAAATAGGTTAAATTTTGTGATAATCCAAAAGATCCCTATTACCTTGCATAACTTGTAGATTTATGAGATTAAATTGTTTCATATAGAAATATCCCTATTACTTTGCAAAAAATTTTAAGGAATGGTGGTTGAAAATATAATCATTAGTTAAATTATGATATAAACATATACATGTTTTTCTAAGTGTCTATCATAAGACTTCGATAGAAGCTTATGAATTTTAGATTCCAAGTTAATAGATAATCGAGTTTCCATGGTTTTTTTTTTGAAACATTTATTAAGCATAATTACGAATGAATTAAGTCAAGAATTGTAAATGTTCTAGTTCATTCATGCTATTATTATTCAATCTTGTGAATGTTTCCTTAAACATTTTCTTGCATTTTTTTTATTTTTACATTTGCATATTCATCATTAATTTAGGTTAATTAGAACATCCATCACTCTCCAAATATTTTATCTTCTTACCAACTTGTTAAATATTAATTTTACATCTTTTGATTACCAATATAGCCCCTATGGAGACGATACTATTTTACTCACTTGTTTCTTGATAATTATTGTGTATACTTCCAAATTTCGTCTTGAACCAATGGGAAAACCTCAAATAATATTGAGTTTAGGAAAATTCATATCATCAAACACAATAGTTAGTGTGGTGCCTTGGTGGCAAACCAAATAAAGCCTTTGTGGTGAATTCTTTGTGAAGCCTTTGTGGTGAACTCTCTGAAAAGGAAATTATGGTGGATTACTCAGAAAGCCTGAGTGGTAGAGTAATCCAGAGAATACTTGTGGCAAGTTTCTTGGAAAGTCTTTATTGTGAAATCTGCAATGTCTAATCAACAAGTTGTTAGTCTGCCTTTGTGGCAAGACTTGGATATGCTCTTGAGGTATTTTCTAAAAGAATTCTATGAAGTATGCTGACTGATGAACCCGCCATTTCGATCTACCAGGACAAAAAGCATCGTGTACCTGTAACCATGAGTGGTGTAAGTGTTCGCCAAAACTAGGTATTCTCTTGTTTGTATCAAAGTGTTTTGGGAATTCTTTTGGATGACCAAGCATATTATGTTCCTTAAAATGAGATTGTATTTTGAATATACTTAAAGATATGTTTACTAGATATTCTGATTGATGCCAGGGCTAGTATAGGAATCCGTCAGGAGTAGTGTTAGTATACATATCATCTTGAGAATTTCATCCAATTTCTATTTTCAAAATAGGTGTGGACTAAGATCCGATATAGATTGTGTAGTCTATGATCTGCCAATCTAGTAGAGTGTACAGAAGGTGGTCAAGTTGGAGGTTGGCGCATAGTTATTCATTAGGAATCAGAAAAGTATCCTCCAAAGTCTTAAAAGAAGTCTAGAATTCTTAATTTTGGGGGAAACACAATGAAATTGTTTAAAGGTAATAATGGTTAATATCAACTAAGTTCTGTTGAACTTAAAAACGTATATTTATAATGCAGGTTCTTGAGTTGAACCAATCCGCCAAAAGGAACCAACCCAGGAATGTTACGTGGTGACTGATCGTAGGGTGATGTTATGCATACAGAAGGACACTTTTAAAAACTAGTTTTAAATTTCAAATAGTAATACACGCTATGAATATGTTGATCTTATCAAACATTTATGTTGTAGGGCTTTATACTACCTTCAAGAGTCTGTGACAAATGATAAATGTTTCATTCAAACCTTTTGTCTTAGAAAATATTTTAAATAAATAATTCATCCAGTATGGTTTTTACTGATTGTAAAATTTTGTTAAGTATGTAAGTATTGTGACATATTATCTTTGAATTCTATAAATTAGTTCGGGTATATGCTGTTATAAGTTAATTGGTATCAGAGCTTTTGATTCAGTCGATCCTTTGAAAGTTAAGTGAGAGCTAGCCCTATATGCATAATACTTTGAACCTGGCTTAGTCCCTCAGATGAGTCAAAATAATTTTGTATGACGAATACTTTGGTATACTGTTAGTATTTGGGTAAGTGAAACAGTAGGGAAAGATATAGTAATTTCACTAATAAGATAAAAAAGATCATACAACTGAGCAAAAAAATTGAACACAAGAAAAGAAGAAAATTTTCAGTTTCCCTCCTCAATTGGCTAGTTAGTTGGTTCTGTGGGGGCTTCTTCTGTTTGGGGGCGTTCTTTATAGACTTTTTTCTAATAAATTAAATATTCCAAATCCTTCTTGTCTACTTCTAGCCCATTGGGAATGAAGAAGTTAGCTGATTCCTTTCATTCCCTCTGGAAATTTTCCTAGTCTTCGCCCTAAGGATTATAAACTTTGAAGTTCAAGGAATCAGGGGTAACCTTATGAAGACAATTGAATTTCACTTGACTCAAGTTGAGAGGGCTCGCAGCAACTTGGGTGTGAAAGACTAGATTGAAACTCAGTATGGGCAAAGCCTTTGCTAGATTTTTCTTGTGTTATATTGGTAGTTTTTCAAAGTCTCTTCGATAGATTAGCGTAGATGCTCCAACTCTGATAAGAACTGTTGGTGTTGATATTTGAGCTTCTCCTTCCAAGAGAACTCTCTGGCCCATTTGTTTAACCCAATCTTCTAAACGTACATATTTGGTTTTCCAAGAAAAAATGAAAAAGTCAATATCTTTAATTTGGCTTAAGGCTACCTCATTAGCCTGGCGTAGTTGAGCTAAGGATTGTTCGCCATAATGTACAAACTCCTCCAAGCTTGCCAGTTCAATGTTGTTTTGGTTGTAAGTTTCTTGAAGGGCCCAACTAATAAGCCCGTGCTCAGCTTCTAGGACTTGAAAGGACCTCGCCAGTATTAAGAGAGGGGGCAGTTGATGATCTAAAGAGCATAAAGTGACGAAAATCTCCATTACCTTTTGACACAGGTGATTGTTTTGATGCGTCTGGATGGAATTTACGGAAAAAGGATACTTCCCTGGACATATGAGATCATGCTAGGGAAAAAGGTTTAGTCACCTCGTCAAATAAGTGTTTTGAAGTAAGGAAACATGTGAGGCCTCACTTGGCCTCGGCATGAAGGATCTAGCAGAAAAGTGGCCTCTAGCTGGAAAATGGTCGCTAGTAGATCGATGGCTCAGACTAGAGAGTCTGCAGAATTGGTAGACTCTACAAGGGCATCAGTAATCAGAGGAGGGGTAGGAGCGGGAGGAGGGTTGGCTCTTGGGGGAGCAGGTCGTTTCCTCAGTCTACACTGAATTAGTTATGGGTGGTTACTTTCTTCAATAACTTGGGTGCTTCCTTTTACCCTTGGCCTCTTTTAAGTTCTCCTATTAGTCATTGTTCTTAATGGGGTAGTAGTAATACCTTCATCCTCGCGTACTGAATCTAATGTGGCTAATACATCCATGTTGTCTATTGGAGCGAGCGTAGAGGTATGAGAATTGGAAGTAGACCCTGCAACATCAACAATATAATTAGCCTGGCTAGGAAGCGTTGAAGATGTACCATGACAAATGATATTCCAATGGCGTGGATGTAGTCTACAATGATCATACAAAAAGAAGGGAGGCTCCCTCATCCTCCCCACTAGAATTCCTGCCAGATCCTCATTAGAGTAGTAGGGTCAAGTTGATTCAGATGAAGGGACATTCTGAGAATGTAATATCCCGGGTTAAGGGCTATTTTTATTGTGACTTTGGTTGCATGTTAATGGCTTGTTATGTTTTTGTTTGTGTGGTTTTGAGGTTTAGTTGTAGGCTAGGAGTAAGCCTGAGTAGGTAGGAAAATTTTAGTTTTAAGCCTTATGTGAGAGGAGCTGAAGGAGCTGGGGTTTATGTATTTTAATTGGTGTTTTGTTGCACAAGAGATGGGCTAGCAAAGTGGCAAAGCATGTGTCACTTGGGGCTTGAGTGTGGCGTCATCTGCAAGGGGAGAGGTCTTGTGTTCAAGCTGCGAAAATCCCACATTTTGGCTCCCATTTTGACGGCATGGAGGGGGAGAGTTGTTGGTAGTTCAAACTCTACCATGGACTTTGTCAACTCATTCAAATGGAGGGTGGAGAGTGAATTTAGGAGGAAGACTAGTTCAACTAGTTTGAATTGAGTGGTTGTGAGTAGTGGGAGGTGTTTGGCCGAATTTTAGGAGAGTTTGGGAGGGAGTGGACGGCTTGGCTTGTGGGGGAGTGGGAATGCCGAAATTGTATAGGCAATTTTGTGCATTTTTTTCGGCTAAAAGCTATTGGTAAGCTAAACTTCTTCCTTTGTCAAGCAAAACTCTCTCTTTTGTCCATTTTGAAATCGAAAAGTCTAAAGCATTTGGTTGCCGAATATTGCTTTGATTTTCTCTCAATTTTCTTGGTAGCCGAATGCCCTCCTCCTCATTTCTTCTCTTTTGTTCATTTGTGTTAAGCCGAATTAGCCATTCCCACACTCATATTTTCTTAATTTCTCATAAGTGCCGAAACTTACCATTTGTTGTTAAACTGAATTCTTCATTCATTTTCTCCATTGCTATTGAGCCGAAACCATATTATCTTGTCTTCTCAACTCTCATTGTTCTTTCTTAATACCTTTTTGTCGAAACTCTACCCATTCACATCTTCTTTTTCTTTTTCCTCTCTTTTCTCACTCAAAGCCGAACACAAGAGTGTCAAATACCTGAAGCCGAATTCTTTTGCTTAGGGTGTTGATCGAATTTCTCCCTTTCTCCTAGTGTTTTTGTTGGCCGAATATTGGTTGTTGTGGGTGCTTGGTTGCAATCGGCTGGTGGTAGGTAAGGGTGTGGCCGAATGGCCATTTTTTCTCTTTCTTGTTTTAAATCGATTTGGTTTGGTTAAGGGGCCGAATATGGCGATCATGGAAGGGTGTTAATCTTTTTCGTTATAGGGTCCTTGGAGCCTGGAAACAAGCAAGAGGAGCCGTCATTTTTTTTTTTTCTGTTAGTTGATTGGTAAGTGAGGTAAGGGTTGGTTCTCCTAGTCCATTCGTTAGTTTTGTTAAGATAAGGCTTCAGAGGATTAACTGTTCTCTTTAATAGGGTGTGCCAATTGCTAAAAGAGGAACCATTGTTGGTTCGGGTTTGGTAGGAAACCAAACGTTTGCAAGGTAAGGGCTTGTTATTAAACCCTTTGGTTTAATGGTCTTGGCCGAATGATATAGATGTCTAATGCTCTTATTTGGCCGATTATAGGAGCAAGGGGACTTAGATCGATTTCTTGAGTTTTAAAGTCTGCGTTTTATCAAGTGTGTAACTAACACACTCCATGCTTAGTAATACTGTTAATAACTCTGATTGCCTTGTTAAAACCAAAGCAGTATGAGGGATTATTTGGTACCCAAATGGGGTATATGTACGGATCCGGGTAAGTCTGTAGCATTCCGAGTTTTATTGTTGATATATCTAATATTATGATCTATGCTATGTATGCTATGAAATGTAATGCTAGGCATGTTGGCATGATATGCATGACTTGTATGATATGCATAATTTACATGAGTATGGCATGATGACGGGTGAAATGAGAGGAGGGGGATTATGATATCCGTGTCTTTGGGACACTGTGTCTTTGGGACACCAGAGGTTTGGCACCTCCAGTGGTTTGGTACCACAGTTATATTTTGTGACTTTGGGTCACCAGAGGTTTGGCACCTCAGCGTCTCGTCCCAGTGGCTTAGCACCACGGTGGGTTGGCCCCACAGTTGATTATACGGGATTGACGCCAGTGATTTGGTATCACACGATGGGTTGGCCCCATCATCAGATTTGTGACTGCAGTCACCAGTGATTTGGTATCACATGTGTCTTTGGGACACCAGAGGTTTGGCACCTCATTGCGACTCGTCCCTGTGGTTTGACACCACCGTGGGTTGGCCCCACTTATGAGATACGGGATTGTCGCTAGTGATTTGGTATCACACGATGGGTTGGCCCCATCATTGGATTATCCGTGACGTCGGGTCACCAGTGGTTTGGTACCATATTATGGATATCGTGACTTTGGGTCACCAGTGGTTTGGCACCACCAGTGGTTTGGTACCACACGGGGTAGAGAAAGTGTATGGATGGTTAGGAACGGGTGCATTAACTGTATTGCTATGTTATGTTGTGTGTTAGCATGTTGCATTAACGGGAGGAGGATTATGCACTGAGTCATACGACTCACCTACTCCTTTGACATTTCAGGTGATACTTAGACGCGGACATGGAGCTGGGATGGACTCGAGGTGCTCATGCCAAGCTAAAATAAAGATTTGCTCAGGCTATATAAATTTGGTACTTTAGCTTATTTATTACTATTTGGTTTTATTCTGGATTGTAAACGGCCTTTAAACTTATGTTTTTTTTTCTATGTTTATGCTTAAATTAGATTTTTAATATGCCTTAATAAATTAATTGGGTTAAGATTTACTAAAACTTGGAAAGACAACGATTTCAAAACCCCAAAGCGATATGTTTCAAACGATACCATCGGGTATCACACTATGATTCTAGCCAAAAGGGAACTAAAATGTTTTTCTCCTAACTTAAACTCGATTTTCTATTAAGTAAAAATGTTTTGGTAACGATAAGAAACAACTTGAATTTATAAATGAGATAAACTCGATTTTCTTAACTGAGTGAGTTTTCGAAATTTCTGAGTTTTCAAATAAAACATCAGTTTGCAAACAATCATGCCCAAGATTTCTGCAAGTACAAAACTTATCAAACTGTTTTATCTTTCCCCGTAACATACCAGATTCGGTCGTGGTGTATGGACCGGGTTTGGGGTGTTACAATTGTGGTATCAGAGCCAGGTTCAAAAGCTCGACTGTGGGCCTGAGACCCAAAATGTTTTCAAAAGTTTGTTTTAAGTGTTTGATTTTGGAAAATATGGTTTGAATGGCATGACACCGAGTCTCCGGCACCAGTTCGCCAGGTAAGTACCCCTTACTATCTCTTGTGTTTCTGATATTGATGAGATGTGATTGGATGGCTAGTAGTAGTAAGATTACTTTAGAAACTGAAACTGATAGGATTCTGTGAACTCGCGAAAACAAAGCTTCTTTACTATTCATAAGACTTTGCTTTAAAACAGTGGAATAAATACTGATGCATAAAACTCTTAAACCAGATACGTAGAAATTTAGTCATGAGTGCTCGAGGTGGACGTGGTCGTGGACGAGGTCGTGGTAGGATGACGGTTTCTGAACCCGTAGGATCTGGTCAGGGGTCAGAAAATGAGATACCGGTACCGCCACCAGCTGGAGGCGGTGAGTTTCAAGATCAGACTAGGGACGATGCAGTGTCACAGGCGATGCTGCGAGTGTTGGAAAGGGTAGCTGGAATAGGAGGAGGCGCCGGAGTTAGGAAATCTGTGCCTGAGCGACTCCGAGCAAACAGGGCCGAATTCTTTCGAGGTGTTTCTGGTGTTGCTCCCAGCACGGCTGAGTATTGGCTGGAGGCGACAGAGCGGATTATGGATGATCTGGACCTGACTGCTGAGGAGAAGCTGAAGGGCATAGTATCGCTTCTTCGGGATGAGTCATACCAGTGGTGGCTCACGGTTCGAGACAGTGTGGCAGCAGAGGATCTGACATGGGATTATTTCAGGGCTGCTTACCAGAAAAAGTATATTGGAGCTAGCTACATCGACGCGCAGTGAAAAGCATTTCTGAGGCTAGTTCAGGGGAGTAAGTCTGTTTCCGAGTACGAGGCTGAGTTCTTGAAGCTGAGTCGGTATGCTAGGGGCATTGTGGCCACTGAACACGAGAGGTGTGTTCGTTTTGAGGATGGTCTGAGAGACGGATTGAGGTTGCTGATTGCTCCACAGCAGGAGCGCGAGTTTGCTGTCTTGGTTGAGAAGGCTAAGGTAGCCGAGGGTGTTAAGGAGTCAGTGAGGCAGGGCATGGACAGGAACAGGCATAAGAGTAGCTTTGGGTCTTCTGGGTCGTCGGGTAACCCTCAGAAAAGGGCTAGACAGAGTGGGCCGAATCAGTCTGGTAGGGTTGTTGCTGCTGGTCAGGGACCGCCGCGGTGTAACCACTGTGGGAAATATCATTGGGGAGGCTGCTGGACCGGTGGAAAAGGTTGTTTTGAGTGTGGTTCTCTGGAGCATCGAGTGAGGGACTGTCCGCGTAAGTTGGCCAGGATTCAGTCTGAGAGTCAGGGCCGTACTCAGTTCAGGAATAATAGACCGCCACCGCAGAGAGGTCGTGGTAATGGCAGAGGTAATGGTTCTGGTCGGGGCCGTGGAGCACCGGGCAGAGGTGCGGGTAGTTCTGAGGCCAGACAGCCTGGGTTAGTGTATGCTGCGAGGCGCCGAGAGGAGGGCGACGCACCGGACGTCATCACCGGTACGTTCTTGATCTTTGGTTCTCCTTTTACTGCTTTGATTGATGTGGGTTCGACGCATTCTTACATTGCTAGTAGTGTAGTAGAGACCATGGACTTAGACTCTGAGATATCTTCTAGGCAGATGACTGTGATTAGCCCTTTAGGTCACTCTGTAGTTGTAGATAAGCTGTTTAGAGATGTACCCCTAGAACTCCAAGGGGTAGTGTTTGCTGCTGATCTGATGGAACTGCCGTTTGGGGAGTTCGATCTGATTCTGAGGGATGGATTGGCTGGTCAAGTATCAGGCGAGATTGGATTGCGCGGCTAAGCGCATGGTTCTTAAGACGGTTGAGGGTGATGAGGTGGCTATGATAGGTAATAGGAGAGATTGCTTATCAAATGTGGTATCTGCTCTGAAGGCGGAAAAGATGGTCAGGAAGGGCTGTGAAGCGTATGTGGTTCATGTGTATGCCTTGGAAGCTAAAGAGTCTGCTGTAGAGAAAGTTCAGACAGTTAAGGAATTTGCTGATGTGTTTCCAGAAGAGCTTCCGGGTTTGCCGCCGGATCGTGAGGTAGAGTTCGGGATAGATCTGTTACTCGGGACTGCGCCAGTGTCTATTGCTCCGTATAGGATGGCGCCAAAGGAGTTGGTGGAGCTTAAGGCTCAGATCCAGGAGTTGTTGGACCGAGGCTTTATCAGGCCAAGTGTTTCGCCGTGGGGTGTCAAGAAGAAAGATGGTACGATGCGGATGTGCATAGACTACCGCCAGTTGAATAAGCTGACGATCAAAAACAAGTATCCGTTGCCACGGATAGATGACTTGTTTGATCAGCTGAAGGGTGCAGCGGTATTCTCTAAGATTGACTTGAGGTCTGGGTATCATCAGTTAAAGGTAAAAGAAGCAGATATTCACAAGACAGCGTTTCGGACTCGGTATGGGCACTACGAATTTCTGGTAATGCCGTTCGGGTTGACTAACGCGCCGGCAGCATTCATGGATATGATGAATAGGGTGTTTCAACAGTATCTGGACCAGTTCGTGGTAGTTTTTATTGACGACATCCTGGTGTATTCAAGAACAGAATAAGAGCATGATGCGCATTTGCGTGTGGCACTGCAGATTTTGAGGGAGAAGCAGCTTTATGCTAAGTTCAGTAAGTGCGAGTTCTGGCTTAGAGAAGTGACTTTCTTGGGACATGTAGTGTCAGCTGAGGGGATTAGAGTAGATCCTCGGAAGATTGAGGCAGTTTTGGATTGGAAGCCACCGAAGTCAGTGGCTGAGATTCGGAGTTTTCTGGGTTTGGCTGGATACTACCGAAGGTTTGTAGAAGGTTTCTCGTTGATTGCAGCGCCGATGACCAAGTTGTTGAGGAAAGAGGTTCCGTTTGTTTGGACTGAGAAGCAGCAGGAAAGCTTCGATAAGTTAAAGAAGATTTTGACAGAAGCTCCGGTTCTAATTCAACCTGAGGCTGGTAAGGAATTCACAGTGTACTGCGATGCATCACATACAGGCTTGGGTTGTGTGCTGATGCAAGAAGGTAAGGTTGTGGCTTACGCGTCTCGGCAGCTGAGGCCACATGAGGTCAACTATCCGACTCACGATTTGGAGCTAGCAGCTGTAGTCTTCGCCTTGAAGATTTAGAGGCACTACTTGTACGGAGAGAGACCGATAGTCTACACAGATCATAAGAGTCTGAAATACCTCTTGACTCAGAAGGATTTGAATTTGAGGCAGCGTAGATGGGCTGAGTTGCTGAAAGATTACGACTATTCGATTGAGTATCATCCGGGCAAGGCTAACGTGGTGGCAGACGCGTTGAGCCGTAAGGTTGTTTCGGACTTAAGAGCGATGCCCATTTGAGCTTGTATGACGACGGAAGTATTCTAACAGAGTTACAGGTTAAGCCTACTTGGGTTGAGCAGATCAGAGAAAAACAGTTAGAGGATAAGGTTCTGAGTGCGCAGAGGTTACAAGTGCAGGATGGTGGTTTGGAGGGTTACGGCTTGTCTAGTGATGGGGTGCTATGTTTTCAAGGTAAAGCTTGTATGCCCAAGGATGTTGAGCTGAGGCAGAGGATTCTTCAGGACGCACATAGCAGCCCATATGCTATGCATCCTGGAGGTAGTAAGATGTATAGGGATCTCAGAGAGCAGTTTTGGTGGCCTGGTCTTAAAAGAGAAGTGACAGAGTTTGTTGGAAAGTGGCTAACTTGTCAGCAGGTCAAGGCTGAGCATCAGTTGCCATCGGGGTTGCTTCAGCCAGTGAAGATTCCTCAGTGGAAGTGGGAAAGGATAACCATGGATTTCGTCAGTGGATTACCGCTTACGCCAAGCAAGAAGGATTCAGTTTGGGTAATTGTGGATTGACTGACTAAATCAGCTCACTTCATTCCGGTGAGGGTTGACTACTCACTTCAGAAGTTGGCAAAGCTGTATGTTTCAGAGATAGTGAGGTTGCACGGTGTGCCAGTTTCGATTATCTCGGATAGGGATCCCAGATTTACGTCAAGGTTCTAGAAAGCGTTGCATCAGGCTTTGGGTACGCGTTTGGATTTCAGCACGGCTTTTCTCCCGCAGTCTGACGGGCAATCGGAAAGGGTCATACAGATCTTAGAAGATATGCTGAGAGGTTGTGTTCTGGATTTCAGGGGTAGTTGGGAGGAGTTTCTGCCATTAGCTGAGTTTGCCTACAACAACAGTTACCAAGCAAGCATCAAGATGGCACCGTATGAGGTGTTGTATGGTAGGAAGTGTCGCTCACCTACGTGTTGGACGGAGTAGGTGAACGTCAGTTGTTGGGACCAGAGTTAGTTGCTGAGACGGAAGACAAGGTTAAGTTGATTCAGGCTCGATTGAAGGAAGCTTCGGACCGACAGAAGTCTTATGCCAATCTTAAGCGAAGAGATATAGAGTTTGCTGTGGGGGATCGGGTTTTTCTGAAGGTCTCGCCATGGAAGAAGGTGTTGAGGTTCGGAAGGAAATGTAAGCTAAGTCCGAGGTTTATTGGGCCGTATAAGGTACTGAGACGAGTGGGACCAGTAGCGTATCAGCTTGAGTTGCCAGCAGAGCTAATTCAGATTCACGACGTTTTTCATGTTTCGATGCTTCGACGTTATCGTTCAGACCCATCGCACGTGGTAGCAGTGGAAGAGATCAAGGTAAACCCAGATTTGACCATGGAGGAAGAACCTGTGCAGATTCTAGATCGGGATGTGAAGGTTCTGCGTAAGAAGTCTGTGCCTTTGGTAAAGGAACTCTGGCGGAATCATGGCGTGGAAGAAGCTACGTGGGAACCCGAGGATACGATGAAACAGCAATACCCGCAACTCTTCTGATCAGGTAATTTCGAGGTCGAAATTATTTTAAGGGGGTAGAACTGTAATATCCCGGGTTAAGGGCTATTTTTATTGTGACTTTGGTTGCATGTTAATGGCTTGTTATGTTGTTGTTTGTGTGGTGTCGAGGCTTAGTTGTAGGCTAGGAGTAAACCTGAGTAGGTAGGAAAATTTTAGTTTTAAGCCTTATGTGAGAGGAGCTGAAGGAGCTGGGGTTTATGTATTTTAATTGTTGTTTTGTTGCACAAGAGATGGGCTAGCAAAGTGGCAAAGCATGTGTCACTTGGTGCTTGAGTGTGGCGTCATCTGCAAGGGGAGAGGTCTTGTGTTCAAGCTGCGAAAATCCCACATTTTGGCTCCCATTTTGACGGCATGGAGGGGGAGAGTTGTTGGTAGTTCAAACTCTACCATGGACTTTGTCAACTCATTCAAATGGAGGGTGGAGAGTGAATTTAGGAGGAAGACTAGTTCAACTAGTTTGAATTGAGTGGTTGTGAGTAGTGGGAGGTGTTTGGCCGAATTTTAGGAGAGTTTGGGAGGGAGTGGACGGCTTGGCTTGTGGGGGAGTGGGAATGCCGAAATTGTATAGGCAATTTTGTGCATTTTTTTCGGCTAAAAGCTATTGGTAAGCTAAACTTCTTCCTTTGTCAAGCAAAACTCTCTCTTTTGTCCATTTTGAAATCGAAAAGTCTAAAGCATTTGGTTGCCGAATATTGCTTTGATTTTCTCTCAATTTTCTTGGTAGCCGAATGCCCTCCTCCTCATTTCTTCTCTTTTGTTCATTTGTGTTAAGCCGAATTAGCCATTCCCACACTCTCATATTTTCTTAATTTCTCATAAGTGCCGAAACTTACCATTTGTTGTTAAACTGAATTCTTCATCCATTTTCTCCATTGCTATTGAGCCGAAACCATATTATCTTGTCTTCTCAACTCTCATTGTTCTTTCTTAATACCTTTTTGTCGAAACTCTACCCATTCACATCTTCTTTTTCTTTTTCCTCTCTTTTCTCACTCAAAGCCGAACACAAGAGTGTCAAATACCTGAAGCCGAATTCTTTTGCTTAGGGTGTTGATCGAATTTCTCCCTTTCTCCTAGTGTTTTGTTGGCCGAATATTGGTTGTTGTGGGTGCTTGGTTGCAATCGGCTGGTGGTAGGTAAGGGTGTGGCCGAATGGCCATTTTTTCTCTTTCTTGTTTTAAATCGATTTGGTTTGGTTAAGGGGCCGAATATGGCGATCATGGAAGGGTGTTAATCTTTTTCGTTATAGGGTCCTTGGAGCCTGGAAACAAGCAAGAGGAGTCGTCATTTTTTTTTTCTGTTAGTTGATTGGTAAGTGAGGTAAGGGTTGGTTCTCCTAGTCCATTCGTTAGTTTTGTTAAGATAAGGCTTCAGAGGATTAACTGTTCTCTTTAATAGGGTGTGCCAATTGCTAAAAGAGGAACCATTGTTGGTTCGGGTTTGGTAGGAAACCAAACGTTTGCAAGGTAAGGGCTTGTTATTAAACCCTTTGGTTTAATGGTCTTGGCCGAATGATATAGATGTCTAATGCTCTTATTTGGCCGATTATAGGAGCAAGGGGACTTAGATCGATTTCTTGAGTTTTAAAGTCTGCGTTTTATCAAGTGTGTAACTAACACACTCCATGCTTAGTAATACTGTTAATAACTCTGATTGCCTTATTAAAACCAAAGCAGTATGAGGGATTATTTGGTACCCAAATGGGGTATATGTACGGATCCGGGTAAGTCTGTAGCATTCCGAGTTTTATTGTTGATATATCTAATATTATGATCTATGCTATGTATGCTATGAAATGTAATGCTAGGCATGTTGGCATGATATGCATGACTTGTATGATATGCATAATTTACATGAGTATGGCATGATGACGGGTGAAATGAGAGGAGGGGGATTATGATATCCGTGTCTTTGGGACACTGTGTCTTTGGGACACCAGAGGTTTGGCACCTCCAGTGGTTTGGTACCACAGTTATATTTTGTGACTTTGGGTCACCAGAGGTTTGGCACCTCAGCGTCTCGTCCCAGTGGCTTAGCACCACGGTGGGTTGGCCCCACAGTTGATTATACGGGATTGACGCCACTGATTTGGTATCACACGATGGGTTGGCCCCATCATCGGATTTGTGACTGCGGTCACCAGTGATTTGGTATCACATGTGTCTTTGGGACACCAGAGGTTTGGCACCTCATTGCGACTCGTCCCTGTGGTTTGACACCACCGTGGGTTGGCCCCACTTATGAGATACGGGATTGTCGCTAGTGATTTGGTATCACACGATGGGTTGGCCCCATCATTGGATTATCCGTGACTTCGGGTCACCAGTGGTTTGGTACCACATTATGGATATCGTGACTTTGGGTCACCAGTGGTTTGGTACCACACGGGGTAGAGAAGGTGTATGGATGGTTAGGAACGGGTGCATTAACTGTATTGCTATGTTATGTTGTGTGTTAGCATGTTGCATTAACGGGAGGAGGATTATGCACTGAGTCATACGACTCACCTACTCCTTTGACATTTCAGGTGATACTTAGACGCGGACATGGAGCTGGGATGGACTCGAGGTGCTCATGCCAAGCTAAAATAAAGATTTGCTCAGGCTATATAAATTTGGTACTTTAGCTTATTTATTACTATTTGGTTTTATTCTGGATTGTAAACGGCCTCTAAACTTATGTTTTTTTTTCTATGTTTATGCTTAAATTAGATTTTTAATATGCCTTAATAAATTAATTGGGTTAAGATTTACTAAAACTTGGAAAGACAACGATTTCAAAACCCCAAAGCGATATGTTTCAAACGATACCATCGGGTATCACACTATGATTCTAGCCAAAAGGGAACTAAAATGTTTTTCTCCTAACTTAAACTCGATTTTCTATTAAGTAAAAATGTTTTGGTAACGATAAGAAACAACTTGAATTTATAAATGAGATAAACTCGATTTTCTTAACTGAGTGAGTTTTCGAAATTTCTGAGTTTTCAAATAAAACATCAGTTTGCAAACAATCATGCCCAAGATTTCTGCAAGTACAAAACTTATCAAACTGTTTTATCAAACTTTTTAAACGGAAAACCTAAACCTCTCAAATACATTTTCCCCGTAACATACCAGATTCGGTCGTGGTGTATGGACCGGGTTTGGGGTGTTACAGAGAATCTACCCATAATAGAAGGTTATTAGCTTGGAAGCCATTGGGACTTGGTTCTTGTAGATAGTATTGGAAGACATGTCTAACAGTAATGATTTCTCCTAATTCTAGAGTGTGCCCCATCCTCAACAGTTTGAATTGTTTCCAATCAACCCATGAGTCAACAGGCTGAATTTGCAAGTAGTTATTTTCTTGAGGTAGGAACTAGTAGGTGGGGAAGCCAAACCTATTTTCGAGCTTATTTGCAACCCTCACAAACTTAACTATTCTAATATGCAGGTTTGAGGCCTAATTTTAGATAATGGTCTCAAAACCCTGGCGCATACTAAAATGGGTTGTTCCAATAAAGGCACCCTGTCCTTTAACCTTCAATTAGTAAATCTTTTGGAATACGCTAAGCTTCGATGGCTCGCGGTGCATACAACAGTCAATGAAGAAAGCCACCAGTGTCCACTAGGAATGGGCAAAGAGTTGCCCCGGTATAATACCATACTCATTGAGCACTAAGCAAAAAAGGGGGAAAAATAAATCCCATGGAGTTGACACTCAAATGACATTCCCCTTTGATTATTAGGAAGTCGTAGGCAAAGTTTTGTCGAAGGATGCCTTGGGCCCTTAAGTATCAAATCAGCTCTTCATCGGTGGTGTTGCATTCATACATAGGAGCGATCACACATCGAGTATTATTAGGACCTTTGGGTCTGACCTTGACAATGTTTCCAAGGTTGTCGTTTCTTCTAATATAGCCTATTCTACATGTGGTTGTTCTAACCATCTTGAATAATAAGTGAAAAAGAGAAAGGGGGATTACCTTTGTAGAAAATGTGAATCGAAGATGGAAAGAAGCAAGAAAGACAAAAAACAGAATTAAGGATTCAATTTGATGCAATAAAGTATTTTGAAACTGTTGAGTACCCAATATTTATAAAAGGACCAAGCATTCATGAGAAGTTTAAAAAATTAAAGCCAACTATTCAAATCTTTCAATCAAAACTCAACACTTCTCAAGGCTAAGGCCATGAGACTTTCGAAAACGGGAGTACCCACCAATTTTTAGCCACAAGCCTAGAATATGCCATCAAGGCTAACGTGTACATTCACATCCGTTGGAATCTTTAGAGCGTCTGTAAAACCCCTTACCCGTATTCAACACTGGAATAGGGTACGAGGCGTTACAGTACTTATAAGCAAGCAATCACACAAAACCGAAACATGATATTCCACACAAATTTAAAACTTTTCATAAACATTCATATTACTCCTTTAACGAGCTTATGAAGCCCAATATATACAAATAGAGTGTGTAACACCCCTTACCCGTATTCTATGTCGGAACCGGGTACGAGGTGTTACAGTACTTAACTCACTCGATCATACAACTTTGGGCTATAGAATTTTATTCCAACATAAAACTTCCCATTCACATTCAAAACATCCTCATTATGGGCCTACGAGGCCTTAAACATGCAAACGGAAGGTCTCGGAATCAAACCGGTAACTTTTGAATTCTTAGAAAAATTTTGCCTAAACAAAGGCCACATGCCCGTGTGAAATGGGACACACCTGTGTGGGCAGGCCGTGTGGTCACACATGCCCATGTCCTTAGCCCGTGTAGGATTTATTTTAATTTCGAACCTACAGGGGTTTTCTGTTTATGACGTCAGCAATCTTATAAAGGGCACACGGCCTAGCACATGCCCGTGTGTCTGGCCCGTGGTCGAAACTGACTTACAACATTAACATACAGGGGACACGCGACCCATTCACACACCCATGGGACTGACCGTGTGTCGCACACGGTCTAGACACACGTCCGTGTGTCTACCCGTGTGGACCAATTCAAGGCTATTTTCCAAGCCATTTAGCCACCCTCAGTTGCACACATTCACACATCATCACACATCATCACATATCATTCTCAAATCATCAATTATAACACTTGAATTTTCACATTTGAACCATGAAAACCTAACTATCTTACCATATATGAGGGGGAACTATTACTAGCACAATTACAATCTACATGAGCCATCATCCATGGCTATACACAACCGAACCACAAACTATTTCAGGCCAACACCTTTGGCTACTTTAACTATGACTTAATTAAACAAAAATAAGATCCCTATACATGTCATATCTCAAGAAGACTTGAAACCTTATACCCAAGTGATTGCTCGATAGTGTGAAAATATCTTCGGCAGTCTCCAACCCGAGCTAGTTAAGTTAACCTATAAGAGATAGGAAAGAAAGAGGAGTAAGCAATAATGCTTAGTAAGTTCATATCCAAATAATAAGAAACTATTGACATTCATTTATTTCACTCAATCAAAAAGGTATTATAATGGGATTTACACTTAAGCTCATGATTACCCATTCGATCATTCATAATGCTTACTCATTCCAAACCTTCACCTATCACAAAACATTGTCCATCTTTACTTGCTTCTATACCCACAAAGCCACATGTAATTTCACTTAGTTAAGTCTTTCGATAACACATCGGAATAATAATAAATACTCGGTGGTTTCGCACACAGCTCATCACTTAATAATTAATTAGGTGGTATTGCACACAGCCCACCATTAATACTAAACATGATGGTATCGCACACAGCCCATCGGTAACAAATAATAAGGTGGTATCACACACAACCCACCATTGATAATAATTGCAATGGTATCGCACACAACCAGTTGCTAATAATTAATAAGGTGGTATCGCACACAGCCAATCGCCAATAATTAATAAGGTGGCATCGCACACAGCCCACCATTCATTACACATTCACGGATATTTACCCACATACATTTTCCTATTTCAATGTTCATACAGGAATTTCCTCACTGTCTATCATTTTTAAATAGATTTCTATAATAATCATTCGCATTCACGCAATGTATTAATAAATATAATATATGCAATCAGGATGCATCGTTTACACATAAACTCACTGTGGGTTCATCGTATACCGAATTCACCTCAATGAATTTTGGGCACATACATGTACTTCTCATGGTATAACCACATATTTTCTCATATTCAACATACCTGTTGAATTACTCAAAGTGCTAAAGGATACTCTTGAGTCTTATACATATAGTATCATATCAATGCCATATCCCCGATATGGTCTTACTTGAAATATCATATCGACGCCATGTCCCTGACATGGTCTTATACGAAATCTCACACTGAGGCCATATTCCAACTATGGTCTTGCACGAGACCTTAATTATCGTAGTATTATGATATTTGTCTTCCATTCTATACTTAAGTTCAATTTGAAATTTTCATTTCTTGATATCTAGTCAAAACGTATTGAATATATTCGTAAAGACAATATACAATTCATTCAACATTGAAATATTAAATACCTCACATAAGATTTCATTATTTGCACACGAACTTACCTCGATACCAAAAAGGGTAAAAAGGAACCTATTTGTCCACGTTTCTCTTTTCTCCCGTTCTAGGTCCGAATCTAATTTGCTTTGATCTATAACAATAAAATTTACCCATTTAATCACCACTCTAATCAATACATTTCAAAAATTCTACTTTGGCCAAATTACCATTTTACCCTTGGACTTTGGCAAAATTATGATTTTTCCCATAGGCTCGTATATCGATTTTCATCTAATTTCTTTGTTAATCAAGCCTAACCGATTCATATTCCCTCCTATAGTAATTCAAGATTTCAACTATTACACACATTTTACCATCTATTTCACAACCTTTACAAAAAGGCCCTTTTAGGTGTTTTCATGGTAACACCTTTCACAAAAGCTGTTCACCTCACAACTAAGACTCATTTCCTTCCATAAAAATATAGCAAACAACTTAATTGCTCTCATGGAAAAACCCTAGACGCTTGACCATTTTCCAAAATAGTCCTATAACACCCCAAACCCGGCCTAGACGTTAGTGCCGAATCTGACGTGTCACATTGAAGTGTTTTTCAAAAACCATGTTTTCATTGAAAACCCTTCTTGAAATTTTAAAGTTGTACAAAACCTCAGTTTGCATTTGTTTATTTCTATCGTGGTTTATTAAAAAGTTATTCCCTTTTTAAAACTTTGTTGCCTTTAAAACCTTATTTGTTATGGAAGCTTAATTTAAAACCAATGATTTACAAAAACGTGATATTTAAAATTGAGTTGAGGAGACGTAGAGTTTGAAAAACAATTATTATTTTGGAAAACTGCAATCTACTTTTAACAGATAGAAAGCATAATAAACTGAAAATCCCAAAATAAAACAGAAAATTAAAAGAGGTCTTATTACAACCCAATAAGAAAGTGATTTAAGTAATTAAAAATTGAATACTAAAATTCAAAGTTGATCGTAGTGTGGCCACCTCTGAGTACTCCAGTACGTCGAACCGCTTACTGAGGCTTACCTGAAAAATTAAAAAGAGGGGGTGAGCTTATGAAAACTCAGTGTGTACAACCCTCATCGATCGTAAAGCATGCCTCACATCAATATGGGCCTAAGCCCATTACAGTAACGGTGGTATTTGGGCCTTAGCCCATAATAGCCTTAGTTGGGCCTTAACCTATATCCAATGTCAGAGATCACATCTATCTGGGCCTAAGCCCATCTCAATAGCAGAACAAGTGTATGCAATGCATTAATGCCCATACCAACCCTGCACTCCGTCTTCTGTCCAACCCTGCACTCCTCTGGGGACTTAATTGACCCACCAATTCCTACACTCTTTATGTTGCACCGGTTGCGACACTAACCAATGTTGCAGCGGAGCTACCATTCACATAATCGGCTTAAAGCCATCGGTGGATCCACAGTCGTCAAGCGACCATGCGACCCTAACAATTCATATACTTTCTTCCAGATCAATAACCCCATCCCCCATGCAGCATAATATCACATGAATGCAGACATACCATAAATAGCAAACAATAACAATCATATAACATGCAGGGGCATTTTAGTCATTTTTCCCTTCAGGGGCATAACAATCATTTAACCCACTAGGGGCATTGCGGTCATTTTACCCTTTAGGGGTATTTCGATCATTTTACCCTCCAAGGGTATTTCAGTCATTTTTCCCTCTAGGGGTATTTCGATCATTTTGCAACCTTCACGAAGGTCTACAGTCGCCTCGAGTGACACAGATATCATATATGGTCAAAACAGTGTAAATTGGCCCAAGGCCCATTATTAGGCCCAAATGGGCCCACAAGCTCGTGTGGCCAATTTAGCCCATGTGATTATCATTACCGGCTCACTATTTCTTATCCATCCATAAAATTTACTCGGGTAGGGCCCACGGGCCCATTGGGCCCACACGGCCCATTCCAGTCCATTTGGCCATAAAACAACCTAAGCCCATGAGGACGCTCATGGTGGCCTCAACCATCTTACGCCCATATTCGTGGGCTCGGTCCACCAAACGTGGGATCGCACGCTCGTGAGGCATCATTTGCCGATACTTCGGCTTTTCAGCATTTGCCGATCTACTGTTTGAGTGGTGTGCGTGTGAGTACACACACCTTGTTTACGAACATGCGTTTAACCCACTCGCACCGAACCTATAATCCAAAAACACTTTGTTAGCCGAACGCAATTTAAGGTTAATTACGTTCCACTACTAAACCCAGAACATAAACCTTCCTCACCTTGCTTGAGTGAGAGTCCTTGAATCTCTTAAATCCACTGACCACAATCGGTTACCTTCCTTAGTCAAATATCTGTAATATCACAAATGCTATTAACAAAATTGCTTACGAGAAAATGGCTTTAAGTCCAATCCATAAGTCATGAAATATTCGGCCCAAAAATACTTACCTCCCCAAACCGGTTGATTGCTGAAAGAGGAGAGGTTTGGGTTAGGAGAAAATTTGAAAGAAAAGAAGGTAGAGTCCTAACACTTTTTGGCCAAACAAGAAAAGGTAGGAGATGTAACACCCCTAATCCGAAATCGTTGCCGGAATAGGGTTAAGAGGCATTACCGAACAATCCAATCATTTCACATCCAATTTACGACACAAAGTCAATCATCATCAAAGCACATCAAAATATAATCAAATAGTCCTTTAATGAGTCTCACGAGACCTTTAACACATGTTAGAGAGGGGTCGGGACTAAACCGAACACCTACGAAAGTTTTCAAATTTCAAATATTCATCAAGTTTGTTGAGGTCACACGCCTGTGCAACCAGGCAGAGTGGCTCAAACAGTCACCAGACACCCCCATGTGCCCAGGCCGTGCCAAAATAGAGCAAGTATTTTGATTTCTCCACACGGCTACATGGCACGCCCGTGTGCTAAGGCCGTGTACTCTTAGGCTATATACTGACTTTTTCACACGGTTATGAGGCATGCCTGTGCACCATGGCCATGTGATCTTAAGCTAGCTACTGACTTTATCCACGGTCACTAGGCACGCCCGTGTGCCATGACTGTGTAGGAAAAACAGGCCACTTGCAAGGCCAATTTGCCACCAACACAAGGGTCAAACCTACAAGCACATTGAAGCATAATCCCACACACAATTTGGCAACGAATCTCATGTCAAGTGATCAACATAACATCTCATACAATCTCATTTCTAATCATGTCAACTTATAGACTGAATTGCACCTCTTGAATACATTCAATACCTAACATGATACATCCCTAAATTCACTAGATCATACTAGCATCAAACCATCACTAAGTTTACCATTAATAAGACATTCTTATTACCAACAAGCCATACCATAATATGCATCATATACCAAATTCATTCATGCTTATAGCCAGCATATGACTAGCCACATCACATGGCTATATACATATCTCAAATGTGCTTCAAAACAATTAGCCTATACATGCCATATTTATACATCTTTCCAAAAATACCAAAATAGATTGCTGATAGTGTGATTGAGATGCTGACGATTCCCGGATTCGAGCTAGCTTTACTGACACTGTAAAACAGAGAAACAATCACACAGTAAGCTTTCAAAGCTTAGTAAGTTCGTGATACAATATCATAAACTCATTAAATCAAATCATTGTACAAATAAACCATCACATAGATAATTTAACAATGAGACACCAAATTCATCTATATTCAATATTCACATAGCACTCCATTCATCTATTTTCAATTTTAACAACCACATTGGTATCATACAGACCTTTTCCAACACATAGTTGCTCACCAATCATGCTACTCAACCGCTCAATTTTACATTACGATCAACCATTGCTATTCTTTTGAATTACTCTCACATTTAGTGCCAATTCGTAATCAAAACATTTTTGACATCGCATACACAGTGCTAATACGTTAAACCGAACTTATATCGGTATCACACACAGTATCAAATCATTAAGCCGAAGCTTTTATCTTATCGCACACATAATGCTAAACATCTCTATCCCATTTCTAATTCCGCACACTTAGTGCTTTCTATTTCCATTCAGCACATAGCATTCCAAATATTATAATTATATTCACACTCATTCAATTTACATCCCATAGATATAATTTAACAACTAGTATTATATTCGAACTTACCTCGGAATTCGAAATACTGAAATGGTCGATTAATCAAGCACTTTGTCTTTGCCTCGTTCTCGATTCGAACCTCTCCTCTCTTCATCTAAACACATACAAATTCAGCCCATTCAATCATCAAATCATTCATTTTAGTCCAAACACACATATTTAGGGCATTTTACAAAATAGCCCTCACATTTTCACATTTCGACACTTTAGTCCTTGTTTCACAAAATCATCAAATACACATAATCATCACATGCCGATGCTTAGTTGAATACTCTTGTATCTCATACAAGTCCAAACATTTCATTTATTTCACATTTTAATCCTTCAATTTACACTTTTCTGAATTTAACCCACATTACTCAATTTCATCAAAAATCCCAATACAAACTATGTTAACCCAACACTAAGTTTTCATACTTCACTATTAACTAGCACATAGCTCAAGCATTCATCAATGGCTCATCACAAAAACATCATAAATTCACAAAATTACAACATGGGTTAGCTAGAGCACGAAGCAACGATTACGAAAACGTAGAAATTAACAAACACCGAGCTCAAACATACCTTAAATCAAAACATTTGCTAGCTGAATGCCCTAGTTTCCTTATTCTCCTTTTCTTTTCTTTATTTCGGCAAAATGGATGAGTAAAACACCAAATTTTCATCTTTTGTTTTATTAACTAACATATTATTACTCTATTTACTATATTAACCTTTATATTAATAAATAAAACAAGCTTTCATTAAGGACATATATGTCCAACAACCATCCACTATGCAAATATTGGAATATTTGCATCATAAGGCTTTCACATTTAAAAGCCATAACACATAGATACTTCAACAATCAGCACACAGCTTTTACGCTTTATAAATTAAGTCCCGCCTCACAATTTGACACAGTCAATAAAATTATCATACAGAATTTTCACACAAGCTATATGACATATAATCAACACCAAAAATAATATTAAAAATATTTTTATGACCTCGGTTTGTGGTCTTGAAACCACTGTTCTGACTAGGGTCTTAATCGGGCTGTTATAACTATCCTCCTTTAGGGATTTTCGTCCCCAAAATCTTATCGGTGAATAGCTTTGGATATTTCTCTCATAACATTCTCAGGCTCCCACGTAGCCTCCTCAATTCCGTGTTTGTGCCACAATACTTTCACTAAAGAGATTTTCTTATTTCTCAACTCTTTGGTCTCTCGTGCCAAAATTCGGATCGATTCTTCACTATATGACAAGTCTGATTGGATCTCAAGCTTAGTAGGAGCAATCACATGAGACGGGTCTAATCTGTACCATCGAAGCATTGACACATGAAACACGTTATGAATCTTTTCTAACTCAGATGGCAACTACAATCTATACGCAACTGGCCCAACACGCTCGATGATCTCATACGGTCCGATAAACCTCAGACTTAACTTGCCCTTTTTACCAAATCGAGGTATTTTCTTCCACTGAGACACTTTCAAAAACACTTTATCACCAACTTCGAATTCAATATCCTTTTGTTTCAAGTCTGCATAAGACTTTGGATGATCTGAAGCCGCTTTCAAGCTATCACGAATGATTTTCTCTTTCTGCTCAGTCTCTTTTATAAGATCAACCCCATGAATCTTGTTCTCACTCAGCTCAGTCTAATACAATGGAGTTCGACATTTTCGACCGTAAAGAGCCTCATATGGTGCCATTTTAAGGCTAGATTGAAAACTGTTGTTGTATGCAAACTCAATCAATGGCAGATGCTTCTCCTACGTACTTTCAAATTCCAAAATACAACATCTCAACATATCTTCGGGAATCTGAATAATTCGCTCGGATTGTCCATCCCTTTGCGGATGAAATACAGTGCTGAAATGCAATTTTGTACCCAAAGCCTCTTGCAACTTCTTCCAAAATCGTGAAGTAAATCTCAGGTCTCTATCAGATACTATGGATAGCGGCACCCCGGGCAATATCACAATCTCAGCAATATGCATTGCAACCAATCTATCGAGTGAATAATATGTTCTCACCGGAAAAAAATGAGCTGATTTCGTCAACCTATCAACTATCACTCAAATTGCATCTTTCTTTCCCGGAGATAAAGGCAATCCCGACAGAGAGTCCATTGTGATTCTTTCCCATTTCTACTCAGGAATCATAATCGGTTGCAACAATCCAGACGGAACCCAATGTTCAGCTTTAACTTGCTGACAAATTAAACATTTCGACACAAAGTCAGAGATGTCTCGTTTCATACCACGCCACCAATAAAATTATTTCAAATCATTATACATTTTCGTATTCCCTGGATGAACAGTCAAACGACTATTGTGAGCTTCATTCAAAATCATCGAAATCAATTCTGAATCTCTCGGAACACAAATCCGATCTCTAAATCTCAGACAATCATCACTATCAACTCGAAATTCTGATTCAACATTCAATTCACATTGAGTTCGTCTAACCATCATTTCAACATCACTCTTCTGGGCATCACAAATCTGTCGTACATACATTGGATTTACTTTCAACTCAGCTAGAATCGTATTATCATCACACAGATCTGTCTGAGTGCTCATAGCTTGCAAAGCACATAATGATTTTCGACTCAATGTATCAGCGACAACATTAGCTTTGCCCGGGTGGTAGTCTATCACAAGGTCGTAGTCTTTCAACAACTCCAACCATCTTCTCTGTCGCAAATTCAATTCTTTTTGAGTCACCAAGTACTTCAAACTCTTATGATCAGTATAGACGTGACATTTCTCAGCAAATAAATAGTGACACCAAATATTCAATGCGAACGCAATCGCAGCCAACTCAAGATCATGCGTTGGGTAATTCTATTCATGTGGCTTTAACTGTTTCGAAACATAAGCAATGACTTTCACTTCTTGCATCAGCACACAGCCCAAACCACTCAACGAGGCATCACTGTAAACTATGAATTCATTGCCCGATCCAAGTTGAACTAACACTGGCGCCTCTGTCAACAACACTTTCAATTGCTCAAAACTCTGTTGGCACTTTTCTGACCACTCGAATCTAACATCTTTTTGTAGCAACTACGTCAACAGAGTCGCAATCATCGAGAAGCCTTTCACAAACAGTCTATAATATCCCACTAGTCCTAGAAAACTACAGACTTCAGACACATTTCTCGGAGGCTTCCATTCTAGTACAATAGAGATTTTACTCAGATCAACTCGTATCTCGATAGCTGATACAATATGCCCCAGAAAACCAACCTCACGCAACCAAAACTCACATTTGCTAAACTTTGCATACAACTGCTTCTCACGCAGAGTTTGTAGCACGGTTCTCAAATGCTCGGCATGTTGCGTCTCATCATACGAATAGATCAAAATATCATCAATGAACACCACAACAAAGTGATCCAAATACGGTCTAAATATTTGATTCATCAGATCGATAAACACTGCAGGAGCATTTGTTAGTCTAAAAGGCATCACTAAGAATTCAGAATGTCCGTACCTCATTCTGAAAGCAGTTTTCGATACATCAGACTCTTTGACTCGTAACTAGTAGTAGCCCGATCTCAAATCTATCTTAGAAAACACTATAGCTCCTTTTAGCTAGTCGAACAAATCATTGATACGAGGTAATAGATATTTATTCTTTATTGTCACTTTATTCAACTGCCTATAATCAATACACATTCTCATAGTACCACCTTTCTTTTTCACAAATAACACAGGAGCACCCCAAGGCGAGAAACTCAGTCGCGCAATTCCTCTGTCAGTTAACTCTTGCAACTGGGACTTTAACTCTTTCAATTCGGTTGGTGCCATTCTATACGAGCTACTGAGATAGGAGTCGTCCTCGGTAATAATTCAATACCAAATTCAACTTCCCGACTCAGAGGTAATCCCGGTAACTCTTCAGGACACACATCTGGAAACTCACAAACCACAGACACAGATTCAATTTCTTTTCTGACACTTTTGTATCAATCACATATGCCAGATAGGCTTCGCAACTCTTTCTCACATAGTTCATAGCTTTCATCGCTGATACAACAGCTGGCAATCCTTTCATATCATAGGATTCAATTCGGATTATCTTACCGTTCTGAATTTTTAATTCAATACTCTTTATTCTACAATATACAATGGCATTATGCAAAGTGAGCCAATCCATACCCAAAATTATGTCAAACTTATCGAATGGTAGCAACATCAAATTAACCAGAAAGCATATATCACAAAACGTCAACGGGCAATTCTTGCACACCTTATTCACCAAGACACACTTGCTTAAGGGGTTCGACACTCTAACCACAAATTCACTAGACTCAACTGGTAGAGTCTTATTCAATACTAGATTCACACACACATAGGAATGAGTTGAACCAGGATCTATCAATGCAATCACATCAGTATTAAAAAGAGTAAAAATACCAGTGATGACGTTTGGGGATGACGCTTCCTCTCGTGCTCGTATAGCATAGGCTCAGGTAGGAGCTCTCGTCTCTGATCTCACAGCTGTATCGGTAGTTCCTCTTTGACTCCCACTTACATTCTCGGCGTTTCTGGGTGGTCTACCCCTAGCTGTCACATTACTCGGTCATTCATTTTGAACATTTTCTTCCTCAGCCAGCTTTGGGCAATCTCTAATAAAGTGATCTCGTGATCCACACCTATAGCAAGTTCGGTTATTATACTTGCCCCAACATTCACCCACATGTCGTCTCCCACATTGTCTACACTCAGGCTTGCTACTTTTAACACTGTCAACACTTGATTCGGTCGGGAATTGAGCTTTTGAACCAATATTTTGTCTCGAACGATCTCTACTCGAATGTCCAAATGAAAAATTTGAACGGTTGCTTGCATCTTTAAATTTCTTCGTCGAAGGTTGAGAAAATTTACTCATCGATCTTTTTCTTTTGTCTCGAACTTCAGAATCAGCTTTCTTCTTTTCTTTACTAAGCTCATCGGCTTTGTATGCTCTTTCGACTAACACAACAAATTCGTTTATATCCAGTATCCTAACTAACAACTTAATGTCCTCATTCAACCCTTCTATGAAACGTTTACACATAGTAGCTTTAGTTGAAACACATTCTCTCGCATATTGGCTCAATCTCACAAACTCCCGTTCGTACTCAGTAACTGACATATAGCCTTGTTTCAACTCTAGAAACTCTTTACATTTCTGATCAATAAATCGTTGACTGATATACTTCTTTCTGAATTCGGCTTGAAAGAAATCTCAGGTGATTCTCTGTCTCGGAACCACAGATATCAACATCTTCCACCAGTTATAAGCTGTATCTCTTAACAACGAAATAGCACACTTGATACATTCATAAGGGGTCAATGACATCTCATCGACTACCCGAATTGTAATCTCGAGCCAAAACTCAGCTCGTTCAGCATCGTCATCAGCTGTGGCCCTAAACTCTTCGGCCCCTTATCCATAGGAGGTTTATTTAGTTGAATCGGATGTATCACTTGTGGTACAACAGGTACTTGTGGGGGTGGTGGTTGTGGAGTGGTGGATTCCTTCTAACGAACTCCGAAAACCACTCACTCATCATACGGAAGAAGGCTTGCTTAGCCTCTCCTCCCTCACCACTATCATTCGGCCGAGATATGGTCGGCGTTGTCCCTTGAGTGGGAGCAGGCGTGTTACTCTCTACATCATCAGCAACTGCTCAATCGGGATCCATTACTATACGAAAACACATTTTCATCTGTCAGAATTCATCACACTATCGCAATTTCATATATGGAATGTATAGCTAGACTCACACACGCTACGTTAGTCCAAGAATCGACTAAACCGTAGCTTTGATACCAATAAAATGTAACACCCCTAACTCGACACCGTCGCTGAAATAGGGTTAAGAGGCATTACCGAAGAATCGAATCATTTCACATCCAATTTACGACACAAAGTTAATCACCATCAAATCACATCAAAACATAATCAAATAGTCCCTTAATGAGACCCACGAGACCTTTAACACATGTTAGAGAGGGGTCGGGACTAAACCGAACACTTACGAAAGTTTTCAAAATTTCAAATATTCATCAAGTCTGTTGAGGTCACACGCCCGTGCAACCAGACCGTGTGCCTCAAACAGTCACCAGACACCCCCATGTGTCCAGGCCATGCAAAAACAGAGCAAGTTTCTGACTTCTCCACACGGCCACATGGCGCGCCCGTGTGCTAAGGCCGTGTACTCTTAGGCTATATACTGACTTTTTCACACAGCTCCGAGGCACGCTCGTGTACCATGGACGTGTGCTCTTAAGCTAGCTACTGACTTTACCCCACGGTCACTAGGCACGCCCGTGTGCCATGACCGTGTAGTCAAAATAGGCCATTTGCAAGGCCAATTTGCCACCCACACAAAGGTCAAACCTACAAGCACATTTAAGCATAATCCCACACACAATTTGGCAACGAATCTCACGTCAAGTGATCAAGATAACATCTCATACAATCTCATTTCTTATCATGTCAACTTATAGACTAAATTGCACCACTTGAATACATTCAATACCTAACATGATACATCCCCAAATTCACTAGATCATACTAGCATCAAACGATCACTAAGTTTACCATTAATAAGACATTCTTATTACCAACAAGCCATACCATAATATGCATCATATACCAAATTCATTCATGCCTATAGCCAGCATATGACTAGCCACATCACATGGTTATATATATATCTCAAATGTGCTTCAAAACAACTAGCCTATACATGCCATATTTCAACTATATACATCTTTCCAAAAATACCAAAATAGATTGATGATAGTGTGATTGAGGTGCTGACGATTCCCGAATTCGAGCTAGCTTTACTGACACTGTAAAATAGAGAAACAATCACACAGTAAGCTTTCAAAGCTTAGTAAGTTCATAATACAATATCATAAACTCATTAAATCAAATCATTGTACAAATAAACCATCACATAGATAATTTAACAATGAGACACCAAATTCATCTATATTCAATATTCACATAGCATTCCATTTGTCTACTTTCAATTTCATCAACCACATAGCTATCATACATACCATTGCTAACACATAGTTACCCACCAATCATGCTACTCAACCGCTCAATTTTACATTACGATCAACCTTTGCTATTCTTTTGAATTACTCGCACACTTAGTGCCAATTCGTAATTAAAACATTTTTGACATCGCACACATAGTGCTAATACGTTAAACCAAACTTATATCGGTATCGCACACACAGTGCCAAATCATTAAGCCGAAGCTTTTATCTTATCGCACACATAGTGCTAAACATCTCTATCCCATTTCTAATTCTGCACACTTAGTGCCTTTTATTTCCATTCAGCACATAGCATTCCAAATATTATAATTATATTCACACTCATTCAATTTACATCCCATAGATATAATTTGACAACTAGTACTATATCCGAACTTACCTTTGAAGTCGAAATACCGAAATGCTTGATTAATCGAGCACTTTGTCTTTGCGTCGATCTCGATCTGAACCTCTCCTCTCTTGGTCTAAACACATTCAAATTAAGCCCATTCAATCACCAAATCATTCATTTTAGTCCACACACACATATTTAGGGCATTTTACAAAATAGCCCTCACATTTTCACATTTTGACACTTTAGTCCTTAATTCACAAAATCATCAAATACACATAATCATCACATGCCCATGCTTAGTTGAATACTCTTGTAACTCATACAAGTCCACACATTTCATTTATTTCACATTTTAATCCTTCAATTTACACTTTTCTCAATTTAACCCACATTACTCAATTTCATCAAAAATCCCAATACAAACTATGTTAACCCAACACTAAGTTTTCATACTTCACTATTAACTAGCACATAGCTCAAGCATTCATTAATGGCTCATCACAAAAACATCATAAATTCACAAAACTACAACATGGGTTAGTTAGAGCATGAAGCAACGATTACGAAAATATAGAAATTAACAAAAACCAAGCTCAAACATACCTTAAATCAAACAATTTGCTAGCCGAATGCCTTAGTTTCCTTATTCTCTTTTTCTTTTCTTTATTTCGGCAAAATGGATGAGTAAAACACCAAATTCTCATCTTTTGTTTTATTAACTAACATATTATTACTCTATTTACTATATTAACCTTTCTATAAATAAATAAAACAATCTTTCATTAAGGACATATTTGTCCAACAACCATCCACTATGCAAGTATTCGAACATTTGCCTCATAAGGCTTTCACATTTAAAAGCCATAACACATAGATACTTCAACAATCAGCACACAGCTTTTACACTTTATACAATTAAGTCCTTTCTCACAATTTGACACACAGTCAATAAAACTATCACACAAAATTTTCACATAGGCAATATCACATATAATCAACACCAAAAATAATATTTAAATATTTTTACGACCTCAGATTTGTGGTCCTGAAACCACTGTTCCGAGTAGGGTCTAAACTGGGCTGTTACAGGAGAGACAACTCATAATTGAGTGATTCGACAGGGATTGAAACAGGAAAGAAAGAAAGAGACTTGGGCAACACAACACAACACTTCGGTATTTTGACAATTAATGGTTTCGGCACATTTGCTAAACAGTTGTAGAACAATAGAATCTCGAATGGTTACTTGCAATTTTGGCACTAAAGGGAAAAGAGAGGAAATAAGATTAGGAACTCAGAAATAAAGAAATAAAGAAAATGACCAAAAATGAAAAGAGAACCCTCCCTAGCCAAATTTTTATGTTTTCCCCTTACCAAAGCGGTACTAAGTCAAAACTGAATAGGCACCTAAAGACTCCTAAATTCGGCCAACTCCACCCCTTATCAAACTCCATGATTTTCTCCACCAAAATCTCCTCCATCATCCACACCTTAAATCACTCACTTGACCAATCCAAACTCTGCAACAGAGTTCAAAATAAATAATCCCTTTTGCATGCTGTGAGACTTGAAACTCTGTTCTCCTTGCCACACATGTGACGCCACAACCATTCAACCACAGGCTCTCTTTGTGTCTCTTTTTAATCAAAGTTACTTAAAAGGCTTACAACCTACAGTCAGGGTTTCCCTAATGCTAAAAATAAAATTTTCCATAAGACATGGCTTGAACATAGGACTTCATAGAAGCCTCATAACCTTCCAAAATCACTCACCCAATAGATCCAACATGTAATTGTGCCGTTCTTTTGTTCTCAAAAAAATTTAAACGCTCCCAAGTCCAAGGCCCAATTCTTCCAGGCCCAAAATTCGGGGCGTTACAAGTCCCCTCGTTATCTAGCTTAAGCTTTCGGGGTTCCAATAGTACAAAAATTTTCAAGAAAGGTCACCAAAATCACTTACTTGCAATAAGGAAAGCTTGAATGAAATTTTGAGTTCTCAACCCTCATTTTTGCTGTTCAATTTCAGTGGAGAGGAGATGGAGAGAAAAGGAGATATATCCTTTTCTTTACTTTATGATAAAAAGAAATTTTTATCACCAAATTTCACCTAATTAAATGAGAAAGTCTATTCTTTGTCCCCTATGGCCGGCCATCACTCCCTCCAAGGCCTATTTTCACTTTAAGGACCTTAATTAATATCCTATGGCTGTTTGGCACCTCTAGCAGATAAAATAGAACTTTCGCACTTTATGCGATTTAGTCTTTTTTCGCGATTAAGCATGAAATAGCTAAAATTAAAGTACCAAAGTTTTCATGCACCTTTATAATCATGCCATAACTCATAAAATAAAACTAAAATATTTTTCTCTGACCTCGGATTAGGGGTCCTGAGACCACTATTCCGACTAGCCCCTAAATTAGGCTGTTACAATTCTCCCCCTTAGGGATTTTCGTCCTCAAAATTCTTACTAGAAGAAGCTGCTTTCAACTTTCATGAAATGTTTCAACTTTTCAGAATCACAAATTGATTTATCCTCATATCTCTTGCTAATGACTTTTAAAATTTAGTACACAATACTGAAGCACACCTTTAAAATCCAAATTACTCTTTCTAGGGCTTATATACTCAATAATCTGTCAAACGTGAACTCTGCACATGCTAAAATGATCATCTAGATCTTCACCGACAGTAATAGTCCTAAATTTGAATACTCTAAAAATTCAGCTTTTACCGATCGACATCTTCTAAACATAAACTCAAACATATCGTGATGTATACTTAATTTTCAAAACATTTATTCATATAACGGTACCTTCTCTTATTCTTGAATGAGCATACATGCTACTACTGAGCTTCTTACCAAAACTTTTGCATAAGTTCTGGATTCATCAATATGCAAATTCTATCTCGAGATAACAATAATGATGGAAATCATATCCGACCTAAATTTTAACATCTAAAGTAAACTCATTCTGGACTCCTTTAAATTACCATTCACTATCACTCTTTGGAACTTCTCTGTTTCACAAAGAAACCTCGCTTTGGCATTTAACATAGATAAATTGAGGATATTATCAACTAAGATCTACCAAATAACCAACTTGTATCGATTAAACGAGGGTTTTCCATCTCGATATCTTTACTACATCTACTCCTCGAAAGATAACTTAATAACTACACATACTCTTGCAATAGCTCAAACCATCATCATTATCTTGCATTCCAATTTTTCTGTAACATTGGATACTTTAGCTCATTAAGATTTAGAAAACACATAACATTTTCCATAAATCATACTATATCATCGATTTCACAACACAGACATAAAGTGATCATCACTGAATCACTAGTCTAACAGTTCCTTTTGATGTAACTATAACCATCTAAAGATGCAAACTACCTCTTTACATTTCCAGTATTAAAACATATTCCAATTTATTTAGTAGTGTATCACTGAATATCATAAATTCTTTCTTCTCGATTTAAACTGAACTCAGATCTAGAACTTTCAGTTAAAAGTACCTTCAATAGCTTTCGACTTTACTGACTTGCAACAGACCATTCAAACTTTCATAAGGATGATAACTTCTCAATCAAAATAACTTCAACTTGTAATTAACATCATTCGGTTAGGATATTTCAATAGACATATCTTTGTATTATGCTTCCAAAAATCTAATTTCTTATTCAGACTATCCGACTTCATACTCATGAATACACAGAACTTATTCTCTTTATTGAGGCATGCTTAAATATACACATAACTCGAATCATATCTCAACAATCAATCTACCCTTTCTTCATACTAAGAATACAGTTCAAACACACAATCCTTTGAATTCCTCTTGTTATGCTAATCAAAAACCTTTGCTATTGTCTTAGCTCATAGTAATAAGGATATCTCAATTGAACGTATTGACTTTATTCGGCTTACTTGAAAAATCCATCGCACAACTTGGAACTTGTGATCTCGCTACTTATACTTTTGTCGATATTAACTTCTTATACAAAGTTTAGAGGTATCCAAATACTAGAATCATCACTTTTCTATGTTCGAACTAAAAGCATAATCATAGTAGATATAACTATCACAAACGAAAGAATACACTTTAAAGATAAACTGTGATCAGCAGAAACATAAGAATAGTCTCACATAAAATTTTTATCACCGACTTCACCTCAAAATACCAAAATAGAATTACGAAGAGATAAAGGAATGTCAATCGCGAGTCAATCAAATTGACAAAAATTTTGTCTAATCTTACAATCAACTAATATTCTCACGCGATCATAATTTCATAAAAAAAAAGAACAACCACTTAAACCCCGAAGGGAAATAGATATGTATACAGAATACTCAAAGAGATCATTATAATCTATTCAACCATGATTGTCATAGTCAAACATTTTTACATCTCGAATATTGTTTCTCTAACCATTTCCATCATCATAAACCCTTTATTATTCCATTCACTAATGAACATCAATTCGAGAAGATCTCGGTAAGTACATACTTTAGGCTTCATACTCAACTAGGGCGAATAACCGAGATTAGCTTTTTCTTTGCTCGTAACATTGCATAATCGATGTAATCTTTAAAACATTTAATATTCTTCTCAAAACTATTTTCACTTTCCAACTACTTTCATTTTTGCGTACATCACTAATAGTTTCACCACCAAACTCTTTAATTTCACACTTATGAACTTATTCAACTCAACTCTCGTAAAAATCTCGTTATAAATCAACAATGGTAAAAGGGAGAGGTGGTAAAGCCTCTAACTTGACTTTCATGACTACACACATATGACTTAACATTCATCATTACTGATATACCATCGTAATTACACAACTCACTCCAAGCAAATTTTTCACACTTACTCTTGATACAAATGTTTCCATCATTCATAATTTCGAATAGTGATTTTACTTACTCAAACTCTATATTAATATCTATTCAAGTACCCATCATTTAACCCCATATTCTCTTGCCATTTCTTATCAATTTAGAGAATGGAATAATAAAGGGTTTATCAATGCTTACCATTGCTTACCATTCCTGATTTTACTTACTTACGATTTTGAGTACGTCGTTTACTTGATTGCCACAGTCCAACTATGGTCTTACTCATATCACAATATCATAGCCCAATTATAATCTTACATGTCGTCATGATGCCATAGTCTCGCTATGGTCTTTCATGAAATCTCATATCAATACCAATGCCATATCCCAAATACGGTCTTAAATGGAAACACATGTCGATGTCGATGCCATATCATAGATATGGTCTTACACGAGATCGTACGTCGATCCCATGCCCCAGGCATGGTCTTACACGATTTCATATAGAAGCCAGGTCCCAGACGTGGTCTCACACAGAATCACTATTTGATGCTGATGCAGATATGGTCTTATACCGAATCTCACAACACGTATCGATGCCATATCCCAGAAATGGCCTTATACGATTCTCATATTCAATACCAAAGTCATATCCCAGATATGGTCTTATACGGGATCATGTATCGATGCCAATGCCATGTCCCTGACATGGTCTTATATGGGATCGCATGTAATGCCATGGTCCAACCATGGTCTTATCCATCATTTTTTTTCCTTGAGCGACCGTACTCATCTCCTACGTTCTACTTAATTTAACTTCCCAGTTTAACTCCCACACTATTGTAATATTTGTGGATTCATAAAAGAGTCATAAAACAAAATATTATACATCCTCTAATTTAACAGTCACACATTAGATTCAACTTGTGGACAGACTGATTATACATTATTCAAACAAATGTACATACACACATATTGTAATATCCGGGATTTAGGGCTTGTGCACTTTTGCTTAATTGCATGTGCTAGTATGCCTATGTGTGTTTTAATGTGTTTTATAGATTTTGAGTACCTTAGAGTGTAGGAGAATGCTTTAGAAAATATTGTATTTTAAGTCTTGAAGTGGAGTTGGGCATGATAGGCCTTAAGAGAATTTGTAGGGGAAATTGGACATAAAAATGGGCTTGGTGAAGTGGCAAGGAGGCGCCACTTAGGGCCTTGGTAAGTGACGCCTCAAGCAGTGCAAGAAGGGCCTAGGTTCGAGCAGCAAGAGGAGCACTTTTGGAGTTGTTTTGCGTCAGGCTAGAGAGGAGTTGGACGGCAATGGGACACTAAGGGGATGAGCTATGGATGTGGTCAAATCCCTTTGAAAATTCGGCTAGGAAGGGAGATAATTGTTGATTTATTTAATTTATTTTAAATGGGTAAAGAAGAGAGAAAGTAGGAGAAAAATGAGGAAGCTGATAAGGGGAGAAGAGTTGGCCGGCCTAGGGACTTTCTTGAGGTAATTTTCGGTCAAGTTAGTAGGGAGGAATAGCCGAATTTCATAACATCATTTAGCCTCTCTTTCGTCTACTCTTTTCATTCCAAAACCTATCACTATTCTCTTCTTTTTCTTTAATCTGTTCTAGCCGAAATCTTCTTCTCCCTATTCCACCATTACCGTAACCCCTAAAGCCTTATACTCTTCCTTTTGTGTCCCTTGTTGAAGCCGAATCTCCCTATTGTCCATCAAGCCGAATCTATAACTCCTTACTATTCTCTTCTAAGCCAAAAGTTCTTTTTCATTGTCACCATTGGAACCGATTTCTCCTAACCACCAAGAGCCTATCATCTTTCTCATCTAAAATGATTTCTCCTGCAAGTTCTTCTTGTCGATTTCTTGAAGGTGGTTGACCATTTGCGTTTTGGTCATTCGGTAAGAACCTCATTTTAAGTTGATTTCTTCCTTATTCTTTTCTGTCGACTGAAAAAAAAAGATCTAATCCCTCCTATTCTTCTTGGCCAAAACCTTGAAAAGGGATTTCAGGATTTCTTTTGTAATCGACATTTAGGGGGAGATCTTTCGGGATTTCAAGATCCAAGGTTAGTAAGTGTGTTTTAGGCCGAAGGCCATTTATTCAAATGCTGGAATCGGATCTAACATAGATCATGTAGGTATTTCGACATCTCCCTAAACATATAGCGATTTCGAGATTTGGATTCACAAGGTAAGGGATCTTTATATTCGGCCTTAGGCCATATTATTTTTGGGAAGGCCGATTCTAACTATTACCTTTTTAAGGGCAGATTGACAGTGGTTTAAAGGGAGTCTCGGGATTCTGATCCATTTCGGTAAGGGTATTTGAGTTGTAGTTTTATTCAATTAGGATCTCACATATTAGTTAACCGGGCTTTTTGATTAAGTGTGCCTCAATAGATGCGAATATCAGCGGAAGGGAGAAAGGGGTAGTGCCTACCCCTAAGTTCAAGAAACATTTGGTTTCTGCTGTTCGGGATTGGCCACCGGGGTGTGGGCCAGCGTGGGAAAGGGATAAGCAATTTACTGTTATCCCTGCTAGCGAGAGTGTCGATATTGATAGTGTTATACTCACGGTTATCAGGTGTGTAGCCTTACACTAATTCCTAATAGATTCATGGTATTGATATTATGTATGTGATAATGAGAATATGGAAAATATGTGACTAAAGGTACCATTCAATGGTATGGCATATTCAGGTACGTTATCCTCTAAGGCTTTGTTAATAGTATTATGAACACTGAATATGACATATATGAGAATTGGTTACGAATATGAAATAAGGCATATGACATGATATCTGCATGAATTGTATGACGCATGGGGCATTTGGGTGATATCAAAAAGGGGAAGTGATCTGGTGGTTTATACCACAATATCTGGTGACTCATGTCACATAATTTGAATGTGGTGACTTATGTCACAAATTGTTATCTGGTGACTCTGTCACATTATCTGGTGGTTATGCCACAATTTATAAGGGCGATGTGCAAGTCGTCTGCAGCGACTGCCTTCGATGGTGTGTAGCGGATGGAGGGTCGATTTAGTAATCCCCACGGTGTGATTGGTTGGTACGGGTGATGTGTAGAGAATGGTTATCTAGGTTTGGGTACGGGATTGCATCATTGTTTATAATTGTTTTATATAGATGATTTGTTGTGCCTAAATCGTTGGGAGTTCGTGTTGGTTGTTACACATTGAGTCTGTTGACTCACCCCGTTGTGGGATATCTTTTCAGGTGACACTCAGTGAATGGACCGGGTCGGCAGGAACCTAGTGGTGGCCATGCTCAGCTCAGCATTTATTTTATTTTGAATCTTTATATTTAAGTATTTTGGATTTATTTCGGGTTTTGCCCTGATGTAATAAGGCCATTACTATTAACTGTTTTATGCATGCATTTTATTTGATTTTAATATGATACAATTATTATTAATTCAAGGTTAAACAACTTTTCCTGAAAATAAATTTTTATAAGTTTGACACCTAAACACAAATGATTTTCAATTTAAAGGTGAACTCTAAACCAACTCGTCAATTCTTTTAACTCATAGTTTTGAAATATAAAAATAAGGTTTCATAAATTACAAACTTCAAGTAATAACACCGTTTTCAAATTGAACTCAAAACAAATAAGCTTTTCTTCGAAACCACCCAAAATTTCAAAAGTAACAAATAAGTTTTTGAGATGTTTTACTCAAGGAACATACCAGATTCGGTCGAGGCTCGTGGGCCGGGTTTGGGGTGTTTCAATTTGGTATCAGAGCCAGGTTTTGAACTCTCGGCCTTGGGTTTAAAGCCCACAATGTTTTTAAATTTGAGCCCAAATAAGTTTTTGTGAAAATTTTTGGAATATAGCAGGTTTTCTAGCATGGCACCTAAGTCTCCGACCCGAAGTCCACCAGGTAAGTACCCCTAACTGTGGTATGATTTATTGTATGATTCGTATGTGGGTATAACGGGAACGTAGATTAGTACATTAGAAGTTATTGAACCCTAGGATTAGTTTACCCCAACACAGAATTACATAACACTTTAAAGCCTAATTAAACCAACCTGTGACTGAGTCACCGAGTTAGGGTGTGGCAACCATTGTGCGCATGTCTAGGATTGGATTCAGGGAGAGCCTGGTATTTAAGCAGTCCTAGTGACTCACCTCCTCTTCACTCGAATCCTACTTGGTGCGTAGTGACGGTTCACCCTAACCAAGAGGACTTATTCACGGGCTAAATTCAATAACCAAAACCCGAAAGGGACCAGCTACACTGTTTTATAAAAACCTTAGTTTTAAAATCACCAAATTACCCCTTTGGATTTGAAAAAAAAAAACCATTGTAGACTTTGAAAAATTTTTTGAAACATTCCCGATTTACAAAATTACTCAAATACCCCTGGTTTGTAAAATTAATAAAACACCCTTAGTTTATAAAATTACCATACTACCCTTGACTTTTATTAAGATATTTTTCTTTACAAAAATACCAAAAACCCCTATTTTGCGAAAAAAATCAAGATACCCTGATTTGGAAAATTACCAAAATACCCTTATAGGACAAATTACGAAAATACCCCTGGGATGGGAACGGACGAAAACGTTCGAGTGATGAATGTGTGTAATAGATACTATTGAATGAATGTGTTTCTCTGAATTAGGGTAGAAGACTTGGAACGAAAACTCTGGAATGATCGAAAGAACTACTACTAAACTTCTTACATAAAATTTCTTCGTGGGTAATCAGTGGAACAAAGACTAATGCACAAAACTTTTTAACTAGATTAGATCGCGATCGTAGATATGAGCTCTAGGGGACGTGGTCATAATGTGCGAGGTCGTGGTAGAGGCAGAATGGCCGTATCGGAACCCGCTAGGTCTGGTCAAGGGTCTAAAAATAAGGTACCACCACCACCAGCTGCTGAGGTTGAACATTAGGATCAGACCGGGGATGATGCTGCGGGTTCTTGAGAGGGTGGCTGGAGTAGGTGGAGGTATGGGAGCTCGGAAATCTGTACCCAAGCGACTCCGAGCCAATGGAGCTGAGGTATTCCGTGGTGTATCCGATGTGGCGCCCAATAAGGCTGAGTATTGGTTGGAAGCGACGGAGCGAATCATGGACGAGCTGGATCTGACTGTTGAGGAAAAACTGAAAGGGGTGGTGTCGCTGCTTCGCGATGAGTCATATCAATGGTGGCTCACAGTTCGGGATAGTGCTATAGCTGAGGATCTCACTTGGGAGTATTTTAAGGCGGCGTATCAGAAGAAGTATGTTGGGACTAGCTATATTGATGCGCAGAGGAAGGCCTTTCTGAGGCTGATTTAGGGGAGTAAGTCCGTAGCGGAGTACGAGGCGGAATTCTTAAGGTTGAGCCGGTATGCTCGAGGTATCGTGGCTACGGAGCATGAGCGATGTGTCCGGTTTGAGGATGTTCTAAGGGATGACCTGAGATTGTTGATAGCTCCACAGCAGCAAAGGGAGTTTGCCGTGTTGGTGGAGAAGGCTAAGGTAGCCGAAGGAGTTAAGGAATCTGTGAGACAAAATACGGATAGGAATAAGCAGAAGAGAGGATTTGGATCTTCGGGGTCATCTGGAAATGTTCAAAAGAGGCATCGAGTTGATGGGCAGCGAGGACAGCAGGTTGTCGCAGGAGGGCAGTACCGTACTTGTGCTCAGTGTGGAAAGATGCATCTAGGGGAGTGTTGGAAGAAGACAGGGGGCTGTTTTAAGTGTGGGTCCAAGGATCACATGATTAGGGACTGTCCTATGAAACCAGATGGGAATCGACCAGCAGGTCAGGGTTTTAATCAGGCTGGAAGGGGTGGACAGCAGCCACCGCGTGGTCGTGGTCCGAATGGAAGGGGTAATGGTTTTGGAAGAGGACGGGGAACACCGGGCAGAGGTGTTGGTAATACAGAGGCAAGACAGCCGGGTCTGGTGTATGCAGTTCACCGGAGGGAGGATGGAGACGAGCCGGACATCATAACCGGTATGTTCCTTATAGCTGACAAGCCTTACTTTGCTTTAATTGATGTTGGCTCGACCCATTCTTATATTGCATGTAGAGTAGTTGAAATGCTAGGCATAGCCTCTGAACTGTCTGATAGGGAGATGACTGTAGTGAGCCCGTTAGGTCAAACTGTAGTGGTGAAAAGGATATTTCGGAGTGTACCTCTAGAGATTCAAGTAGTAGTATTCCCCGCTTACTTGATGGAACTACCTTTCGGAGAATTTGATCTCATACTTGGCATGGATTGGTTAGTGGAACATCGGGCTAAGTTGGATTGCGCAGCTAAGCGAATAGAGTTAAGGACCCCGGAGGATGAGGAAATAATTATGATAGGAGAAAGAAGGAGCTATTTGTCTAACGTAGTCTCCGCGTTAAAGGCTGATAAGATGGTTCGAAAAGGGTGCAAGGCATTTTTGGCTTTTGTTAGTGCGTTGGATGCGAAAGAAGAAGGAGTTAGTAGAGTTAGAACGATAAGGGATTTTGTGGATGTTTTTCCGGAGGAATTACCTGGAATACCCCCGGACAGGGAGGTGGAGTTCAGAATTGGCTTACTGCCGGGAACAGCTCCTGTGTCAATTGCCCCGTATAGAATGGCACCAAAGGAGTTGGTTGAGCTCAAGACTCAAATCCAAGAGTTGCTTGATCGTGGGTTTATCCGACCCAGTGTGTCTCCATGGGGAGCACCGGTCTTGTTCGTGAAGAAGAAGGACGGAACTATGCGTATGTGCATAGATTATCGTCAGTTGAATAAGATGGCCATCAAGAACAATTATCCTTTGCCAAGGATAGACGACTTGTTGGATCAGCTTTAGGGGGCAGCAGTGTTCTCAAAGATAGATTTACAGTCTGGATATCATCAGCTTAAGGTGAAGGAAGCAGATATCCATAAGACAGCTTTCCGAAGAAGATACGGGCATTATGAGTTCTTTGTAATGCCATTCGGATTAACGAACGCCCCAGCTGCGTTCATGGATATGATTAACCGGGTTTTTCAACCCTATTTGGATCGGTTCGTCGTTGTGTTCATAGACGACATCCTAGTGTATTCCAAGTCTGAGGAAGAACATGATGAGCATCTCCGGATAGTGTTGCAAGTGTTAATGGAGAAGAAGCTATATGCCAAGTTCAACATGTGTGAATTTTGGCTGAAGGAGGTTGCGTTTTTAGGGCATGTAGTGTCTGCAGAAGGGATAAGGGTGGATCCTCGGAAGATTGAGGCAGTGCTGGATTGGAAACCACCTAAGTCTGTGGCAGAGGTTCGCAGTTTCTTGGGGTTAGCAGGCTATTAGAGAAGGTTCGTAGATGGGTTTTCGTCGATAGCTGCACCTTTGACGAAGTTGCTAAGGAAGGAAGTACCTTTCGTATGGACAGATAAGCAACAGGAGAGCTTTGAGAAGCTTAAGACGGTTTTGACTGAAGCTCCGGTTTTGATTCAACCTGAGGTAGGGAAGGATTTTGTGGTGTACTGTGACGCTTCTCATACAGGTTTGGGATGTGTCCTAATGCAGGAAGGGAAGGTTGTCGCTTATGCGTCTCGACAATTAAGGCCACATGAGGTTAACTACCCGACACATGATTTGGAATTGGCGGCAGTGGTCTTTGCTCTTAAGGTATGGAGGCACTATATATATGGAGAAAAGTCAGTGATCTACACAGACCACAAGAGTCTTAAGTATCTGTTGACTCAGAAAGAGCTGAACCTGAGACAGCGCAGGTGGGTGGAGTTATTAAAAGACTACGATTATTCGATAGAGTATCACCCGGGCAAGGCGAATGTAGTGGCAGATGCCCTAAGTCAGAAGGTTGTGTCGGATCTGAGGGCGATGTTCGCACATCTTAGCTTGTATGACGATGGAAGTTTGCTGGCAGAGTTGCAGGTCAAGCCATGGTTGAATGAGGTGAAAGAAGGACAGTTGGCAGATGATGATTTAAGTGCTAAGCTGCGGCAAGTGCAAAATGGGGAGTTAGAGGATTATGGTGTTGACAGCGATGGAGTATTGTGTTTCAAGGGTAAAGTCTGTATGCCTAAGGATAAGGAGTTAAGGCAGAGAATTCTTCAGGAATCGTATAGTAGTCCTTATGCTATGCATCCTGGAGGTAGTAAGTTGTACAGAGATCTAAGGGAACAGTTTTGGTGGCCTGGTCTTAAGCATGAAGTTACAGAATTTGTAGGGAAATGCTTAACGTGTCAGCAAGTCAAGGCTGAACACCAAGTTCCGTCAGGATTGCTTCAGCCGATAAAGATTCCGCAGTGGAAGTGGGAGAGAATCACCATGGACTTCGTTAGTGGGCTTCCCCTTACGCCTACTAAGAAGGACTCGGTATGGGTGATAGTGGATCGATTGACAAAGTCCGCGCATTTCATACCAGTGCGGGTTGACTATTCTTTGCAGAAGTTGGCGAAGTTGTACGTGGCGGAAATTGTGAGGTTGGATGGAGTGCCGGTGTCGATTATTTCAGATAGAGACCCGAGGTTTACGTCTCGGTTTTGGAAAGCACTACATCAGGCTCTGGGCACCAGATTAGACTTCAGTACCGCATTTCATCCATAGTCGGACGGTTAGTCTGAGCGAGTAATCCAAGTGTTAGAAGATATGTTGAGGGGATGTGTGATAGACTTCAGAGGAAGTTGGGAAGAATATTTGCCTTTTGCGGAATTTGCGTATAAGAACAGCTATCAAGCCAGTATTCGGATGGCACCGTATGAAGCGCTGTATGGACGGAAGTGTCGCACTCCTACGTGTTGGACGGAATTGGGGGAACGTCAAGTTTTGGGTCCGGAAATTATGGCAGAGTCTAAAGAAAAGGTTATGTTAATTGGGACACGGTTAAAGGAGGCATCCGACAGGTAGAAGTCGTATGCGGACCTTAAGCGGAAGGAAATAGAATTTGCTGTGGGAGATCAGGTGTTTCTTAAGGTTTCACTATGGAAGAAGGTGATGAGATTTGGTCGCAAAGGGAAATTAAGTCTCAGGTTTATAAGACCTTATCGAATATTAAAGCGGGTTGGACCAGTGGCATACCAGTTAGAGTTGCCTCCGGAGTTGAAGCAGATGCACGATGTATTCCATGTTTCTATGCTACGTCGGTACCGATCGGATCCATCTCATGTAGTGCCAGTTGAAGAGGTGGAACTAAGGCCAGATCTGTCCTACGAGGAGGAGCCGATTCAGATTTTGGAACGAGATGTGAAGTTGTTGCGGACGAAAGCAGTTCCTCTGGTTAAAGTGTTATTGCGTAATCATGGATCGGAAGAAGCTTCTTGGGAGATGGAAGAAGCAATGTGACAGCAATACCCTCACTTATTTTAGCCAGGTAATTTCGAGGTCAAAATTATTTTAAGGGGGGTAGAACTGTAATATCCGGGATTTAGGGCTTGTGCATTTTTGCTTAATTGTATGTGCTAGTATGCCTATGTGTGTTTTAATGTGTTTTATAGATTTTGAGTACCTTAGAGTGTAGGAGAATGCTTTAGAAAATATTGTATTTTAAGTCTTGAAGTGGAGTTGGGCATGATAGGCCTTAAGAGAATTTGTAGGGGAAATTGGACATAAAAATGGGCTTGGTAAAGTGGCAAGGAGGCGCCACTTAGGGCCTTGGTAAGTGACGCCTCAAGCAGTGCAAGAAGGACCTAGGTTCGAGCAGCAAGGGGAGCACTTTTGGAGTTGTTTTGCGTCAGGCTAGAGAGGAGTTGGACGACAATGGGACACTAAAGGGATGAGCTATGGATGTGGTCAAATCCCTTTTAAAATTCGGCTAGGAAGGGAGATAATTGTTGATTTATTTAATTTATTTTAAATGGGTAAAGAAGAGAGAAAGTAGGAGAAAAATGAGAAAGCTGATAAGGGGTGAAGAGTTGGCCGGCCTAGGGACTTTCTTGAGGTAATTTTCAGTCAAGTTAGTAGGGAGGAATAGCCGAATTTCATAACATCATTTAGCCTCTCTTTCGTCTACTCTTTTCTTTCCAAAACCTATCACTTTTCTCTTCTTTTTCTTTAATCTGTTCTAGCCGAAATCTTCTTCTCCCTATTCCACCATTGCCGTAACCCCTAAAGCCTTATACTCTTCCTTTTGTGTCCCTTGTTGAAGCCGAATCTCCCTATTGTCCATCAAGCCGAATCAATAACTCCTTACTATTCTCTTCTAAGCCGAAAGTTCTTTTTCATTGTCACCATTGGAACCGATTTCTCCTAAGTACCAAGAGCCTATCATCTTTCTCATCTAAAACGATTTCTCCTGCAAGTTCTTCTTGTCGATTTCTTGAAGGTGGTTGACCATTTGCGTTTTGGTCATTCGATAAGAACCTCATTTTAAGTTGATTTCTTCCTTATTCTTTTCTGTCGATTGAAAAACAAAGATCTAATCCCTCCTATTCTTCTTGGCCGAAACGTTGAAAAGGGATTTCAGGATTTCTTCTGTAATCGACATTTAGGGGGAGATCTTTTAGGATTTCAAGATCCAAGGTTAGTAAGTGTGGTTTAGGCCGAAGGCCATTTATTCAAATGCTGGAATTGGATCTAACATAGATCATGTAGGTATTTCGACATCTCCCTAAACAGATAGTGATTTCGGGATTTGGATTCACAAGGAAAGGGATCTTTATATTCGGCCTTAGGCCATATTATTTTTGGGAAGGCTGATTCTAACTATTACCTTTTTAAGGGCAGATCGACAGTGGTTTAAAGGGAGTCTCGGGATTCTGATCCATTTCGGTAAGGGTATTTGAGTTGTAGTTTTATTCGATTAAGATCTCACATATTAGTTAACCGGGCTTTCTGATTAAGTGTGCCTCAATGGATGCGAATATCAGTGGAAGGGAGAAAGGGGTAGTGCCTACCCCTAAGTTCAAGAAACGTTCGGTTTCTGCTGTTCGGGATTGGCCACCGGGGTGTGGGCCAGCGTCGGAAAGGGATAAGCAATTTACTGTTATCCCTGCTAGCGAGAGTGTCGATATCGATAGTGTTATACTCACGGTTATCAGGTGTGTAGCCCTACACTAATTCCTAATAGATTCATGGTATTGATATTATGTATGTGATAATGAGAATATGGAAAATATGTGACTAAAGGTACCATTCAATGGTACCGCATATTCAGGTACGTTATCATCTAAGGCTCTGTTAATAGTATTATGAACACTGAATATGACATATATGAGGATTGGTTACGAATATGAAATAAGGCATATGACATGATATCTGCATGAATTGTATGACGCATGGGGCATTTGGGTGATATCAAAAAGGGGAAGTGATCTGGTGGTTTATACCACAATATCTGGTGACTCATGTCACATAATTTGAATATGGTGACTTATGTCACAAATTATTATCTGGTGACTCTGTCACATTATCTGGTGGCTATGCCACAATTTATAAGGGCGATGTGCAAGTCGTCTACAGCGACTGCCTTCGATGGTGTGTAGCGGATGGAGGGTCGATTTAGTAATCCTCACGGTGTGATTGGTTGGTACGGGTGATGTGTAGAGGATCGTTATCTAGGTTTAGGTTCGGGATTGCATCATTGTTTATAATTGTTTTATATAGATGATTTGTTGTGCCTAAGTCGTTGGGAGTTCATGTTGGTTGTTACACATTGAGTCTGTTGTCTCACCCCGTTGTGGGATATCTTTTCAGGTGACACTCAGTGAATGGACCGGGTCGGCAGGAACCTAGTGGTGGCCATGCTCAGCTCAGCATTTATTTTATTTTGAATCTTTATATTTAAGTATTTTGGATTTATTTCGGGTTTTGCCCTGATGTAATAAGGTCATTACTATTAACTGTTTTATGCATGCATTTTATTTGGTTTTAATATGATACAATTATTATTAATTCAAGGTTAAACAACTTTTCCTAAAAATAAATTTTTATAAGTTTGACACCTAAACACAAATGATTTTCAATTTTAAAGGTGAACTCTAAACCAACTCGGCAATTCTTTTAACTCATAGTTTTGAAATATAAAAATAAGGTTTCATAAATTACAGACTTCAAGTAATAACACCGTTTTCAAATTGAACTCAAAACAAATCAGCTTTTCTTCGAAACCACCCAAATTTTCAAAAGTAACAAATAAGTTTTTGAGATGTTTTACTCAAGGAACATACCAGATTCGATCGAGGCTCGTGGGCCGGGTTTGGGGGCACATATCTCGTTCACTGGGTAAATATTCACTTAATCAAACATGTTGAGCATATAACATCGTATGCATGTCGAACCAACATGGATAAGCTTATCACCATATAACCTTCATTTCATTCCACGTTTTTCAGCTTTCTTAACTTACGATTATCTCATTTCGTATCTTATCACACACATGTCGTCAACTTTTGTTCATACCTTTTTGAATTTCATCACATCATTAGCATTTCCAGTTATCTCATTATCATTTTCAACATTATCGAAAATAGCTCAGTTGGGAATCATCTCTATCTTAACAAAATAATTTTGCTAGAGCCGGGAGATATCACACTATCGGGACTAGTAATATGGCATGTATAGCTAAACTCTCATACGCTAGGTTACTCCGAGAATCGACTAATCCATAGCTCTGATACCACTAAATGTAATACCCCTTACACATATTCTACGTCGGAATCGGGTACGAGGCGTTACCGTACTTAACTCACTCGGACATACAACTTTGGACTATAGAATTTCATTCCAACATAAAACTTCCTATTCACATTCAAAACATCCTCGTTACGGGCCTACGAGGCCTTCAACATGCAAACAGAAGGTCTTAAAATCAAACCGAGAACTTTTGATTTTTTAGAAAAAATTTGCCCAAATTGGGGCCACACGCCCGTGCCAAATGGGACACGCCCGTGTGGGCAGGCCATGTGGTCACACACGCCTATGTCCCTAGCCTGTGTGGGATTTATTTTCATTTCGAACCTACAGGGGGTTTCATACGGCTAGACACACGTCCGTGTTCTTGGCCCTTATGCTCCACACGGCCTAAACATGCCCGTGTCCTCACCCGTATGTGAAAACCTGGGTATTCTATTTATGACGTCAACTGTAACACCCCAAACCCGGCTTCGAAGTTAGGCCCGAGTCTGAAATGTGACATTAAAGGCACACTTCAAAACTATTTTACTAATTAACCATTTAAGGCCCAAAAGCCCAAAACCCTTGTATCTTGTTAAGTTAAGATGAAAAGCCCATAATTTAGCAAAACATTCATATGTTTATTTCGAAAACCATGTTAACTTTAGAAATTTTATTTAAGTTTATTAACTGGATAGTTGAAACAATAATAATAATACCCAAAATCTAAAGTCAATTAGGAGATACATGGCCTTATTACAATTTAATGAAAAACAAAGTATTTAAAATAAATTCATTTGAACAGATTGAGAACATCTGATCAGCCTATAGTGTGGCCATCTCCGAGTCCTCTCCCACGCCAAGCCGTCTATTCAGGATCACCTGAAACATTAAATAAAAGGGTGTGAGTTTCAAAATTCAATGTGTACAACCCTTGGCAAACAAATCACATACAAATATTCACATTGGGCCTAAGCCCTATCAAAATCGGCAGTCCTGGGCCTTATCCCATAATGACCTCATATCATATCATATTGTATCATATACCAACAAGATAATGCAAAACCCTTCCCAAAAATCCATCTGCTACACACCCCATTTCCCTTCCACCCATTACACACTTGTGGGGATTTCTAAATCAACCCACCCATCCTCTACACACCAAAGGTAGCACACACAGCGGCACTACTCAACGTTGCAGCAAAGCTGCTAATCATATAATGGTCTTAAAGCCTCTAGTGGATCCATGGTCGTCAAGTGACTATGCGATCCTCAAATCTTCATCCGTACCATAATTCCCACCCATATGCATCCTAAGCAGAATATCATATGAATGCATCAAACACATGAGTAACATCCACAAACTCATATTTGTCACATAGGGGTATTTTCATCATTTCACTACCTAGGGTATTTCCATAATTCTACCCTACAGGGGTATCTCGATAATTTTGCAAAACAGGGGTGTTTTGGTTATTTGCAAGACAGGGGTATTCTGGTACTTTTGCAAAACAGGGGTATTTTAGTAATTTTACAAGTCTGAGGGTATTTTGGTAATTTTACAAATCTAAGGGTATTTTAGTAATTTTACAAATCTAAGGGTATTTTAGTAATTTTACAAATCTAAGGGTTTTTGGTCCCTCTCGGGTTTTAGTTATGAACTTTGGCCCATCAACAAGTCCTCGCAGCTAAAGTGAACAGACACTGCACACCAAGTAGGATTCCAGATAAGAGGAGGTAGGTTGCTAAGGCTGCTTAAGTACCAAGCTCTCTCTAGATCCAATCCTAGACATGCGTGTGTCTGTTGCCACACCCTAACCTAGCGACTTTTTCACGGACATGTTTAATTAGATTAAGTCTTATGAAATTTAAGAGTTGTTCAAACTAGGCCTAAAGTCCATTAACCCTAACGTACTTGTCTACGTCCCCATAAAGCCCATAAAGCCCATTTCATGTCATATAGCCCATTAGGCTCAATTACAATCCAATCATACAATCGTTCATGCCAAATCATTAATCATGCTTACATATCAACTATTGTTGTTTTGGACCCACAAGTTCGGCAGGCCCATTTAGCCACTTTCGACTTTTCGGCTTTTTGGCGTTGCCGATATCGTGTGTGTAGGGTTTGTACACACCTGGTAACCTCGCGTGCTGCAAACCCTTTAGTCACGAACCTACAATCGACATTACTAGAGATTAACCAAAGCTTTAACACATACTTATCAAAAACTAAAACCTCACCGTACCCTTACCATGTGCCTCACGTTCTAGAAGCCCTTCCTTTGCTACTATTTGTGACTATCCTCTAGATCTGCACCCAAACACCAACATCGTCAAAACCAAGTGACCTATATTGCACATAAGTCACCCCTATGAGCCACATTAGACCGGCCATTTACAAAACCATGACTGAGTCGAGAACACTTACCACCTTGTTAGCAATCCTTACCTACCACGCTTGCGATTGTTGAGCCTTACCCTTATTAATACAAGTTAACGACAATGAAGGGTTAGATAGCCCTTCGGCTTTTAACAAAACACACTAAAAAGTTCAACTAAGCACTTACCAAAATTCTCCATTGATCCTGTGGCTTAGATATCTACTGAACAAGATTCGACTTCCAATGTAACTAAGAGTAGATAACAATCGATTGAGGTGGAGGAACAACAACAAGGGTTCGGCAAGAGTAGAGATTCGGCAAAAGAAGGATGATAGTAATTTCGGTAATGAAGGGAATTTGGCTATAGGGGAATTTGGCTTTTAGATAAAGAAGAAGAACACAACTCTAATAGGAATTTCGACAAAAAGAATGATGGGTTTTCTTTTCGGCAAATGAAAGAATTCGGCTGAGGGGGAGAAAAAGAAGAAATAACAGAACCCAAGGAACCCTTCAATGAATTCGACACCCCTTTTTTATAGCGAAAGCCGAATCCTACCTTCCCCCCACAGTCCCATTCGGCACTAACTCCTCCCTCTCCTCATCTCCTGACTTTTCTCCCTGATAACACCTTAATCTTATCCGAAATCTCCTCCACATCCAACACATCTGTTTACTTCAAACTCTCCACAGCAAGAGTTCAAAACCAACACAACTCTGGCCGTCCATACAGTAAAATAAACACTCCACAAAATACCACTCGTAAGCCTCGAACCATGGACCTCTTCAGCTTACAACACGCCACCTTCTAGCTCCCAAGTGACGCCACATACCACTGGACCAGAAGCCCATTTATGTCATATTTCTTCTTTATTTATTAAAAAGGACTACTAACTGAAGTTACTGTTCCCTAAGGCTAAAACCAAAATTTTTCCTTTACCCTTACTTGATCCCAGGACATCTCCAACACCCCTAGACACTCCAAATTCATTAATCCTCAAAGCTCATATGCCAATTGTCATTTTTCTCTCTCACTTAAAAAAATTTTCTGAAATCCAAAGCCCAAAGCCCACTAGGCCCAATTCTTCTAGGCCCGAATTCGGGGCGTTACATCAGCAACCTTATAAGGGGCACATGGCCTAGGCACACGCCAGTGTGTTTGGCATGTGGTCAACACTGACTTGCAACATTAACATACAGGGGACACACGGCCCAGTCACACACCCATGGGACTGATTCTGTGTCACACACGGCCAAGACACACGTCCGTGTGTCTATCAGTGTGGACCAATTCAAGGCTATTTTCCAAGCCATTTAGCCACCCTTACCTGCACACATTCACACATCATTCTCAAATCATCAATTATAACACTTGAATTTTCACATTTGAACCATGAAAACCTAACTATCTTCTCATATACGAGGGGAAACTATTACTAGCACAATTACAATCTACATGAGCCATCATCCATGGCTATACACAACCGAACCATAAACTATTTTAGGCCAACACCTTTGGCTACTTTAACTATGACTTAATTAAACAAACATAAGATCCCTATACAGGCCATATCTCAAGAAGACTTGAAACCTTATACCCAAGTGACTACTCGATAGTGTGAAAACATATCCGGCGATTTCCAACCCGAGCTAGTTAAGTTAACCTATAAGAGATAGGAAAGAAAGAGGAGTAAGCAATAATGCTTAGTAAGTTCATATGCAAATAATAAGCAACTATTAACATTCATTGTAACACCCCAAACCCGACCCAAATATTACGGCCGAATTCGGTATGTCACAGAGGAAAAGTTTTGAAAACCATTTATTTTACCGATTTAGTTTTTGAGAAAACATTTATTTTTGATAAAGTATTGTCTTGTTTAAGTTTGATTGAGGTGCTTGAAGAAAACATCATTTAGCTTTGTTGTTAAAATTTCATTAGGGTACCCGATGGCACAAGAAAACATTTACGTTAAGTTCAAGAAAATTTGTGTAATCATTTTAAAATCATTGAGCAGTTAAAACTATTCATCCAAAACATGTAAAATAATCAAACGAAATATTATGAGGCCTTATTACATTTTGAACAATAAAAACCGAAAATAAGATGAACATGACTCAAGTTTATTTAAACCAAAATTTCACTGCATGGCCACCTCGAGTCCATCCGGCTCCTTATCCGCAAGCTACGAGTCACCTGAAAATGTTAAAGGAAAAAGGTGAGTCATCAAGACCCAATGTGTAACCCTTTTTCCCGGTTTAATGTAACATCATACACAAATCATAATTAATTTAATATGCACAAGTTTAATATGCACCCAACCTAGCCATCCAAACGCCTTTCTCTACCCCGTGTGGTACCAAACCACTAGTGGTGCCAAACCACTGGTGACTTAAAGTCACAATATCCATCAATACTGTGGTGCCAAACCACTGGTGACTTAAAGTCACAAATCAAATGATGGGGCCAACCCATCGTGTGATACCAAATCACTGGCGTCAATCCCATAATGTCATCTGTGGGGCCAACCCACTGTGGTGCTAAGCCACGGGGACGAGACGCTATGAGGTGCCAAACCTCTGGAGGTGCCAAACCTCTGGTGACCGTAGTCACAAAATGTGGTACCAAACCACTGGTGTCCGTCGACACAAATATCACTTCCCCCTCCTCTCATCAACCCACATCAATCAATGATATGCATATAATAGAAATCATGCCAACATGTTTATTATCTAACAACATACACTGAATTTATCATCAGCCACATATTATAAGCCACATATACCAAATATGTCATGCTTCCCAAAAGCATCCTAACAACAAGGACTTACCTGAATCCTTGCTTATACCATGATGGTATTAAATCCAAATCTACACAAATCAGATTTAGCATACACGAACACTTAGCACATTAAATAGTTACAAAGTGTGTATGTACACACCTGTTACCAACGATAGCCCTAAATCCTCAAAGAGACAATCGGCCACACAGGATTCCCTTGCCCTATATTCGGCCATACATGAAAGTTAGTGTCCTTGACCATTCGGCCAAACCAAAATAAACCCAAGGGTTATCACTTGAACCCGAAACCTTACCTACATGCCTTGGGTACAACTATAGCACACGATTTGCGACTCTACTTCACTCCCCTATAATCGGCAGTTATCAGTATCACAATAATAGCCTTTCCAATACCAAATAAATGGTTTACTACATCCTTACCACCACTTACCAATATTGCTAACGAATGGAGGCTTCACGTGACTATTTCCAAAATCCCGGAGTACCTAAACAGATTCGGTTCAACACTGATTAGCCACCAACACATTTCGGCTTTCCATTTGTCCAAGTCGACAGAGAGAAAGAATATGGGAGAAGAGTTTCGGCACACTTACCTTCCTCTATGACCGATTGAGAAACACTAAAAAGGGATCACCCTTGCTTTGATATTCGGCCAAGCCTTCACAAAATATGGGGAAGGGGATTCGACTATAGTTGGTTAAAATAATAAACAAGGTTCGGCTTATGTGAAAAAAGAGAAAGAACAGGAAGTGGGATAGGAGTTTCGGCAAAAGGGTTTGAGAAGAGGGAAGAAAAGAGAAGTATAAGGGAGAGTACTTTCGGTTTAGCCAAAATAGAGAAGAGAGTAGAGGGGTGGTAGGAGGTTCGGCCAAGGATCAAAAAGAAGAAAAAGGTAGATGGCAATGGTGTTTCGGTTTTTTGAGAGAGAATGAAAGAAACAAAAAAGATGAAGGCTAGCCGAAATTATCAAGTAAGTGCCTAAGGAAAATTCGGCACACCCCCTTGCTTAGCCACCAAGCCGTCCACTCCTCTACAACAAGGAGTTCAAAAATTCAGCAACTCCCCAAATCATTCTAGGCCACTCATTTGAAATAATTCAAAATAATTTGAATAAAACAACCTCTTTCTTTTTCTCCTTGCCACCTCTTTAAGATTAATCAAATAAAATCCAACTAAATCTTTATTTATCTAAAAGAATTTGAATTGAGCTCCTCCCCCTCTCTCATGGCGTCAAAATAAAGAGCAAAAGAAGGGAACTCTGCGACTCGAACATAAGCTCCCCTTGCTCCCCTTGTGGCGTCATCTCTAGCCCTTAAGTAGCCTCCTTTTTGCCACTTTTCCAAGTCCTTTTTAATTTCAAAAGCTCCCTTATTTAACTTGTAACCCCTACCTACTGAGGCTCCCTAACTTTAAAGCTTACAAATACAAATTTCCTACTATACAAGCCTACTCAAAGTTCACAATTAAGTCCTACAACACCACGAACAACATTACAGCAATCCAAACATAAGCAAAATAATTCAATCACAAATAACCCCAATTTTAGGATGTTACAGTTCTACCCCCTTAAAATAATTTTGGCCTCGAAATTACCTGATCAGAAGAGATGGGGGTATTGCTGCCGCATCACATCCTCGGGTTCCCACGTAGCTTCCTCTAAACCATGGTTTCGCCATAGTACTTTCACCAAGGGTAGTGACTTCCTGCGAAGAACTATGATATTTCGATCCAAGATCTGGACTGGCTCCTCCTCGAAAGATAAGTCTGAGTTAACCTCAATCTCTGCCATTGGCACAACGTGTGATGGATCTGACCGATACCGCCTAAGCATCGACACATGGAAGACATCATGAATTTGCCTTAACTCTGCCGGCAACTCGAGCTGATAAGCTACCGGTCCCACTCGCTTCAACACTGTATATGGCCCAATGAACCTAGGGCTTAGCTTCCCTTTTCGCCCAAACCGCAACACCTTCTTCCAAGGCGACACCTTCAGAAAAACCTTATCTCCTACCTCATATTCCATTTCCTTGCGCTTGAGATCGGCATAAGACTTTTGCCTATCTGATGCCTCCTTGAGACGAGCCCGAATTACCTTAAACTTATCTTCAGTTTCAGCTACCAACTTTGGACCCAAGACATGTCGCTCATTTAATTCCGTCCAACACATAGGGGTACGGCACTTCCGTCCATACAGTGCCTCGAATGGTGCCATATGAATGCTCGCTTGATAACTATTGTTATAAGTGAATTCTGCCAAACGGTAGATACTCTTCCCAACTACCACTGAAATCCAGAATACAGCCCCTCAGCATATCTTCTAAGATCTGAATCACTCTTTCCGATTGTCCGTCAATTTGCGGGTGAAAAGCTGTGCTAGAATCCAATCTCGTTCCCAAAGCCTGATGTAAAGCTCTCCAAAACCTTGACGTAAACCTCGGATCCCTATCCGAGATAATCGATACTGGCACTCCATGCAATCTTACTATCTCGGCTACATATAACTTTGCTAGCTTCTGAAGCGAATAATCTACCCTTACTGGTATGAAATGCGCCGACTTGGTTAGTCGATCCACAATTACCCAAATCGAGTTCTTTTTACTAAGCGTGAGGGGTAGTCCGCTGACAAAATCCATCGTGATCCTCTCCCATTTCCACTGAGGGATCTTCACTGGCTGAAGTAGACCCGATGGCAACTGATGTTCAGCCTTAACCTGCTGACACGTCAGACACCTCCCCACAAACTCAGTTATCTCACGCTTCAACCTAGGCCACCAAAACTGTTTCCGCAAATCTCCATACATCTTGCTACCTCCCGGATGCATAGCGTAAGGGCTGCTATGTGCATCCTGAAGAATTCTTTGCCTCAATTCCACATCTTCCGGCATACACGCTCGCCCTTGAAAGCATAATACTCCATCATCGTTAAACTATACCCTTCTAACCCACTATCCTGAACTTGCAATCTTAGTGCATTCAGTCTTTCATCTACCAACTGTTTTTCCTTAATCTCCTCGATCCAAGTCGGCCTAACCTGCAGTTCCCCCAAAAGACTTCCATCGTCATATAGACTCAAGTGAGCAAACATCGCCCTTAAGTCCGCCACGACCTTCCGACTTAACGCGTCAGCCACCACGTTAGCTTTGCCCGGATGGTACTCAATTGAACAGTCGTAGTCCTTCAACAGTTCAATCCATCGGCGTTGCCTCAAGTTCAAGTCCTTCTGCGTCAAAAGATACCTCAGACTTTTGTGATCCGTGTAGACTATCGACTTCTCCCCATACAAGTAATGCCTCCATATTTTCAAAGCGAAGACTACTGCTGCTAACTCCAAGTCGTGAGTCAGATAGTTAACCTCATGCGGTCTTAGCTGACGGGATGCATAGGCCACTACCTTCCCTTCCTGCATCAGCACACACCCCAAACCAGTATGGGATGCATCACAATAAACCGTAAACAACTTCCCTACCTCAGGCTGTACCAAAACTGGAGCTTCCGTCAGAATCTTCCTTAGCGTGTCAAAACTTTCTTGTTGTTTCTCCGACCATACAAATGGAACTCCTTTTCTTAACAACTTAGTCAACGGCGCTGCGATTAAGGAGAACCCTTCCACAAACCTTCAATAGTACCCTGTCAGACCTAGAAAGCTTCGGATTTCTGCCACTGACCTAGGCGGTTTCCAATCCAACACCGCTTCCACCTTGCGAGGGTCCACTCTAATCCCTTCCGCTGACACCACGTGACCCAAGAAAGCCACCTCCCTAAGCCAAAATTCGCACTTACTGAATTTGGCATATAACTGCTTCTCTCTTAATACTTGTAAAACTATACACAAATGCATATCATGCTCCTCCTCCGTCTTCGAATAAACCAATATGTCGTCTATAAACACCACGACAAATTCATCCAGGAACTGCTGATACACCCTATTCATTAAGTCCATGAATGCTGCGGGTGCGTTGGTCAACCCAAATGGCATCACCAGAAACTCGTAATGCCCATATCTTGTACAGAATGCCATCTTGTGCACATCCACCTCCTTCACCTTAAGTTGATGATAACCCGACCTAAGATCTATCTTCGAGAACACCGATGCACCCTTCAGTTGGTCAAACAAGTCATCAATCCAAGGCAACGGATACTTGTTTTTGATCGTTAACTTGTTTAGCTGATGGTAGTCGATACACATCCGCATTGACCCGTCTGATCCTGCTCCTCGGCTCTAAAAGTTGGGGGTGGTGGTGGCGGTGGTATCTCATTCTCAGATCCCTGACCCGACTCTACGGGTTCTGACACGGTCATCCTGCCCCTATCACGTCCACGACGGCCACATCCTCTAGAACTCATTTCTAACTACGGCACTTTAATCTGATTAAGAAATTTTTATGGATTAGTAACTGTTTCACTTGGTTACTCGCGAAGAAATTTTATGAAAAGAGTTTAATAGAGATTCTTTCGAGCAATCAAGTTTTAAGTCCTCTATCCTAATTCACACAGAAAAGCACATCCATTTCCTAATACCTTTCATACCTATTCACTCTTCGGGCATTTCTGTCCGTTTCTACCCCAGGGGTATTTCCGTCATTTTCCTACAGGAGTTTTTTTGTGATAATCTGAAAAAAAAATTTACAAACTTTAGTAAATCAAGACATTTTGTAATTTCTAGAACTGAAGAGTATTTTCGAAAAATTCTCAATCTGAAGGTATGGCAGAATTTTGAAAATCAGGGGTATTTTGGTAATTTTGTCAATCAGGGTAATTTCGTAAATTTCCAAAGTCAGGATATTATTTTGAAATCGAGGTGGTACGGTAATTTTTAGAAACCAAGGGCATTTTCATAATTTTACCACTAGGGGCATTTTGGTAATTTTTCAAGTCGAAAATATTTTGAAAGTTTCCCAGAAATAAATTTTTGCTACTACTTAAAAGAGTACTTTAATGATTTTAAAACTAGAGTTTTCATAAAAACATGGCTAATCCCTTTCGGGTTTTATTTAGTGTGTTTAGCCTATGACCGAGTCCTCTTGGTTAGGGTGAACCGAAGCTACGCACCAGGTAGGATTCCTGCGAAGAGGAGGTGAGTCACGAGGACTGCTTAAGTACCAAGCTCTTCCGGATCCAATCCTAGACATGCGCACCAAGGTTACCACACCCTAACTCGGCGACTTGGTCACAGGTTGGTTTAATTAGGCACTTAGAATCTTATGTCTTTTGTTGGGGTAAACTAGTCCTAGTGTTCATCCACTTATCATACTAACTACGTTCCAAACCTACCCTTCTACAAATAATAATTCACACAGAAGTTAGAGGTACTTACCTGGGCGGATCAGTGCCGGAGACTCGATGCCATGCTTGTTCAAAACCAAAATATTTCAAAAAGGCCTACCAAAAACATTTTGGGCCTTGGGCCCCCACAGCCGAGCTTTGAACTGGGCTCTGATACCAATTTTGTAACACCCCAAACCCGACCCAAACATTACGGCCGAATTCGGTATGTCACAGAGGAAAAGTTTTGAAAACCATTTATTTTGCCGATTTAGTTTTTGAGAAAACATTTATTTTTGATAAAGTATTGTCTTGTTTAAGTTTGATTGAGGTGCTTGAAGAAAACATCATTTAGCTTTGTTGTTAAAATTTCATTAGGGTACCCGATGGCACAAGAAAACATTTACGTTAAGTTCAAGAAAATTTGTGTAATCATTTTAAAATCATTGAGCAGTTAAAACTATTCATCCAAAACATGTAAAATAATCAAACGAAATATTAGGAGGCCTTATTACATTTTGAACAATAAAAACCGAAAATAAGATGAACATAACTCAAGTTTATTTAAACCAAAATTTCACTGCATGGCCACCTCGAGTCCATCCGGCTCCTTATCCGCAAGCTACAAGTCACCTGAAAATGTTAAAGGAAAAAGGTGAGTCATCAAGACCCAATGTGTAACCCTTTTTCCCGGTTTAATGTAACATCATACACAAATCATAATTAATTTAATATGCACAAGTTTAATATGCACCCAACCTAGCCATCCAAATGCCTTTCTCTACCCCGTGTGGTACCAAACCACTGGTGGTGCCAAACCACTGGTGACTTAAAGTCACAATATCCATCAATACTGTGGTGCCAAACCACTAGTGACTTAAAGTCACAAATCAAATGATGGGGCCAACCCATCGTGTGATACCAAATCACTGGCGTCAATCCCATAATGTCATCTGTGGGGCCAACCCACTGTGGTGCTAAGCCACGGGGACGAGACGCTATGAGGTGCCAAACCTCTGGAGGTGCCAAACCTCTGGTGACCGTAGTCACGAAATGTGGTACCAAACCACTGGTGTCCGTCGACACGAATATCACCTCCCCCTCCTCTCATCAACCCACATCAATCAATGATACGCATATAATAGAAATCATGCCAACATGTTTATTATCTAACAACATACACTAAATTTATCATCAGCCACATATTATAAGCCACATATACCAAATATGTCATGCTTCCCAAAAGCATCCTAACAACAAGGACTTACCTGAATCCTTGCTTATACCATGATGGTATTAAATCCAAATCTACACAAATCAGATTTAGCATACACGAACACTTTGCACATTAAATAGTTACAAAGTGTGTATGTACACACCTGTCACCAACGATAGCCCTAAATCCTCAAAGAGACAATCGGCCACACAAGATTCCCTTGCCCTATATTCGGCCATACATGAAAGTTAGTGTCCTTGACCATTCGGCCAAACCAAAATAAACCCAAGGGTTATCACTTGAACCCGAAACCTTACCTACACGCCTTTGGGTACAACTATAGCACACGATTTGCGACTCTGCTTCACTCCCCTATAATCGGCAGTTATCAGTATCACAATAATAGCCTTTCTAATACCAAATAAATGGTTTACTACATCCTTACCACCACTTACCAATATTGCTAACGAATGGAGGCTTCACGTGACTATTTCCAAAATCCCAGAGTACCTAAACAGATTCGGTTCAACACTGATTAGCCACCAACACATTTCGGCTTTCCATTTATCCAAGTCGACAAAGAGAAAGAATATAGGAGAAGAGTTTCGGCACACTTACCTTCCTCTATGACCGATTGGGAAACACTAAAAAGGGATCACCCTTGCTTTGATATTCGGCCAAGCCTTCACAAAATAGGGGGAAGGGGATTCGGCTATAGTTGGTTAAAATAATAAACAAGGTTCGGCTTATGTGAAAAAGAGGAAGAACAGGAAGTGGGATGGGAGTTTCGGCAAAAGGGTTTGAGAAGAGGAAAGAAAAGAGAAGTATGAGGCAGAGTACTTTCGGTTTAGCCAAAATAGAGAAGAGAGTAGAGGGGTGGTAGGAGGTTCGGCCAAGGATCAAAAAGAAGAAAAAGGTAGATGGCAATGGTGTTTCAGTTTTTTGAGAGAGAATGAAAGAAACAAAAGAGATGAAGGCTAGCCGAAATTATCAAGTAAGTGCCTAAAGAAAATTCGGCACACCCCCCTTGCTTAGCCACCAAGCCGTCCACTCCTCTACAACAAGGAGTTCAAAAATTCGGCAACTCCCCAAATCATTCTAGGCCACTCATTTGAAATAATTCAAAATAATTTGAATAAAACAACCTCCTTCTTTTTCTCCTTGCCACCTCTTTAAGATTAATCAAATAAAATCCAACTAAATCTTTATTTATCTAAAAGAATTTGAATTGAGCTCCTCCCCCTCTCTCATGCCATCAAAATAAAGAGCAAAAGAAGGGAACTCTGCGACTCGAACATAAGCTCCCCTTGCTCCCCTTGTGGCGTCATCTCTAGCCCTTAAGTAGCCTCCTTTTTGCCACTTTTCCAAGTCCTTTTTAATGTCAAAAGCTCCCTTATTTAACTTGTAACCCCTATCTACTGAGGCTCCCTAACTTTAAAGCTTACAAATACAAATTTCCTACTATACAAGCCTACTCAAAGTTCAGAATTAAGTCCTACAACACCACGAACAACATTACAGCAATCCAAACATAAGCAAAACAATTCAATCACAAATAACCCCAATTTTAGGATGTTACATTCATTTATTTCACTCAATCACAAAGGTATTATAATGGGATTTACACTTAAGCTCATGATTACCCATTCGATCATTCATAATGCTTACTCATTCCAAACCTTCACCTATCACAAAAAATCGTTCATCTTTACTTGCATCTATACCCACAAAGCCACATGTAATTTCACTTAATTAAGTATTTAGATAACACCTCGGAATAATAATAAATACTCAGTTGTTTCACACACAGCCCATCACTTAATAATTAATAATGTGGTATTGCACACAGCCCACCATTAACACTAAACATGATGGTATCGCACACAGCCCATCGATAACAAATAATAATGTGATATCGCACATAGCCCACCATTGATAATAATTGCGATGGTGTCGCACACAGCCCACCGCTAATAATTAATAAGGTAGCATCGCACACAGCCCACCATTCATTATACAATCACAGATATTTACCCGCATACATTTTCCTATTTCAATGTTCATCCGTGAATTTTCTCACACTCTATCATTTTTAAATAGATTTCTACAATAATCATTCGCATTCACGTAATGTATTAATAAATATAACATATGCAATCAGGATGCATCATTTACACATAAACTCACTGTGGGTTCATCATATACCGAATTCACCTCAATGAATTCTGGGCACATACTTGTACTTCTCATGGTATAACCACATACTTTCTCGTATTCAACATATCTATTGAATCACTTAAAGTGCTAAAGGATACTCTTGAGTCTTATACATATAATATCATATCAACGCCATATCCCCGATATGTTTTTACTTGAAATATCATATCGACGCCATGTCCCTGACATGTTCTTATACGAAATCTCACACTGAGGCCATATTCCAACTATGGTCTTGCACGGGACCTTAATTATCATTGTATTATGATATTTTTCTTCCATTCTATACTTAAGTTCAATTGGAGATTTTCATTTCTTGACATCTCGTCAAAACGTATTGAATATATATTCGTAAAGACAATATACAATTCATTCAACATTGAAATATTAAATACCTCACATAAGATTTCATTATTTGCACACGAACTTACCTCGATACCAAAAAGGGTAAAAAGGAACCTATTTGTCCACGTTTCTCTTTTCTCCTGTTCTAGATCTGAATCTCATTTGCTTTGATCTATAACAATAAAATTTACCCATTTAATCACCACACTAATCAATCAATTTCAAAATTTCTACTTTGACAAAATTACCATTTTACCCTTAAACTTTGCCAAAATTACAATTTTGCCCCTAGGCTCGTATATTGATTTTAATCCAATTTCTTTGTTAATTAAGCCTAACCGATTCATATTCCCTCCTATAGCAATTCAATATTTCAACTATTACACACATTTTACCATCTATTTCACAACCTTTACAAAAAGGTCCTTTTAGATGTTTTTATGGTAACACCTTTCACAAAAGTTGTTCACCTCACAACTAAGATTCATTTCCTTCCATAAAAATGCAGCAAAAAACTTAATTGATCTCATGTAAAAACCCTAGACCCTTAACCTTTTTGCAAAATAGTCCCCTCATTAGCTAGCTTAAACTTTGGGGGTTGCAAGAGTACAAAAATTTTCAAGAAAGGTCACCAAAATCACTTATTTGCAAGGAGGAAATCTTGGCTGAAATTTTGAGTTCTCAACCCCTATATTTGTTGTTCATTTTTGGTGGAGATAAGATGGAGAGAAAAGGTGATATTTCCTTTTCTTTATTTTAAGATAAAAATAATTTTTTTATCACCAAATTTCACCTAACCAAATGACAAAGTCTATTCTTTGTCCCCTATGGCCGGCCATCACTCCACTATGGCCTATTTGCATTTTAAGAACCTCCAATTAATATTCTATGGTTTTTGGGCATCTCCAGCAATTAAAATATAACTTTCGCACTTTATGCGATTTAGTCCTTTTCGCGATTAAGCATGAAATCGCTAAAAGTAAAGTACCAAAATTTTCATGTACCCTTATAATCATGTTATAACTCATAAAATAAAATTAAAATAATTTTCTTCGACCTCGGATTAGGGGTCTCGAGACCACTGTTCTGACTAGCCCCTAAATCAGGCTATCACATAGTGGTTTGGAACTAAACCGAAAACTTACGAACACTTAGAAAATTTTTGCTCAAAACAGGGCCACACGCCCGTGTGGGAAGGTTGTGTTATCACACACGCCCATGTCCCTAGTCCATGTGGATTTTATTTTTCACTTCGAACCTACAGGGGTTTTCACATGACCTGGCACACACCCGTGTCTATAGCCCGTGTCCCTCACACAGCCACAACACGCCCGTGTCTTAGCCCGTGTGTGAAAACCTTGACATTCTTTTTATGAAGTCATCAAATCAATAAAGTCACACGGCCAAGGCACACACCCGTGTCCTTAGGATGTATGGCGAATTAAATTCCTAAAATCAAGTGCAGACTTCACACGGCCTGGACACATGCCCATGTTCTATGGTCGTGTCTTCAAAACGGTTGAGACATACGGACGGGCCTCAGCCCGTATGAATACTACTAGGCATTCTGTTTTGCCAACATAGGGTACAGGGGGGACACACTGCTGGACTACACGCCCATATGGCAGACCGTGTGTCACACACGGTCTAGACACACGTCTGTGTGTCTACCCGTGTGGACAAAATAAGGCTATTTACCAAGCCTTTTTGCCACCTATTCTTGAACCAACATACACAACATCAAAACCACACCAATCCAAATATATGTATATATTCAAGGCACTTAATATAACATAACTAAGTGCTTTACCATCATCAATCATCCAGAACAACATGCAACACATCATCAGTCGACCGTCAATAATAACAGGCCATATCATAATGGCATTGTCATATGCATGCATATATAAAAAGGTTTACATCCAAATAATCTCTAACACCCCGAATTTTGGCCTATTAGATTGTAACTCCCCAAAAATCCCAAAACTTTAAATTTCTGTGCACTAAAGTTGGTATGTATGAGTAGCACTTAGAATATTAATTTTAAGGTATTATCGGGATTATTTGAGGCCTTAGAGATAGGGAAGACCATAGGGAAAAATTTATTTTTCTTGCTTTAGCGGACCCTAGTCTCAGGCATTAGGCCTCTTAAGCAGATTGAGTGAAAATAGGTCACAAATAGGCTTGTGGTCTAGTGGCAAGATGGCGTCACATGGGGAGCTACAAGGTGGCGTGAAGAGGTCCAAGTTCGAGTAGTGGTAAGGTGTTTTTGGAGTGTTTATTTTGCATAGTGGACAGCCAGAGTTGTGTGGAATCTGGACTCTTTTGTTGAAGTGTTTGAATTGGTCTGGTGAGCTGATAGAGGAGGAAAATTCAGATAATATAGAGGGATTATCAGAGAGAAAAGTTAGGAGATGAGGAATGTGGAAGTGATGGTGTCGAATGGGACTTTGGGGGAAGGGAGTTTCGGCTGTTGGCTATAAGAGGAAGGTGCCGAATCCCTTTGTGAGGTTCTTGGAATTTTGTTTTTCTCCCCCTTAACTAAATTCTTCCAATTGCCGAAAAAACAACCCCATCACTCCTTTGTCAAAATTTTGGTTTCCTCACTAGCCGAATTCCCTATACCTTTTCTTCTTAAATTCCTTTTCTTGTTCACCTTTATGTCTAGCCGATCACTTCTCCTCTTCTTCTCCCTAGTGGTGCCGAATTGTCTCTGTCACCATATTAATCTCAAAAGTCGAATTTAAGCCGCAGGATCAACGGAGGATTTCGGTAAGTGCTTAGTTGATCTTTTTAGTGAGTTTTGTTAAAAGTCGAATGGCTATCAAACCCCTCATTGTCGTTAACTTTGTATTAACAAGGGTGAGGTTCAACAATCAAAAGCGCGGTAGGTAAGGATCGTTAGCAAGAGGTAACTGCACTCGTCCCGGTGGTGGTTTCGTAAATGGCCGAATGTGTTATGGCTCATAGGGGTGACTTATGTGGAATATGGGTCACTTGATTTTGACGATATATGTTTGGGTGCAGATCTAGAGGATAATCACAAATAGTAGCTAAGGAAGGGCTACTAGAACGTGTGGCACACGGTAAGGTTACGGTGAGGTTTTGGTTTCTGATAAAGTGCATATTAAGTTATGATTAATCGTTAAGTGATATCGATTGTAGGTTCGTGATTAAGTGGTTTGTAGCACGCGTGGTTACCAGGTGTGTACAAACACTACATACACGATATCGGCGATGCCGAAAAGTCGAAAAGTCGAAAGTGGCTAAATGGGCCCGGTGGGCCCTAAGGCTAAGTTTGATGAGTTTGATTGGTTTTGTATATGAATTGAGTTAGTTAAGCATGTTAGATGATATCGAATTGTTTGGGCCTAATAGGCCATAAGGATGTGATTTGGGCCTAATGGGCCGTAAGGTGTAATTTGAGCTTGATGGGCTTTATGGGGACGTAGACAAGCATACTAGGGTTAATGGACTTTAGGCCTAGTTTGAACTACTCTTAAACCGCATAAGACTCTTTAATAATTAAACATTTTTCATGGACAAGTCGCTAGGTTAAAGCGTGGTAACGGGCATGTGCATGCCTAAGATTGGATCTAGGGAGAGCTTGGTACTTAAGCGGCGCTAGCGGCCCACCTCCTCTTCTCTGGAATCTTACCTAGTGCATAGTGTTTGTTCACTTTAGCCGCAAGGACTTGTTAGTAGGCCAAAGTTCATAACTAAAACCCGAGAGGGACCAAATACCCCTAGATTTGTAAAATTACAGAAATACCCCTAATTTGCAAATTACCAAAATACCCTTAGATTTGTAAAATTACTAAAATACCCCTAATTTGGAAATTACCAAATACCCTTAGATTTGTAAAATTACTAAAATACCCCTGATTTGAAAATACCCAAAATACCCTTAGACTTGCAAAATCACTAAATAGCCGAATTGTATAACTACCAGAATACCCTTGGTTTGCAGAATTACCAAAACATCCCTGATTTATAAATTTTTCGAAGTACCTCTGTTTTGCAAAATTACCTAGATACACATGTAGAGTAGACTTACGGAAATACCCTTGGGTTGTGAAATGACGAAAATACCCCTATGTGATGAGTATGAGTTTTGTGGATGTTACTCATGTGCATGTTGCATTCATATGTTATTCTACTTAAGATGCATACGGGTGGGAATTATGGTACAGAGGAAAATTTGAGGATCGCATAGTCGCTCGACGACCATGGATCCACCGGTGGATTTAAGCCCATTATATGATTAGCAGCTTTGCTGCAACGTTGAGTAGTGCCGCTGTGAGTGCTACCTTTGGTGTGTAGAGGATGGGTGGGTCAATTTAGAAATCCCCAAAGGTGTGTAGGGTTGGAAGGGAAATGGTGTGTAGCAGATTGATTTTTGGGGAGGGTTTTGCATTACCTTGTTTTGCATATGATACGATATGATATGATATGACATGAGGTCATTGTGGGCTAAGGCCAAGACCACCGATTTTGATAGGGCTTAGGCCCAATGTGAATATTTGTATGTTGATTTGATTGCCAAGGGTTGTACACACTGAGTTTCAAATGAGATTTTCATGAAATCATTCTGTGAAATTGTAGACCATAAAAATATAAATAAAATAAATTTCTCAACATCGGATTTGTGGTCCGAAACCACCGTTCCGTTTAGGCCTTATTTTGGGATGTTACATTTCTCCCCCTTAGGGATTTTGTCCCCGAAAATCTTAACAGAATGAGGTTTAATATATTTCTCATAATTTCCAACATCACTAAATAATCTTTTTCAAGACAATATTTTCAGAAACATCTCTAAATTACTAACCGAACAGCTGTTTTTAATGTAATATTAATTGTCTGAAAAAATGAACCATTACTTTACATTCTAGAGAATATACACATTCAAATCTGTTCATTGGTGCGTCACTGAAAAATTATAAATCGATTGTGTTCCAAAGTCGATTATAATAGAGATAAAACATATTCTATACAGATATAAACAGAACAATAGCCAAAAGAAATAGTAGAATCATTTCATATAAGTTCACTGTCAACTCTTATCTCAGACGTAATGGAATTAAATTTCAATAAAAGATAGTGGAATACCAATCATAGATCAATCAAACCGACGATTCTTTACTCAGAAAACAAGCAATCATAATTGTCTCTGAAAAGATACGAAAACATAAAATGCCCAGAAGAGATAGTCGTAAACTGCTCAACTATGACTGTCGTATTTAAACATCTTCACATGTCAAACAACATTCTTCTGACTAATTATGCCCTCACTAATTTCCACATTATTTCTTTCACTAAAGAAAACCAGTTCAGAAAAATTTCAGTTAATACTTCCTTTCAGTATCTTATCTGAATAAGTCAATTTATCAAAGTTAAATTTTTCACTAATTATGGTATTGTATAAACCAAATAATTCTTGAGTCAATATGATATTTTTCTAATTTTGTCCTTCATTTGTCAACCATCCTCAGTCTTTGATCATATCTATAGTTATTCTATAACTGAACTCGTTGATTCGACACTTAAGAACTTAATCAACATGATTCTCATGAATTTCTGTTATAAACACCACATTAGTAAGGGGGTGAGGTCGTATAGCCTCTAACTCGATTCTCACACATATATATACATATGACACATCTTTCATTATCAACATATGTCATTATAACTATACTACCCACTTTGAACAATTTATCATTCATATTTGCCTGACATAAAATTTTCAATTATCTCATTCAAACAAGTGCACTCATTCATACATTCTACAAAATTTGAATAACTTATTTATTACATTCACTAATCAGTTTTTGTCAAGCATTCTACAGTATGTGAAGGTCAGAAAAATATGAATAAGCATATTACTGTATAAACTTTCATTTCACACTTATCACATATACACATTACGAATTCTTATTCATACTTTTCCGAGTTTAACTCATCATAGCTACACTTTATACAAATACTTCAGTATCACTATCAAATGGTCGGATATAGCTCGGTTGGAGAGTACTTCTCTTGGTGGCATGTATAACTAGACTCTCACACTTGCTATGTTAGTCCGAGAACCGACTAAACTATAGCTCTGATACCACTAAATGTAACACCACTTACCCGTATCCTATGCCGGAACTAAGTACGAGGCATTACCAGACTTAACAATATATTTTGTCAATTTAATTAACACATATATAAATGACTTAGTCAAGTCCCTATACATGCCATAACTTAAATCATTTATAAGTAAAGATACCTATAGATAGCTTGAAAGTGTGAAGCAATCTCCGACGACCTCCAACTCGAGCTTGTTTAGTAGGACTCTGAAACATGGGAAAGGAAAGGGGGTAAGCTTAAAGCTTAGTAAGTTCACATGTAAAAATAATAAGCATTAGCAATAAATTTAGCTTGCTACTAAGCTGCCATAACTGTCATAACTAGGAAAGATGTGGCTTGATAACACTATTCGGGTGCTTGATGAGCTGTCATGTACTCCAGACGAATGCCTGAAGTGTGCTATATCTTTACTGCGGGACACTGCATATCACTGGTGGAATATACTAGTATCGGTGGTTCCGAAAGAAAAAGTGACTTGGGATTTCTTCCAGATCGAGTTCCGTAAGAAATATATCAGTCAGAGATTCATCGATCAAAAACGAAAAGAATTTCTAGAACTGAAACAAGGTCGCATGACTATGACTGAGTATGAGCGGAAGTTTGTCAGATTGAGCCGATATGCCCGAGAGTGTGTATCAACTGAAGCCATTATGTACAAAAGATTCGAAGACGGTCTGAATGAAGATATAAAGTTGCTAGTTGGCATACTTGAAATCAAAGAGTTTGTGGTACTTGTCGAATGAGCTTGCAAAGCTAAAGAGCTTGGAAAAGAGAAAAGAAAGGCTGAAATGGAAGCTAGAAACACTCGTAAAATATCATCGAGTAAGACTTTCCATTCTGTATCTAAGAAGTTCAATGATGACTTTGGCCGCTATAAAGCTACTTCAGACATATCTAGACGAGATTGACCTCCTGTGGGTTCCCAGGCTACTTCGATGGCCAGTGTTGGTAATGTTTAGCAGAATTGGGTTGAATGCAAGCATTGTGGTAAATGACATTCTGGGAGTTGTCGATTCCGTGATCAGTCCTACTTTAAATGTGGATCGTCAGATCATTTTATTAGAGAGTGCCCGATATTAGCCGAGCAAAATATGGCTCAGAATGTCAAACCGAGTAATATGTTAGTGCGAGGCAGACCACCTAGACATTTGGGAAATGTAAGTGGCAATCAGAGAGGAACCAAAGACGCTGCAGTTAGATCAGAGGCTCGTGCACCAGCTAGAGCCTATGCTATACGTGCCAGAGAGGATGCTTCTTCCCCAGATGTTATCACTGGTACTTTCATTTTTTATGATACTACTGTGATTGCATTGATTGATCCTGGCTCGACTCATTCATATGTGTGTGAAACTTTAGTATCTAGTAAACTCTTCCTGTTGAGTCTACTGGGTTTCTGATTCGTGTGTCCAACCCCTTTGGTCGATGTGTACTTGTTGACAAAGTGTGTAAAGGTTGCCCGTTGATGATTTGGGATTCATGTTTTCCAGCTGATTTAATGTTGTTGCCTTTCGACAAATTTGATATAACTTTGGGAATGGACTGGTTAACTTTGCACGATGCTGTGGTGAATTGTAAAAGAAAGACCATTGATTTGAGATGTCAGAATGGTGAGATCATCCGGATTGAGTCTAATAACTTGAATGGGTTACCGACAGTAATATCCTCGATGTTAGCTCGTAAGTATGTGAGAAAAGGATGTAAAGCTTACTTGGCCTATGTGTTGGATAATAAAGTGTTTGAAAAGCAGATTGAATCCGTACCAGTTGTGTGTGAATACCCAGATGTGTTCCCTGAAGAATTACCGGGTTTACCACTAGTTCGAGAGATAGAGTTTGGTATTGAATTAGTACCAGGGACGACTCCGATTTCAATAGCTCCGTATCGGATGGCACCTACTGAATTGAAAGAGTTGAAAGCACAGTTGCAAGAGTTGACAGATAGGGGCTTTGCACGACCGAGTTTTTCTCCTTGGGGTGCACCAGTTCTATTTGTGAAAAAAAAGATGGGACTATGCGAATGTGTATTGATTATCGGTAGCTGAATAAGGTGACTATAAAGAATAAATACCCGTTGCCTCGGATTGATGACTTGTTTGACCAATTAAAAGGGGCTTCAGTGTTTTTGAAGATAAATTTGAGATAGGGTTATTATCAGTTGCGAGTCAGAGATTCCGATGTGCCAAAGACTGCATTTTGAACGAGGTACGGACATTTTGAGTTCCTGGTTATGCCTTTTGGACTTACTAATGCACCTGCTGTTTTTATGGATTTGATGAATCGGGTTTTCAGACAGTATTTGGATCGGTTTGTGGTAGTGTTTATAGATGATATCCTGATATACTCCAGAAATGAAACCAACATGTCGAGCATTTGAGATTGGTGTTACAAACTTTGCGAGATCAACAGTTGTATGCAAAGTTTAGTAAGTGTGAGTTCTGGATGAAGGAAGTCACCTTTTTGGGTCATGTTATTTCATTGTCAGGCATTCGGGTTGATCAAAATAAAATATCAGCTATACTTGATTGGAATCCACCAAAGAATGTTTCTGAAATTCGAAGCTTTCTGGGACTTGCTGGAAATTACAGATGATTCGTGAAAGGTTTTTCTATGATAGCTACCCCATTGGCAAAGCTATTACAGAAAGATGTCAAGCTTGAATGGATAGAAAAATGTCAGCAAAGTTTCGATCAACTGAAAGCTCTTTTGACCGAAGCTCTAGTGTTGATTCAGCCTGAATCGGGTAAAGAATTTGTTGTGTATAGTGATGCTTCTTTCAATGGTTTGGATTGCGTTTTAATGCAAGAAGGCAAAGTAGTAGCCTATGCTTCGAGACAGTTGAAGCCTCATGAAAGAAATTACCCGACTTATGATCTGGAGTTAGCAGCCATTGTTTTCGCGTTGAAGATTTGGCGTCATTACTTATTTGGTGAGAAATGTCATGTTTATTCAGATCACAAAAGTCTAAAGTATTTGATGACTCAGAAAGATTTGAACTTGAGACAACACAGATGGTTAGAGCTGTTGAAAGATTATGTATTAGTGATTGACTACCATCCGGGGAAAGCCAACATTGTTGCAGATGCCTTAAGTCAAAAATCATTATTTGCTTTTCGTGCGTTGAACGCACATATGGTTATGTCTGGTGATGGTTCGATCATAGCCGAATTGAAGGCAAGACCGTTGTTTATTCAACAAATTTGTGATGCACAGAAAATTGACAAAGGTACGATTGCTAGACGAGTTCAGTGCGAAAATGATGCATAGTTAGAGTTTCAAATCAATGAAAATGATTGTTTGAACTTCAAAGGCCGAATATGTGTTCCGAGGAATGTGGATTTGATTCAAATGATATTGAATGAGGCTCATAATAGTCGATTGTCGGTACATCCGGGTAGCACGAAAATGTATAATGATTTGAAACAGTTCTATTGGTGGCCTGGTATGAAACGGGATATATCTGAATTTGTCTCGAAGTGCTTAATTTGTCAACAAGTAAAAGCCGAACATTAGGTGCCTTCTGGGTTACTTCAGCCGATCATGATACCTGAATGGAAATGGGATAGAATTACTATGGATTTTGTCTTCGGTTTGCCGATGACACCGAGCAAGAAAGATACAGTTTGGGTTATAGTGGATAGGCTGACCAAATCAGCTCACTTTGTTCCAGTTCGTATGGACTATTCGCTCGATAAACTTGCTGAGTTGTATGTATCTCAAATTGTGAGATTACATGGTGTGCCGAGTTCCATTGTTTCAAATAGAGATCCGAGATTTACATCGCGGTTTTGGAAGAAGTTGCAAGATGCTTTAGGTACTAAACTCCACTTTAGCATAGCCTTCCATCCGCAGACAGACGGTCAGTCTGAACGAACCATTCAGATACTTGAGGACATGTTGAGATGTTACGTCCTTGAGTTTGAAGGTATGTGGGAAAGATACTTACCTTTGATTGAATTTTCTTATAATAACAGTTTTCAATCTAGTGTCAAAATGGCACCTTACGAAGCTTTATACGGCCGCAAGTGTCGTACACCATTGTATTGGACCGAGCTTAGTGAAAATAAGATACACGGGGTTGATTTGATTAAAGAGACTGAACAGAAGGTGGCTATAATCAGAGATAGTTTGAAAGCTGCATCAGATCGCCAAAAGTCCTATGCTGACTTGAAATGTAAAGACATTGAGTTTCTGGTTGGAGATCGGGTATTTTTGAAAGTTTCACCGTGAAAGAAAGTACTCCGATTTGGTCGAAAAGGCAAACTAAGTCCGAGATTCATCGGACCGTATGAGATCATCGAATGTATCGGGCCTGTTGCTTATAGATTGAAGTTGCCTTCTGAATTAGAAAAGATACACAACATATTTCATGTTTCGATGCTCTGTAGATATAGATCGGATCCGTCACATGTGATTTCTCCGTCTGAAATTGAAATCCGATCCGATAGATGTATGAGGAGGAACCGATCCGTATTTTTGCCCGTGAAATGAAAGAGTTAAGAAATAAGAAAATTCCGTTAGTAAAAGTACTATGGAATCGACACGGAGTAGAAGAGGCTATGTGGGAGCCTGAGGATTCAATGAGGCAACAATATCCGACTTTGTTTAACGGTAAGATTTTCGGGGACGAAAATCCCTAAGAGGAGGAGAGTTGTAACAGTCCGAATTTGACCCTAATCGGAACGGTGGTTTCGAGACCACGAATCTGAGTCTGGAAAATTTTTAAATATTATTTTCGGTACTTATTATATGTGAATTAATGTGTGTGAAAGTTTCGTATGAAAATTTGATCGTTTGTGTGCTTAATTTGAAAAAAAGGACTTAATCGCGTAAAGTGCAAAAGTTGCAAACTGTAGTGAAAAGTGCTAAAATGATAATGGCTTTTTAATATGAGGTATTAAAAGGGCAAATAGCCCATTTTTAAGGTGAGTGGGTGGTATATGACAATAGTAACCTTAAGTTATATGTTATAAAATCTTATAATATAAGGTTATATTAGTAAATAAATAAATAACATATTATATGTTAAATAAAACACATGAAAAGCCATTATCATCTTTTTGCTTTTTTAAGGCCGAATATGCTAAGGAAGAAAAGAGAAATACAAGCTTAAATTTCGGCCCTTGTAAGCTTAAATCCAAGGTTAGTTTGATTTTGGTTTTTGATAATTTTTACGTTTTTGTAATCGTTGCTTCGAATACTATCCGACCCATGCTAGAATTTTTTAGATTAGTGTGTATGTGATGTTCGGCCATGATAGAAGCTTATGCTTTGTGATGTTTGATGAATATATGTTAAAGTTATGTTATAGATAAAAATGTTTTGTATTGGAAATTTTGGTGAATTTGAGTATTTTGGGCTAAATTGTAAAAATAAATTTTTGAAGGGTTAAAATGTAAAATAAATGAAATAAATGGACTTGTATAGTCCCAATGAATATTCGGCCCTCAGGTTGTGTAATGAAATTTTGTGTATTTTGTGTTTTGTGCAAATAGGACTAAATTGTAAAAATGTGAAACATTAAGGGTAAAATGGTAATTTGCCTATTTTTGTGTTTTGGGACTAAATTGAGATGAAATGTGCTTGAATGAGCTAAATTTTAATGTGTTTAGATCAAGAATAAAGAAAAACGGATTTGGATCGGGGAAAGGCAAAGGTTATCGAATAGCCGGTCTTCGTTGTCCGTCGATAGTCGAGGTAAGTCTTTAAGCAATTATATGTCGAAAATTATTTACGTAATATAGTAAATGATGAAATCGAAAATTTTGGAAATATATAGGTGGAATTGTCGAATGTGATTAGTATAATATTGAATTGATTTTATTTGATGTAATGTGGTTAAGTTTATCCAAGTTTGATATGTGATATTATGAAATATATGTGTTATATGTGATTTTGGAATTAATAAATGTGCATGGAATGGTTAATTATGTTGATATTCGGGCTTCGAGCCTAGCAGGACTTGTGCCAGTGATTTATATCAGGCTAAATGCCTAGCAGGCCTTGTGCCGGTGATTTATATCAGACTAAATACCTAGCAGGCCTCGTGTCGATGAATTATATCGGGTTTATTGCCTAGCAGGCTAATGCCGGTGTTTAAATCTCGAACCTCTAGTCTAGCAGGCTCAATGCCGGTGTGTATTTTGGGCTTTGATGCCTAGCATGCTTAATGCCGGTGATACATTATAAATAGAGAATTCGGGAATCATACAAGGTGAGACATATTTAGTGCAATAAGCTAAAAGCTCGGGTAAGTATAAGCCTTATATATATTAGTAAGGAATGAGGTAAGTCGGTATATCATCATTTGAGTTAAGTATGAACATTATATATATGAAATTGAGTTTGAATGTATTATTTTGAAGAATCGGCTATAAGTGGCAAGGTTGATGGTGAGAGAGTTTTGGATGTGTTTGTATATGTGTACAAATAAGTATATGTGAACGATATGTATGATATATTCATTTGACTTGGATTATGCGAATACATGTGATATTTATGTGTTTGGATGATGTATATGTCCTTGGAAATAAAGTGCTAATACTTAGGTTAAGGGTAATGATAGCATTCGGCTATGATTAATGTACATATTGAAATATTTATACTCAATGCCATAAACCTAATGATTAAAATGTTTAATTGTTATAGAGAATTTGCTTAAGACTTACTATGCTAGTAAGCTTACTCTGTTTATGTTCAATGTTCTGTTTTATAGATTTTGGTCAAACTACGGGCTCGGGAAATCGTCAGCAAAGTCAACCACACTATCATCTTTTTGGTACTCTTTTAGTTTGGTTTATTTTGGATAAAGGCATGTATAGAATGCATAATGTCTATGTTTGAGTTGAAAACTTTGTCTTTATATGTATTATAGCCATACGAATATGGCTTATATCCTGTGTTAGTTTGGTGTTGAGACGTATGATTTTTAATGATCAAATGGTGTATATGTTTATGTCATTATGATACAAGGGTTGTATGGATTTTATTTAGCTTATATTCGGCTATGGTATATTTGCATATAGTAGGTGTAATTCGGTATTGTGGGAAATGGCATTATGGATTAATATAATGTCTTAATAATGTGTAATTAGCCATGGAATACAAGTGTAACATGTTTGTTATGTTTATGTTCTGTATTCAATTATGTTTGATGAAGACTTACACTCATTTTTGATAAAACGTTAAATGACACATGTAGTTGGTAAATGTAAAACGTTTGGTGTATATATATAAGAGTTTTGGCACGATTAATTGCTTTGAAATGATGAGTATAGGCTGAATAGTTATTTAGATAGCTTGATAATATGATTTTTTGGAAATGATAAAAATGCATGAGTTCATATGATCTTATTAAATTATAATAAATGTCTGTATATGAATCTAACTATTACAAAAATAATGTATATATCGTATAGTTATTTTCAGTGCAACTATGTGCATGCAAACGAATTCATGTGAACATTGATCTGATTGATTATTTGGATCTATCTGAACTTTGGTATGAGCTAGGTACATATAATTGCATATATGTGTCTTTATATATTTGGTCAAGTACGTATGTATTTATATGATGTTTATTGAGTTTGTAAGTTTGGACATCTGCTAATATCTTTTATGCTGGTATATTCGGACCTTTTAAGTGAGTTAGTATAAAATGATAATTGAATCATGTTATTCAATCATATAGATAATAATGGGTTAATTGCTTGAGTATTTCATAAGTAAATAAGGACATAGCAAATGAGGCTTACGGTACTTGCATTATTGTGTAATTTTAATAAAATGTATTTTGCATGTTCAGCTTATGTTTGTCAATGCTTGTGCCATATATGATTTGATTTATGTGGAATAAATATGTTTTATGCATATGTAATTGTTTGCTTATATGTGTATTATTATATAAGTTTGTTTAAATATGATCTAATTGATTGAATAAAAGTAATGATTATCTGGTAATGCCCGTAACCCTAATTCAGCGACGGATACGGGTTAGGGTGTTACACACATAGTAGCCTGCACTTAGTACTACACATGTGACCAAAACCATCACTTACACATAGTGGCCTACACTTAGTACCACACATGTGATCGAAACTATCGGGTACGCATAGTAGCCTGCACTTAGTACTACACATGCGACCTATCCGTCTGGTACACGTAGTAGCCTGACTTAGTGCTACACACGTGACCTAAAACCATCTCATAACTCTCTTGTGCACATAGTAGCCTGCACTTAGTACCACACATGTGACCTAGCTACCTCATTCGTATCTTTTCTATTTCGAAGGCTCAACCGGGAATTCCCACTTTTCAACGTTTTACCAATTCATCCATTAAAATGTCGAGTCAATATCGAACATTATAATTATATTGGAAAATCAATACTAAAGTATTCATAACTAAAATTTCAATTTAACATTCAAACTTGCATCATTAAATGCTTATTAAACATATGAACTTACCTCGATACCAAAACGGCCATTTTACCAACCTTCCCGATTTTCAATTTTTCCTCCCGTTCTAGGTCCAAATCTCATTTTTTGAGGTCTAAAACATCACATTTCACTTATTTAATTAATGTACTATTCAAAATAGTCCTTAACTCAACTTTTGCAAAATTACAAATTTGCCCCTAAACTTTTACATATTTACACTTTTGCCCCAATACTCGAAAATTAAACTTCAGCCCTTATTCTTATGTTTTATTACATGCTGATCATTTTTCTCTTCTATGGTAACATCAAATTCTCACTCTAACATGTACTTATGAACATTAGGTATTTTTATCGATTATGTCGTTTTACTCATTTTCACATAAAGTTGTTTAACATTATTTCAGCCTTCATATTCTATCATAAAACATTAAAATAAACACATTTCACCTATGGGTATTTTTTCAAATATGAACCCTAGGTTAAATTATTGCTAGAATAAGCTAAATCAAGTTACCGGGACTCCAAAAACATAAAGAAAATTAAAAACGGGGCTTGAAATCACTTACTATGGAGCTTGGAAGCTTGAAACAAACCCTAGCTATGGAGAACCCTTTTAATTTCGTCCTAATGAAGAAGATGGACATATTTGGCATTTAAATTTTGTTTTTAATTCATTTAATTCACTAAATTACCAAAATGCCCCTTAAAAAAATCTTTTGAAACATACCCATCCATGTCCATTTTTGTCCACCAACTTAACCAATGGTCTAATATCATTTAAGGACCTCCAATTTAAAATTTCATAACAATTGGACACCTCTAACATGTAGAACTCAACTTTTGCACTTTTTACAATTTAGTCCTTTTGACTAAATTGAGTGCCCAAACGTCAAAATTTTTTACTGAGATTTTCACAAAATCATTCCTTGAAATTGTAGACCATAAAAATGTATATAAAATAAATTTCACAACATTGGATTTGTGGTACCGAAACCACTATTTTGTTTAGGCCTTATTTCGGGATGTTACAAAGGCTTCCGGAGCCTCTTCTCCTTGACCCATAGGCTCGGGTCTACTTTCTACAGGCGCGGTCCCTTGTGCGAGAGTCGGCACATTACTAGTAGCATCATCAGCAGCCGCTCGGTCAGGATCCATTTATTATATAAAAACAAGGTTTAGAATTGTCAGAAGTCACCACACTATCAATATACGTTTATGGAATGTATAGCTAGACTCTTACACACCCTATGATAATTCGAGAACCGACTAAGCCATAGCTCTGATACCACTAAATGTAACACCCCTTACCCGTGTTCAACGTCAGAATCGGGTACGAGGCATTACCAGACTCGTCTTGCTTGAACGTACAACTTTGAATTATAAAATTTCATTCCAACTTAAAGCTTTTCAAACAAATTCAAACCATTCTTACTATGGGCCTTCGAGGCCTTAAACATGCAAACGGAGGGTCTCAGAATCTAACCAGGAACTTTTGTAGTCTTAGAAAACTTTTGCCTAGCAAGGCCACAAGCCCGTGTGAAATTGGACACGCCCGTGCGGGTAGGCCGTGTGGTCACACATGCCGATGTCCCTAGCCCATGTGGAATTTTTATTTCTTTAGAACCTACAGGGATTTTCACACGGTTGGACACACGCCTGTGTCCTTCACACGGCCTAGACACGCCCGTGTCCTCACCCGTGTGTGAAAACCTGGGTATTCTATTTATGACGTCAGTGACCTTATGTAACATACCGATTTAGGGCCTAGTCAGAATAGTGGTGCGAGACTACCAAACTGAGGTACAAGTATGAGTTTTGAGGTTTATGCTATCTTTGCATGTTAGTGTGAAAGTTTCATGAAGCAATTTTGTTAAATTGTGGTTGAATTGTCCAATAGGACTAAATTAAAAAAGTTTCAAAATGAGAGATTCTAGAAGCTATTTGTATGAAATAGCTTTGGGTTCTTGATTAGAGGTCCTTAAATAGTAATTTTCCCAATTTCTAATTTTTGGACAAAAATGGGCATGAGTGGGATAAAATTGGAAAGTTTGACACAGGGGCATTTTGGTCATGTCAAATAAATGATTAAATGGGGGAAAAGATGACAAAATTTCATTCATCTTCTTCTCCAAGCTGCCGAAAATTTCAAGAAGCCATAGTTAGGGTTTTTTCAATTTTTCAAGCTTGCTAGTAAGTGCATCCTAGCCCCGTTTTTTATATTCTTCGTGTTTTTGAAGTCCTTGTAACATGAGTAAGCTATTTTTAGCTATATGTTGAGCTAGGATTGATGTTCAAAAATGTACCCATGCATGACATGCATGTATTTTGATGTTTAATGGAAGATTATGAAAGCTTGATGTAGTAGAAACATCTTTTGCTAAGTGAATTCCATGAAAAATGCATGTAGGGACTTGTTTGTAAAAGTCTTGAGATTGGTCATACATGAGTGATTTAGTGAGAATTGATGATTTGAATCAGCTTAGCATGAAATGCTAGAAAGTTGAATGAAAATCACTTTACGAGCCTTGGGGCAAAAGTGTAAATATGAAAAAGTTTAGGGGCAAAAGGTAATTTTACCAAAGTATGAGATGTGGGTCGGTTTAGTCAATGTGTGTATTGAATGAGTTGATTTATCATTATAGATCAAGAAAGACGAAGCCCGAATCGAAACCGAGGCAAGAGCAAAGTAGTGGACTAAATTACAAGTCTCCATTCTTTTGAGTATCGAGGTAAGTTTACTTATAAATGATGCATTTATGCGAATACATTGTTAATGCTATCTAGTGTGGAGCACGATTGAGAACCTATATGGTTCAAGTTGAATGAATGAGATAATAGTTGTGAATGGATGAATGAATTACAAAGTAGATATGTGGATGTGTAGTGATAATGCTTGATGGTGGGCTAAGTGCGATACCACCTTAATACTTAACAATGATGGGCTGTATGCGATACTATTGTTAAGTATATTATTTAGTGGGCTACGTGTGAAACCACTATAATTACCCTTTTTGGTAGGCTATGTGCGATACTACCCTATTATTATTTTGTGGTGGGCTAATTACGAAACCGAGAAATTTGGCTGTGTGGATGTATTAATGAGAATTCACGATGTGTTGTATTTTGAGTAAATGTGATATTGAGTGCAGGGTGCATGTCAATGAATATGAGTATTTGACTGTTGATGTGGTGGAAATGTGGTAAGGGATAGAAAGAATAAGCATAGTTGTGAATATGAATTATATGTTCGTATAATGTTAATTGTTGTTTAGCTTATACTAGAATGCTTAATTGTTTATGTAAACTTACTAAGCTTAGTGCTAACTCCCTTTCTTTTCCCTTGTCTTATAGAGAAAAAGGGTTGAATAGTGATATGCGGATTAATCGGAAGATCGCCCACACTATCAGCATGCTTTAGTACATTAGACTTAATGTTTTGTATATGGCATGTATAGCGGCTAGACAAGTTAGTGTATTTTGTTGTATTGACCAAGATGTGTTGGCCTTTAGATGGATAATCTATTTTGTATAATGCCATGGTTGATGGCTACTTTATTATATGAAAAGATGTAGTTATTCGTGTAAGATTATGTTTCAACATGAGTTTATTATGGATGTGTTGAATGAGTACATGTTGTATGTGCTAGATAGCTGAAAGGAGCTTGGCAAATAGCTTTGTTCTTATCCATGTGGATAGACACACGGGCGTGTGTTTAGGCCATGTGTGACACACAGCCAGCCCATGGGCATGTGACTTGGTCGTGTGTCCCCAACAGAATGAGGTAGTATAGGCCATAGGCTAGCCACACAGGCGTGCATCTAGACTTTAGGCCCTGCAATTTTTCTAGTGTTCACCACTAGTGAAGAGTATGGGCGTGTGCCCTAACCGTGGGACTTTGGCAGATTGCTTGAGTTTTCACTCACGGGGTAGGGACATGGGCATGTGTGACCCCCACGGCTGTGTTTCATTTCACACGGGTGTGTGGTCCCTGTTTAGATGGAAAAATTTCAAGATCGTAAAAGTTTCCGATATGGTCTCGAGAGTCCTTATGTGTATGAGTGATGCCATGTAATTTGAGAATGAGGTTGTTCTGGTGATTGAAAGAGAGTAGTCACATTGAGCCTAAGTGGTGATCAAGTGGTTTTACTCCGGTAATGCCACGGGCCCGGTTCCGGCGTAGAATATGGGTAAGGGGTGTTACATTTACTGGTATCAGAGCTATGGTTTAGTCAGTTCTAGGGCTACCGTAGCAGGTGTAAGAGTCTAGGTGTAAGAGTCTAGCTATACATGCCATAAGTGTACAATGATAGTGTGGTTGCTTCTGATGATTTTAAACCTTGTTTTATGTAGTAAACGGATCCCAATCAATCGACTACTGATGAAGTAGCTAGTAATGCGCCGGCTCCTACGCAAGGGACCGTGGCTGTTCAAAGTGGACCTGAGGTTTGGGGTCAAGGGGAAGAGGCTCGGAAGGCCATTCTCCAGCTGATGAGTAATTGGTACTCGGATTATGTTCAAGCGAACCCTAATGCTAAACCTCCTCCACCTCCTCCTATACCTCAGCCAATTCCAGTGGCTCCTCAAGGTATTGATGTAGTGAGGATATCGATACCTACGGTGGATAAAATTAGGAAACACGGGACTGAGGAGTTTAGAACTAAGGTAGATGATGACCCTGTGCGGACAGAGTTCTGGCTAGAGAACTCAATGAGAGTATTCGATGAACTCTCTTGTACACCTGAAGAGAGCTTGGAGTGTGCCGTATCTTTGCTGAGGGACTCGGCATACCATTGGTGGAAGTGGTTAACGTCAGTGGTTATGAAAAAGCGGGTGACGTGGGACTTCTTTCTGGAAGAGTTTCGGAAGAAGAATATAAGTCAGCAGTTTACTGATCAGAAGCGGAAGGAATTCCTTGAGTTGAACAAAGGAAGAATGGCAGTAGTGGAATATGAGTGCGAATTCGTTAGGCTTAGCAAGTACGCACAAGAATGTGTGTCCACGGAGACAATTTTGTGTAAAAGGTTCGAGGACGGACTGAATGAGGATATTAAACTCCTGGTTGGTATTTTGGAGTTGAAAGAGTTTGTAGTGTTGGTTGATAGGGCAAGTAAGGCCGAAGAATTGAGTAAAGAAAAGAGAAGGGCTATGAGTGAAGCTCTAGATGTGAGAAAATAGTCGATGGGCAAATCGTATCAAGCCCAATCGAAAAGATCCAAGGAAGTGAATCCTCGGATGATAGCACCAGTTGGATATTCGCATTGAGACTTGGACAACACTCGTACGGGTTTAAGAGTCCAAGCTACCTCGATGGAAAGTGTGGGCAATCCGAAGAACAAACCGGAGTGTCCAAGTTGTGGTAGATATCACACCAGAGAGTGTTGGGGAAACAACTGAAGTTGTTATAAGTGTGGCTCCCCCGACCATTTTATCCGAAATTACCTCGAGATGGATCACAAGGAAGAGAAGCAAGAGATAAGACCCAGATATGTGTCTGTAAGGGGTAGACCACCAAGGAACCCGAGAGGTGGGATTAGTGGTAGAGGCACGTCTAGATACTCTGCTGTGAGACCGGAGAGTCGGGCACCTGTGAGGACGTATGCCATTTGCGCTCGTGAAGAGGCATCATCCCTAGATGTGATAAAGGGTACTTTTTCTCTCTAGGGCACCTTTGTTATTGCCTTAATTGATCCAGGGTCTACTCATACTTATATTTGCATGATACTGGCATCTAGTTTGAGTATGGCCGTTGAGTCTACGGAAATTGTGGTTAAAGTGTCAAACCCGTTAGGTAGATATGTGTTAGTGGACAAGGTGTGTAAGAATTTTCCTTTTTCGATAAAGGGTCATCATTTTCCGGCAAACCTTATGTTGCTGCTGTTTGATGAGTTTGACTTAATTCTTGGCTTGGATTGGTTGACTACCCATAGTGTCTTAGTGAACTGTGGTAGTAAGTTTATTGAATTGAAATTTGAGAATGGAGATGTTATTCGAGTTGAATCAGGTGGGTCAGATAATTTACCGATGATGATTTCATCCTTGTGGCCGAGAAATGTTTGAGAAAAGGGTGTGAGTCCTATCTCGCTGTTGTATTGAATACTTAAGAGTTTGAGGTAAAGTTTGAAACAGTGTAACACCCCTTACCCACGACCGACACCGAAACAAGGTACGAGACATTACCAGTCTTAAACATACACATTCATGCAATACCAAGTCCAGATTTCATATTTCACCCTCATAAGACTTGTTATTTTGATGACCACTTTTACCATTATAATATGGTTACCAACTTATCTATCAAGCACTCATGTCATATTATTAACCATGCATGGCAAACAAACATAATCACATTATAAACATTAAGATATGACATGAATAACTCGGCTTACAAGCCATAATCAATATAAGCCACATCTCATGGCCATATGCATATAACTTAATATAAGCCTACACATTTGGCCAAAGCAAAATAATGCATGTCAATCAACTAAATCCCTATACATGCCACTCACTTGAATTTTCTAATATATATATACTTCATTATTCCAAAGGTAGCGACTTGATAGTGTGATGCTGCCTCCAACGATCTCCAACCCCGAGCTAACCTGAAAACACTAAAGGAAAGGAAGGGAAGGAGTAAGCTTTATAGCTTAGTAAGACCGTATGAAATTAATAATAAAAACAATTTATCCCCTTGTTTCTCAAGGTAATACAACCCAATTTGCATTTTTACTCATATTTCAGTCAAATTTGTTTTCTTGAGTCACAGTCACTAAATTATTTATATCTGGAGCTACAGAATTTCAAATTAAGTTCCACTAATTTTCCTTGAAACTAGACTCATATATCTTCTTACCAAACAATTTTCAGAATTTTTGGTTTGACTAATTAGTACATTTTATTCATTAAATTCTCCCCTGTTACACTGTCCAACGGTTCTGACCTCTCTTCACTAAAAATAAATTATCTCATTGTACATTTTTTATATGTCGTTCCCACTTGTTTCTAATGAAAATAGACTCATTTAAGATTTCAAACATATAAACTATATCTCATAGTTATTTTTTTAAAATGTTTAATGATTTTCCAAAGTTGTAACAGGGGATTCCGAAACTCATTCTGACCTTGTCTCACTAAAATTCAAATATTTCAGAATATAAAATTCCTTTTCTTACATTGTTTCTTTCATATGAGAATAGACACAATAAGATTTAATTCTATATCTTATTAACTTTATAATTCCATTTTTCCTATTTTTGGTGATTTTTCAAATTTACTTAACTGTTGTTGTCTAAACTGTTTTAATGCTAATTTCACTCTTTCATGTTTTCTTTGCATTCACTTCTATTTAAACATACATAACACCAAAGACTTAAGCTTGTAATTAGCATAACAATGATTTCATGAGTATCACTAACATTTTATGTTTTCACAAATATCCAAAGCATCATAAAACAAATATACTAAACATCTCAATTTGATATGGCTCAAAAGCCTAATACATGATTCTCAACCAAATACATACATCATCAACATAATTACTTATTCCTAAGATTCACTTAAGGTCACTTTTATGATGATAATAACTCATAATATCATAAGACCAACACTTATAAAATTTATGTACATACCTGTACCATTTGTACATATAATTTCATGCTTACATGCATACCTGCACATTACTTATATATTACATGCTTTCTCATCTTATGTATCATCAATTTACCAGTTGAACCATTTTGAATACTAAAGGATACACAGAAACCTTGCACATAAGTGCCACACTAATATGTAGCCGAAGCTAGGACTTTTATGTAGCCGGAGCTACCACTGAAATGTAGCCGGAGCTACCACTAATATGTAGCCGGAGCTACCACTGATATGTAGCTAGAGCTACCACTGATATGTAGCCAAAGCTACCACTTATCACTAAAGTATTCCTAAGGTTCAACTGAGATTTCACTTATTTGTTTAGTATCACATATACATACAATTTCATTTCTCAAATCAATACACATTTCACATACTAATTTTGCAACTATCAAATATTCGTAATGACAATCATAATATCACATGTATAACAATTTAACAATACATAAATTTATTTAAACATAATAGTGCATTATTTACATACAAGTGTTATTTACACTTGACATCACTTTCTCATATACAATATCATCAACATAAACTTTAATACAATCATGGCAAGATGGATTCTCAAGTATAATAACAATGACATCAATATCATGCTCATTTAATCACACAGACTTACCTCAAATGCCGAAACGACTAATTTTCCCGACTTAGCCCATGACTTTTCAAATTAACACTCATTTAATACATTTTATCAACACACTAATCAATTCAATTCACATATCAAATTTTGGAAAATTTACAATTTTGCCCCTAACTTTTCAAAAATTACACTTTTACCTCTGAACTCGTAAAATAATTTTTATTCAACTTTCTTATGTTTCATTACATGCTGAACATTTTTCTCTTCTATGGCAACTTAAAATTCTCACTAATTCACACACTTATGACCAATTTATAACTTTTACAATTTAACCCCTTTTATACGATTTCATCAAAAATCATCTAATAAAACTCATTTCTCTAATCATAGACATGCATAATCTACCATAATTCATCAAAATACACAATTATTCAACATGGGTAAATTTTTAAAATTAAACTCTAGCTCAAAATAATGGTAGAAATAGCTAAACCAAGTTACCGGGATTTCAAAAATACGATGAACATTAAAAATGGGCTCAGAAACACTTACTATGAAGCTTAAAAAAAACTTGAAACCCTTAGCCATGGAGTCAAGCAAATTTTGATAGCCCTCTTGAAGATGAGCATATTTGTTTTTCTTATTTTGTCTTTTTATTCATTTAAAACACTAAATGACTAAAATACCCTTAAGGCTTTCCTTTCAATTTTTCCCAATTCATGCCCATTTTTGTCCATCAAGTTATCCAATGGTCTAATTACCTTTTAAGGACCTCCAATTTAAAACTCATAGCAATTTGACACCTCTAATATATAGAACTTAACTTTTGCACTTTTTATAATTTAGTCCTTTTGACTAAATTGAGTGCTTAAACGTCGAAATTTTTGAACAAAATTTTTACGCTATCTTTTCGTAAAATTGTAGACCATAAAAATATAGTAAAAATAAAATTTTCCTCGTCAGATTTTTGGTCTCGAAACCACCATTCTGACTAGACCCAAATTTAGGCTGTTACAAACAGTGCCGGTGGTATGTGAGAATCAGGATGTATTCCCAGAAGAGTTACCCGGATTACCTCCAGTGAGAGAGGTCAAGTTTGGGATTGATTTAGTTTTGGGAATGGCACCTATTTCGATTGCTCCGTATAGGATGTCACCTTTAGAGTTGAAAGAACTGAAGGATCAATTGCAAGAGTTAACAAATAAGGGTTTTGCAAGACCGAGCTACTCACCGTGGGGTGCTCCGGTACTGTTTGTGAAGAAGAAAGATGGGTCGATGAGATTGTGTATAGACTATAGGCAACTCAACAAAGTGACGGTAAAGAATAAGTATCCTTTACCAAGGATAGATGATCTATTTGATCAACTGAAGGGAGCTACAGTGTTCTCCAAGGGAGACGTAAGGTCTGGATATTATCAGTTGAGAGTGAAAGAGCAAGATGTGTTGAAAATTGCATTTCGAACAAGGTATGGCCATTATGAGTTTTTGGTTTTGGTTTAACGAATGCACCTGCAATTTTTATGGATTTGATGAATCGTGTCTTCCGGCCGTATTTGGACAAGTTTGTAGTTGTCTTCATTGGTGACATATTGATCTATTCTCGGGATGAAAGTGGTCATGCTAAACGTTTGAGAATTGTCTTGCAGACTTTAAGAGATAAGCAATTGTATGCTAAATTTAGCAAAAGTGAGTTTTGGCTCCGAGAGGTTGGATTCCTAGGACACATTGTGTCGGGTGATGGTATTAGAGTTGACCCGAGTAAGATATCGACTATTGTGGATTGGAAACCGCCGAGGAACATGTCGAAAGTCAGAAACTTTTTGGGTTTGGCTGGATATTACAGACGTTTTGTAAAGGGGTTCACTTGTCAACAGAGTTTTGAGAGATTGAAAGCATTGTTGACTGAGGCGCCGATTTGATTCAACCAGAATTGGGGAAAGAGTTTGTGGTTTACAGTGATGCGTCGTTTAATGGTCTGGGTTGTATGTTGATGCAAGATGGTCAGGTAGTTGCTTACGCCTCGAGACAGCTTAAGTCGCATGAGAAGAATTATCCGACTCATGATTTGGAGTTGGTTGCGATTATTTTCGCATTAAAGATTTGGCGACATTGCTTATATTGTGAGAAGTGTCGAATCTTTACCGACCATAAGAGTTTGAAGTATTTGATGGATCAAAAGGATTTGAATTTGAGACAAAGACGGTGGCTTGAGTTATTGAAAGACTATGAGTTAGTCATTGATTACCATCCGAGAAAAGCGAATGTGGTTGCTGATGCCCTGAGTAGGAAATCCTTGTATGCTCTAAGAGTTATGAGCACGAGTTTATCATTGTTTGATGATGGTGCTATTTTGGCAAAGTTGAGAGCTAAGCCACTATTTCTTCAACAAATATGTGAGGCTCAGAGAAATGACAGTTAGATTCAAGCTAAGAGAGCTAAGTGTGGATCGGAAAGTGATTCGAATTTCCGAGTGGGCTCGAATGGTTGTTTGTTGTACCATGATAGAATCTATGTTTCTAGAGATGTCAAGTTGATCCGAAAGGTTTTGCTTGAGGCACATAATGATTATTTGTCAGTACATCTGGGCAGTACAAAAATTTACAATGACTTGAGGAAGTTTTATTTGTTGGCCTGGTATGAAAAGAGATATTTCTGAGTTTGTGAAAAAGGGTCTAATTTGTCAACAGGTGAAAGCTGAGCATCAAGTGCCTTCGGGATTACTTCAGCCAGTGATGGTTCCCGAATGGAAGTGGGATCCGGTTACCATGGATTTTGTGACGGGTTTGGCTATGACTCCGAAAAAGAAAGATGTTGTATGGGTTGTTGTGGATCGACTGATGAAGGCGACTCTTTTTATTCCGGTGTGTGTTGATTATTCACTGGATAAGTTAGCCGAATTGTATGTTGGAGAGATAGTGGGATTACATGGTGTGCCTGTGTCTATAATATCAGATAGAGATCCGAGGTTTACTTCGAGTTTTTGGAAGAGGTTGCAAGAGGCCTTGGGTACAAAGTTAAATTTCAATATTGCATCCCATCCGTAAACTGATGGTCAGTCTACAAGAGTAATTCAGATTCTTGAGGATATGCTCCGATGTTGTGTGTTAGAGTTCGAAGGTAGTTGGGAGAGATATCTACCTTTGGTCGGGTTTGCCTACAACAACAGCTATCAGTTGAGTACACGGATGGCACCGTATGAAGCTTTGCATGGTCGTAAGTGTCAGACTCCCTTGTATTGGACTGAACTTAATGAGAATCAAATTCATGGGGTCGATCTAGTAAAAGAGACCGAGGGGAAAGTGAAAGTGATCCGTAATAGTCTGAAAGCTGCTTCAGACTGACAGAAGTCCTATGCAGATTTGAAAAGAAAAGAAATTGAGATTGAAGTGGGCGACAAAGTGTTTTTAAAAGTGTCCCCGTGGAAGAAAATCATGAGATTTGGATGAAAAGGGAAATTGAGTCCACGATTCATAGGGCCGTATGAGATTACAGATAGAGTTGGGCCAGTAGCATACCGGTTAGCATTGCCGGTGGAATTGGAAAAGATTCATAATGTGTTCCACGTGCGAATGTTGCGATGATATCGCTCCGATCCTTTGCATGTGATTCCTTCAATGGAAATTGAGATAAAATCAGATATGTCTTATAAAGAGGAGCCGGTTAAATTCTTGGCTCGAGAAGTGAAATAGTTGAGGAATAACAACATAGCCCTAGTAAAAGTGTTATGGCAGAAACATGGTGTGGAAGAGGCTACGTGGGAACCGGAAGAAACCATGAGAGAGCAACATCCAAACCTTTTTACTGGCAAGATTTTTGAGGGCGAAAAATCTCTAAAGAGGGGAGAGTTCTAACATCCCGATTTAGGGCCTAGTCGGAATAATGGTGCAAGACCACAAAATTGAGGTACAAGTATGAGTTTTGAGGTTTATGCTATGTTTGTGTAAGAGTATGCCCAAAGATCAATCATGAGATGGTTGTAATAACATACTTAATTTACCATGTTTATTAATATAAAGCGTTGTCATTATTATTTCAATTTTTCTTTCTGTGTGTATAGATAAACTGTTTTATAATAATGTCCTGAGAATAATATGATTATTCTTAAAAGATCCCTAGTCGAGTATTATTGTTGACTAGGACAACAATAATGCATTAAAACTAACATGTAGTTGATTGATGATAAAGAGTTGTCATTGATATGGAGTGTCAAAATCAATGCATGAATATGTGTGTTAGAGAACAACATATTGGATTGACCCCCTATGAGTATGTTTCTTGGATTATTATGTAATTGTCACAACATTACTCATAGTGATTAATATGTACATGATCCTCAGACTTGAGATCATTATTATCCCAGCATCGTGAGTTGTATATTTTGATGCAGTCAAACGTACACCGTAACAGGTTGTTCTATAAAGGCTGATGTTGGATATACCACAATCTATGTAGAGGGATATGGTTGATCAATAAAGGATAAGTCCCTCCTACATAATAGGAGTAATATCTTAGGCCACTTGATTGAGTGAGACTAGAAATGCATGGCCATGCTCAAATAAGTTGATATGAGATGTCATACTAATTTGTATATCATAGTCTACTCAAGATATCAAGAAACATGGGATGGACTATGCAAGTGTGACTATCCCATGACTTGTATCCGTTCCAGAGATAAAGGACTTAAGGATTAATGCATGAAAGGTTAATCATAAAAGGTTATGTCGAATCATGACTTCTTGTAACTTAGGTAGCAATGATGCATTGCTAGATGCCACTCATTGTTTGTGACAATAGAATCGTTCTAGTATTACTGCTAACGTTGCAAGAACCTACACGGTCACACCCTATGGTTCAAATGAACGGAATAAAATATAGTTGGTATTGTGTTTGGTTGTCACATGAATTAAATTAATTAAAGAATTAATTTAACTGGGCAATCAAATATTGAACATATTATATGTACAAGGATGTTGTACACATAATGATAACATAGTTTTATTAATATATGAATTTGATTCATATATAAATTTAAATAAATATAGTTTACCAAAATCCTTATTATAATTAATGTAATTATAATTTTCAGATACAATTAATGTAATTATAATTTTTGGTTAAAAACATTATTGTATTTATTTAATCTTATAATACATTCAAGAGATACCAATTATAAAAAGCCCAATTAAAAGGACACTCATTATAAAAGGTAATAAAATGAGACAAAGCTGAAGATGAAAAACCCTAAGTGATTGCTTGTTAGGTCTTGCAGTCGTCAAGCAAATAAACCTCCAAAACAGTTTTGGAGATTTCTTCCGTTCATAGTCAAACCGGGTGGATTACGTAGAGGCAGACATCGGAAAAGGTTGTGGCTTGATTCGACAATAGATAAAAACTCTTGTTGCCAAGGCGTCGCTGTCTACTCAGATTGAAGTTTGGTTAATTGCGAAACCTTTATTTCACCCTGATTCGTTCCTTACACATGGATTCATGGTTTGGATCACCGGATCTAATTTTATTTTGCTGCGCCATGGGGTACCGGCGTTCCAACAGTGGTATCAGAGCCACTTGTGTGATACGAACTCGGGTTTAAATACTTGGGTGATGCAATTGTATGAGATGCATGTTTTGATCTTATTGTATTTTCGATTGTTTAAATCGTTTAAGCATAACCTAATAACTGTTCCTTTTGGTAATTGATTAAATGTTAATCATGGTGTTGTGGCCTATTCGATTTTATGTTATTACTGTTAACTATTAACAAATCTGTAATAATGCGACGGTGGTATTTATAGTTTCCAGTAAGAGTTAACTGGCTAGTGGAACAAGGGTTGTTCCGATATGAAACCTCAAGGATTAAATTCCTAAAAACATGATTCTGTTGATAAAAGTTATCAAATCGTGAGGTTTCATTTGACTGGGTATGCTGTTCGTACTGCGGGCCTTCGGCCCGCTTCCTCCGACCACCTCAGACCCCATCTTCTTATTATGGTAAGTTTTGTTAATAAAAGAAATTTATAAACTTGATGGGCCACAAAAGTTTGAAAGGATATTTTATAATTCACCTTAGCAAAAAAAAAACATTGAATTATGTATGCAATTTTTGACATGCACGGTGTTTGAAATGCATAGTTATAGCCCAATGACCCATTCGATAAAAGGTTGTATTTTTTTTTATAAATACAGCCTGCGTGTCGTGCCTTACTACTATTCTCTTGTATTTCTCTTCTCATCTTATTCCCTCGTATGTAAAACGAGTTTCTGCATATTGTAATTTGCAAGAGTTGCTGTGGGCCAAACAAGAAGCAAGGTGGGACAATTATTGTGGATTGATAGCTTGTGAAATGGCTTACACCTTTAGGTTTCTTTTTGGTTTTCCCATTGTCTTGGGTTGAACCACCTTAGTTTATGGGCTATAACTATTGCATTTATTTATTGCTTTATTTATTCATGTATGAGATGCTATGGATGTCTAAAGCATGCCAATTATATATATATATATAATTGAAACTTGATGATAATAAACCCTATTAATTGATGAGATCGATTAGAAGACCAAATGGGCTAAAGTAGACCATAATTGGTGAGATGCAACAACCTTAATAAAATCACTCTATTAAAATATTAAGTCAACATGGCCTTTCAATTTTGCCCTCGTTAAGGCCTCGATCAATACTATGTAGGTTCTGCCAAAGCGAAGTACTAGTATTTATCTTGGTTAAACGCGAAGAATAAACAAGTGATATTCGCTGGTCAAAAATTGGTTAATGACTTAACTAGGTTACTCTAATAGGATTAGAAACCTAGAGGCAAGGAAATTGGATAAATCATAAGATGATTAGAACAAGAGTTGTTCACCAAATATTAGGAGTTACATATGATGTAATTAGCAAATGTTGCTTACCTAAATAACCATAATCTTAAGAGTAAAGCCAAAGCTGACTTAAGAGGTGGTGCGATATGGATCCTTAACCTACTAGAAATACTTTTGAGAAAGTTTTTCCGAAATTAATATACGAGTGTTATTAATTTTGAAATAAAATAGTGGGAATATCATTTAATAAAGTCTTTTTAATGATTGATATAAAATTGGTAAATTTACTCACATGCATATTTAATTGTTGTAGATATATTATGGCTGCAAACACTAGCACACTCTCATTGCGATCGGTCCTTGAGAAGGACAAATTGAATGGTTTGAATTTTCTTGATTGGTTCCGCAACTTGAGGATTGTCCTTAAACAAGAACAGAAATTATATGTCATTGAACAACCACTTCCTAATGAACCACCCGCTAATGCCTCGAGGACTGATAGAGATGCTTACAAAAAGTATCTCAATGACATGATAGATGTTGGATGTCTTATGCTTGCCACTATGAATCCTGAACTTCAGAAGCAACATGAGGACATGGTTGCTTATGATATGATCGAGCACCTGAAAGAACTTTATCAGGGGCAAGCACGAAAAGAGAGGTTTGATATCTCTAAGGCCCTATTCCAATGTAAGTTGGCTTAAGGAAGCCCAGTAGGACTTCATGTCCTTAAGATGATTGGCTATATTGAAAGCCTGTCTAAGCTTGGGTTTCCATTGAGCCAAGAGTTGGCCACTGATGTTATTTTACAATCGTTGCCGGATAGCTACAGCCAGTTTGTCCTCAATTTCAATATGAATGAAATTGACAAGACTCTACCACAATTGCTCAGTATGTTATGAACTGCTGAAGGCAACTTGAAAAAGGTTGGACCCAAGCCCATACTGATGGTCCGTAATAACAAGGGCAAGGGAAAGGCCAAAGTTCAAACAAAGCCCAAGGGCAAAGGTAAGCCCAAATTTGGAAAGGGAAAGGCTGCACTGAAACCTAAAGGTGGGGTGTCTAAGGAAGGAAACTGTTTTCATTGTGGTGTGACTGGACATTGGAAATGGAACTGCCCTGTCTATCTTGAAGAAGTCAAGAAGGCTAAAGCAAGCAGAATGTCTGCTTTAGGTATTTATGTTATTAATAATAATTTATCAACTACTACTTCTTGGGTATTAGATACTGGTTGTGGTTCTCATATTTGTACTTCTGTACAGGGACTACAAAGGAGTAGGACTTTGGCTAGAGGAGATGTGGACCTACGAGTTGGAAATGGAGCAAAAGTTGCTGCATTAGCTGTGGGAACATATACTTTATCTTTGCCTAGTGGACTTGCTTTATGTTTAGAGGATTGTTATTTTGTGCCCAGTTTGACTAAAAACATTATTTCAATTTCTTGTTTAGACAAAATTGGTTTTGAGATAATTATTCAGAATAATTGTTGTTCATTTTATCTCAATAATGTTTTCTATGGTTCGGCACAAATGATTAATGGCCTCTATATTTTAGATCAAACGAATCCCATTTACAACATAAATACTAAAAGATCTAAAATAAATGACTCAAATCAAACTTATCTTTGGCATTGTCGTTTGGGCCACATAAGTGAGAAACGCATATCCAAACTCCATAAAGATGGTCTCTTGAATTCATTTGTTTTCGAACAATTTGAAGTATGTGAAGCTTGCTTATTAGGAAAAATGACTAAATATCCTTTTACTGGTAAAAGTGAACGAGCTAGTGATTTATTGGACCTAATACATTCTGATGGATGTGGACCAATAAATACACAGGCCAGAGGTGGATTTCACTACTTCATTACTTTTACTGATGATTTCAGTAGATATGGATATGTTTATCTCATGCGCCATAAGTCTAAGTCCCTTGAAAAGTTCAAGGAATTCAAAAATGAAATACAAAATCAACTAGGAAAAGCTATCAAGTCACTTCGATCTGATCGAGGTGGAGAGTATTTGAGCCTAGAGTTTGATGATCTTTTGAAAGAATGTGGGATTGTCTCACAACTTACTCCTCCTGGTACTCCTTAATGGAATGGAGTATCTGAGAGAAGAAATCGAACTTTATTAGACATGGTTATCCATGATGAGTCATGCTGATCTACCGACTTCCTTTTGGGGACATGCACTTGAGACAGCTGCTTTCACACTAAATCGTGTTCCATCTAAATCGGTTCAAAAGACGCCATATGAGATGTGGACTGGGAAACGTCCTATTATGTCTTTTATGAAAATTTGGGGCTGTGAAGCTTATGTTAAACGTCAGACGTCTGTGAAGCTTATGTTAAACGTCAGACGTCTACTAAGCTTGAACCCAGATCTGAAAGGTGTGTTTTTGTGGGGTATCCAAAAGGAACCAAAGGATATTATTTCTTTAATCCCACTGAGAACAAAACGTTTGTTGCTCGGACTGGTGTCTTCCTAGAGAGAGAATTTACTTCTAGAAAAGGAAGTGGGAGAAAGATTGAACTTGAAGAAATTCGAGAGTCACAAGATACCACTGAACCAGAGATTGAACAACAACAAATTCCACAAGAAATTGAGGAACAAACAACTGCTGTAGAAACACAACCACCGTGCATATCTTTAAGAGAACGCCTGCACCTGAGAGATATGGATTTCTTATTACAACGCATGGTGACGTTCTTCTTATAGATCAAGATGAGCCTAGGACTTGTCAAGAAGCGGTGATGTAACACCCTGGTTCTAGGGGTTATGCATTTAGTGTATAACTCGGGTGTTGGCACACTTCAGTGTTTGGTTGGGTGAGTTTTAGGGGTCCTGAGAACCCTAGGTGGTGGTGGAATGCTTTAGAAAATTTTTAGTTTTAGGGGTTCAAAGGGGAGCTTGGATAGAGGGGGCCTTAAGAGAATTATTTGGGAGGTTAAGACACAGAATTGGCTTTGGCAGAGTGGCAAGGAGGCGCCACATAAGGCATGGAGAAGTGACGCCTCAGGGAGCAGAAGGGGGCCAGTGTTCGAGCTGCAAGAGCAGCATTTTGCCTTTGTTTTTGCGTCATGAGCAAGGGGGAAGAGTTGGTTCCGGTTTTGGCACCTTAAAAGAAGGATTTGACTTGTTCAAATCATTTTAAATGGGTGGCTAGGAGGAAAGATGAGTTGGCTTAAGTTTGAAATGGTTTGAAGGGTTGGTGTGGAGTGTTTTTAGGAGGGAATCAAGGAGTTGAGTTGGGGGATAAGGTGTTGGACGGCCAAGGGGTTTCTTGTTTGACTTTTTCAACCATGATGGTTAGGGGGGAGTGGCCGAATTCTATAAAAGGGGGGTGTGCTCTTCCTTTGCCGAATTTTAGCTTTCATTCTAAGCCTTCACTCTTTTTCTTCTCTAAAAACACCTCTTTTCCTTCATCAAATTCACCTTAGCCGAAACTTTAAGTCACCTATTCTTCCATTTTTCTTCTTCAACTATTCTCAATTCAACCATCTTTTAAAGTTGAAGAGCCTTTCTCCTTTTATGTTGTGTTAGCCGAACCTCTTTTTGAGCCTTACCCTTATTTCTCCTTTGTATTCTTTTCTAGAGCCTTGATTCTCAAAGGTTGCCTTCAAGCCGAATTGGGAGTAGTAAGGTGGTAAGGTTCCTTTCTTGTTATCGGTTTTCTCTTCTTTTCGTGGTTGACCGAAATCATGTAGCTAATCATGTGTTCTTTTGATTGGCCGAATCATGGAGGGCTAGGTGGAGGGTCTTTTGCTTTTAGCTAGCGTTAAAAGTGCTAAGGGGCTCTCGGGATTCGATTTACCAAGGATTTTCGACAAGGTTCTTAATCAAGTATCGTTCTCAGGATTTGATCGATTGTGCTAGTATAAGGTGCGTAATCATCGCACCATTTTCCTTCAATTAATTGCTTGCTAATGCTTATGTTGGATAATCGGATATTGGGTGAGTAAGTTGGTGGTATTATGATTTTGTGTTATATATATATATATTTGGTATGGTAATGTTATGAGCTGTATGCTTATTTATATGATGACTTAACATGTGGCATTTACATACTTGCATGGGATTTGGATTGGATGGAGGAAGGAAGGGTGTACACACAATGTACGTGGTCTAATGTTAGCTCAGGCTACATTAGCGCTTGATGGTTAGCTTTGTGCTACCTCAAGGGAGGTGTGGCTCGGTGCCCATCTCGGCGGTTGATGGCTATGTGCATCACCGTAGACGGAGCATGTTGTTGGGATCACTTTGGTTGATCGGTGGCTCAGCCACGGCCTTGAGCAGCGAGCTTGCCAAGGTAAGGTTTATGGATCACGATGTGATCAGTGGTGGTTTATCCACGGCCTTAGGCAGGGAGTCTGCTAAGGTTGGTGTCACGGTTGGATATTAGGTTGGGCTGAAATGCATTCTTGCATGATTTGTTTCGATGGCTGTGTGGGTATGGGCCAAGCCCATACGTGTGGAAATCTGTGTTGTGATTATGCACTGAGTCAGTGGACTTACCCCTTTTTCCTTAACCATTTCAGGTGATGCGTAGAATTGGACTGGGATCGGAGAGGACTCATGGTGGCCCATGCAGAAAGAAGAGTTTAAATATTTTAAGCTTATTTATATTAAGTATTTGGGTAAATATTGATGTAATAAGGGCCTTTTGATCCTTATTTATTTTGGGAACTATTTTATTATTATTTTAAATTATGGTTGGCTTATATTAAATTTCTAAGTGAAAACGAATTTATTCTAACAACTTAATTATTCAAATTGGTTTTATATATTCACCAAAGTTTGATTTAGACATTTTACAACACTTAAGAATTAATTATGATTTCGAAAGAACCTGGTTTCAAAAGAAAATTAATTTTCATGTTTTATTCTAAAGTCAAAAATATTTCCAACTGCCTTTCCGCAGTGACATAACCAGATTCGGTCGTAGTGAATGGGCCGGGTTTGGGGATGTTACAAATTTAATTTTCATGTTTTATTCTAAAGTCAAAAATATTTCCAACTGCCTTTCCGCAGTGACATAACCAGATTCGGTCGTAGTGAATGGGCCGGGTTTGGGGATGTTACAGGTGACAAGCCCAGACTCTGAGAAATGGCTTGAGGCCATGAGATCTGAGATGGATTCCATGTATGAAAACCAAGTATGGACTTTGATTGACCCACCCGAAGGGGTTAAACCTATAGGGTGCAAATAGGTTTTCAAAAAAAAAATAGACATGGATGGTAATGTACAAACATACAAAGGGTGATTAGTCGCTAAAGGTTTTTGCCAAATTCATGGTGTTGACTATGATGAAACCTTTTCTCCTGTAGCTATGTTTAAATCCATCAGGATCTTGCTCTCCATAGCTACATTTCATGATTATGAAATCTGGCAGATGGACGTCAAAACAGCTTTCCTTAACGGGAAACTTGAAGAGGATGTGTATATGACACAACCTGAAGGTTTTGTAAATCCAAAGGATGCTAGAAAGATATGTAAGCTACAAAGATCCATTTATGGATTAAAGCAAGCTTCTCAAAGTTGGAATCTTCATTTTAACGATGCAATCAAAGAGTTTGGTTTTATCAAAATTGAAGATGAACCATGTCTTTACAAGAAAGTTAGTGGGAGCACTATCACATTCTTGGTACTATATGTGGATGACATACTTATCATGGGAAATGACATACCTACCTTGCAGTCTATTAAGACTTGGTTAAAAAGTTATTTTTCTATGAAGGACTTGGGCGAAGCCACTTATATCTTAGGAGTCAAGATCTATAGAGATAGATCAAGACAACTACTAGGTCTAAGCCAAAGTACATACATAGATAAAGTACTAAAAAGGTTCAGTATGGAAGAATCTAAAAGAGGATTCCTACCTATGAGACATGGTATTTCACTCTCGAAGGAAATGTGTCCTTCAACTCTACAAGAGAGAGAACGTATGAGTAAAATTCCATATGCTTCTGCTATTGGATCTATCATGTATGCTATGTTATGTACCCGTCCAGATGTCTCGTATGCCTTAAGTATGATGAGCAGGTATCAAGTAGATCCCAGTGAATGTCACTGGACCACAGTCAAGAGTATCCTTAAGTACTTAAGAAGAACTAAGGATACATTCCTATTATATGGAGGTGAGAAAGAGTTAAGTGTAAAAGGTTACATTGATGCCAGCTTCCAAACCGACAAGGATGATTCTCGATCGCAATCAGGTTTTGTGTTTTGCCTTAATGGTGGTGCTGTGAGCTGGAAGAGTTCAAAGCAAAGTACAGTAGCTGATTCTACAACAGAGGCTGAGTATATTGCAGCCAGTGAGGCAGCAAAGGAAGCAGTTTGGATCAAGAAGTTCATTACTGGCCTAGGGGTTGTGCCTGGCATATCAGATGCTATAGAACTCCGATGTGATAACAATGGAGCTATTGCACAAGCTAAAGAACCCAGATCTCACCAGCGATCCAAACATATACTTAGATGCTATCATCTTATTCGAGAGATTATCGATCAAGGAGATGTAGAGATATGCAGAGTACCTTCAGATGATAACATTGCTGATCCCCTGACCAAGCCTCTGACACAGCAGAAGCATGATCGTCACACTAAGTCACTTGGTATTAGATATATGAGTGATTGGTCTTAGTGCTAGTGGGAGATTGTAAGAGTATGCCCAAAGATCAATCATGAGATGGTTGTAATAATATACTTAATTTATCATGTTTATTAATATAAAGCGTTGTCATTATTATTTCAGTTTTTCTTTCTGTGTGTATAGATAAACTATTTTATAATAATGTCCTGAGAATAATATGATTATTCTTAAAAGATCCTTAGTCGAGTATTATTGTTGACTAGGACAACAATAATGCATTAAGACTAAAATGTAGTTGATTGATGATTAAGAGTTGTCATTGATATGGAGTGTCAAAATCAATGCATGAATATGTGTGTTAGAGAATAAAATATTGGATTGACCCGCTATGAGTATGTTTCTTGGATTATTATGTAATTGTCACAACATTACTCATAGTGATTAATATGTACATGATCCTCAGACTTGAGATCATTATTATCCCAGCATCGTGAGTTGTATATTTTGATACAGTCAAACGTACACCGTAACAGGTTGTTCTATAAAGGCTGATGTTGGATATACCACAATCTATGTAGAGGGATATGGTTGATCAATAAAGGATAAGTCCCTCCTACATAATAGGAGTAATATCTTAGGCCACTTGATTGAGAGAGACTAAAATGCATGGCCATGCTCAAATAAGTTGATATGAGATGTCATACTAATTTGTATATCATAGTCTACTCAAGATATCAAGAAACATGGGATGGACTATGCAAGTGTGACTATCCCATGACTTGTATCCGTTCCAGAGATAAAGGACTTAAGGATTAATGCATGAAAGGTTAATCATAAAAGGTTATGTCGAATCATGACTTCTTGTAACTTAGGTAGCAATGATGCATTGCTAGATGCCACTCATTGTTTGTGACAATAGAATCGTTCTAGTATTACTGCTAACGTTGCAAGAACCTACACGGTCACACCCTATGGTTCAAATGAACGGAATAAAATATAGTTGGTATTGTGTTTGGTTGTCACATGAATTAAATTAATTAAAGAATTAATTTAATTGGGCAATCAAACATTGAACATATTATATGTACAAGGATGTTGTACACATAATGATAACATAATTTTATTAATATATGAATTTGATTCATATATAAATTTAAGTAAATATAGTTTACCGAAATCCTTATTATAATTAATGTAATTATAATTTTCTGATATAATTAATGTAATTATAATTTTTGGCTAAAAACTTTATTGTATTTATTTAATCTTATAATACATTCAAGAGATACCAATTATAAAAGGCCCAATTAAAAGGACACCCATTATAAAAGGTATTAAAAGGAGACAAAGCTGACGATGAAAAACCCTAAGTGATTGCTTGTTAGGTGTAGCAGCCGTCAAGCAAATAAACCTCCAAAACAGTTTTGGAGATTTCTTCCGTTCATAGTCAAACCGGGTGGATTACGTAGAGGCAGACATCGGAAAAGGTTGTGGCTTGATTCGACAGTAGATCAAAACTCTTGTTGCCAAGGCGTCGCTGTCTACTCAAATTGAAGTTTTGGTAATTTTGAAACCTTTATTTCACCCCGATTTGTTCCTTTCACATGGATTCATGGTTTGGATCACCGGATCTAATTTTATTTTGCTGCGCCATGGGGTACCGGCGTTCCAACAGTTTTCATATTAGTGTGACAGTTTCATGAAGCAATTTTGTTAAATTGTGGTTGAACTGTCCAATAGGACTAAATTACAAAAGTTTCAAAATGTGAGATTCTAGAAGCTATTTGTATGAAATAGATTTAGATTCTTGATTAGAGGTCCTTAAATAGTAATTTTTCCAATTTCTAATTTTTGGACAAAAATGGGCATGAATGGGTTCAAATTGGAAAGTTTGACAAAGGGGCATTTTGGTCATTTGTCAAATAAGTGATTAAATGAGGGAAAAGATGACAAAAAATCATTCATCTTCTTCACCAAGTTGCCGAAAATTTCAAGAAGCCATAGTTAGGGTTCTTCAATTTTTCAAGCTTGCTAGTAAGTGCATCCTAGCCCCGTTTTTGATATTCTTCGTATTTTGAAGTCCTTGTAACATGAGTAAGTTATTTTTAGCTATATGTTGAACTAGGATTGATGTTCAAAAATGTACCCATGCATGACATGCATGTATTTTGATGTTTTATGGAAGATTATGAAAGCTTGATGTAGTAGAAACATTTTTTGCTAAGTGAATTCCATGAAAAATTCATGTAGGGACTTGTTTGTAAAAGTCTTGAGATTGGTCATACATGAGTGATTTACTGAGAATTGATGATTGCTTTAGTTGAGTAATTGAATTAGCTAAGCATGAAATGTTAGAAAGTTGAATGAAAATCATTTTACGAGCCTTGGGGCAAAAGTGTAAATATGAGAAAGTTTAGGGGCAAAATGGTAATTTTGCCAAAGTATGAGATGGGGGTCGATTTAGTCAATGTGTGTATTGAATGAATGGATTTATCACTATAGATCAAGAAAGACAAAGCCAGGATCGAAACTGAGGCAAGAGCAAAGTAGTGGACTAAATTGCAAGTCTCCATTCATTTGAGTACCGAGGTAAGTTTACGTATAAACGATGCATTTATGCGAATCCATTGTTAATGCTAGCTAGTGTGTAGCGCGGTTGAGAACCTATATGTGAATGAATGAGATAATAGTTGTGAATGGATGAATGAATTACAAAGTAGATATGTGAATGTGTAGTGATAATGCTTGACGGTAGGCTAAGTGCGATACCACCTTAATACTTAACAGTGATGGGCTATGTGTGATACTATTGTTAAGTATATTATTTAGTAGGCTACGTGTGAAACCACTATAACTACCCCTTTTGGTAGGCTATCTGCAATACTACCCTATTATTATTTTATGGTGGGCTAAGTGCGAAACCACCGAGTAATTTAGTTGTGTGGATGTATTGGTGAGAAATCACGATGTGTTGTATTTTGAGTAAATGTGATATTGAGTGCAGGGGTGTATGTCAATGAATATGAGTATTTGACTGCTGATGTGGTGGAAATGTGGTAAGGGATAGAAAGAATAAGCATAGTTGTGAATGTGAATTATATGTTAGTATAATGCTAATTGTTGTTTAGCTTATACTAGGATGCTTAATTGTTTATGTAAACCTACTAAGCTTAATGCTTACTCCCTTTCTTTTCCCTTGTCTTATAGAGAAAAAGGGTTGAATAGTGATACACGGATTAATCGGAAGATCGCCTACACTATCAGCAAACTCCGGTACATTAGACTTAATGTTTTGTATATGGCATGCATAGAGGCTAGAAAAGTTAGTGTATTTTATTGTATTGGCCAAGATGTGTTGGCCTTTAGATGGATAATCTATTTTGTATAATGCTATGGTTGATGGCTACTTTATTATATGAAAAGATGTAGTTATTCGTGCAAGATTATGTTTCAACATGAGTTGATTAAGGATTTGTTGAATGAGTACATGTTGTATGTGCTAGATGGGTGAAAGGAGCTTGGCAAATAGCTTTGTTCTTGTCCATGTGGATAGACACACGGGCGTGTGTTTAGGCCATGTGTGACACACGGCCAGCCCATGGGCATGTGACTTGGTCGTGTGTCCCCAACAGAATGAGGTAGTATAGGCCACGAGCTAGCCACACGAGCGTGCGTCTAGACTTTAGGCCGTGCGATTTTGCCAGTGTTCACCACGGGTGAAGAGCACGGGCGTGTGCCCTAATCGTGGGACTTTGGCAGATTGCTTGAGTTTTCACACATGGGGTAGGGACATGGGCGTGTGTGACCCCCGCGGGCGTGTTTCATTTCACACGGGCGTGTGGTCCTTATTTAGATGAAAAAATTTCAAGATCGTAAAAGTTTTTGATACGGTCTCGAGAGTCCTTATGTGTATGAGTGAGGCTTTGTAATTTGAGAATGAGGTTGTTGTGTTGATTGAAAGAGAGTAGTCACATTGAGCCTAAGTGGTGATCAAGTGGTTTTACTCTGATAATGCCTCGGGATCGGTTCCAGCGTAGAATATGGGTAAGGGGTGTTACACCTTATAAGGGGCACACGCCCGTGTGTCTAGCCTGTGGTCGACACTTACTTGCAACATTAACATGTAGGGGACACACGGCCCAGTCACAAGCCTATGGGACTGACCGTGTGTCATACACGGCCTAGACACACGCCCGTGTGCCTACCCGTGTGGACAAGAACAAGGCTATTTGCCAAGCTACTTTTATCTTCCTAACTCATACAACATATTCCCATTCAACCATTACCAAGCAACCCAATCATACATCATACATATTCATGAATAACCTTATCTTTTCATAAATAAGTAATAATGAGCCATCAACTATGGCGATTTACAAAAGAGTTCATCTTTAGAAGAGCCAACACACTTTGTCAAAACAACAAGACATTCCCCTAAGTCTAGCCCCTATACATGCCATACTCAAAATGCTAAGTCTAAATATACCGAGATAAGCTGATAGTGTGGGTGGTCTTCCGATTATCTTCGCGTCCCGAACTGGCTCTTTGACACTATACAATAAGGGAAAAGAAATAGAGTAAGCTTTGAGCTTAGTAAGTTTACATGTAAACAATAAGCATCATAACATATGCTAATCCATCAATAACATTACATACTAAGCAAGAACTATGCACATTTCCATAATCACGCTTACTCATTTCATCTCTTACCACATTCCAACCATATATCAGTTATATTGCTCATAATTACTTGTACACATTCCCTGCACCCATCACCACAAAGCAACATGAAACATTTACTTAGACAATTTCTCGATGAACCCCTCGGAATAATACTAAGTACTGGTGGTTTCGCACACAGCCCACCATTAATCAATGATAGGATGGTATTGCACATAGCCCACCAAATGATAATATAAACGATGATATCGCACACAGCCCATCATGAATAAGTAATAAGGTGGTATTGCACACAGCCCACCAAAAAGGATAATTATGGTGGTATCGCACACAGACCACCAAGTAATTATTACGAATATTTTTCCACATTTATATATTTATTCCGAGGTTCATACGAGAATTAATCACTATCTACCAATATCAATCAGTCTCACTCATAATTGATCTCATTCATACAATACATCAATAAGTAACAACATATGTATTAAAGATGTATCGTTTACACATAAACTTACATTGGTGCAAAATGTATTAGTTGATGGTTTAGTCCGTAACTTTGCCTTTTTCTCAGTCAAGGTTGTTTCCGCGCTCTTCTTGATCTATAATAATAAAATTTACTCATTCAATTACTTTATAACTCATGATACATCAAAATTTACACTTAGGCAAAAATGACCATTTTGCCCTTATACTTTGGCAAAATTATGATTTTTCCCCTAGGCTCGTAAATCGTTTTTCATCACATTTCCTCATTAAACAAGCCTAGCTAAAATTTATTTCTCTTACAACAATTCACAAAACCAATTATTTCATGCATTTATCACACAATTACAACCTTTACAAATAAGTCATATTTAGGTGTTTTCATGATAACACCCTTCAAAAACGTTGTTCCTTAACCCACTAGCATTCATTTTCTTTCATAAAAACTCAGCAAACAACATGAACACTCTCATGGCAAGTCCCTAAACTTCAACCATTTTGCTAAATAGTCCCAAAAGTATAAAAATTATCAAGAAAGACCTCTAAAATCACTTACTTGCAAGATATTTGTTTTGCTAAAAATTTGAAACTCCAAGAACTCTAATTTCCCTTCAATTTTTGGTGGTAGAAGAAGCATAAACAGTGAAATATGATATCTCTTTTACACATATTATTTTATTCATTTTTTTATCACCAAATTTCACCAAATTTTGACCAAAATTTAATGTTCTTGTCTCATTGTCTCTATGGCCTGCCAACACACCCATAATGGCCTAATTGCACTTTAAGGACCTCCAATTTAATATTCTCTAGCTATTAGGCACTTCTATCTTGTATAATAGAACTTTCACACTTCATGCGATTTAGTCCTTTTTCATAATTAAGCATGAAATAACCAAAATTGGTGCACCAAAATTTTCATACATCCTTATAAACATGCTATAACACATAAAATAATATCAAAATAAATTTCTTTAACCTCAGATTAGCGGTCCCGAAACCACTGTTTCGACTAGCCCCAAAATTGGGTTGTTACAATTCTAATGGGAATTTATAATCTTTTAAGCAATTGTTGCTCCTGGATCAGCACGAACGATTTAAACAAAAGCTCTAGATCGAGGTAAAGGTGATTTTCTAGACCTGCCCCCTACATGTTATCTTGTAATGGTTCTTTGCATGGTTTGATGTTCTTATAGATGAGTATATATTCATGAAGAGTGGCAATATGTATGTATGCTTGCATGTTTTTTGTGGGGTAATTGTATGTAGGTACTGAAGTGCACAATGTGTTGTACAAAAATGATGTGTCGAAAGCTTGTATGGGAAGTATGATTTCTGTTAAAGGTGGTATGAGTGGAAACTATCCATTTTGATTTAAGTAGTGCATGTTAAAGTATGGTTGGCGATGAAGGGGTTCGGGTAGAGTGTCAAGAACAAATGTGATACGATAATGGACCCTGTGTTGGTACTTTGATGACATTCACCAGGACAGTAAACACGAAGGCCAGTGTGGCAAAATGTAATTTTTCGAGACCGTAAAATCGAGATCCCTTGGGATAGTAAACACGAGAAAAGGCCAGTGTGGAAATCAAGTGGAAAGACCATGGCAATGGCATATTCTAGAAATGGAAGATGAGTCTTACTTACTTACTTGGGTTTCTACATGTTCTAGGGGCGATCAATGGCAAACCTCAGACAATACTGAGTTTAGGAAAATTCATATCGTTAAACATGATAGTTGGTGTGGTTCCTTGGTGGAAAACCAAACCAAGCCTTTGTGGTGAGTTCTCTATAAAGCCTTTGTGGTGAATTCTCTAAAAAGTCCTTTGTGGTGCATTACTTAAAAAACCTTAGTGGTAGAGTAGTCTAGAGAAAACTTGTGGCAAGTTTCCTGGAAAGTCTTTATTATGAAATCTACAATGCCTAATCGACAAATTGTTAGTCTACCTTTGTAGTTAGAATTGGATATGCCTAACCGAATTTTCTTTGAAATTGTTTATCTTTAGAAAACTTAAGTTTTGATATTTTTTTCAAAAAGTGTCATATTTCAATTAAAACATCGCAACAGATAATTTGCATATCTGAAACTCGTTTGTCATTTTCAAAACATAGATTAAATATATATCTCATAAAATATCAATTTTATGAGCAGATAGTGTTGAGTTTTGAAAACAAATTATTCAATTTTGAAAACACCCTTGTTGGGCCTTGTTTGACTTTGTTATGAAGAATCCATCCTAAATTGTCAATTTCACAATCTTTTAAATGATAACTTTAAAACCTAAATCATGTAGAAAAATCTAAAGTCAAAATAATCCAAATTCGAAAATAAAATCCCAAGTAAAAGTCCACAGTAATAAAAACACATCCCTAAAATATCGAGTACCAAAATAATATATTTTTCTAAAAATAACCGAGAGCACCTCCGTAAGCTGAGCCCGTCCTAACCTCGATTATTATCAAAATAGTTAGAAATAAAAAAGGGTGAGCTTTAAAAGCCTAGTGTGAGATCAACATAAATATAATCACATACATATCAAAATATCAATCTCATCATATCAATCATCATAATAATCACAAGTTCTAATACTGATACTTATGCATGAACATGTCGATGCATACTTTAAAAACGATGCACATTTTATAAAATTTTTTACCAATCTCTACTACACACCATATATTGATTTCCCCAAAACTCATCCATCTAATAACACACCATTTCTGAACAAGCCACCACATAAATGCTGATAAACGACTACATAACACATTGTGTACAAACCACCACATATTTGGCGATAACAGCCACATAATCGCAAATAATCTGCCACATAACATCCACCTTTTACAAAACTCCACCCCATGCATCTGATATGGCAATTCCAATTTTTAACACATGTTATTCACTTTTACACTTAGGCATGTAAACATGGGCTTGATAATAGACTAAGCAACAATCTCAAAAACATAAAAATCATCAAAAACCAAAGTCAAAACATACCTTAATTTGACCACAAGCTAACCGAATATTTGAAGAATTCAAACCCTTTCTTTTCTTTTTGATTTTTAGTGGTGAAACACAAAAGATGGTAGCATTTTAGCCTTGGTTTTGTTTAATAATCTTTTATTTATCAATTTACTAATTTAGCCCTTATAATAAACATATTATAACATATAATTCACTGGCATTATTGACTATTAACCAACCACTATCTTTTAAATGGTTTAATTACCAAATAAGGCCTCCCCATTTAAAAGCCATCTCAAATAGGTGCTTTAACAAATAGCATGAAAATATTGCATTTAATGCAATTTAACCCTTTTCTCAAATTAAGCACACAGATAGACAAATTAACTGAAAAAAATTTCAAACATACTAAATCACATATCATAAACACAGAAAATAATATTAAAATATTTTTTAGACTCGAATTTGTGGTCCCGAAACCACTGTTCTGACTAGGGTCTAAACCAGACTATTACATTATTAGTCATTCCAAATGGCTAGATTACAGTCAACCCTTTTACATGCCAATATGGCCAATTAACCTATACATGCCATTATAACCATAACTAATTTACCATATGTACCAAAATGAGCTGATGGATAGTGTGAGTGATCTCCGCCAAGCTTCCAATCCAATGAGTTTCCAATTTACTATAAAACAGGGAAATAAAACTAAGTAAGCATATAATGCTTAGTAAGTTCATATAACATGGTACTTTACTTACCATTTATTCTATTTCAGGATAAACCTGTAAGGCATATTCAATCAATTTGATCCCAAGCCCTACACATATCCTCATTGCTCTTGTTGGTAATATATTCCATAATAACACCAAGAAACATATATGGGCTCAACAATAATCAGGTTTCCAGGCACATATGCTGTATTCATTTAACATGTATAAATCATATCTTTATATTACAAGTATATTTTCACAATAATTCATCTCGAGTTCAGATTATTTCATGTCAGAACTTTACTCATATAATTTGAAATATCAATGCCACATGAGTAGTACACTCAAGGTATAGAAATCTATAATCAAGGATGAACATATTATCAAATAAATTCCATGTATCAATTATCATATATCATCATTTTCATGTATTTTAGGCAGTTACGTGTAATGACTAATTTCTTATTCATAGCTTCTCATATTAGGATTTTTACTCGTTGAATTTATTTGAAATATCGATGGATACACAGGTAGTACACTCGAGGTGTACAAATTAGGATCTGTCAATTCATATTCAGGGGTACCTGTTAGGGCACTTAATCAGAAAGCACACTCTTGAGCCACATATCATATAACAGGATTACTTGTCCAAGCTAAATCCTGTTTCCAACATATACTCTCAACGGTTTAATCAGGATTACCAGTATGGGCTAAATCCTATCTGTACATATGCTCAAGAGGGCTTATATCAGGATTACCAGTCCAAGGCTAAATCATTTCTATAATGAGGTCAATTGGATTACTCCTCTGAGCTAAATCCCGCCAGCAACAAATACAGGACCTCATTCTATAAGGGAAATCACCTTTATCCATCAATTTTCATTTATTCAAATGGGTTTTAACACTTTTCAAGCATTATCAGGCATGTGATTATTTCATACATCTATAGCATTCATATAATTTAAATAAACACATTACAAATTCATTTCAAGCATAAAAGTAACATTTTTATCATTTATCATTTATCATTTATCATTTATCAGGCATTATCATTGATCGGCCTTTGTCAAATATGTTTTCAATGTCATATATATATGATATTTATATAATTCACATACAAAAAATCTAATTCAAGCATTTAAATATACAATTTAGTTACACGAACTTACCTCGACAAATGTTCGTGTACGTAAAATCTACTAATCCGACTTTTTTCACTTTTCCTCGTTCTAGCTCTAAATTTGGTCTATTCGAATCTATACGAGTAAATTTAACATCAATTTAATACAATTTAAACTCAATTCAGTCCAATTTACTCTTAGGCAATATTACCATTTTGCCCCTAAACTTTTATTTAATGACGATTTCGTCCCTAGGCTCGGAAAATGAAATTCATGCAATTTACTTCTTATTCCAAGCCAAACCAAAATTTCAATACAAAATTTACAGACGTGTATTCTATAAAATTCAGAATTTTTCTTCAATTTACACAACTTTACAATTTAGTCCCTAAATCATGTTTTCATCAAAAATCACTTTGTAAAAGTTGTTTATCTATCACCAACCTTTCATATTCTACCATAAATTTCAAATTTTCAGCAAATTCATCCATGACATAATTTCTATACTTTGATAACTTTTCAAATTAATCCCCCTAATAGATAGATTAAACTATCCCTATTTCAAAAATATAAAATTACTAAAAACGAGATTGACTACTTACCTAATTTGGCCAAGAAAGCTTTCTTTCCCTTTCCTAGGGTTTTCATGCAATATTTGGGGAAGAAGATTATATAAAATGATTTTTATTTCTATTTAATTATTTATCATCTTTTATTTTATCACTTTCCAATTTAGTCCTTACACTTTTTCTAATTCTCCATGTAACACCCCAAACCCGGACCATACGTTATGGCCGGATCTGACATGTCACATGAGAAAAATATATTTAAGCCCTTTTCATTCATACGTAAATAGGTATTGATTTGTTAAAATCAAGAAAAACAATTTTGATTTAAAATATTTGACAAAATATTACTAACTTCGAAGATTGATTGATAAATCGATAAATTTGAACTAATGATTTTACAAACCGTGACTTTTGAAAAATATTGATGAAAATTTGAGAGAAAATTTCCGAGTTAAAAATATTTATATAAGTTTATTATAAAATCCATTTGTGTATCCAGTTTAGAAAATCTTTATTTAAGTTTTTAGAAAAATCCCATTTAAGTAATTTGAGAAAACTATAAGTACGTCAAACATAAAGCAAAATAAAATAATCCAGAGGCCTTATTACATCATTTAACTCAAAATAGTAAAGTAATAAAGTGAACGAAATAGAAATCTAAAGTCCAAGTAAAACCATTTCTGAAGTATGGCCCCCACCAAGTCATCCATGGCCCAAGTCCACGTCATTGAGCATTACCTGCAAGGGTTAAGGAAACGGGGTGAGTTACTAGAACTCAGTGTATAATTCCCTTACCGTCGTCCACTGGGCCAGAACCCATTTAGCAAAATTTTGGGCCTAAGCCCCTTTTACATAATAATGTATCACATAAATCAAATGAATGTAATGCAACCCAACCCAACCTAATAATCCATCCGCTACACACCACCCGTACCATCCCATCACACCTATGGGGATAAAGTCAACCCACCCCGCCAAACACACCAATTGCAGGCATTTTGCCACTTATAACATATTTTGATTGTGGCCAAGCCACCAGAATCATAGTGAATCATATTAACAAACATTTTTTTGCGGTAGTGCCACCGGAATCACTTCTCTTCAACATTTTCCCATCCCATGCAAAATTATATAAATGCAATATACATAGTAAATCATGATATTTACAAATATAAACAACAATCATTAATTCAGAGATTCATTACAAAAATTCGGCCCATATAACACTTTGCAAATCGGCCCATTAGGGCAATCTATCAAATCGGCCCATTAGGGGCATTTTCGTAATTCGGCCCATTAGGGGCATTTTCGTAATTCTCACAGTGTTAATACCGATTTTGACAAATTTATCAAAATAGGGTAATTTAGGCCAATTTCCCTGTTTATGCCATATTACAATTTTAATCATAATGATTTATTTCCAATATGATATTGAATCTTATAACCCACGGAAAAACGGTGTGAGATTACACACCTGATTACAGTAAGTACTAGGCCTTCTTGATCGTCAACACCTATCATATCATAACACTCGATTAATCTAACGGATGAGATTTTTATTAATCCAAAACTAAACCAAGCAATCTATAATACTTACTCTCAAAATCGTGAGCGACCACGATTTGTCGATTCTCACCGGATGATGGTCCACAACCCGGTGGAAAATCCCGAACCGCCGATACCGCCCTTCGTTTGAATTTAGGAGTTGGTATCGTAAATCCACTCCTTTTGAGTTCTCCACTCGCCTTTCCTTTCGAATCGGCACCACAAGCCTCCATTGGTTTAAATCTTAGCGAGAACGATATTACAATATAAATATAGATTGTCTAATAACAAAGGGTTCGGCTTACCACTAAATAAGGAGAGAATATCGAATGATTTCATCCCTACCAACATAATCAATTAGGCAACCTTCAATCCGATTAACACAATAACCAAATAGAGATATCAAATGGACTATGAAAGAACTCCTTACCTTAATCGATGATAATCCCGATTCCCACAATTGTCTTATGACTAGAGGTGATTAGATGATGATGTGGTATTCGGCCACCCTCTATAACACTACGAAAAAGATATTGATCGCAACATGAAAGTGATGGGGAGAAAGATGTTTTGATAGGGAAACAAGATAGAATTACTGAATAATGATGAACACATATATTAGACTAGGAAGAAAAATGAAAATAAAATGAAATGAAAAGAGGGATATAAGGTCACTTACCGATTCGGTCAAGAAGAGATTGTCCAAGACGAAAAGAAAAGAAGAAGTGAAGAGATGGGATGATAATAGATTTGGTTTTAGAGGAAAATCAAACAAGAAAAAGTGTTCTCAAAGTGATGTCGATTTTAGAGAAGAGAAAAGATTGATGAAATGGTCAAAAGAAAACAATAGATGGATGGAGGAATGCTAAATTGTTCGGCTATCAAAGGGGAGGTGGGAAAAAGATGAGTGTTTCGACCAAACAAAAGAAAAAGAATGCACAAATGTGCTAGGAGGTTTCGGCCAAAGCAAACAAAAGAAAACGTTCACTTTGGCTTTGGAATTTTCGGCAAAGAGGAAAGAGATTGGAAAAATTAAAAGATCACCCAAAATGCTAAGAAGAAAAATAATCACTCAAGTACCAAAACTCACCAAAATGCTAAAGAATTTCGGCATTCCCCTATTACCTCTCAAAACCATGTGCACCAAACCAAAAGGGTCAAAAATTGACCATAAAAACATGCCAAAACATTTCCCATGAAAAAGGCCAACATGCTCCATTATCTTGCCTTTTTCTTTTGATTATTTCCTTCAATATCCCTTATCTTCCTCCTTACCATAAACCTTAGCCACCTTTCCATAATTTAAAAAGTCCACCTTGCCTAAAATACCATCATGGCTAACACTCTCAATGAATAGCACAAAAAAATAATCAAAAGTTGTACCAAATGAGATTCGAACCTCTTCCCCTAAAGCCCTTCATGTGATGCCACTTCCTCTTTACCAAATGCTCATTTAGTCTAGCCATTTACTCACTTATTTCCATAAGCATTGAGGCCACTTACTATATCTCCTTAAAGTGCTAAAATACCAAATTTTTACTAAGGCCCAATTAAACCCCGAGCCTTCTTAGGACCTTAAAACATACACGATTAATAATTTAACTAGCCTTGCGCAAGATATAATGCAACACATAAAATTCTAAATTTTGGGATGTTACAATTCTACCCCCCTTAAAGAAAATTTCAGCCTCGAAATTTACCTGTTTAAAAGAAATGAGGATATTGCTGTCGAATTGCGTCATCTGGCTCCCATGTAGCTTCCTCAGATCCGTGATTACGCCATAGAACTTTGACAACGGTACCGACTTCCTTCTTAGTACCTTAACATCTCGATCTATAATCTGTATTGGTTCCTCGTCAAAAGATAAGTCAGGTCTTAACTCAACTTCCTCTACTGATACAACATGAGATGGATCCGAATGATAACGCCTTAGCATAGAGACATGAAATACGCTATGTATATGACTTAATTCTGGAGGTAGTTCAAGTTGATAGGCCACTGGTCCAACACGCTTCAGTACCCGGTAAGGTCCGATGAACCTAGGGCTCAACTTGCCCTTCCGTCCAAATCTAAAGATCTTCTTCCAAGGTGAGACCTTTAGAAAGACCTAATCTCCCACCGTAAACTCTATATCCTTATGCTTCAGATCGGCGTACAATTTTTGTCTATCCGAAGCTTCCTTTAATCGCGCTCGAATTACCTTTACTTTTTCCTCTGTCTTCGAAATCAACTCAGGACCCAATAACTGTCATTCCCCCAGCTCAGTCCAACAAGTAGGAGTACGACACCTGCGACCATACAATGCCTTGTAGGGTGCCATCTGGATGCTGGATTGATAGCTGTTGTTGTATGCAAACTCTGACAAAGGTAAGAAATCCTCCCAACTACCCCTGAAGTCGATCACACAGCCTCTTAACATATCTTCTAGAATCTGGATCACTCTCTCCGACTGACCATCTGACTGCGGATGAAATACTGTGCTGAAATTTAACCTTGTACCCAAAGCTTCATGTAAAGCCTTCCAAAACCATGATGTAAACCTAGGGTCCCTATCCGATATAATAGACACTGGTACCCCATGTAACCTCACGGTCTCTGCTACATACAACTTGGCCAATTTTTGCAATGAGTAATCCGTACGAACAGGTAGGAAATGAGTAGTCTTCGTTAACCGATCCACTATTACCCATAAAGAATCTTTCTTAGTAGGCGTTAAGGGTAACCCACTAACAAAGTCCATCGTTATCCATTCCCATTTCCATAATGGAATTTTCATCGATTGTAGCTATCCTGACGGCAATTGATGTTCCGCTTTCATTTGCTAACATGTTAAGCACCTACTCACGAAATCAGTAACCTCTCGTTTCAACCCTGGCCACCAATACTGCTCACGGAGGTCTCGGTACATCTTATTTCCCCTGGGGTGCATAGCATATGGGCTACTATGCGCCTCACGCAGAATCAATTGTCTCAATTCCGAATCTTTGGGCATACAAATTCTTCCGTGGAAACACAATACTCCATCACTATTCAATCCAAAATCCCCTATCTTTCCACATGCTGAAGTCGAGAACCTAACGCTTCATCAGTCAACTGCTTTTCCTTGATTTGACTTATCCATGCAGGCTTCACCTGAAGTTCAGCCAACAGGCTACCATCTTCATAAAGGCTGAGGTGAGCGAACATGCTCTCAAATCCGGTATCACCTTTCGACTTAACGCATCAGCCACCACGTTAGCCTTCCCGGTATGATACTCGATTGTGAAGTCATAATCTTTCAACAGTTCTATCCACCTCTGTTGTCTTAAGTTCAACTCCTTCTGGGTAAAGAGGTACTTCAGACTGTTATGATCCGTGTAGATAATCGACTTCTCACCGTACAGATGGTGTCTCCAAATCTTCAGAGCAAACACCACTGCAGCTAACTCCAAGTCATGCATGGGATAGTTTACCTCGTGCGGCCTTAATTAACGAGATGCATAAGCCACCACTTTTCCTCCTTGCATCAACACACATCCCAAGCCTGTGTGTGACGCATCACAATAAACAATAAACTCTTTTCCAACCTCAGGTTGAATCAATATTGGTGCTTCTATCAGAATCTTCTTCAATTTCTCAAAGCTCTCATGCTGCTTATCTAACCACACAAACGGTACTTCCTTACGCAATAGCTTAGTTAGGGGTGTAGCAATCAATGAAAACCCTTTAACGAATCGCCTGTAATACCCAGCTAAACCTAGAAAACTTCGAATTTCTGCCACTGACCTCGGTGGCTTCCAATCCAGCACAGCCTCGACTTTATGGGGGTCAACTCTAATTCCTTCGGCAGACACAACATGCCCCAAAAAGGTCACTTCCTTCAGCCAGAATTCACACTTACTGAATTTGGCAAACAGTTGCTTCTCTCTTAAAATCTGCATTACAACTCGTAGATGCGAATCATGCTCTTCTTCAGTCTTTGAGTACACCAAGATATCATCTATGAACACCACCACAAACCGGTCTAAATAGGGTTGGAAGACCTGGTTCATCATATCCATAAATGCAGCTGGTGCATTAGTCAAACCAAACGGCATCACCAAGAACTCGTAATGCCCATAACGAGTTCAAAACGCAGTCTTATGAATATCCGCCTCTTTGACCTTAAGCTGGTGATAACCCAATCTCAAATCTATCTTCGAGAAAACCGAAGCTCCTCGTAGTTGATCAAACAGATTGTCAAATCTCGACAACGGATACTTGTTCTTGATCATCAACTTATTCAATTGCCTATAATTGATGCACATACGCATCGACCCATCCTTTTTCTTAACGAACAAGACTGGCGCTCTCCACGGTGACACACTCGGTCGAATGAATCCGCGATCCAACAACTCCTGAATTTAAGCTTTAAGCTCCGCTAACTCCTTCAGCTCCATTCTATAAGGAGCAATGGACACCGGAGCCATTCCTGCCAACAACTCAATGCCAAACTCTACCTCTCGATCTGGAGGCAATCCTGGAAGCTCATCGGGAAAGATGTCCGAAAACTCTTTCACCGTTCTAACACTTTCCACCGACAATTCCTTGGCATCCAAAGCACTAATGAAGGCTAGGAATGCTCCAAACCCCCTTCGCACCAACTTTATTGCCTTTAAAGCAGATACCACATTACACAGATAGTTTCTTCTTTCACCTATTACCATCACTTCCTTATCCTCTGAAGTTCTTAGTAACATCTACTTTGCAGCACAATCCAAGTTCGCACGGTGTTTCACCAACCAGTCCATACCCAAAATAAGATTGAACTCGCAGAAATGGCAGTTCCATCAAATCCGCCAGAAATATATCCCCCTGAATTTCTAAGGGCACATCTCTAAACAACTTATTCACTAACACTGACTGTCCTAAAGGACTAATTACATTTGTCTCTCTAACAGTAATCTTGGATCTAATGTTCAGATTTTCAGATACAACACAAGCAACATACGAATGGGTGGATCCAATATCTATCAAAGCAGTAACAAGTACATCAGATATGAAGAACGTACTGGATCTGACATGTCACATGAGAAAAATATATTTAAGTCCTTTTCATGCGTACGTAAATATGTATTAATTTGTTAAAATCAAGAAAAACAATTTTGATTTAAAATATTTGACAAAATATTACTAACTTCAAAGATTGATTGATAAATGATAAATTTGAACTAATGATTTTACAAATCGTGACTTTAGAAAAATATTGATGAAAATTTGAGAGAAAATTTCCGAGTTAAAAATATTTATATATGTTTATTATAAATCCATTTGTGTATCCATTTTATAAAATCTTTATTTAAGTTTTTAGAAAAATTCCATTTAAGTAATTTGAGCAAAATATAAGTACGTCAAACATAAAGCAAAATAAAATAATCCAGAGGTCTTATTACATCATTTAACTCAAAACAGTAAAGTAATAAAGTGAACGAAATAGGTCTAAAGTCCATGTAAAACCATTTCTGAAGTATGGCCCCCACCAAGTCATCCATGGCCCAAGTCCACGTCACTGAGCATTACCTGCAAGGGTTAAGGAAATGGGGTGAGTTACTAGAACTCAGTGTATAATCCCCTTACAGGTTATAACATCCGGTGCATCGCCGTCTGACCGCATAAACCAAACCTGGCTGTCTCACCTCCACGTTACCCCTATTACCTGTATTTCTACCCGGTGCACCCTGACCTCGTCTTACACCATTACCACCTCGACCTGTTCCACGGCCTCTCGGCGGCTGTTGAGCGCCTCTAGCTGGCTGTGCATCATAGTTACAAACATCCTGAGTCTAACCAGTCTGTCGAGGGCAATATCTAAGCCGATGGTCCTTGGAACCACGTTTGAAACAACCACCAGTTCTCTTCCAACATTCACCCGGGTGTCGTTTTTTGCAATATGCACATGGCTGTAACTGATTGGTAGCAGCTAGTACTCTAGCTCGAGCTGGCTCCTCATTCTTGGGCCTCTTCTGAAACCCTCTAGCAGGACCTGAATACCCCGAATCTCTCTTATTCCTGCCCCTATCCTTGTCTCGATTTTGCCTCTCCGAGTGTTTAACCTCTTCAGCTATCTTGGCTTTTTCTACTAGTGTGGAAAAATTCCTCTCATTCTGTGGGGCTATCAGTACCCGCAACTCATCACGCAACCCGTCCTGAAAACGCACACAGCGTTCGTAGTCAGTCGGCACTATTCCTCGGGCATACCGACTCAGGTGCAGAAATTTCGCCTCGTATGCTGATACAGATTTACCTTCTTGAACCAGATTCAGGAATTCCTTCCTTCGGGCATCCACATAGCTAGCCCCAACATATTTTCCTTGAAATGAGGTTTTAAAGAATTCCTAGGTAATGCGACCAACCTGAGTACCTTCTCGAACAGTGAGCCACCATTGATACTGAAACACCCCAAACCCGGCCCACGAGCCTCGACCAGATTTGGTATGTTCCTCAAGAAAAACCGGTTCAAATTCGTTTAATCTTTGGAAACTTTGAGTGATTTTGGGAGAAAACTCGAATTGGATTGGGCTCAAGTTGGAAACCAGTTTATTTTTGAAATATAAGTTTTTATAAAAATTTCAGTGTTAAGTTCCAAAACTTTAAGTTAAAAGGTATGCCGAATTTGGTTTAGGTTCTCAAAAAAAAAATCATTTTCTTTAAGTGTCAAAACATTTAAAATTCATTCTTATATAAAATTTACTTAGTTTTTTTAATTTGATAAAAATTTCGTATGATAGGAAAATAAATAACATGCATGCATAAAATAGTTCGTACTATGGCCTTATTACATCAAATAAACAACCCCAAAATAAATTTAATGTACTTAAAATAAAATAAAATATTCAGATAATAAAATTCCTTGCTGAGCATGGCCACCACTAAGCTCCTGCCGGCCCGGTCCATTACTGATCGTCACCTGAAAAATGTTCCCACAACGGGGTGAGTCAAACAGACTCAATGTGTACACAAACACTAAGTCCATATAGATTCAGGCATATCAAGTCATACACATTCATAGCATAATTTACAGTTAATGATACATTCCCGAACCCAAGCCTAGTTACCATCCGCTACACATCACCCGTACCAACCTGTACACCGTGGGGACTACTAAGTCAACCCTCTATCCGCTACACACCATCGAAGGCAGTCGCTGCAGTCGACGTGCTCATCGCCCTTATATATTGCGGCACAGCCACCAGATAATATTTTGTGTCATGAGACACCACATTCAGATAATGTGACCGAAGTCGCCACATTCAGATAATGTGACAATAGTCACCACATTCACTTCCCCTTTCATAATTACCCAAATGCCCATGCCATACAAAACATGCCAATACTATGCCTTATACTTCATTCACATTCTTATAACTGCACTTATGTGCCATAACAGATATTTATGATACTCATAGTAGGAGTAGGAAACGTACCTGAGTACTTTGTTCCATTGTATGGTACTTAGCCATATTTTCCACATTCATATTAACACATGCATATAATTAATACCATAAAACTATTAGGGCTTAGGGTGGGGTACACACCTGATATACTTAGCGGTTCACTTAAATCCCGAAAAGCCCAATCTAATGCCTTAGATCCTTTAGCTCCTATAATCGGCCAACACTAACCATATTAGCAAAAAGCCTATTCGGCTATAACCAAATCCCAATAGGATTGTCGAAATCAAGTTCTCACCTTGCCGCCGATTTGACTATAAATCAAATCCCAAAACTTCGTAGAGTTCTTCCCTTGCAATTGGCTAGGCATTAAAATCACTTAACTAATTAGTTTCGGCTTTAAAGTAAATAGGAAACAGATCTAAGTCACTCCATAGGCCTTGGCCGAATAACATATTCACTTACCTTGTAAATCCTAAATCCCAAAAGCACCACTTGGCTATGGAGATGTCGAAACACCTATACACATATGTTAGATCCGATTCTAACATTAAATCAAAATAGATGGCCCTTGGCCGAATGTCAAATATGACTTACCTTAGATCATTCAAAATCCCGAAACTTCCTCCTTTGTAGTCGACAGTAGGCCTAATCCCGAAACTTCCTTCAAGTAGTCGGCCAAAGAACAATACCAATGGGATTAGTGCCTTGATTTTTCGATAGTTAGAGCAAGAAAAGAATCAAAGGTTCGGCCAAGAGAGACTCTTACCAACTCAGTCGAATATCCTAGGCTGAAGCAGAGAGATTCGGTCTTGCTTAGATGATCAAGTAGACACCAACAGGGTAGAGGAGTATTCGGCTTTCACAAGAATGAAAAGAGAGGTCTAAGAGCTTAGGGAGATTCGGCAATAGCTATCAAAAAAAAGAGATGAAATCTAATGCTTGTGAAAAATAAAAGAAAAGAAGAAGAAAAGTAGAGGTTTAGGGAGATAAAAGAGAAACTGAAAGAGAGGCCAAAAGTGTTTACTGAAGTTCGGCTATCCCCCTTTACTAGCTTAGCCGAAACTCACTTCAAAAGAGTCCCTAGGCCGGCCACTCACATCTCCTTATCAGCTTCCTCAATTTCTTCCTCTTTTCTCTCTTTTATCTACTCAAAATACTTTAAAATAAATCCCCATTTATCTACTATATTAGCCGAAATTTTTAAAAGGATAAAGCCTCATCCTAAATCCCCCCCATAGACTCCCCATGCCGTCCATTACCCTTCCTTATTGCCGCAAAAATAAAACTTTATTTAGCTTCCCATGCGACTCGAACCTTGGCCCATTTGCACATGCTTGTGGCGTCACTTGCAGAGGTCCTTAGTGGCGCCTCCAAGCCACTTTACCAAGCCCAATTGTGTGACATATTTCACATACAATTTCTTTTAAGGCCCTACTGAGCTTAGCTCCCTTATTAAAACTTAAAACATGCTATTTTCTAAATCTTTCTCCTATACTCTAAGGTTCCAAAAATTCATAAGAACACATTCATACACACAAAGGCATGCTTTCACATTCAATTAAGCAATTATGCATAACCCATAATCCAGGATATTACAGTTCTACCCCCTTAAAATAATTTCGTCCTCGAAATTACCTGACTGAAATAAGTGAGGGTATTGCTGTCGCATTGCCTCTTCTGGCTCCCACGAAGCTTCTTCCGATCCATGATTTCGCCATAACACTTTGACTAAAGGGACTGACTTCCTTCGTAACACTTTCACATCTCGTTCTAGAATCTGAATTGGCTCCTCTTCGTAGGACCAATCTGGCCTTAGCTCCACCTCTTCAACCGGTACTATGTGAGATGGATCCGATCAATAACGACGTAGCATGGAGACATGGAATACGTCGTGCATCTGCTTTAATTCCGGTTGCAACTCTAACTAATATGCCACTGGTCCAATTCGCTTCAAAACCTTATAAGGTCCTATAAACCTTGGACTTAACTTCCCTTTGCGCCCAAACCTCATCACCTTCTTCCAAGGCGACACTTTCAGGAACACTTGATCTCCCACATCAAATCTTATTTCCTTCCGCTTGAGATCTGCGTACGACTTCTGCCTATCAGATGCTTCCTTCAACCGTGCTTGAATTATCTCAACCTTTTCCTCCGATTCTGCCACTAACTCTGGACCCAAAACTCGACGTTCCCCTAATTCTGTCCAGCACGTAGGTGTGCGACATTTCCGTCCATACAACGCTTCATATGGTGCCATCCGAATGCTAGCTTGATAGCTGTTGTTGTAGGCAAATTCTGCTAAAGGAAAATGTTCCTCCCAACTTCCTCGAAAATCCATCACACAGCCTCTCAACATATCCTCTAACACTTGGATTACCCGTTCAGACTACCCGTCAGACTGTGGATGAAAAGCCGTAGTGAAATCCAACTTGGTGCCTAAAGCTTGATTTAGCGCCTTCCAAAACCGAGAAGTAAACCTTGGGTCTCTATCTGAGATAATCGACACCGGTACTCCGTGCAACCTCACAATCTCTGCCACATATAACCTTGCCAACTTCTGCAGAGAATAATCAACTCGCACTGGGATGAAATGCGCGGACTTTGTCTAACGATCCACTATTACCCATACCGAGTCCTTCTTAGTAGGCGTAACGGGAAACCCACTAATGAAGTCCATTGTAACATCCCGAAATTGGGCCTAGTAGGATTGGGCCATGGGCTTTAGGAAAATTTGTGTGTCAGCTAATTATTTGTGTTAGCTCGGGTATAATTTTTATTGTGGGCTTAGTATAGTTTTGTGAAGGTTTGGATTTAGTTATGAAGCTAGAATAATTCTTAGTATTGTATATTTAATGAAGTATATTAAGTGAGCTTGACACTTAAGTTAATTTAAGTGCTCATTTAAAGCATAAGAGGAGTAAGTGGCAAGTTGGTTAAGGAGCTTGAAAGGTGGCTTGAGGTTAGAGGTTCGAGTAGCATGTTTAGCATTTTGAAGGTTTATTTTTGAATCCTTGCATTAATGGACTGTCAAACCTTATCATGAATGGATAAGACTTTTTCTTTTATTTTTGGTTAGTAGACAAAATGGAAAAGGCAAGTTAGTAGTTATGGTAAAGAATCAAGTAGATAAGGAAAGTTTAGGGGACAAAAGGCTTGAGAAATGGGTGTTATTTTGGAAGCTTTTCCATGGTCATTTGACCATGAACCTAGACGGCATAAGGGGCTTTAGGGGGTTGGTTTAATTGTGATGGAGATTAAGGGGTTGATAGGGAAGAATTAAGGAGGAAAAAGGGGGATTGTGTAGGCTAATGTGTTGGCCGAATTTGGTATGGGATTAGGGAGGTTTTAGTTGACCAAAGTTGTCAATTTGTGCATCTTTTTCCTTTGTCCAAAAATATTTCTCTTAGCCGAATTTGCCTATTGGCATTTGGTAAAAAGTTTGCTTTGTTTTGGCCTTTGCTTTTTGACCAAATTGATATCTTTATTTCTTATTTTCCTCTCAAGCTTACTTTTGGAACCAAAATATTGTCATCTTTGAAGACATTCACCATTCTTTCTTTCCTCTCTAGTGCCGAATTTATCTTTACACCAAAAGCTTTCTCTTTTATTTTCTTTTACTTTTTCATTATCTTTCTCTCTTTCTTCCTCATAGCCGAAACCACCCCATACTTTTTCATCATTCCTTTCTTTCTTTTCTTTTGCTAAGGCCGAATTCCTTATAGTTCAAGTAAGGGTTAATCGATCATCGTGTTTCGAGTAAGGATTTTCCACCAAACGTTTCTTCTTTATCCCTTTGGATTAATCGATTTTTAGGAATCTAATTCTCTTATTTCTCCGTGGCTAAACCTTTGAAGGAAGATTTTCGGGGTTTTCTTGTAGTCAACGTTAAGGAGAGATCGTTCGTGTTTGAATAGTCCAAGGTAAGGGACAATGATATCCGGCCTAAGGCCATATCTTTTTAGTGAAAACCGATTTCTCACATAGTGATATGTAGGTTCTGTCGACGTGTAGGCAAGAGTCGGAAATCCTAAAGTTCTATCGCTCTTTGTGTTTGCAAGGTGTGTAACTTATACTAAATTTCTAATTGATTAATAGCTTTATTAATATAGATGTGTTTATAAAGAAATATAAATGATTATGGCCTTGGGTACCATTCAATGGTACGATGAATTGAGGTACGTTATTCCTTCGTACTATGTATGATTTTAATATGAAACATGTTCAATATTTGATTATGATTTTGGGATAATGTACAAGACATGATATCTGCATCGTTAATAATGCTATATGCATAATATGAAATGTGTCCGATTCTGATATGATTATGAGGTAAATGGCATGATATTGTAATAATATGTTATTGCATGGGCATATGGGAATATTGAAAGGGGAGTGTTCCGGTGGTTTTACCACATTATCCGGTGACTTCGGTCACAATATTATGAATCCGATAACTTCGGTCACGATAGTATGAATCCGGTGACTTCGGTCACGATACTATGAATCCAGTGACTCTGTCTCAATTATCTGGTGGCTATGCCACGATTATAAGGGCGATGTGCATGTTGACTGCAGCAACTGCCTTCGATGGTGTGTAGCGGATGGAGGGTCGATTTAGTAATCCCCACGGTGTGATTGGTTGGTACGGGTGGTGTGTAGCGGATGGATATCTAAGTTGGGTTCGGGATTGCATTTCATTTCATATGTACATGTGATTATCTGATTTGCTATATTATGGGCTTATGGCTAAATGTGTTTTAAATGGGCTTTCTTGTATGATCGATTGGATTTTTAGTGTATTGTTACACATTGAGTCTGTTGACTCACCCCTCGTGGGATATCTTTCAGGTGATGCTCGGACCGGGTTGGAGTGGATACGAGGTGGCCCATGCAAAAGAGGATTTTCTTTATACAATTTATGTTTCAGTATTTTAAGTATTTAATTATTGTAATAAAGGCCATTTTAAGTATTTAAGGATTTTTATTATGTTTTAAGTTAAATTGTCGATTATATTATTATTTGAAAATGTTTTATTTTAAACAACTTAATTTTATTTGGAACTTTAATTACACAATGTTTTAGTAAAGACAACAAAATTTTTATGTTTTTAACTCTAAGTCAAAAGTTTTTCAAATGTTTTCCGTAGTGGCATTTCAAATTCGGTCATAGCGAATGGGCCGGGTTTGGGGTGTTACAAATTGGTATCAGAGCCCAGTTCAAAACTCGGCTATGAGGGTTTTGGGCCCAAAAACATTTTTTTTAAAATGGGCTTTTCAAAGATTTGGGCTTTCACAAATTTTTCAGGTTATTCTGGCATGGCACCTGTATCTCCGACTCGAAGTCCACCAGCTAAGTAACTCTGACTACTGAAGTGAATTGAATATGTGAATTTGATGGGCTTTTATGGGAACGTAGATTAGTAGATTAGGGCTATTGAACCCTAGGACTAGTCTACTCAAACACAAGTGCATAAGACTTAAGGACTATCAAACAAACCTATGAGTAAGTCGCCGAGTTAGGGTGTGGCAACCATTGTGTGCATGTCTAGGAGTGGATTCGTAAGAGCTTGGTATTTAAGCAGTCCTAGTGACTCACCTCCTCTTTACTCGAATCCTACCTGGTGCTTAGCTACGGTTCACCCTAACCAAGAGGACTTATTCACGGGCTAAACTCGATAATTAAAACCCGAAAGGGACTAGCCATACTGTTTTATAAGAACCTTAGTTTTTAAAATCACTACATTACCCCTTTTGGTTTGTAACAAAATTTATTTTGAAATTTTTCAAAAAAAAAAAAAGATTTCGATTTACAAAATTACCTAAATACCCCTAGAGGTAAAATTATTAAAATGCCCCTGGTTTCTAAAAATTTTAACACTACCCTTGATTTTAATAAAATTTTCTTACTTTGTAAAAAGTATCTAAAAACTTTATTTTGGCAAAATACTAAAATGTCTTGATTTGGAAAAATTTACGAAATTGCCCCTGACTTCCAAAATTACCAAAATAACCCTGATTTCTGAAATTTCTGCAATGCTATTGATTTGGTAGAATTTTCAAAATAACCTCGAGATTTGTATATTTTGGAATGCCCTTGATTTGTAAAGATTTTCAAATTGACCCTAATTTATTACTAAAATACCCCTATAGGACAAATGACGATATTACCTGGGTTGGGAAGGTCTGAAATGACCATAGAGGTGTAGTGAATGAATGTGTCTCTGCTTATGAATGTGATTATGACTCTCTGAACTAGAGTAGTGAACTTGAACTGAACCTTTGTATGATCGAAAGAACTACTTCTAAATATTTTATTTCATAAAAATTGTTTGCGGTTAATAAGTGGAACAAAATTCTGATGCATAAAATTTATTAAGTCAAATTAAATCGCGACGTTAGATATGAGTTCTAGGGGACGTGGTCATTGTGGACGCGGTAGAGGCAAAATGGCTGTGTCGGAACCATCGCTAGTAAAGTATCTAGAACCTTGAGTGTGAACTTGGAGACTGTTCTTAGAAAGTATATTGGTTTTATTAAGATCAGAGTGCGCAGCAGTAGCGTAATGTGGTGAATGAGGATGCATGACTGTTAGTTAGTTGGAAATTTCGAGGACGAAATTTCTTTAAGGAGGGTAGAATTGTAACATCCCGAAATTGGGCCTAGTAGGATTGGGCCATGGGCTTTAGGAAAATTTGTGTGTCAGCTAATTATTTATGTTAGCTCGGGTATAATTTTTATTGTGGGCTTAGTATAGTTTTGTGAAGGTTTGGATTTAGTTATGAAGCTAGAATAATTCTTAGTATTGTATATTTAATGAAGTATATTAAGTGAGCTTGACACTTAAGTTAATTTAAGTGTTCATTTAAAGCATAAGAGGAGTAAGTGGCAAGTTGGTTAAGGAGCTTGAAAGGTGGCTTGAGGTTAGAGGTTCGAGTAGCATGTTTAGCATTTTGAAGGTTTATTTTTGAATCCTTGCATTAATGGACGGTCAAACCTTATCATGAATGGATAAGACTTTTTCTTTTATTTTTGGTTAGTAGACAAAATGGAAAAGGCAAGTTAGTAGTTATGGTAAAGAATCAAGTAGATAAGGAAAGTTTAGGGGACAAAAGGCTTGATAAATGGGTGTTATTTTGGAAGCTTTTCCATGGTCATTTGACCATGAACCTAGACGGCATAAGGGGCTTTAGGGGGTTGGTTTAATTGTGATGGAGATTAAGGGGTTGATAGGGAAGAATTAAGGAGGAAAAAGGGGGATTGTGTAGGCTAATGTGTTGGCCGAATTTGGTATGGGATTAGGGAGGTTTTAGTTGACCAAAGTTGTCAATTTGTGCATCTTTTTCCTTTGTCCAAAAATACTTCTCTTAGCCGAATTTGCCTATTGGCATTTGGTAAAAAGTTTGCTTTGTTTTGGCCTTTGCTTTTTGACCAAATTGATATCTTTATTTCTTATTTTCCTCTCAAGCTTACTTTTGGAACCAAAATATTGTCATCTTTGAAGACATTCACCATTCTTTCTTTCCTCTATAGTGCCGAATTTATCTTTACACCAAAAGCTTTCTCTTTTATTTTCTTTTACTTTTTCATTATCTTTCTCTCTTTCTTCCTCATAGCCGAAACCATCCCATACTTTTTCATCATTTCTTTCTTTCTTTTCTTTTGCTAAGGCCGAATTCCTTATAGTTCAAGTAAGGGTTAATCGATCATCGTGTTTCGGGTAAGGATTTTCCACCAAACATTTCTTCTTTATCCCTTTGGATTAATCGATTTTTAGGAATCTAATTCTCTTATTTCTCCGTGGCTAAACCTTTGAAGGAAGATTTTCGGGGTTTTCTTGTAGTCAACGTTAGGGAGAGATCGTTCGAGTTTGAATAATCCAAGGTAAGGGACAATGATATTCGGCCTAAGGCCATATCTTTTTAGTGAAAACCGATTTCTCACATAGTGATATGTAGGTTCTGTCAACGTGTAGGCAAGAGTCAGAAATCCTAAAGTTCTATCGCTCTTTGTGTTTGCAAGGTGTGTAACTTATACTAAATTTCTAGTTGATTAATAGCTTTATTAATATAGATGTGTTTATAACCCTGAGCTGCTGGTCGATTCCCATCCGGTTTCATAGGACAATCCTTAATCATATGGTCCTTGGACCCACACTTGAAACATCCTCCTGTCCTCTTCCAACACTCTCCTAAGTGCTTCTTCCCACACTGATCACAAGTACGATACTGCCCTCCTGTAACAGCTTGCTGACCTCGCGGCCCATCAACCCTAGGCCTCTTCTGAACATTCCCAAATGACCCTGACGGTCCAAATCCTCTTTTCTGCTTATTCCGGTCCGTGTTCTGCCTCACAGAGTCCTTAATTCCTTCGGCCACCTTAGCCTTTTCCACTAACACGGCAAATTCCCGCTCTTGTTGCGGAGCTATCAATAACCTTAGGTCATCTCTCAGTCCGTCCTCAAATCGGACACATTGCTCATTCTCCGTAGCCACTATCCCTCGAGCATACCGACTCAACCTTAGGAATTCAGCCTCGTACTCCGCCACAGACTTGTTCCCTTGAACCAGCCCTAGAAATGCCTTCCTTTGCGCATCAATGTAATGAGTACTAACATACTTCTTCTGGTATGCCGTCTTAACATACTCCCAAGTGAGTTCCTCACCCGTAGCACCATCTCGAACTGTGAGCCACCACTGATATGACTCATCGCGAAGAAGCGACACCATTCCTTTCACTTTCTCCTCAGCCATCAGATCTAACTCATCCATAATTCGTTCGGTTGCCTCCAACCAATACTCAGCAGTACTGGGTGCCACACCAGATATGCCACGGAACACCTCAGCTCCATTGGCTCGGAGTCGCTCGGGTACAGATTTTTGAGCTCTTATATTTCCACCTGCTCCAGCCACCATCTCCAGAACTCGCAGCACCGCCTGCGATATAGCATCATCCCCCGTCTGATCTTGCTGCTCAACACCAACAGCTGGTGGTGGTGGTGGTACCTCATTTTCAGACCCTTGACCCGATCTATCGGGTTTCGACACAGTCATTCTGCCTCGACCACGTCCTCGCACATTACGACCACGTCCCCTAGAGCTCATTTCTACAATTGCGCTTTAATATGATTTAAGAAAGTTTTATGTATTAGTATTTGTTCCACTGTTTATCCACGAACAATTTTATGAAAAGAGCTTAATAGTAATTCTTTCGATCAATCAAAGTTTCAAGTCTTCCACCTAAATTCACAGAAACACATCCGTTCAGTAGCATCTACCATACACATTCACTCTTCAAACATTTTTGTCTGTTCCTATCCCAGGGGTATTTTCGTCATTTGTCCTACAGGGGTATTTTGGTAATAAATCGAGGTCAATTTGAAAATCTTAATAAATCAGGGCACTTTGGAATTTCAAAACTCTAGGGTATTTTTGACAATTTTCTCAAATCAAAGGTATGGCAGAAATTTTCGAAATCGGGGTCATTTTGGGAATTTTGGTAAACCAGGGGTAATTTGGTAAATTTTTCGAATCAGGGTATCTTGATATTTTTGCAAAATAGGGTTTTTGGATATTTTTGTAAAGTCAGAAAATTTTATTAAAGACGAGGGTAGTATGAAAATTTTAGAAACCAAGGTCATTTTAGTAAATTTTCAACCAGGGGTATTTAGGTAATTTTGTAAATCGGGAATATCTCAGAAAAATTTTATAGAATAGTTTTTACGAATCAAAGGGTAATTTGAGGATTTCAAAACTAGGGTTTTATAAAAACATGGCTAGTCCCTTTCGGGTTTTAGTTATTGGGTTTAGCCCGTGAATAAGTCCTCTTGGTTAGGGTGAACCGTCACTATGCACCAGGTAGGATTCGAGTGGAGAGGAGGTGAGTCACTAGGACTGCTTAAATACCAAGCTCCCACCGAAACCAATCCTAGACATGCGCACAATGGTTGCCACACCCTAGCTCGGCGACTTAGTCACAAGTTTGTTTAACTAGGCATTAAAGTTTTATGTAATTGTTGGGGTAACCTAGTCCTATGGTTCAAGTACTTATCATACTAATCTACGTTCCATTTCTACCCTTCTACAAATCATACAATAATTCACACAATGGATAGGGGTACTTACCTGGTGGACTTCGGGTCGGAGACTTAGGTGCCATGCCAGAAAAAACCTACTTATTTCACAAAAAATTTTCACAAAATTCTTTTGGGCTTAACTTTGAAAACGTTTTGGGCCTTAAACCCAAGGTCGAGAGTTTTAAAAACTGGGCTCTGATACCAAACTGAAACACCCCAAACCTGGCCCACAAGCCTCGACCAGATCTGGTATGTTCCTCGAGTAAAGCGATTCAAAACTTGGTTGTTACTTTGGAAAGCTTGGATGTTTTTGAATAAAATTTGTCTTGTGTTGAGTTCGATTTGAAAAGTCTAAGTCTTGTTAAAGCTTTAATTTCGGACTTGAAAATCATAAATTAGAAGTATTGCCGAATTCGTAATAAGTTATCAAAACATTTAGAATTTAATTATTTTTTTTTTGAAAACATTACTTAAACTTTGGATTGATAAAAATTGTATCATACTGAAATAAATAACATGCATGCATAAATAGTTTCTACTAGTGGCCTTATTACATCAAAAACAAAACCCAAAATAAATTTAAAGTACTTAAAATAAATAGTCCAAATAAATTAATCTCGTGCTGAGCATGGCCACCACTAAGCTCCTGCCGACCCGGTCCATTATTGAGCATCACCTGAAAAATATCCCACAAGGGGTGAGTCAAACAGACTCAATATGTACAACCAACACTAAGTCCCAACGATTCAGGCATAACATATCATACATATACACATAGCAAATAAATTTAATGATGCAATCCCGAACCCAAGCCTAGATACCATCCGCTACACATCACCCGTACCAACCATCACACCGTGGGGACTACTAAGTCGACCCTCCATCCGCTACACACCATCGAAGGCAGTCACTGCAGTGACGTGCTCATCGCCCTTATATATTGTGGCATAGCCACCAGATAATTATTCGTGACATAAGTCACCACATTCAGATTACGTGACAGAAGTCACCACATTCAGATATTTGTGACATAAGTCACCACATTCAGATATCGTGGTAAAGACTACCAGATCACTTCCCCTTTTCATATTCACCCATATGCCCCATGTCATACAAATCATGCAAATATCATGCCTTAAGCCTTATTTCACATTCTTATCAATATTCACATATGTGCCATATATTATATTCATAGTAGGAGTAGGTAAACGTACCTGAGTACTTTGTACCATTGCATGGTACTTTAGCTAAAGGCCATTCGGCCAGATAATCAAATCCCGAAGGATTTATCGCAACCAGTCTTACCTTGCTACCGATTTGATTGCTAATCAAATCCCAAAACCTTGTGATGTCCCCTCTTGCAATCGGCCAACTACCATATCACTTGACTTGGTTAGTTTCGGCTTTTGAACATTTAAGAAATAAATCTAAGTCACCAAATAGGCCTTGGGCGAATATACATGTACACTTACCTTGCGATTTTTAAATCCCGAAAAGTAGTCTCTTGGCTTATGAGGATGTCGAAATCCTACAGAGCACATGTTAGATCTAGTTCTAACGTTAAATCATAATAAATGGCCCTTGGCCGAATATTAAGGCTCCCTTACCTTGATTATCTCAATCCCGAGATCGCTTCCTGATCAATGGAGATGCCGAAATCTCTGCATAACCTTTGTTAATGTTGATTTTAACACTTAATGGACCAAAACAAATGGCCTTCTGCCTAAGATCTTACTTGTTTTCCTTAGATCTGAAATCCCGAATGATCTTCTCCTTGCAGTCGACAACTACCAAATCCCGAAAGACCCTTCAAAGTTTCGGCCATAGAGTATTATTGGGATTAGATACCTATTTTTCGGCTAAAAGAAAAGAAATAATAATATGACAACAATTGAATCCTTACCCTTAATGTTGTAGGCGACAGCACCCTTACCAAACTCACAGAGATATTCGGCTAGGACTACTCCGAGTATTCGGCTATGGCCTAGAAAGAACTTACTTTCGGCTTTTGGAAGTTTGCGAAAAGAAGAAGAAAAGGGTGCAGAAATCGGCAAGGCTTTGCTTGAGTTTTCGGCTTTGGCAAAATAAAAGAGAAGAGGAGATGCACTAGAGAATTCGGCAGAGGGAAAAGAGAAAAGAAAAATGGCCTTACTCTCCTTCTTTGGCCGAAAATACCACCCAAAAGAGCCCCACATTCGGCCACTACCTCCTTCCCTATCAAATCCCCTTATTTTTCTCTTTATCTCATTATTATCATATCTTCTTTTCCATTAATCCTTACCTTAATTAATTATCCCCATTTATCTTTTAAAATAAAAGGATTTAAGCTCCTAAAATATAGCCTAAGTGTCGTCCATTGCTACTCTTTTTGCCGAAAAATATAAGTCCCAAAATGTTGCTTGTGCCGCTCAAACTCAAGACCTCCTTGCACTGCATATGGCGTCACTTACCTGGGCTTTAAGTGGCGCCTTGCAACCACTTTAACAAGCCCAATTCTGTGTCATATTTCCCCTACTATTTCTCTTAAGACCACATTGCTTAGCTTCCTCTTTGAGATTTAAAAATCTAATAATTTCTAAGGCATTTGTCTACGCACTAAGGTTCAAAAAATTCATAATACCCATTCACAACACACATAAGCATGCTATTTCATATAATTAAGCAATAATGCATAAGCCATAAATCCCGGATGTTACACTTGGTGTTCATCTTATTAAGTTTTTCAACTCTTCGTGAATATTTAGCGTACTCATGTTTTAATATAATTAAATTATTAAAGTCATAAAATAACTATATCACACGAACAAATGGTTACATCCCCACACCTTATATCATAGATCTGATTTACCACAATCCTTAATAACGATCTCACTTTGATCTAACTCGAAAGATGAATCTAACACATGAATAATGTTTATTAGTTAGGATCTATTTGAAAAATATTCATCCCTAATAGATTGGTTACTAAAGTCTTCACCAACACTTTCCCCATGGTTTTGAAATCAAGAAAAGATGATTCCTAATATGAAACTAGGGGTCTCCCCTACGATTATCATTTGGTCCTTTCAAATGGTAAGGAGTAGTATTAGTACAATAATAAATAAATGATAATAAAATGCAACATTGTCTCTATGGCCACTGTACCATTCAGCCATGATATGAATCCACTAAGAGAAGGATTTTGTGATCCAAATAACCATACTTACAACTTGATTCAATACGGAATGGTCGATGAATTGGGAAGGGATAAAGTCTATGAATCAAGTGACCTAAAAAGATTGATATAATGAAGGAAATATGTAACTTTAATCAATTATAGAATCGGTAAGTGAAAGAGTAAGAGAAAGGAAAAAAAATTTGGTCATCGTCTGCGGCGACGGCAGTGGTGGTCTGATGTGGCAACAGCAACTGCTCGACGGTAGTCCAGCCATGGAGGAGTGGTGGTTCGACGAAAAAAGGCTATGCGGTTTTAGCATAATAAGGGAGGAGAAATGTAACATTTCAGTTTAGACCCTAGTCGAAACAGTGGTTTCGGGACCACAAACCTGAGGTTAGAGAAATAATTTAATATTATTTTTGATGTTTATGGCATGTGATAAAGTATGTGTGAAAGTTCTGTGTGAAAATTTTATTGTTTGTGTCAATTTATGAAAAAGGACCTAAACGCATAAAATGCAAAAGTTGTGTGCTAGTTCTTAAAAGTTCTTAATTGCCATGACTTATGAAATGAAAGGTCCTTATGTTGATATTAGACCATTGATAGTGGAATTTGACATAAATGGCCATTAAATGAATGATTTTATAATGTTTTAATTAAGGTTGAATTTATAAATTGGTTATTAAGGTATATTAAATAAAACCAAAACCAAAATTATATGTTATCCTCTATGTTTTTACTGAAAATTGAAAGAAAAAGAAAAGAAAAAGAGCTAGCTGGGGTTCGACCATTGTTGTTCTTGATTAATGTAAGTTTTGAGCTCGGTTTTTGATGATTTTTATGTTTTTGTGATCATTGCTTTTTGTTCTATCAAGCCCATGCCTCAATTTCTGAATTTGATGAAGATTTTGAGTTATGTCATTGATGAAATTGTGAGCTTTGTGATGTTAGTTGATGAAAAATGAAATATATGTGTTGGGTTAACATGTTTTGTATTTGAAGTTTTGATGAATTTGAGTATTATGGGCTAAATTATGAAAATGAGAAATTGTAGGGCCAAAATGTGAAATAAATGTGAAATCTGGGTTACTAAGGGCACTATGGTAATTCAGTTAAGCATGGATTAAATTGGATTTTGTTAATTTGATGTATTTTTGAATTAAGGACTAAAATGCTAAAGTGTAAAACTATAAGGGCTAAAGTGCAAAATGCCCTAATATGTTGCGGACTAAATTGAGTGAAAATGCGATTTAATGAGTTGAATTTGATATTATATAGATCAAGAAAGGAGAAATTTGGATCTAGATCGAGGCTAAAACAAAGTGCTCGATTGATCGAATAGTGTCATTGTTTCTACGTCCGAGGTAAGTTCGTGTATAATACTTATTGTTTAAACAATGTTCATATGTGATGAAATGAATGGAAATGTTATTTTGGAGTTTGGTAACTGTGAAATGTGAGTTCGATGATATGTGGCACTAAGTGTGCGTAAATAGAATTGTTACAGTGATAAATGGCATTGAGTGTGCAAGATAAAGAAAGCATTGGTTGTATTATTGGGCATTGTGTGTGCGATAACGAGATAAATTCGGTTTAATGTGATGGCATTGAGTGTGCAATATTATTATAGCTTCGACTAATTAATTGGCACTAAGTGTGAGGTTTATCAAACGTTTTAAAAGGATCGAATGAATTATGGCATCGAGCATTTAAGTGGTAACTATGATAGATAAATACGTGATGGTACATGTATGTACAGAACCTATGTGGTTGATGATATTGTGTATGAGATAGATGGAAGATTATGTGAAGGAATGATGAAAAGGGTTGGATTGATTAGCGTTATAAATGCTTGTATATGAATCTATAGATATGGTATAAAAGTGAGTAATAGCCATGGATGAGATGGAGTAGTGATGTGAATTTGCATTGTTGAGTTAATTGTGTTATATTATGAACTTACTAAGCTTTAAAGCTTACTATGTGAAGTATTCTCTGTTTTACAATGTTATTAAAGCTAGCTCGGATAAGAGGATTGCCAGCGACTCAATCACACTATCGGGCATCTATTTTGGTACCTTTTGAAAGTTTTATTTATGGTATATGGCATGTAAGGCTAGTGAGGTTGTGGAATGTTTTGAGATGTACAAATCTTGCCATGTGATATGGCTTGATAATGGAATGATTTTGGTACATGTTTTGGCTATGTGAAAATGGTGTATGTGATGTATATTTGTAGTCTTGTGTGAATGGCCATTATGGTGTGCTTTGGTAAAAGAGAAATGGTATATTTCATACTTGAATTGGTGTTTCAGATGGTGTATGATTTGTATGTTATTTGATATTGGACTTGAACATGTAGGGATAACCCAAATTGGGTGGCAATTTGGCCTTGTAAATGGCCTATAATTGTCCACACGTGTAACAGCCCAATTTAGGGCCTAGTCGGAACAATGGTGCGAGACCACAAATCCGAAGTAGAAATATATGTATTATGATTTCTATGAGGCTTATGATGTGTTTGCATGATTGTGTGAAAATTTTATGAGGGAATTTTATTTATTAGTGATTAAATTGTCCATTAAGACTAAATTGCAAAGACTAGAAAATATGAGATCCTAGACGATTTAAGTATGAAATAGAATTATAAAAATTACTAGAGGTCATTATTTAGCAATTAAACCATTATATGTTAAGATGGAAAAAAAAACATGGGAAGGAAAAATCTCAAGAAAGGGGCCTTAAGGGCAATTTGGTCATTTGGTTAATTAATGAATTAAAAGGGGAAATAAGTCAAAAATGGTGTCCATCTTCTCCAAGCTTGGCCGAAAATCACAAGAGCACCATAGCTAGGGTTTCTTCAACTTCCAAGCTTGATAGTAAGTGCATCCTAGCCCCGTTTTCAATGTTCTTCGTATTTTTGAGATCCTTGTAGCTCGATTTAGCTATTTTTAGCTATATTTTGAGCTAGGGTTTATGTTCAAAAATTTAACCATGTATGACATGCATGTATTTTGATGTTTTATGGAATAATATGAAAGTTTAATGTATGATAAACATCTTTTTCTAAGTGATTTTCATGAAAAATGCATAAAAGGACCAAATTGTAAAAGTTATAAAAATGGTCATACATGAGTGAAATAGTGGAAATTGGGAGCTGTTGTAGTCATGAAAATAATTCGGCTAGGCTTAAAATACAAGAAAGTTGAATAAAAATCATTTTACGATCCTAGGGGTAAAAGTGTCATTATGTGAAAGTTTAGGGGCAAAATCATAATTTTGCCAAAGTATGATTCATGAGTCAATTTAGTCAATGTGAGCATTAAACAAGTGAAATTTTTATTTTAGATCATGAAACACGAAGCCTGGATCGAAACCGAGGCAAGAACAAAGTTGTGGACTAAATCGAACATCTACATCTATTTTGAGTACCGAGGTAAGTTTATGTGAAATTAAAGCTTCATAGTATTTTTATATTTTAAATTGCTTGATATTATGACAAGGAATATCATATCTATGAAAATCGACTAATGATACCTCGATGAGAAAATGATGAGAATATGTCAAGTTGAAGTCCCGGTTGAAGATTCAGAATAACGAGGATACCTATGTCATAACATGAGATAAGGAAGGTCCCGTATAAGACCATGTCTGGGACATGGTATCGGCACCGAATGTAGGTCCCGTATAAGACCATGTCTGGGACATGGCATCGGCATCAAAAGTAGATCCTGTATAAGACCATGTTTGGGACATGGCATCGACATCGAATAAAGAAGGTCCCCGTGTAAGACCATGTCTGGGACATGGCTTCGACACCAAAGGAAGATCTTGTGTAAGACTATGTCTAGGACATGGTATCGACATCTATGTATGTTATCGTATAAGACCATGTTTGGGACATGGCATCGACATCGAGTTAAAAGCTCCTGTGTAAGACCATATTTGGGATATGGCATCGGCATCAAGAGGTGATCCCATGTAAGACCATATTTGGGATATGGCATTGGCATCGTGATACATGTATGATGAGATTGAGTATCCTCCGGTATTCCGAGTAGCTCAACGGGCAAAAGATCTAAGTATGTAAAGATGATAAAGTGTTAAGTTATACAAGGATGACAAAGAGTTCCACTTAAGTTAAGGATGATAAGGATTTAAGTTTATGGTCAATATAGCATAAGTGCTAAATTATGTGCTGAAGTGGTACAGGTACCATGAGCAAAATACGAGTTACAAAAACCGTAATGTGATGGGTAAGAATAAGTATGAGTAAGTACGTCAAAGTACTTGAGAACTTGTATTGTTCTTGTTCTATTAGATGAATGGATTTTACCATGAGTACTTATGTTGTTATATTTATTCATGCAAACTAATTAATCTATACCCCCCTCTTTTCCTTTTTCCTTGTAGTATCGCCAATCTAGCTCGGGGATCGTAGAACGTCGGAGCTCGGATCACACTATCAATCATTCTTTTGGATAGTAAAGTTGTTTTATTTTGGGCATGGCATGTACAGGAACTTGGTGATTTTGTGTTATGTCATATTTGGAAGCCAAAATGTTGGCTAGTTGGGTTACTCATTCATTTTGTAAATGGCCATTAGGAATTGGCCAATATTTGTCAAGTTTCATATTTTTAATGATGATGAGTTTTATGATGTGAAAGTTCATGCAATTATTAGAGTAAAATGTAAAGCGAATGAATGATGATTTGTGATACTTCATAGTGTATTATTGTGATGTTATGTGTTGCTTGTGTTGGCATATGTGTGTTTGTGTTGCATGGTGGCAATTGGCTTGGAAAATAGCCTTCTAATTGTCCATATCGGTAGACACACGGGCGTGTGTCTAGGTCGTGTGTGACACACGATCAACTCCTATGGGTGTGTTGATAGGCCATGTGTCCCCTGTATCAAATTACGAGAATTTGATTCGTCACACGGGCCAGCACACGAGCGTGTGCCTAGGCCGTGTGCCCTTAAGAGGTTGCTGAAGTCATAAACAAAATACCTAGGTTTTTCACACACTGGTGAGGACACGGGCATGTCTAGGCTGTGTGAGGGACACGGGCCATTGACACGAGTGTGCGTTCGGTCGTGTGAAAACCCCTGTAGGTTCAAAATGGAAAATAAATTCCACACGGGCTAGGAACATGGGCGTGTGTGACCACATGGGCGTGTTCCATTTCACACAGGCATATGGCCCTGTTTTAGGCAAAAATTTTCTAAGTGAGCAAAAGTTTCCAATTTAATTCCGAGACCTTTCGTGTTTAAGGCCTCGTAAGCCCATAATAAGGATGTTATGATTATGAATGAGAAGTTTTAAGTTGAATTGAAATTTTATAGCCCAATGTTGAATGTTTAAGCAAGTTAAGTTCGGTAATGCCTCGTATCTGGTTTCATCGTTGAACACGAGTAAGGGGTGTTACATTTAGTGGTATCAGAGCTACGGTTTAGTCGATTCTCGTACTAACATAGCGCATGCATGAGTCTAGCTATATGTAACATCCCAAAATTGGGCCTAGACATTGGCCTTTTAGGAGTAAATCTTCAGAAATGAGAATGGTAAAAGGATATAGTTAAGTGATTTGAAGGTTAGAGTTTGAATCTCTTTGTGGAAAATTTGATTTTTTTGATGTTAGCTTAAGTATGGAAAATAGGTATTTATGGTAAGGTGGACTCCTTATTTTTGGCAAGATGGCTAAGAGAAAAAGGCAAGGTTGAAGTTGGGGAAAGGAATCAAGAGAAATAGAAAAGAAAGGGGGACATGAGGCTTATTCCATGGGTGATGTTTTGGAAAGCTGGGTGGCCAAACTCTTATCCTAGGGGGATGCATGTGGACGATTTTTGGAGTAGTTAGGTGGCTGAAATTTTATTTGGCATTTGGTAAAGTCTTAGCTTTGTTTTGGCCAAAAATCCTTTTGACAACTTTGTGCCATTTCTCTCAATTTTGCAACCCTAGCCAAATCATAGTAGCACAATAGTGCATTGTTTTTCCTCTCAAATTCTTTTCTTTTCCTTTGCTTTGTGTCGAAATTACAAGCCTTGGTGACCATATTTTCTTCTTTCCTTTGGCTGAATTTCCCTAGCACAATTGTGCACTTTCTTGCTCTTTTGTTTGATCAAGATTTTCATCTCTTGTTCATTCCCCTTTTGATAGTCGAAATTACCAAAGCACTCTTCTTCCATCCAATCTCTTCTTAATCAAATCGGTAAGTGATCGTATATTCCTCTTTTCATTTCTTTTTCTTTTTCTTCCAAGCCGTATATAGGTGAAGGGGGTGTATTGTGGTGATTCTTTCTCAAGCCGAATAAGGTGTGGCTAACATTGTTTATGTGTTAATCACTTCTAAGGACTCGAAGTACTTTATCGGAGGGCCAATCGAACACCTATCCCTCGTAATAAGAGACTCGGATCGTTGGTAAGTGATAGATTGTTTACCAATCACAATATTTGCTTGAAGTGGTAAATTCGGTTTTGGGATTAATTGTTGACCGATTGTATCTTTAGGTGTCACGGAGAATATCGTGTTACGGATTCCGAATAAGGTGTGTAATCCCGTACCCTTCCGAATATATATTTGAAATGGTGAGTAAATCTCACATCTCTCTAAAAGTTTACATGGAATATTCTGTGATTCGGTAGAAATATAGAAGAAAAACCGATAACCGGCATCCGTGATCACTCGGACGTGCGTATGCTCGTAGTGGTAATCATGTTTATAAAAAACAGTTTCGGTCAGAGAAACAATGATTGTATTTGAAAAATCATGAAAAAAGGGATAAAAGGAATTTCAAAGTGAGTAAGATATCAGATTAAATCTTACTGTGTCTATTTTAATATGGAAGAAATGGAGAATCAAAAGGAATTTTATATTCGGAGATATGTTAATTTTAGTGAGACTGGTTCTGAATGACTTCTGGGTATTCTGTTCTGTCTTGGAAAAATCGTATAAAATTGTACAAAGAGAATTAAGAGTTATAATTGATATGTATGGATTCCTTAGTGAATCTATTTTCAAAAGGAACAAGTGGGAGCAGTATATGAAAAGCGTACAATAAGATATTTGAGATTAAGCTAAGAGAGGTCAGAATCATTGGACAGTGAAACAAGGGAAACTTCAAGGAACAAACTGTACTAAATGGTTAAGCTAAAAATTCTGGAAAAATTCTGGTAGAAAGATATATAAGTCTAGTTTCAAGGAAAATTTACGGATTTAGATTTTGATTTCGAAACTTGAGTTATAGTCAATTTAGTTAGTATGACGCAGATGGACAGTTTCGATTTTATGCCCCAAATTAGTAATTAAGCCTAGGTTGCGAAAATTACCATAATACCCTTAGAGGGTAAGTTACCAAATTACCCTTAGTGGGTACGATTACTGAATTATGAAAATGCCCTTACGGGCTGAATTATGAAAATGCCCCAAATGGGCCGAATTACGAAATGTCCCTATAGATCGAATTACGAAAATACCCTTTATGGGCCAAATGTGATATGTTGCTATATGGGCCTCATGTGTTAATGGACCGTTTCGATAGATTGAATAATTGGCCGAATTGCTAGATTGATTAATGGGCCAAATTTGCTAGATCGTTAAATGGGCCAAAGTTTGCTAGATCGTTAAATGGGCCAAAGTTTACTAGATCGTTAAATGGGCCAAATTGCTATTTTGACTAATGGGCCAAATTGATAACTTGTAATATGGGCTTTTTGTTGAAATTTACCTTATGAATATATTGTTATGCATTATATATATATACATGACTGCATGGGTTGAGATAATTGACGAAGAGAAGAATAGCCTGTTGCCAAAATCTAGTTCGGTGGTTCTGCCACAAATATTATAAATGGCCTGTTGCCAAAATCTAGTTCGATGGTTCTGCCACAAATATTATAAATGGCCTGTTGCCAAAATCTAGTTCTGTGGCTCTGCCACAAATATTATAATTGGCTTAATGCCTGCTATTGGTGTGTTGGCGGGGTGGGTTGACTTGACCCCCACAGGTGTGATGGTTGGTACGGGTGGTGTGTAGCGGATGGAAATTAGGCTTGGTTGGGAATTGCATATCACATGCATATTATATACATGTTATTATGTTATGATTGCAAATGGACTTAGGTCCAAAATATTGCTATGTGTGTTCCGACCCAGTGGATGATGGTAAGGGAATTACACACTGAGTTCTTATAACTCACCCCCTTCTCTTAACCCTTGTAGGTAATGCTCCGTAGTGAGGACTTGGGCCCATGGATGACTCGGTGGAGGCTATCCTTCCGAAATGGTGTTATCAAATTTTAAATTTTCTATTTCCGTTTATTTTATTATTTTGCTATATTGGTTTAAGTTGTAATAGGGCCTCTGGAGTATTTTATTATTTGCTTCATGGTTGGTTTACTTAGTATTTTGCTTAAATTGTTTAAAACGAGAATTTTTTCTAAAAACGTAAATAAAGGTTTTCCAAAAATCGATTACTAAATGGATTTCAAAATAAACTTTTACAAATATGATTTAACTCAAACTTTCTTCCAAATTATTAGCGACATTTACAAAAGTCACGGTTTTAAAGTTCAATTCCTTGATTTGTGATTCATCAATCAATCTTTCAAAAATACTTGTATTTTATCTATGTTTCCGCAATGTTTCAAAATGTTTTTGCAACTCTATTTCAAATGTCACATTTTCGTAAATTGTTATTTCAAATATGCTTTCGCAACTGAAAAGGTTTATTAAAGATAATTATGTTTTCACGTAGACACAATTGCTTAAGTGTTTTGGGTTTTAACAAAGAGGCTATAATTCTCAAACAAGTTTTTAACAATATGGTAAAGATGGTTTTTGAAAAACACTTCCATGTGGCACGCCAGATTCGGGCCTAACTTCTAGGCCGGGTTTGGGGTGTTACATTTAATGGTATCAGAGCCCAGTTTCAAAACTCGGCTGTGGTTTGGGTTCAAAAACGTTTTCAAAGCTGTTTAAAATTTTTAAATTATAATACATGTTTGAAAGGAAGTATGGCACCACGGGTATTCAGCACCAAGTCAAGTAAGTATTTGTTTTCATTTTTATGATTATTGTGATATGACTATAGGAACACTCTAGAACTGTTAGCTTTAGGAGTTGAAACTATAGAGATTGGGACTTTAGGATGCGTTTTGCGAAAACAACTTTACTTCTTGTACTCCTTAAAACATTGTTTAAAAAACACTGAAATAGCATAATGATTCATAAAACTCTTAATAAGATCATATCGACTTAGCATACATGAACGCTAGAAGACGTGGACGCGGTAGGCGTGGACGTGGTAGAGGCCAAGGTACTAGGGCTAGATCTTCGGCACCGAGGCATATTTCCGAAAGGGAGGTATTAGCGTCGCTAGTGGCTGAGACGGGATCTCATGATCGAGCTGGAATTGATGAGCTGACTCAGATTGTCAAGGAAGTATTGGAGGAGGTTAAAGGAATCGGTGAAGAAATTCGAGTTGGGTCTGTGGACTGTAAGAAGAAAATAGATCGCAGTTCTTTTGGGTCATAGTCTCGTTCCATAAAGCATGTCAAGGCACGACCAAACTTTTCGGCTTGTGATTTTTGCAAGAGGCATCATCCGGGAGAATGCTGGAGGAGGTTAGGAGCATGCTTGAGATGCGAGTCTAAGGAGCATAAGGCTCGAGATTGTTTCATCACCATCAAGTCAGGTATGTTTTGGTTGGAAGTGATGATTGAATGTAAGAAAAATTTTGCTATAAGTGGTAGACAACGGTTTGCTATTGTGGTTAGATGTTTGGTTGTGTGAAAAAGGATTCAAGATTATGTTAAAAAGAACATTGTGGTTTTAAGGTCAGAGTGAGCAGCGAAAGCATAGTGGTGTGATTTGAGCGGTGTGTTAGTAGTTGGTTGGAAATTTCGAGGATGAAAATTTTTTTAGGAGGGTCGAATTGTGACATCCCGAAATTGGGCCTAGTAGGATTGGGCCCATTGGGCCTTGGGCTTAGGATGTTTAAAATCTTCGAGAATATGAGAATGGTGTTATTGCAAATTGGACTTATTAGTTAAGTGAATTTGGAAGGTTACGAGGTTTCTATGAAGTCTCGGGTTTAATTGGGCTTTAGGAAAAATTTGGTATTTTAGCACTTTAAGGAGAGATGGTAAGTAGATTCAAGACATATGGAAATTTATGAGTAAATAGCTTGCATAAATGAGCAATTGGTAAAGAGGATATGATGCGACATGATGGACTTGAAGGGAAGAGGTTCGAATCACTTCGTGTGCAAATTTTGATTATTTTTGCATGTTTTCGTTAAGTGTCGGTCAAGAGGTATTTATGGTAAGGTGGACTCCTTATTTTTGGCAAGATGGCTAAGAGAAAAAGGCAAGGTTGAAGTTGGGGAAAGGAATCAAGAGAAATAGAAAAGAAAGGGGGACATGAGGCTTATTCCATTGGTGATGTTTTGGAAAGCTTGGGTGGCCAAACTCTTATCCTAGGGGGGGATGCATGTGGACGGTTTTTGGAGTAGTTAGGTGGCTGAAATTTTATTCGGCATTTGGTAAAGTCTTAGCTTTGTTTTGGCCAAAAATCCTTTTGACAATTTTGTGCCATTTCTCTCAATTTTGCAACCCTCCTTCTCAAATCATAGTAGCACAATAGTGCATTATTTTTCCTCTCAAATTCTTTTCTTTTCCTTTGCTTTGTGCCGAAATTACAAGCCTTGGTGACCATATTTTCTTCTTTCTTTTTACTTTGGCCGAATTTCCCTAGCACAATTGTGCATTTTCTTGCTCTTTTGTTTGATCAAGATTTTCATCTCTTGTTCATTCTCCTTTTGATAGCCGAAATTACCAAGGCACTCTTCTTACATCCAATCTCTTCTTAATCAAATCGGTAAGTGATCGTATATTCCTCTTTTCATTTCTTTTTCTTTTTCTTCCGAGCCGTATATAGGTGAAGGGGGTGTATTGTGGTGATTCTTTCTCAAGCCGAATAAGGTGTGGCTAACATTGTTTATGTGTTAATCACTTCTAAGGACTCGAAGTACTTTATCGGAGGGCCAATCGAACACCTATCCCTCGCAATAAGAGACTCGGATCATTGGTAAGTGATAGATTGTTTATCAATCGCAATATTTGGTTGAAGTGGTAAATTCGTTTTTGGGATTAATTGTTGACCGATTGTATCTTTAGGTGCCGTGGAGAATATCGTGTTACGGATTCTGAATAAGGTGTGTAATCCCGTACCCTTCCGAATATATGTTTGAAATATTGAGTAAATCTCACATCTCTCTGAAAGTTTACATGGAATATTCTGTGATTCAGTAGAAATACTGAAGAAAAACTGATAACCGGCATCCGTGATCACTCGGACGTGCGTATGCTCATAGTGGTAATCATGTTTTATAATAAAACAGTTTCAGTCAGAAACAGTGAGGTGTATTTGAAAAATCATGAAAAATTGGATAAAAGGAATTTCAAAGTGAGTAAGATATCAGATTAAAGCTTACTGTGTCTATTTTAATATGGAAGAAACGGAGAAGGAAAAGGAATTTTATATTCGGAGATATGTTAATTTTAGTGAGACTTGTTCTGAATGACTTTGGGGTATTCTGTTCTGTCTTGGAAAAATCGTATAAAATTGTAAAAAGTGAATTAAGAGTTATAAGTATGGATTCCTTAGTGAATCTATTTTCAAAAGGAACAAGTGGGAGCAGTATATGAAAAGCGTACAGTAAGATATTTGACATTAAGCTAAGAGAGGTTAGAATCATTGGATAGTGAAACAAGGGAAAATTCAAGGAATAAACTGTACAAAATGGTTAAGCTAAGAATTCTGGAAAATTTATGGTAGAAAGATATACGAGTCTAGTTTCAAGGAAAATTTACGGATTTAGATTTTGAGTTTTCAAACTCGAGTTATAGTCAGTTTAGTCAGTACGACGCAGATGGACAGTTTCGATTTTATGCCCCAAATTAGTAATTAAGCCTAGGTTGCGAAAATTACCATAATACCCTTATAGGGTAAATTACCAAATTACCCTTAGTGGGTACGATTACCGAATTATGAAAATGCCCTTACGGGCCGAATTATGAAAATGCCCCTAATGGGCCGAATTACGAAATGTCCTTATGGACCGAATTACGAAAATACCCTTTATGGGCCAAATGTGATATGTTGCTATATGGGCCTCATGTGTTAATGGGCCGTTTCGATAGATTGAATAATTGGCCGAATTGCTAGATTGATGAATGGGCCAAAGTTTGCTAGATCGTTAAATGGGCCAAAGTTTGCTAGATAGTTAAATGGGCCAAATTGCTATTTTGACTAATGGGCCAAATTGATAACTTGTAATATGGGCTTTTTGTTGAAATTTACCTTATGAATATATTGTTATGCATTATATATATATATATACATTACTGCATGGGTTGGGATAATTGACGAAGAGAAGAATGGCCTGTTGCCAAAATCTAGTTCGGTGGTTCTGCCACAAATATTATAAATGGCCTGTTGCCAAAATCTAGTTCGGTGGTTCTGCCACAAATATTATAAATGGCCTGTTGCCAAAATCTAGTTCGGTGGCTCTGCCACAAATATTATAATTGGCTTAATGCCTGCTATTAGTGTGTTGGCGGGGTGGGTTGACTTGATCCCCACAGGTGTGATGGTTGGTACGGGTGGTGTGTAGCGGATGGAAATTAGGCTTTGTGGGAATTGCATATCACATGCATATTATATACATGTTATTATGTTACGATTGCAAATGGGCTTAGGTCCAAAATATTGCTATGTGTGTTCCGACCCAATGGATGATGGTAAGGGGATTACACACTGAGTTCTTGTAACTCACCCCCCTTCTCTTAACCCTTGTAGGTAATGCTCCGTAGTGAGGACTTGGGCCCATGGATGACTCGGTGGAGGCTATCCTTCTGAAATGGTGTTATCAAATTTTAAATTTCTATTTCCGTTTATTTTATTATTTTGCTATATTGGTTTAAGTTGTAATAGGGCCTCTGGAGTATTTTATTATTTGCTTCATGGTTGGTTTACTTAGTATTTTGCTTAAATTGTTTAAAACGAGAATTTTTTCTAAAAACGTAAATAAAGGTTTTCCAAAAATCGATTAACAAATGGATTTCAAAATAAAATTTTACAAATATGATTTAACTCAAACTTTCTTCCAAATTATTAACTACATTTACAAAAGTCACGGTTTTAAAGTTCAATTCCTTGATTTGTGATTCATCAATCAATCTTTCAAAAATACTTGTATTTTTTCTACGTTTCCGCAATGTTTCAAAATGTTTTTGCAACTCTTTTTCAAACGTCACATTTTCGTAAATTGTTATTTCAAATATGCTTTTGCAACTGAAAAGGTTTATTAAAGATAATTATGTTTTCACGTAGATACAATTGCTTAAGTGTTTTGGGTTTTAACAAATAGGCTATAATTCTCAAACAAGTTTTTAACAATATGGTAAAGATGGTTTTTGAAAAACACTTCCATGTGGCACGCCAGATTCGGGCCTAACTTCTAGGCCGGGTTTGGGGTGTTACACTATACATGCCATACATATGAGCATTTATATAATGATAGTGTGACGACTCCTGACGACTTAAATTGTGTTTTCATATAGTAAATGGATATCAATAGAGTTATGGTGGATGATGTAGAAAGTAACGCGCCGGCCCTCGCCGAAGGGCCGGTGCCAAATAAAAATAAGAATAGACCGACGACTGTAAGTCAGAGAGGGGGAGAAGAGGTTAGGGAAGCCTTTCTCCACATGTTGAAATCATGGTATACGGAGTTCGTTCGTACGAACCTGAATGTACAACCCCCTCCATCCCTACCTATTCTTCAACCTACCCTAGTAGCTCCCCAAGTGGTAGAAGTGGTAAGAAGAGAAAAGCCTTCCGTTGATAGAATCAGAAAACAAGGAGCCGAAGAATTTCGGGCTAGTAAAGATGACGATCCAGAAAGAGCAGAATTCTGGCTTGAAGATACCATCAGGGTATTTGATGAGTTATCTTGCAGACCTGAAGAGTGTATGAAGTGTGTAGATTCTCTTTTGAGAGATTCTTCTTATCAGTGGTGGAACACCCTTGTATCGATTGTACCAAGGGAAAGGATCACATGGGAGTTTTTCCATGAAAAGTTTCAGAAAAAGTATATTAGCCAGAGCTTCATCGATTAGAAGAGAAAGGAATTCCTTGAGCTAAAACAAGGTCGAATGACAGTAACCTAATATGAGCGTGAGTTTGTAAGGCTCATCAAATATACTCGAGAGTGTGTATCCACTGAAGCCATTATGTGTAAACGGTTTGAGGACGGTTACATGAAGATATCAGATTGTTTGTTGGTGTCCTCGAGTTGAAGGAATTTATTGTGTTAGTGGATCGGGCTTGTAAAGCCGAGGAATTAGTGAAAGAGAAAGGAAAAGCTGAGATGGAGTCTCGTGACTCAAGAAAGAGACCATTGAATAAGTCATTTCAGTCCACGTCCAAGAAGTCAAGAGATTTCCCCACTCGATCAGCTTCTTCAACTGAGTTTTCAAATAGAAGTAGGAGTAAACAGTATTCGGGTATTAAAGCTCAGACTACTTCAGTTGCTAGGGTTGGGAACACTCGACCTAATAGACCGGAATGCCCACAGTGTGGCAGATGTCATCCTAGTGAGTGTCGAGCACATGAGAGAGCCTATTTCAAGTGTGGTTCCCAAGATCATTTTATTAGAGAATGCCCTAAGATGGTTGAGAAGGAGAAAATTTAGAGTGCAAGATCAGGAAGTACTACTAGAGGGAGAAAACAGAGAAACCCGAGAAGTGGAACGAGTAGTAAGAGTACACCGAGAGAGCAAGCTGTGAGATCTGAGGGTAGAGCGCCTGCAAGGACTTATGCGAAGAGGCGTCATCCCCTGATGTAATCACGAGTATATTATCTCTTCATGATACTAATGTTGTTGCTTTAATTGATCCGGGATCTACCCACTCATATGTTTGCATGAAATTAGTATCTAGTATGAGCATGCCTGTAGAGTCTAAACAATTCGTGATAAAAGTGTCCAATCCTTTAGGCAAAAGTGTATTAGTTGATAAGGTATGCAAAGATTGCCCATTGATGATTAGGGGTTATTATTTTAAGGCAAATCTTATGCTATTGCCATTTGATGAATTTGATATAATTCTTGGTATAGACTGGTTAACCGCTCATGATGTGACAGTAAATTGTGGAAAGAAATATATTGAATTGAGATGTGAAAATGGGGACACTCTTCGTGTTGAATTAGATGAACAAGAGAGATCACCTGTAGTGATTTCTCATATGACTGCCCAGAAATATGTAAGAAAAGGATATGAAACATATCTTGCTTTTGTTATAAATGCTAAAGAGACAGAGTTAAGAATTAAATCAGTATTGAAGTATGTAAGTATCCAGATGTATTCCCAGAAGAATTACCAGGGTTGCCTCCAGTTAGAGAAGTTGAATTTGGCATTGAGTTAGCTCCTGGTACTGCACCTATATCGATTGCTCCATACAGAATGGCTCCAACTGAGTTGAAGGATTTGAAGGCACAGTTGCAAGAGTTAACGGACAAAGACTTTGCAAGACCAAGTTATTCTCCGTGGGGTGCTCCAGTATTATCTGTGAAAAAGAAAGATGGTTCCATGAGATTATGTATAAATTACTAGCAGCTTAATAAGATAACCGTGAAGAACAAGTACCCATTGCCAAGGATCAACGATTTGTTTGATCAATTAAAGAGAGCCATTGTGTTCTCCAAAATAGACTTGAGGTCCGGTTATTACCAGTTGAGAGTCAAAGGCTCAGATGTGACAAAAACTGCATTTCGAACAAGGTATGGGCACTATGAATTTTTAGTCATGCCTTTTGGCTTAAAAAATGCCCCTGCTGTGTTTATGGATTTATGAACCGAATATTTCTGCCATACTTGGATAAGTTTGTCGTGGTTTTTATTGATGACATATTGATATATTCTCGGAATGAGCATGAGCATGCCGGGCACTTGAGGACGTTTTTACAGACTTTACGAGAAAATCAATTTTATGCCAAATTTAGCAAGAGTGAGTTTTGGCTACAAGAGGCTGGATTTTTGGGGAACATTGTCTCAGGAGATGGAATCTGAGTTGACCCGAGCAAGATTTTAGCTATTGTTGATTGGAAATCACTGAGGAACGTATCAGAGGTTAGAAGTTTTCTGGGCCTAGCTGGCTATTACAGACGGTTTGTTAAGGGGTTTTCTATGATAGTGACTCCAAGGACGAGGTTATTACAAAAAGATGTGAAGTTTAAGTGGACAGAAAAGTGCCAACAGAGTTTCGAGAAGCTAAAAGCATTGTTGATTGAGGCTCCAATTCTAGTGCAACCTGAACAGGGAAAAGAATTTGTGATCTACAGCGATGCATCCTTGAATGGATTGGACTGTGTTCTTATGCAAGAAGGCAAGGTGATAGCGTATGCTTCTAGACAATTAAAGCCACACGAGAGGAATTACCCGACACATGATTTAAAGTTGGCTGCCATTGTGTTTACATTGAAGATATGGAGGCACCATTTGTATAGTGAAAGATGTCAGATATTCACCAATCATAAGAGCCTAAAGTACTTGATGACTTAGAAGGAATTGAACTTAATGTAGCGAAGATGGTTAGAGCTAATAAAGAATTATGAGTTAGTCACTGATTACCACCCAGGAAAGGCGATGTAGTCGCTGATGCTTTGAGTAGGAAATCCTTCTTTCCATTGAGGGATATGAATACATGGGTGACTTTGTCAAACAATGGTTCCATCCTAGCTAAGCTGAAGGCTAGACCGATGTTCCTTCAAGAGATTTATGAGGCCTAAAAAGATGACAGTGATTTGCAAGCCAAAAGAGTTCAGTGCAAGTTGAGTGCTGAGTCTGGCTTTCAGATTAATCCTGATGGATGTTTGATGTTCAGAGACAGAGTGTGTACCAAAAATGATTAGCTCATTCGGAAAGTTTTACACGAGGCACATAGTGGATGCCTATTTGTACATCCAGGTAGCACCAAGATGTATAATGACTTGAAGAAATGGTATTGGTGGCCGGGTATGAAGAAAGACATCTCAGAGTTTGTGTCAAAATGCTTAATTTGTCAGCAAGTGAAAGCTGAACACCAAGTACCTTCAAGTCTACTTCAACCTATTATGGTTCCTAAATGGAAATGGGACAGTGTTACTATGGATTTTATAACGGGCTTGTCGTCGACACCAGTAAGAAAGAAGTCGTATGGGTTGTGATAGCTAGACTTACGAAGTCGGCCCACTTCATACCGGTACGTGTTGATTATTCGCTTGATAAGGTGGTATACTTGTATGTTTCTGAGATTGTGAGGCTACACGGAGTGCCTTTGTTGATTATATCAAATAGAGATCTGAGATTCACATCCCGATTTTGGAAAAAGTTACAAGAGGCCTTGGGCACAAAGTTAAGTTTTAGTACAGCTTTTCACCCCCAAACCAAAGGACAGTCGAAGAGGTTAATACAGATACTTGAGGATATGCTCTGATGTTGTGTTCTTGAGTTTCAGGGTAGCTAGGAAAAGTACCTACCGTTGGTAGAGTTTGCTTATAATAACAGTTTCCAGTCGAGTTTGAAAATGATGCCTTATAAGGCTTTGTATGGGCATAAGTGTCGAACGCCTTTGTATTGGACTGAACTCAAAGAAAATCAAATTCATGGGGTTGATCTAGTTAAAGAAACCGACGAGAAAGTAAAGATAATTCGTGATTGTTTAAAAGTTGCTTCTGATAGACAAAAGTCCTATTCGGACTTGAAACAAAAAGAGATCGAGGTTCAAGTTGGTGATAAAGTATTCTTGAAAGTGTCACCATGGAAGAAAGTTCTCAGATTTGGTCGGAAAGGCAAATTGAGTCCACGTTTTATCGGACCATATGAGATTACTGAGAGGATAGGGCCGGTAGCCTATAGATTAGCTTTGTCGACTAAATTGGAAAAGATTCATGATGTATTCCATGTGTCTATGTTGCGACACTACCAATCAGATCCTTAGCATGTGATTACACTGACAGAGGTTGAAATTCAACCCGACATGACTTATGGCGAAGAATCAGTTAAGATTCTAGCATGGGAAGACAAACAGCTAAGGAATAAAAGCATAGCTCTTGTGAAAGTATTGTGGCAAAGACATGCGGTAGAAGAGGCTACATGGGAGCCCGAGAAGGCCATGAGAAACCAGTACCCAAACCTTTTTGCTGGTAAGATTTTCGGGGACGAAAATCTCTAAAGGGGAGAATTGTAACAACCCGAATTAGGGCCTAGTCGGAATAGTGATACGAAACCACAAATTCGAAGTAGAAATATATGTTTTATGATTTTTATGAGGCTTATGATGTGTTTGCATGATTGTGTGAAAATTTTATGAGGAAATTTTATTTATTAGTGATTAAATTGTCCATTAAGACTAAATTGCAAAGATTAGAAAATATGAGATTTTAGAAGATTTAAGTATGAAATAGAATTATAAAAATTATTAGAGGTCTTTATTTAGCAATTAGACCATTATATGTTAAGATGGACAAAAATAGACATGGGAACGAAAAATCTCAAGAAAGGGGCCTTAAGGGCAATTTGGTCATTTGGTTAGTTAATGAATTAAAAGGGAAAACAAGTCAAAAATGGTGTCCATCTTCTCCAAGCTTGGTCGAAAATCACAAGAGCACCATAGCTAGGGTTTCTTTAACTTCCAAGCTTGATAGTAAGTGCATCCTAGCCCCGTTTTCAATGTTCTTCATATTTTTGAGATCCTTGTAGCTCGATTTAGCTATTTCTAGCTATATTTTGAGCTAAGGTTTATGTTCAAAAATTTACCCATGTATGACATGCATGTATTTTGATGTTTTATGGAAAAATATGAAAGTTTTATGTATGATAAACATCTTTTTTAAGTGTGTTTCATGAAAAATGAATAAAAAGACCAAATTGTAAAAGTTATAAAAATGGTCATACATGATTGAAATAGTGGAAATTGTGGGTTGTTGTAGTCAAGAAAATAATTTGGCTAGGCTTAAAATACAAGAAAGTTGAATAAAAATCATTTTACGAGCCTAGGGGCAAAAGTGTAATTATGTTGAAGTTTGGGGGCAAAATTGTAATTTTGTCAAAGTATGATTCATGAGTCAATTTAATCAATGTGATTATTAAACAAGTGAACTTGATATTATAGATCAAGAAAAACAAAGCCCGGATCAAAACCGAGGCAAGAATAAAATCGTGGACTAAATCGAACATCTATATCTATTTTGAGTACCAAGTATGTTTGTGTGAAATGAAAGCTTCATAGTATTTTTATATTTTAAATTGCTTGATATTATGACAAAGAATATCATATCTATGAAAATCGAATAATGATGCCTCGATGAGAAAATGATGAGAATATGTCAAGTTGAAATCCCAGTTGAAGATTCAGAATAACGAGGATACCTATGTCATAACATGAGATAAGGAAGGTCCCGTATAAGACCATGTCTGGGAGATGGCATTGACACCGAATGTAGGACTCGTATAAGACCATGTCTAGGACATGGCATCGGCACCGAACGTAGATCCCGTATAAGACAATGTCTGGGACATGGCATCGGCGTCGAATAAGAAGGTCCTCGTGTAAGACCATGTCTGGGACATGGTATCGACGCCGAATGTAGGACTCGTATAAGATCGTGTCTGGGACATGGTATCGACATCTATGAATGATCTCGTATAACACCATGTCTTGGACATGGTATCGACATCGAGTTAAAAGATCCCGCGTAAGACCATATCTGGGATATGGCATCGACATCAAGAGGTGATCCCATGTAAGACCATATCTGGGATATGGCATTGGCATCATGATACATGTATGATGAGATTTAGTATCCTCCGGTATTCTGAGTAGCTCAATGGGCAAAAGAGCTAAGTATGTAAAGATGATAAAGTGTTAAGTTATACAAGGATGACAAAGAGTAAGGATGATAATGATTTAAGTTTATGTTCAAAATAGCATAAGTGCTAAATTATATGATGAAGTGGTACAGGTACCATGAGCAAAATACGAGTTATGAAAGCCGTAATGTGATGGGTAGGAATAAGTATGAGTTAGTATGTCAAATTACTTGATGTAACACCCATAACTCGTAACCATCACCGGTTTAGGGTTAAGAGGCATTATCGGACAATCAGAAACTTTTACAAACATTTCATGATATATTTCATCGAATGCAATCAAAGAGTCCCTTTAATAGGTCAACGTGACAATAAACATGATTTAGAATAGGGCCGGGAATAAACCAAACACATACGGAAATTCTCGGAAATTTAAAAAATTTTCTAAGTTACAGAGGTCGCACGCCCGTGTGGGCAGGCCGTGTGCCTTCCACGGCCTCAGACACGCCCGTGTGTCTAAGCCATGTCAAAACAGGGCATATATACTAACTTGTCCACACAGTCGTGGACACGTCCGTGTGCCTGACCCGTGGTCGCTACTGCCTTGCATCACACGGCCAGTCACATGTCCGTGTGTCCAGCCTATGGTCGAACCTGACTTGCTTGAATTTCAACCACGAGGGACACGGTCGAGCCACACACCCGTGTGCTCAACCATGTGGGAAATTATAGGCCATTTTCAAGGCCAAATTGCCACCCACACAAGGATCATCCCTACAAGCTCAAACAAGCAATATCCTATACACAATTGGCAACCAAAATCATATCAAATGTTCAACCTATCATCCCATTCAATTACATTTCAAAACATCACAACTTGTATGCCAAATAGCATAACTAAATCACATGTAAAGCCAAGGATGATTCATCCACAATTTCACTAAATCACTATGGCATCAATCCATCACTAAGCTTACCATTCATAAGACCATTTCATTGCCATCAAGCCATACCAAAACATACTTCATATACCATAATCACTCAAACATAATACCAACATATATCTAGCCACATCACATGGCTATTTACACATCTCAAACATGTTCCAAAATGACTAGCCTATACATGCCATATTTAGCTATATACACTTTTCAAAAGGTACCAAAACAAGATTGAGTAGTGTGATGACGATCCTCGACACCCCTCTAGCCTTCAGTAACTTTGACGATCTATAAAACAGAGTAAACACACACAAAGTAAGCTTTCAAAAGCTTAGTAAGCCATATTCAAATAAACTTAACATATAATCATTCATAAACATAGCTATTTAAATTCATTAACATATCTTCATTTCAAGCACATAGATAATCTCTTTGGCTCACTTGGTTTGCCATTACTTACCAATACAACATATCTCAAGCATCTCATTTGCTCATATCTCAAACATACATTTATCTCAAATGTTCCTTTGCATCAATACACATACTTACTCACCTTTTATGCTTACACAAAGCATACATAACAACGTACCTGAAATGGATATACAACTCACATAGTCATTCTTTTCTCTTACTTGCCCGTTGAACCGTTCGGAACTAAATAGGATACGTAGGATACTCGGAATAGTCGTACAAAGCCAACGTCCCAGACGTGGTCTTACATGTAATCAGGTATCGATGCCACTATCCCAGATTGGGTCTTACACGAATCAATACGATGCCAATGTCCCAGACATGGCCTTACACGTAAATTTCATATCGATGCCAGCGTCCCAGACGTGGTCTTACACGAAATCGCGAATCAACGCCAACGTCCCAGACCTGGTCTTACATGATATCGCACTAGTAGCCCTGAACTCTTAGCCCCATACTTACTGATTTTGTCGACCAAAGGCTTATTCAACAGATTCAAGTTCATAACCGGAGGCACAACTAATGTCTGAGGGGGGTTAAGCGGAGGCGGAGGTTGTGAAACAGTTGGATTATTTCTCACAAACTGAGTGAACCACTCACTTATCATTTGGAAGAAAGCTTGTTTAGCTTCTCCCTCTTGACCGCTCGTAGCTGGTCTCGAATCAGATGGCGCTGTCCCTTGAGCGAGAGCAGGCGCATTGCTTTCTATATCATCAGCTACGGCTCTTTTGGGATCCATGACTATACAATAAACACATTTTGCACTCCAGGATTCATCACACTACCACAGTTCAAATATATGGCATGTATAGCTAGAATCTCACACGCTACGTTAGTCTGAGAATCGACTAAACCGTAGCTCTGATACTAATCAAATGTAACACCCCTAACCCGTAACCATCGTTGGTTTAAGGTTAAGAGGCATTATCGGACAATCAAAAACTTTTACAGACATTTCATGATATATTTTATCAAATGCAATCAAAGAGTCCCTTTAATAGGTCAACGTGACCTTAAACATGCTTTAGAATAGGGCCGAGACTAAACCGAACACATACAGAAATTCTCGAAAATTTAAAAATTTTTCTATGTTACAGAGGTCACACGCCCGTGTGGGTAGGCCGTGTGCCTCCTACGGCCTCAGACACGCCCCTATGTCTAAGCCGTGTCAAAACAGGGCATACATATTGACTTGTCCACACGACCGTGGACACACCCGTGTGCCTCACCTGTGGTCGCTACTGACTTGCACCACACGGCCAGTCACACGCCCGTGTGTCCAGCCTGTGGTTGAACCTGACTTGTAACACCCTGAATTAGGGGTTATTTGTAATTTAAATAAATTCCATGTGGGCTTCAAGAAGTGAATATTACGATTTAATTAGCGTGTTCTAGGGTCTAGAATTAAACCCGAGTTAGGCCTGACCTAGTGTTAATATTATTTTTTTTTTAGTACTTAAAAGAAAGGAGCTAGGAGAAGTTAGGGCTTAAATAGAATTTTGGGTGAAATGTGACACAAAAAAAATAGCATGGCTAAGTGGCTTTCATGCGCCACTTAGGTGTCTTGGAGGTGGCGTCCAAGGGGGTCTTGGGTTCGAGCTTCGGCAGGAGCAAGAAGGAATGTTTTTTTTTTCCCTTGTGGGCTTTTTGGCCTAGGAAGGCCTTATAACAAAAACAAGGAGGTTTGTGACACGAAAGACAGGTTCGGTGGAGTGGCAAGGGGCGTGACTTAAGGGTGTGACAAGGGAGGTCTTAGGTTCGACTCATGGGAGAAACAAGGGGGTGTAGTTTTATTTTTGGGGTTTTTGCGTTAAAGGAAAGAGGGCCAGGAGGAAGGCCTTATAAATAAATGGTGGGAATGTTTAGCATGAAAGGCCAAAGGGAAGAGTTGGTTGGGGCGCTTAAGGGTGCTGCTGCTGCTGCTTGAGGTTGCTGGTTCGAACCTCAGGGGCTGCACGTTGAATTATTTTTTTTTCAAAGCTAGCGTACATGGGAAGGGAGGTGGTGGCCCGATTTTGGACATTTAAATTGATAATGCATGGGATTAATTTAATTGTTAAAGGATAAGAGAATATATAGGAAAGTGATAAAAGATTAAACTAGCTTTCTTTGGTTTTTGCATTCGGCTGGGGTGTGCTAACCTCTATTTTATTATTCATTTAGGAAGGCAAAGGTGGCTGCTATTTGGACTCTTATTTTAATGAGGAAAAGCTATCCTTTTTGCATGTTTTCAGCTGGAGTGGGGGTTAAGCATTATTTTATTTTTTTTTAAAATAAGTGATAAGGGAGAGCTATTTTTTGGCTCATATTCGGCTGGAAGTGGGGGGTTATTAGTGGTTTAATTGCCTTTGAATTCTTGGGATAAATCATGAATTATCTTGGATAATTAAAGGCTGGAAATTATCATGAAATAGGAGGGTGTTTGCCGAAATAGGGACTCTCTAGGGCTGTCCATATCTGATTTAAATAGCAAAGAAGTGCCAAACTCATCATTTTTTTTTCTCCAATTTGCTGCTGCCGAATCTCCCCTTGTTACATTGCCTAAATTGTTAAAAAAAATTCCAGCATCTTTTTCTTTTACTTTGCTGCCGAAATCTCCATTGTTTCATAGCCAAAACCATTCAAAAATTCCAGTTTTTCTTCTCTTTTACAAGCCGAATACACCCTCCCCCTTCACTAAAATTTCCAGCCCTTCCAATTATGTATTAGGCCGAATATCATATCTCCAACAAGGTGCTGCCAATTTTCAATAAGTGTGGTAAGGGGTAATCATCTCTTTTGGAATTAAAATTATGGCCTATGATTTGTATTAACTTGATTAAAACCAATTATAGGAAAGCTTTCGGGATTTATTTTCCAAAGGACTAATTAAGGCTTCGGGATTTGTTAGGAAATCAAATCCGTTTAAGATTAAGAGATCTAGCATCGTAGATCAGCTTTTCGGGATCTAGGAATTACGATAGTAACAGGTGTGTAAGATCTCTACACACTTTATTAATTTACATGACATTATTATTTGTTTTGATTATTTTGATTGTGATTAGCTTGTGGCATAATCACGGATTTCGGGTAAGTCCCCTGTCTTGCAACTTTTGATATATGTTATATGCCATCACATGATGTTTAATACTATGACATGATATATATGAAATTGATGAATAAGCATGTGATGGTGGGATTGATGAGAGGAGGGGGATGAAATATGGACTGTCGTCAGTGGTTTTGACCACAAGATGGGTTGGCCCCATCAGATTATATGTGACCTATGGTCATCAGTGGTTTTGACCACAACGATTGAATAATTGCGACTAAGTCCCAGTGGTTTGGTACCACCAGTGGTTTTGACCACACTTGATATTTTGTGACCTATGGTCATCAGTGGTTTTGACCACACGATGGGTTGGCCCCATCATTTAAATTGTGACTTTAAGTCATCAGTGGTTTTGACCACACGGGGTAGAAAAGGTGTATGGATGGCTAGTTGGGTTGCATGAGCATGTTATTAATAAATTGTGTATGAGATATATTTTTCCGGGTAGGGGATTTATACACTGAGTCTTGGTGACTCAACCCTTTCCCTTAACATTTTGCAGATGAGTAGATCGCGGAGATGGAGCCGGGTGGACTTGGGGTGGCCATACAGTGAAAACTTTCATTAAATGGACTTGGATTTAATTTTATTAAATTTTGGATGTTGGTTTTATTTTGTTAAAGTTGTAATGAGGCTTCCTAGGATTATTTTATTATTGTTACATGCTTGAAATATTTGCTTAAACTTTTAATTATGTTAAAAACGAATTCGCACGTTGTTTTTATTTAAATCTAAAATGTTTTAAAAAAAAAGTGCCATCGGGCACATTTGTAATCTATAAACAACCCGACTTAATAAATATTTCTAATCAACACAACGTACGATTTTAACAAGAAACTTGAAAGTGCAAGGTTTCCAACAAAACTTAAATCGACTTTAAAAAGTTTTCAAAATGTTTTCTCAGTAGCAACCCAAATTCGGTCATAATGTTTGGGCCGGGTTTGGGGTGTTACAAAATTGGTATCAGAGCCAGGTTCAAAGCTCGGCTGTGGGGGCCCAAGGCCCAAAAAAATGTTTTGGTAGGACTTATGGAATGATTTTTGGTTTTTGAACAGCATGGCCCGAGTCTCCGGCACCGATCCGCTCAAGTAAGTACTACTGAACTTCATTGTGAATTATTTTATGTAGAAGGGTAGGAAGCATGGAACGTAGATAGACTTATAGGAACTTGAACCCTAGGATTAGAGTACTCAAACACACAACCAAACATAAGACTTAAAGAACTAAACCCACTTATGACTTAGTCACTGAGCTAGGGTGTGGCAACCTCTGTGCGCATGTCTAGAAAGGTTCAGTGGGAGCTTGGTATTTAAGCGGTCCGCGTGACCCACCTCCTCTTCACTCGAATCCTGCCTGGTGCGTAGCTTTGGTTCACCCTGACCAAAAGGGCTCGGTCATAGGCCTAATATAATGACTAAAACCCGAAAGGGAACTAGCCACGTTTTGAAAGGAATGAAACAACAAAAACCCTAATGTTTTCAAAATTTTTTGCAATAAACTCTTTCAAATCGGAGAACATCACTTTTACAACGTGTTTCTCGAAAAACTTGATTTGTGAAAAATTACAAAAAATGCCCTTAGGGGTAAAATTACCATACTGCCCCTGACTCATAAAACATCAGTTCAATGGTTTTGCTCAAAAATTTCAACTATTTTACAAATATTTTGGTTTTGGGAAATTACGAAAACGCCCTCAGGTTGCAAAATTACCGAAATGACCATGGTTTTGAATTTTTACGAACATGACCTCTTAAAAGGGAAAAACTTTCGAAAAGGAACCCTCCCGATTTTGTCATTGTTGAAACATTTCTAATTTGTTAAAAATTACAAAATTGCCCCTGATTGACAAAATTACCGAAATACCCCTGGTTTCCAAAACGATGCCATATCTTTAAATTTTTTTGATTTTCGAAAACATCCTCCAGTTTTGGGGAATTTCAAAGTGATCTGTTTTATTTACGACTTCTTCTATTACGAAAATACCCCTGTAGGAAAATGACGAAAATACCCCTGGGTTAGAAATGGGCAGAAATGTCCGAAGAGCGAATAGGTATGGAAAGTATTAAGGAATGGATGCATGAACTTCTTTGTGTGAACTAGGATAGGAAACTGAAACCTTGTTTGCTCGAAAGAATCTCTGATTAAAACTCTATCCATAAAATTTCTTCGCGAATAAGAAAGTGGAACAAATGCTAACGCATAAAATTTTTCTTAATCAGATTAAAAGCGCGTTAGTTAGAATGAGTTCAAGAGGTCGTGGACGTCCGCCACGTGGCCGTGGTAGGGGTAGGATGACCTTGTCGGAGCCAGCAAGGTCTGGTCACGGGTCTGGAAATGAGATGCCGGATCTGCCGGAAGCGGAAACTGAATTTCAAGATCAGACGGGTGGAAATGATGTCGTATCTCAAGCTATATTACGGGTATTGGAACGAGTTGCTGAGGCTGGCGCGGGTGCAGGAGCCCGTAAATCTGTGGTTGAACGACTCCGGGCTAACGGAGCAGAAGTATTTAGGGGAGTTTCTGGAGTGGCGCCCAGTACGGCGGAGTACTGGTTGGAAGCAACTGAACGGATCATGGATGACATAGATTTTACAGCTGAGGAGAAATTAAAGGGTATAATTTCTTTGCTTCGGGATGAGTCATATCAGTGGTGGCTCACTGTAAGGGATGGAACTGTGGTAGAAAATCTCACCTGGGAATTTTTCAAGGATGCCTATCAAAAGAAGTATATTGGAACTAGCTATGTAGACACACAGCGAAAGGCTTTCTTGAACCTGGTTCAGGGAAATAAGTCAGTGGCGGAATATGAGGCCGAGTTCCTCCGGTTGAGTAGGTATGCTCGTGGTATTGTGGGTACCGAACATGAGCGCTGTGTCAGGTTCGAAGATGGGCTTAGAGATGAACTGAGAATGATGATAGCTCCACAACAGGAACGAGAGTTTGCTGTTCTTGTGGAGAAGTCTAAAGTTGCTGAGGAGTAAGACAGTCTGTTAAGCGGAACCAAGAACGAATTGGAATAAGAGGAGCTCGGAACCTTCAAGGTTCTCAGGTAATGAACAGAAGAGGACGAGGTTTGGTGGGTCGGATCAAGCTGCTAGGCCTGTTGTTGCTACTAATCCTCAATGGCCGCCACGGTGTGATAAGTGTGGCAAGTTTCACAAGGGAGTGTTGGAGTGGTAATCGAGGGTGCTTTGAGTGTGGATCATTCGATCACCGTGTAAGGGATTGTCCTCGGAAGTTAGCTAAGAATCAACCAGAGGGTCAGAACCGTGCTCAGGTTAGAAATGAAGGACCACCACAGAGGGGTCGAGGTGCAGCTAGAGGTAATGATAATGGTACGGGCGTGGTCGAGGTGCTGAAGGTGCAGAGGCGAGGCAACCAAGGCTGGTTATGCAGTTGGCCGTCGCGAGGAGGAGGATGTGCCAGAAGCGACAACGGGTATGTTCCTTACTTTTGGAATACCCTTAACTGCTTTGATTATTGTAGAGTTTTCTTGTTTTACTAGGGAAGTGCCTGAAACCTTGGTTGTGAACTTAGATTGTGCCTAGGAAGTAGGATAGTTCTATTAAGATCAGAACGCAGCATAAGCGTAGCACGGTGAGTTAAGATGTACGACTATTCGTTAGTAAGTAATTTCGAGGACGAAATTATCTTTTTAGTACTTAAAAGAAAGGAGCTAGGAGAAGTTAGGGCTTAAATAGAATTTTGGGTGAAATGTGACACAAAAAAAATAGCATGGCTAAGTGGCTTTCATGCGCCACTTAGGTGTCTTGGAGGTGGCGTCCAAGGGGGTCTTGGGTTCGAGCTTCGGCAGGAGCAAGAAGGAATGTTTTTTTCCCTTGTGGGCTTTTTGGCCTAGGAAGGCCTTATAACCAAAACAAGGAGGTTTGTGACACGAAAGACAGGTTCGGTGGAGTGGCAAGGGGGTGACTTAAGGGTGTGACAAGGGAGGTCTTAGGTTCGACTCATGGGAGAAACAAGGGGGTGTTTTTATTTTGGGGTTTTTGCGTTAAAGGAAAGAGGGCCAGGAGGAAGGCCTTATAAATAAATGGTGGGAATGTTTAGCATGAAAGGCCAAAGGGAAGAGTTGGTTGGGGCGCTTAAGGGCTGCTGCTGCTGCTTGAGGTTGCTGGTTCGAACCTCAGGGGCTGCACGTTGAATTATTTTTTTTTCAAAGCTGGCGTACATGGGAAGGAGGTGGTGGCCCGATTTTGGACATTTAAATTGATAATGCATGGGATTAATTTAATTTTTAAATGATAAGAGAATATATAGGAAAGTGATAAAAGATTAAACTAGCTTTCTTTGGTTTTGCATTCGGCTGGGGTGTGCTAACCTCTATTTTATTATTCATTTAGGAAGGCAAAGGTGGCTGCTATTTGGACTCTTATTTTAATGAGGAAAAGCTATCCTTTTTGCATGTTTTCAGCTGGAGTGGGGGTTAAGCATTATTTTATTTTTTTTTAAATAAGTGATAAGGGAGAGCTATTTTTGGCTCATTCGGCTGGAAGTGGGGGGGTTATTAGTGGTTTAATTGCCTTTGAATTCTTGGGATAAATCATGAATTATCTTGGATAATTAAAGGCTGGAAATTATCATGAAATAGGAGGGTGTTTGCCGAAATAGGGACTCTCTAGGGCTGTCCATATCTGATTTAAATAGCAAAGAAGTGCCAAACTCATCATTTTTTTTTTCTCCAATTTGCTGCTGCCGAATCTCCCCTTGTTACATTGCCTAAATTGTTAAAAAAAATTCCAGCATCTTTTTCTTTTACTTTGCTGCCGAAATCTCCATTGTTTCATAGCCAAAACCATTCAAAAATTCCAGTTTTTCTTCTCTTTTACAAGCCAAATACACCCTCCCCCTTCACTAAAATTTCCAGCCCTTCCAATTATGTATTAGGCCGAATATCATATCTCCAACAAGGTGCTGCCAATTTTCAATAAGTGTGGTAAGGGGTAATCATCTCTTTTGGAATTAAAATTATGGCCTATGATTTGTATTAACTTGATTAAAACCAATTGTAGGAAAGCTTTCGGGATTTATTTTCCAAAGGACTAATTAAGGCTTCGGGATTTGTTAGGAAATCAAATCCGTTTAAGATTAAGAGATCTAGCATCGTAGATCAGCTTTTCGGGATCTAGGAATTACGATAGTAACAGGTGTGTAAGATCTCTACACACTTTATTAATTTACATGACATTATTATTTGTTTTGATTATTTTGATTGTGATTAGCTTGTGGCATAATCACGGATTTCGGGTAAGTCCCCTGTCTTGTAACTTTTGATATATGTTATATGCCATCACATGATGTTTAATACTATGACATGATATATATGAAATTGATGAATAAGCATGTGATGGTGGGATTGATGAGAGGAGGGGGATGAAATATGGACTGTCGTCAGTGGTTTTGACCACAAGATGGGTTGGCCCCATCAGATTATATGTGACCTATGGTCATCAGTGGTTTTGACCACAACGATTGAATAATTGCGACTAAGTCCCAGTGGTTTGGTACCACCAGTGGTTTTGACCACACTTGATATTTTGTGACCTATGGTCATCAGTGGTTTTGACCACACGATGGGTTGGCCCCATCATTTAAATTGTGACTTTAAGTCATCAGTGGTTTTGACCACACGGGGTAGAAAAGGTGTATGGATGGCTAGTTGGGTTGCATGAGCATGTTATTAATAAATTGTGTATGAGATATATTTTTCCGGGTAGGGGATTTATACACTGAGTCTTGGTGACTCAACCCTTTCCCTTAACATTTTGCAGATGAGTAGATCGCGGAGATGGAGCCGGGTGGACTTGGGGTGCCCATGCAGTGAAACTTTCATTAAATGGACTTGGATTTAATTTTATTAAATTTTGGATGTTGGTTTTATTTTGTTAAAGTTGTAATGAGGCTTCCTAGGATTATTTTATTATTGTTACATGCTTGAAATATTTGCTTAAACTTTTAATTATGTTAAAAACGAATTCGCACGTTGTTTTTATTTAAATCTAAAATGTTTTTAAAAAAAAAGTGCCATCGGGCACATTTGTAATCTATAAACAACCCGACTTAATAAATATTTCTAATCAACACAACGTACGATTTTAACAAGAAACTTGAAAGTGCAAGGTTTCCAACAAAACTTAAATCGACTTTAAAAAGTTTTCAAAATGTTTTCTCAGTAGCAACCCAAATTCGGTCATAATGTTTGGGCCGGGTTTGGGGTGTTACATGACTTGCTTGAATTTCAACCATGAGGGACATAGTCGAGCCACACGCCCGTATGCTCAACCGTGTGGGCAATTATAGGCCATTTTCAAGGCCAAATTGCCACCCACACAAGGGTCATCCGTACAAGCTCAAACAAGCAATACCCTATACACAATTGGCAACCAAAATCATATCAAATGTTCAACCTATCATCCAATTCAATTACATTTCAAAACATCACAACTTGTATGCCAAATAGCATAACTAAATCACCTGTAAAACCAAGCATGATTCATCCACAATTTCACTAAATCACTATGGCATCAATCCATCACTAAGCTTACAATTCATAAGATCATTTCATTGCCATCAAGCCATACCAAAACATACTTCATATACCATAATCACTCATGCATAATACCAACATATATCTAGCCACATCACATGGCTATTTACACATCTCAAACATGTTCCGAAATGACTAGCCTATACATGCCATATTTAGCTATATACACTTTTCAAAAGGTACCAAAACAAGATTGAGTAGCGTGATGACGATCCTCGACAGCCCCCGTGCCTTCAGTAGCTTTAACGATCTATAAAACAGAGTAAACACACACAAAGTAAGCTTTCAAAAACTTAGTAAGCCATATACAAATAAACTTAACATATAATCATTCATAAACATAGCTATTTAAACTCATTAACATGTCTTCATTTCAAGTACATAGATAACCTCTTTGGCTCACTGGGTTTGCCATTGCTTACCAATACAACATATCTCAAGCATCTCATTTGCTCATATCTCAAACATAATTTATCTCAAATGTTCCTTTGCATCAATGCACATACTTACTCACCTTTCATGCTTGCAAAAAGCATACATAACAACGTACCTGAAACGGATAAACAACTCACATAGTCATTCTTTTCTCAGACTTACCCGTTGAACCGTTCAAAACTAAATAGGATACTCAGAATACCCGAAATAGTCGTACAAAGCCAACGACCCAAACGTGGTCTTACATGTAATCAGGTGTCGATGCCACTGTCCCAGACAGGGTCTTACACGAGTCAATACGATTCTAATGTCCCAGACATGGTCTTACACGTAAATCTCTTATCGACGCCAACGTCCCAGATGTGGTCTTACACGAAATCTCGAATCAATGCCAACGTCCCAGACGTGGTCTTACATGATATCGCATATCGGACACCTATGTCATGACATATACAATCCTATCTATCCCTAGGTTCAAACGGGACTTCTCGGACATTATCGACTTGTCGATATAACTATATCCTTCGATTTCATATACATTCCATCTCGATTGTTATTCATAGCAATCCAAATTTCATATATACACAAATAACTCAATTCAAATACATTTATTTGTATATCGACTTACCTCATACAGGAAGAACGGAGATAAACGGCTATTCAATAACTTTCAACTTCCCTCGATCTAAATCTGTTTTCTTTGGTTCTTGATTTATACATATTCAAATTTAACTCTTTTATTCACCAATTCATTCAATTCAATCCAAAAACACACATCTAGGGTAATTTACAAATTAGCCCTCACATTTTTACATTTGGACATTTTAGTCCCTATTTCACAAAATACACAAAATTTCATGATACTCATGCTTGGCCGAATGTCACCCAAGCTCATACAAGTCCACACATTTCATTTATTTCATAATTTAGTCCCTCAAAATATTATTCTTTCAATTTAATCCAAATTACTCCAAATCATCAAAACTCCAAAGACAAACCATTTTAATCAAACACATATCTTTCATATTTCACCATCAAACATCACAAAACTCATGTGTTCATCAATAGCACATTTCAAAGTATTCATCAATTCACAAATTTGAGACATGGGTTTTGGAGTATACAAAGCAATGATTACAAAAACATAGAAATTATCAAAAACAAAACAAAACTCATACCTTAATCAAAGAATACAAGGGCCGAATGCTTGAAGAACTCCAACCCTTTCTTTTTATTTCATAAATCGGTGGAAAAAGATGAGCATTTCCACTATTTAATTTCTTTTGTTTTATTATAAGCTATATTAAACTTATTAATCAATTTACAATTTTAACCTTTATTAAAACATTATAATTTTCCACTAACTTATGGCATTAATGTCCATCCATTTCAAATGGTCCAATTGCATTATAAGGACCCATATTTATAAAGCCATGAAAAATAGTTATCTTTTCATAAAGCATGCAAATTTTGCATCTTTCACGATTTAACCCTTATGCCAAATTAAGCACACAAATGGACAAATTAATTCACATAAATTTCACACATGCTTAATCACATAGCATAGACACAAAAAATAATATTAAAATATTTATCTGACTCAGATTTGTGGTCCCGAAACCACTATTTCGACTAGGGTCTAAATCAAACTGTTGCACTTGAGAACTTGTGTTGTTATTGTTCTAATAGATGAATGGATTTTACCATGAGTACTTATGTTGCTATATTTACTCATGAAAACTTACTTAGCTATATGTATACCCCTCTCTTTTCCTTTTCCTTTTAGTATCACCAAGCTAGCTCGGGGATCGTAGAACATCGAAGCTCGGATCACACTATCAATCATTCTTTTGGTATAGTAAAGTTATTTTATTTTGGGTATGGCATGTATAGGAACTTGGTCATTTTGTGTTATGTCATATTTGGAAGCCAAAGTGTTGGCTAGTAAGGTTACTCATTCATTTTGTAAATGGCCATTAGGAATTGGCCAATATTTGTCAAGTTTTATATTTTTAATGATGATGAGTTTTATGATTTGAAAGTTCATGCAATTATTGGAGTAAAATGTGAAGTGTATGAATGATAATTTGTGATACTATATAGTGTATTATTGCCATGTTATGTGTTGGTTGTGTTGGCATATGTGTGTTTATGTTGCAGGGTGGCAATTGGCTTCAAAAATAGCCTTCTAATTGTCTACACAGGTAGACACACGGACGTATGTTTAGGCCGTGTGTGACACACGGTCAACACCTATGGGTGTGTTGATAGGTCGTATGTCCCCTGTATCAAATTGCGAGAATTTGATTCGTCACACGGGTCAGCACAGGGCATGTCCCTAGGCCGTGTGCCCTTAAAGGTTGCTAACATCATAAATAGAATACCCAGGTTTCTCACACTCTAGTGGGGACACATGCGTGACGAGGCCATGTGAGGGACATAGGCCATTGACACGAACGTGTGTCCGGTTGTGTAAAAACCCTTGTAGTTTTGAAATGAAAAATAAATTCCACACGAGCTAGGAACATGGGCATGTGTGACCACACGGCCTGCCCACAAGTGCGTGTTCCATTCCACACGGGCGTGTGGCCCTATTTTAGGAAAAAAATTCTAAGAGAGCAAAAGTTTTTGGTTTAATTCCGAGACCTTTCGTATGTATGTTTAAGGCCTCGTAAGCCTATAATAATGATGTTATGATTATGAATGAGAATTTTTAAGTTGAATTGAAATTTTATAGCCCAATGTTAAATGTTTAAGCAAGTTAAGTTCGATAATGCCTCATATCTGATTTCGACGTTGAACACGGGTAAGGGCTGTTACAACACGAGTGAGCACATGGGCGTGTGTCTCAACCGTGTCCTTCACTGCCCCAATTCAAAGCAAGTCGGTCTTGGACATGGGCCAATCACACAGGCGTGTGATAGGCCGTGTAAATTTAAGTCAGTGTTGCATACGGGCCAGACACAGGCGTTTGGCAAGCCGTGTGATCCTAGTTAGTTTTGAACACGGGGTAAGACATGGTCTAAGGCATGGCCGTGTGAGGTACAGAGCCTAGCCACACGGGCGTGTGCCCTATTTTGAAAGAAAAATTTTCTACGTTTCGCAAAGTTTTCGTATAAGATCGGTTTAGTCCCGAACCTTCTCAAAAGCATGTTTAAGGCCGCGTAGACCTTTAAAAAGGACTTTGTGTTATTGATTAATTATAATATACTGATGTATGAGCCATGGTACTTTAATTATTATGATTCGACCGGTAATACCTCGTAACCCTAGTCCGGCGATGGATACGGGTTAAAGGTGTTACATTTTATTAGTATCAGAGCTACGATTTAGTGAACTTTAGGACTAACATAGCGTGTGAGAGTCTAGCTATACATGCCATATATATCTTTCTGATAGTGTGATGATTCCTAACAATTAAAAATGTGTTTTCGTATAGTAAATGGATCCCGATCGAGCTTTAGCTGATGATGTTGAGAGTAATGCGCCTACTCCTGCTCAAGGGACAACGACGGCTAAATCTAGGCCTATTAGTAGTAGTCACGAGGGAGAGGCAAAGAAAGCCTTCTTTCAAATGATGAGTGAGTGGTTTACGGAGTTCGTTCGAATGAATCTGGCTACTCAACAACCTCTACCCCCGCAAATTCTTGTAGTTCCACAAGTTATAGACCCAATACGATTGAGTATACCTCCAGTTGATAAGATTTGTAAGTATGAGGCCGAAGAGTTCAGGGCCACAGTTCATGATGATACCGAACGAGCTGAACTCTATATTGAGAATACTATTATAATGTTTGATGAATTATCATGTACTCTTGATGAATGTCTTAAGTGTGTTGTTTCACTGTTGAGAGATATGGCGTATCATTGGTGGAAAACATTGATATCTGTGGTTTCGACAGAATGAGTCACCTTAGTTTTCTTCCAAACTAAATTCCAGAAGAAATATATCAATCAACGGTTTATAGATCAAAAACGCAAAGAATTCTTTGATTTAAAATAGGGTCGTATGTCTGTTACGGAATGCAAGCAAGAATTTGTAAGATTGAGCCAGTATGCACGAGAATGTGTTTCGACAAAAACTCTTATGTGTAAACGATTCATTGAAGGGTTGAATGAAGATATTAAACTTTTGGTCAGAATTCATGACTTGAATGAATTTGTGGTATCGGTTGAAAGAGCTTGTAAAGTCGAGGAGCTTAGTAAAGAAAAGAAGAAAGCAAACTCAGAACCTAGAGACGAGAGAAAAAGGTCGATGAGTAAGCCGTATCACTCTTTGTCAAAGAGATTTAAAGATGCAATTAGTCACTCAAATGCCTCGATTGGATACTCGAGTAAAGATCGTGTGAAACAATATATAAATCCTAAAGCTCAAATTTCAACGGAATCAAGTGTTGGCAGTGCCAGAAACAATAAGCCTGAGTGTAGACAGTATGGCAGATGTCATATTGGTGAATGCTGGGGCAAGTATAATAATAGAGTTTGTTATAAATGTGGGTAACGAGATCACTTCATTCGGGATTGCCCGAAGTTGGCTGAAAAAGATAATGTTCAGAGTGAGAGGACGAGTAACATGGCAGCTAGGGGTAGACCACCTAGAAATTTAGGAATTGTGAGTGGTAGTCAGAGAGGAACAATGGATACAGTTGTGAGATCCGAGGCGAGAGCACCTGCCAGAGCCTACACTATTCGCGCTCGCGAAGAAGCGTCATCTCCCGACGTCATTACTGGTACTTTCACTCTTTATGATACTGATGTGATTGCATTGATAGATCCAGGATCTACTCATTCCTATGTGTGTGTCTATTGATTTTGTAATTAGAGTATCGAACCCCTTAGGCTAGTGTATTCTGGTTGACAAAGTGTGCAAGAATTGTCCGTTGATGTTTCGAAATATTTGTTTCCCGGCTAACCTAATGCTACTACCTTTTGATGAATTTGATATAATTTTAGGTACGGATTGGTTAACTTTGCATAATGCTATTATGAATTGCAAACGAAAGACTATTGATTTGAGAAGTCGGAATGGTGAGATAGTTCGAATTGAATCCAGTGACTTGAATGGGTTACCGACTGTAATATCTTCGATGAAAGCTTTGAATTATGTGAAAAAGGTATGTGAAGCTTATATTGCGTATGTGATTGATATGAAAGTGACAGAAAAGAAAATCGAATCTCTGCCTGTACCTGTGGTTTGTGAATTCCCTGATGTGTTTCTTGAAGAATTACTGGGATTACCTCCGACACGAGAAGTTGAGTTTGGCATTGAGTTAGTGCCAGGGACGACTCCTATTTCAATAGCTCCGTATAGAATGGCTCCAACAGAATTGAAAGAATTGAAGTCTCAGTTGCAAGAATTGACAGACAGAGGTTTTGCACGACCGAGCTTTTCTCCTTTGGGCGCTTTTGTGTTGTTTGTGAAAAAGAAATATGGTACTATGAGAATGTCCACTGATTACTGCCAGTTAAACAAAGTAACGATAAAGAATAAGTACCCTCTACTGCGAATTGATGATTTGTTTGATCAGTTGAAAGGAGCTACAATGTTTTCGAAAATAAACTTGAGATCAGGTTATTATTAGTTGAGAGTCAAAGAATCAGATGTGCCAAAAACTGCTTTTCGGATGAGGTACGGACAGTATCAATTTTTAGTTATGCCTTTCGAGATAACGAATGCCCTTGCAATATTTATGGACTTGATGAACCGGATATTTAGGTCGTATTTGGATCGATTTTTTGTTGTGTTTATTGACAATATTTTAATTTATTCTTGTGATGAGGCGGAACATGCTGAACATTTGAGAATTGTGCTACAAACTCTATGTGATAAGCAATTGTATGAAAAGTTTAGTAAATGTGAGTTCTGGTTGTGCGAGGTTGGTTTTCTAGGACAAATAGTGTCATCTGTAGGAATACGAGTTGATTCAAGTGAGATTTCAACAATTTTAGAATGGAAATTTCTAAGAAATGTGTCTAAAGTCCCCAGTTTCCTGGTACTAGCAGGATATTATAGACGGTTTGTGAAAGGCTTCTCAATGATTGCAACTCCGTTGAAAAAATTGTTACAGAAAGATGTCAAATTTGAGTGGTCAGAAAAGTGTCAACAAAGTTTTAATCAGTTGAAAGCATTATTGACAGAGGCACCAGTGTTAGTTCAACTTGAATCGGGTAAAGAATTCATAGTTTATAGTGATGCATCGTTGAATGGTTTAGGCTGTGTGTTGATGCAAGAAGGCAAAGTTATAGCCTATGCTTCGAGACAGTTAAAACCACATTAAAAGAACTACCCCACGCACGATCTTGAATTAGCAACTATTGTATTTGCATTGAAGATTTGGCGTCACTATTTATTTGGTGAGAAATGTCACATTTATACTAGTCACAAGAGCTTGAAATATCAGATGAATCAGAAAAAATTGAATATGCGACAAAGGAGATGGTTAGAATTGCTAAAAGATTATGAATTAGTAATTGACTATCATCCAGGAAAAGCTAATGTTGTTGCTTACCCTTGGAGCCAAAAGTATTTATTCGTTTTACGAGCAACGAATATTTAGATAGAATTGTGTGATGATGATTCGGTTATAGTTGAATTGAAACTGAGGACGTTGTTTATATAGCAGATTTGTGATGCTCAGAAAATATGTGATTTGAATCCTAATTCAGAATTTTGAGTTGACGGTGATGATTGTTTGAGATTCCGAGACAGAATTTGTATTCCGAGAAATCCAAAATTAATCCATTTTTTTCGTTTTTGGCCCGTTTCTTGTTCTTTTCATCCTTCGGTGCTCTCCTAAGTATAAAACATGAAATTAAAGGATTAGGAGCACCAAATTCCATAATTCAAGGAACAAATAATCCAAAAGTATGCTAAATGTGGGATTAAAATATGTACATTATATGGTTTATAAAATACTCACACACTTAAGCATTTGCTTGTCCTCAAGCAAAATTCTCAACTCACAATTAAAATGAACTTCTTCAATTCATAATATTCATCAATAGTGTTTCATCATAATTCATAGATAATTTATACATGGATAACTTTAACTCACAGAGTCTTAAAGATTCAAACAATCTAAGTCATACATTTATAGCCCAAAAACATTAGGTGTTTCCCATTATCTCAATGATCACTTTTAATTCAAAATCGACAAGAGTTGACATCCTCACTAAATATTCACTCAAATCACTCAAAGTGTTTAAGGTTCAAAATTAAGCTCTCAAAAGTCGAACATGAAAAGTTAATCCCATAGGCTTGCATGAAAATCAAATCTCCACCACCATAAAATGAAATGATACACAGATCAAAAGGTCTTTAAAAGGATTGTAACAGGGCTATGGTTAAAGGTGTGGATAAAGGCTAAATTAAGGGGTTAGAATCGAGATTGAATTGACAATTTACCTAACTAGAAAAATTAACTAATCCTGAATAATTACATCAATTGAAAACTTGTAAAACTAATAATACGAGATTCTTTTTTAAGATGTGGAATTTAAACTTATAAGCTCACTTAATTATAGAACTAATAATGAATATACTTTAATTTTTTTTTAAGAATCTACAACAATAGGAAAGAACTTTAGCAACTGAAATATAGAACATAGTTAGGCAACTGCTCAAAATCAAATCTCGACAAAAAGGGTAGTCAAGAGAAACGGTGATAACAAATACAAGATAGGTTTTGGGTTAATATTAGTGGGTGAGTCAATAAAAGGGTTGTTAGGATCAAAGGGGTTTACTAAGGGTTAATTGCGAGGGTAGGCTTTTTAGTGGAGTAAGTGGGTTAAATCCTAAGTGCCTTTATCATTTCTGTATATCAATTCAATGATGTGGTCTTGACATGTATAATCAAAGCAAGTTCTAAAATAACAAATCAATGTTGACACACTCATAATCAATAAAGTGAGCAAGAAAAGAATGTATGCTTTAAAAGGCTCAAAATCTCACAAAAATTAGGGGTTTTTGATATCAACTTTGTAAATTTCAAACTTCAAGGTAATAATTAGATTTAGGTAGACAACCTAACAAAATTTAACTTTTTTTTTTGAAAATACACTCATCATGCTTGATTCTCTAGTCTCCTAAAGTTTAAATCATCACTGCACAATTAACTATGACTTAATCCAAAACATATCAATAAAAATCATGAATCAAAGGAAATTTCATTCTAATAGTAAAAAATGAGGAAATTTACTTAAGAACAAGACATAATTCAGTGATTTGAGAATAATACAAAAAGTTAGGAACTTTTTCAAAATAATATTCACCCCCCCACACTTAAGATGTACATTGCCCTCAATGTAAAAAGATATATAAGAAGTCATAAGAGATAGGGAGAGGTGAAACTTCCTGAATTTTGGATGTTTCCTTGAGTTGGCAGTGGTCGTGGTGTGGTGGCCACCAACAATCTCTACGCTAGATGAAGAAATTGGAAAGCTCGTGAAGAATTAGCTAGGAAATAATAAGAATAATTCAAAATATACTAATTATATATTTAAAGAAAAGAAAAATAAAAGGAATGAATGTAAAAAGTAAAATAAAATTAAAAGAAAAGATTAATGGACTGAAAAGTCTTTATTGTTAGATGGTTTACAAAGTGGGTGTGATTTCTAAGGTCGTGGTGTGGTGATTTCCAAGCAGCCTTTGGAACCTAAATCAAAGAAAACAAAATAAAATAGATTAAATTAAGTAAAAGAGAAATAAAGAAAAGAAAAATAAAGGAGAAGAGAAAAGAAAAAGAAGAATGAAATGGACTCAAAGGTCCTTGTCCTATCGAGTTAATGAAGTGACCGGCATGAACTTATGTAGATCCGTCTTGCAGAGGAAGACTGTGCTAGGATCCTTCCATTTCTTTGACATGGATGAGGTGTAGACCAAGAGTTTGGAGAATGAAGAAGGGTGAAAATGAAAAGGGAGGGGAGTGTATAGGGTATGGAAGAGGGGAAATAGGTAGTAGGTGAGAAGGGGAGAGGGGTGTTTTAAATAGAAATCTCAGATCTGGTACATCCCCACGTTCGTGTACCAAGGGCGTGTTGAGTCACACGGCTGCATCGTACGACCGTGTTGTGCTTCGTTTGTTTCTACCATGCCTGTGTGCAGGTCACCACGCCAGCATTGATAAAACAATGTCGACCACAGCCGTATCACACGATCGTGGTGTTTAGTCAGAACCCGTGGCTTGAAGATATTTTTCGTCCTGTTTCGTACTATCTTTACCACATCGGTACGGAAATCTGTGGTGTCCACATGGCCGTGTGGTATGGAAATCTGCACTTTAGTTAGTTTATAGTTAGGTGCTAAAAAGGAAAAATAAAAATGTAAAAATTGATGAGGTTAGTGCTCGGGTTGCCTTCTGAGAAGCGCTTGTTTAAAGTCTTAAGCTAGACTTACCTCTCATTCGCATAATCATGGTGGTTTGAGGAGTTGAAAATCCTTTCTCATGCTATCAGTTTTATTATCAGTATATAGTTCGAGTCGAGTAGTGTAAAGACTCGAATTTGGGCCTAGTAGAATTGGGCCCATTTGGCCTTGGGCACGGGAGCATTTAAAATTTTTAAGAACAAGAGAACGGCACTAATGCAAGTTGGACCTATTAGGTGAGTGATTTTGGAAGGTTAGGGGGCTTCCATGAAGTCCCCGGATCAAACCAAGGCTTTAGGAAAAGTTTGGTTTTAGGTGAATAAAACCCTGGGAGTTAGTAAGTAGGCTTTAAGAATAAAATGTGGAGAAAAATGACATGAAAGGAGTTGTGGTCTAGTGGAAAATGGGGCCACATGGGAGACAAGGAAGTGACGCCATAGAGGAATAAAGGGGTCCAAGGTTCAAGTCTTGGCGCTTGCAATTCATTTTGATTTCCTTTTAAATGAACTTACACTTTGGCCCATAGACTTATATTCAGTTGCGCATGATTTTAGACACAAAAGGAGCTTGTGTTGTGGTGGCATGTAGCGTCTGGAGTATAGGAGAGGGCAAGGGTTCGAATCCCATTGCAAGCAAAAAGGGATATTTATTTTGCTAAGTTGGGACGGCAAGTGGTTGTGATGGATTTAAACTCTGCTGAAAAAGGGATCCCACATCAGGAAGCTAGCATGAGGGAAGGTGAGAAGCTGGCTTTAAATAGAGCAATCTATGAGGAGAGTAAGGATACCTTGGTTGGTGTTTGGGCATAAGAGTGTTAGGAGCGCGGATCAACTCCAGATTCCTATAAGGTGTGTATTTCGCACTACTCTAGCTGTAGAGCGGCAAATGCCGAAATGCCGGTCACACAACGATGATAGCCACACGAGCGTGCGAGCGCATGTATGGGAGCTTTGACACGATAGTTGAGGCCATCATAAGTGTTCTTGTAGGTTTAGGCTGTTTGGGCCATGATGGGCCGAAAGGGGCCATGTAGGGCTAATGGGCACGTGGGCCCAATCGGATAAGTTGTATGATTGTGTAGTAAATATTAGACTAGACTATGTGAATCTCATATCTGTGGCTAGATTTGGGCTAAATGGGCCACACGAGCGTGTGGGCCCACTTGGGCCGAGAATGGGCTTTAGGTCCATTCACATCATTATCTCTATTTAGAATACTTGAGTCGCTCGAGGTGACTATAGACCTTCTAAGGGGTTGACGAAATTATTGAAATACCCCTAGATTACAAAATTACCGAAATACCCCTGGATTGCAAAATTATCGAAATACCCTTGATTTACAAAATTACTGAAATACCCCCGATTTGTGAAATTACTGAAATACCCCCAGATTGCAAAATTATCGAAATACCCCTGATTTGTAAAATTACTGAAATACCCTCGATTTCTAAAATTACCGAAATACCCTTAATTTGTAAAATTACCGAAATACCATCAGATTGCAAAATTATTGAAATACCCCTAATTTGTGAAATTACTGAAAGACCCTTGATTTGTGAAATTATCGAAATACCCTTAGATTACAAAATTACCGAAATACCCCTAATTTGTAAAATTATCGAAATACCCTCGGATTGCAAAACTACCGAAGTACCCCTGATTTGTGACATTACCAAAATACCCCTGGTTTACGGAATTATCGAAATACCATGGTTTGTGAAATTACCAAAATACCCCTAGTTTGCGAAGTTACTAAAATACCCTCTATGGGTAAAGTTATCGAAATACCCTTTATGGGTAAAGTTACCGAAATACCCTCGATGGGTAAAATTATTGAGATGTCCTTACGAGGCGAAATGACCGTTTTACCCCTAACCAATTAAATGACCGTTTTACCCCTAACCGATTAAATAACCGTTGTACCCTCGTGGTAGTACTAGTGTTGTACGTGTTAATTGTATGATTGATTATGTTTGAGATGCACTCCATACATGGATTAGTTATGAGTAGAATTACCAAATTACCCCTATAGGGTAGGACTACTGAAATACCCTTATAGGGTAAAATGACTATTTTGCCCCTGAGGGTAAAAGTCTGATTTTGTGCCATGACTTGATTGTGATCGTATGACTGTGTTTTAACTAACATGATTGTGGTCGTGTGACTGATATGCTTATAATATAAGTTTTAAATGACTGTTACTGAGTATGGTCATTCTGCGTACACCTGTGATGATTGAGCATGACATACACGACATATTGCATGGGGTTGGGACAAAGTTACAGAGGAAGTGTGCAGTCCATTGCCGTTCTGTACAAGGCTTTCAGCCTTTCTGCGATAAATATGGCTCTATGCCATCTTGATTATAGCTTTGTGCCTATCGTATTTACCTGTGGCTATGTGCCTAACATATATATTGATGACTCTGTATAGATCATAATTACCCGTGGCTGTGTGCCGATTATATTACCATCGCTGATGGCTATGTGCCAAACTTATTACAGTCACCAATAGCTTTGTGCCCTCCTGATTATGGCTCTGTGCCATCCTGATTATGGTTTATAACCATTCTATTTACGGCTTTTAGCAATTCTGTTAACTGGCAGCGTTGCTGCGATATTTATGGCTTTTAACCGTTTTGTTGACTTAGTGCCGCAATCGGTGCTAAACTTGGTGTGTTGGCTGGGTGAGTCGATTTTATCCCTACATGGTGTATTGGTTGGTACAGGTGGTGTGTTGGCTGCATCAGGGTGGGATGCATCCTCATACTGTTGTATATCTGTTTATGAGATCTGTCACTGTACTGGGCTTAGGCCCGCTTATTCTGTTATTGGTTTGGGCTAGGCCCAATTGATTCTGTATGGGCTGTGACCCAAATGATATGGCAGTGGGCTATGGCCCACTATGCTTTGAACTGGACTGTACTGTTACTGTTAAAGGGCTTTGGCCCAGACTGTTTCAGTTTCTGTTTCTGTATACTGACTGTTACTCTAGTAAGGGGATTACACACAGAGTTTTCGTAAACTCACCCTGTTTTTAATTGTGCAGGTAACCCCCAGTCTTAGACGGTTCGGAGCTGCGGGGGACTCGGAGGTGGCCACATGTCAGATATGCTTTAAAATTAAACTTAGTGACTCTATTTCATTTTCTTTTAATTTATTGGGTTAATAATTTTGTAATAAGGCCTCTTTATTTTTAACTTATTATTTTTTATATTTATTAATGATTTTTTCTAACTGCTAAAGGTGAAATACGATTTCCAAAACGGTAACTATTTTCAAAACACTACGTTTCCGCAACGTTTTCGAAATGCTTCTGCAACTTTATTTCTAAACATCACATTTTCGTAAATTGTTTATTTTAAATAGATAAGGTTTTAAAAATAATTCGATTTTCAAGTGGATAGCATTTGATTAAGTGTTTTGAGTTTTAACGAAGAGGCTTTAACTCTTAAACAAGTTTTACCAACTAGAAATAGGGTTTTCAAAAACACTTCCATGTGACACGCTAGATTTGGGGTGTTACAAATAGCGTTTACTTTAAAAGTGTCGAATATAGGATTACTTACCTCGACTATTCCGTATAGGAAGACATTGAGTACCTTAAAAGGGATTTCTTCTTTTGTATTAAGGTCAGGAGGAGATATTCGAGGGTCTGTCTTATCAAACAATACTTGATCTCCAATCTTAAATTTATTTGTCCCACAGAATGGCATTGGGTTTGCTTCGTGTAGTCCTAATTTGTCCATGACATGTGTCTTCCACTCGTCTAGTTCATCGATCTAAAGCTGTTGTTCCTCGTGAGTTATTTCTTTGTTGTCATGAGGTATAGGATCTGGCTCAGTTGTGTAGTTCCGTGGTGCTTCCTGAAAAGAAGGTTTAACCGAATGGTCATTAATAAAATTAATTTTCTTACCTTGATTACTTGATGTCCTAGACGAGTCAAGAGCCTGAAGACTGATTGATTCGTCACCTACACGAAGTATGAGTTCTCCTATACCAACATCAATTTTAGTTCTAGCAGTTGCTAAAAAGGGTCTTCCTAAAATTAAGGGGATACTATTGTCCTTATCCATGTCTAAAACGACAAACTCTACTGGGAATATGAATTTGTCAATTTTGACTAGTACATCTTCAATTATACCCGTAGGAATTCGAATAGTTTTATTAGCTAATTGAATGCTCATCCTAGTTTGTTTGTGTATCCCTAGTCCTAGATGTTTAAACATTTTATAAGGCATAACATTCATGCTTGCCCCTAAATCAGCTAAAGCATTATCAACAGATAAACTACCAATTTAGCACGAAATTGTAAAACTCCCTAGATCTTTTGATTTCCGTGGTAGTTTATTTTGCAACATTGCTGAGCACAATGCATTTATTTCCACATGCGACTCTTCGTCTAACTTTTGTTTGTTTGTTAGAAGCTCATTTAAAAATTTCCTTGAATCTGGCATCTGCGAAAGAGCTTCAAGAAATGGTAAGTTGATATGTAACTTCTTTAAAAGTTTAAGAAATTTACCGAATTATTCATCTGTGTTGTCTTTCTTCATCGCATTGGGATATGGTACACGAGGTTGGTACTTTTTAATTACCAGTTTTGGCTTGTCATGGCTTACCTCAACCTTACCCTCCTCTACCATATTCTCTTGCCTTAACTTGGGCTCATCTAACCCTTCACTAACATGAGCTGTTATGGCTTGAAGTTGCTCCTTCGGGTTAGTTTCAGTGTTTCTTGGCAAGCTGCCTTGTGGTCGTTCGAAGATCAGCTTAGCAAGTTGCCCTAATTGGTTCTCAATCCCTTAAATTGATGCTTGTTGATTTTGAAGTGTTGTTTCGGTGTTTTGGAAACGTGTTTCTGACACCGCTATGAATTTTGTCAGCATCTCCTCAAGGTTCGACTTCTTTTCCTGTGGGTAGGGCTGTTGTTGGAAGTTTGGAGGGGGTTGTTGTCTCTGATTTCCTTGACCACCCCATGAAAAATTGGGGTGGTTCCTCCAATCTGGATTATTAGTATTACTATAAGGGTTCTTTTGAGGTCTAGAATTATTACCCATATAGTGAACTTCCTCATTTTCAGTGTTCGAGTTGTAAGGCGGATATTCTGTGTTGTCCATCCCTCTTCCATTCGTATCGCACTGCATAACTGAATGTACCTGCGAAGAACCACATAAACTATCAATCTTTTTATTTAACATCTGTACCTGATTTGATAGCATGGTTACTATGTCAAGGTTGAAAACACTGGCGACTTTTGTTGGCTTGTCCTCATGACTTGCCACTGGTAATTATTCAGTGACATCTCTTCAATGAATTCGTAGGCAGCCTCAGGTGTTTTGTTATTCAAGGTTCCACCGGCGGCTGAATCAATCAACTGTCTGGTTGAGGGGTTCACACCGTTATAAAAAGTTTGGACCTGTAGCCACAAGGGTAATCCATGATGTGGACACCTTCTCAATAGATCTTTGTATCTCTCCCATGCATCGTAAAGTGTTTCTAAATGCATCTGCACAAAAGAAGAGATATCATTCCTCAACTTAGCCGTTTTAGCCGGCGGAAAATATTTCAATAAAAATTTTTTGGTCATTTATTCCCATATAGTGATTGATCCTCGTTGTAACGAGTTCAACCACTGTTTAGCTTTATTCCTCAAAGAAAAAGGAAATAACCGAGGACGGATGGCATCATCAGAAACGCCATTTATTTTGAAAGTATCGCAAAATTCTAGGAAATTCGCCAAGTGATTATTTGGATCTTCATCCTGCAGACCATCAAACTGAACAAATTGTTGTATCATCTGAATTGTGTTAGGTTTCAGTTCAAAATTATTTGTAGTAATAGCAGGTCTAACAATACTTGACTCAGTTCCTATTAAATTAGGTTTAGCATAATCATACATAGTTCGAAGAGCATGATTTTCGGCCACCTCTGGAGGTAGCGGATTATTCTCAATCATCTCTTCGGTAGTATTAATTTCATTTTCTTGCTCTTCTTGTATGTACTGTAGGCTTCTCCTTATTTCTCTTCGGTTTTCTGTGAACTATGCTTTCAATTTCACTATCGTAAAGTAGCAGTCCAGATGGGTTTCATCTAGTCATAAACTAGAATACCTGCCAGAAGCAAAGAAGAAAATTTAGAAAAGTAAAAATAAAATTTAATTGCGAAAATAAAGTATGGCTAAAGTAATAAAAATTGAGCGTTCTTAATATTTCAGTTCCCCGGCAACGGCGCCAAAAACTTGATGGTGGTGGGAAAGTCTTAAAATTTATATAATGAATGATCGAGCCTAAAAACCAACTATCACCACGATTGAGGCAAGCGCACCTATAGGACAGTAGTATAGTTTAGTGGCAAGACCGGATTGTCGAACCCAAGGGAACCAAAAGTACTAATACCTACTTTCTTTTAAATATTTAGCCTAAGAATTAAGGGAATTGTTGTTTAATCTAAAATTAACTAACTACTAAGCTAAAGATGCTAAGACATAGAGAATGAATTGGGGAAAATACTTTTGGGAAAAACCAATTGATTAAGACAATACCCGAGGAAGAATCCACCTAGACTTCACTTGTTATCTAACTCTGAACTAGATGATTTATTCACTTGACTTGATCCATAAGATTCCCTAAATTATATTAATACCTCTCTCGAGGCTACTAACGTCTAACCCTAGGTTAATTAATTGAAATCTCTTTCTAATTAAAACCCCTAGAATCGCATTAACTCAATCTATGGACTCCCATATTAGGTTTGGCCCTAATCCGGCATATTTTCGTCATCCTATCTCTAGGGTTGCGATCAACTCCGCTTAATTATGCTAGATCTACTCTTAAACAGGGAATATTCCTCCACTGCCTAAGGGCATCAATACTTGAACCAACATCCTGAAATTTCAAAACAAGAATTAATAACACATAATTAAGAACAAATCAAGTATTTATCATATAGTTCAGAAAACAATAACAAGATCCATCCTAGGTTTCATCCCCCTCAGGTATTTGAAGGGTTTAGTTCATAATTATAAAAGAATACATCTCAAAAGATAGTATAAAACAAAACATAAGAAAAACCCTAAAACCCCCTAAAGGAAATTGAAGGGAAGATCTTCCGTCTTGAGTATGATTCCGGCTTCATGAGATGAATCAACTGACTTTCTTCGAGTAAATCCCACAATTCTGACTTCTCTGGCTTGGCTCCTCGGCCTACCTGAACCCCCTTGAAGGTTGGCCTCTAGGGTGTTTGTATAGGCTTTTGGAATGTCTTTCTTTGCCTTTAAGTACCCTATTCTGAATAGAATTAAAACAGGACACGTCAGGGACACGCCCGTGTGGCACGGCCATGTGAATCGAATTTAGGCCGTGGTCGGGTCTCCTAAAGAGGCACGGTCGTGTGACTTGGGCCCAGCCCATGTGAATTTCGCACCTTGGCCTATTTTCTCCGTTTTTGGCCCGTTTCTCATTCTTTTCATCCTCCGGTGCTCTCCTAAGTATAAAACATGAAATTAAAGGATTAGGAGCACCAAATTCCACAATTAAGGGAATAAAGCATCCAAAAGTATGCTAAATTTGGGATTAAAGTATGTCCATTATATGGTTTATCAGCAGAAAAGGCAGGTTGAGTCCAAGATTCATCCGGTCGTATGAGATTATCAAACGTATCGGGCCGGTTGCTTATAGATTGTTGTTGCCACTTGAGCTAGAAAAGATTCATAATGTGTTTCACGTATCGATTCTTTGACGATACATATCCGACCCATTGCACGTGATTTCCCCTACTAAAGTTGAGATTCAGTCTGATCTATAGTATAGCGAAGAACCGATTAGAATTCTGGCTCATGAGATCAAAGAGTTGAGAAATAAGAAAATTGCTTTAGTGAAAGTGTTGTGGCACAAACACGGGATTAAAAAGGCTACCTGGGAGCCTGAAGACGCTATGAGAGAGCAATACCCGAATCTATTCATTGGAAAGATTTTCGGGGACGTAAATCCCTAAGTGTAACACCCCTTACCCGTGTTCGACGCCGGAACAGGATACGAGGCATTACTAAACTTTACTTGCTTAACATATAACCTTGGGCTATAAAATTTTATTTCAACTTAAAACTTCACATTCATATGCATAACATTCTTATTATGGCCCTACGAGACCTTAAACATGCATACAAAGGGTTTCGGAATTAAACCGGAAACTTTTGTACACTTAGAAAAGGTTTGCCTAAACAGGGGCCACACACCCATGTGAAATGGAACACACCCGTGTGGGCAGGCCATGTGGTCACACGCGCCCATGTCCCTAGCCCGTGTGGAATTTATTTTTCATATCGAACCTACAGGAGTTTTCACACAGCCGGACGTACGCCCGTGGCAGTAGCCCGTGTTCCTCACACGGCCTAGACATGCCTGTGTCCTCACTCGTGTGTGAAAAACCTGGGTATTCTGTTTATGACGTCAGCAAACTCTTAAGAGGCACACAACATAGCCAAGCGTCCGTGTGCTGGCCTGTGTGACGAATCGTATTCTCGCAAATTTGATGCAGGAGACACATGGCCTATCAACACACCCATAGGGGTTGACCGTGTGTCACACACGGCCTAGACACACACCCGTGTGTCTACCCGTGTGGACAATTAGAAGGCTATTTTCCAAGCCAATTACCACCCTACATAAACACACTTATACAAACCCAAGCAATAAATAACATGGCAATAATACAATACAAGGAATCACTAAGCATCATTCATTCACTTTAAAAAAAAAAACTCATCATCATTAAAACATGAGAAACATGACAGATATTGGCCAATTCCCGATGGCCAATTATAAAATGAGTGCATAACATTAATAGCCAGCACTTTGGCTTTCAAATATGACATAACACAAATTGACCAAATTCCTATACATGCCATACTCAAAACAAATCAACTTTACTATAGCAAAAGAATGATTAATAGTGTGATCCGAGCTCCGGCGTTCTACGATCCCCGAGCTAGTTTGGCAATACTACAAGGAAAAGGGAAAAGAGAGGGGTAAGCATATAGCTTAGTAAGTTCTCATCCCAGATATGTATCTCGATCAAATATGTATCTCGATGCCAGTGCCACATCCCAGATATGGTCTTACATGGGATCTCTTAGCTCGATGTCGATGCCATGTCCCAGACATGGTCTTACACGAGATCTTCCTTTGGTGCCGAAGCCGTGTCCCAAACATGTTCTTACACGAAACCTACATTTTGTTGGTGTCAATGCCATGTTCCAGACATGGTCTTACACGGGACCTCCTTAACTCATGTTGTGACATAGGTATCCATGCTATTTCGAATGTTCAACCGGGATTTCAACTTATCATTATTTCATTCTAATTTTATTGAGAAATCACTAATCAATTTCATGGAAAATAATATACATTTCTCATGTAAATAAGAAATTTAGAACATAATAACATATGTAGCTTTAATTTCACACAAACTTACCTCGATACTCAAAATATGTGTAACTATTTGATTTAGTTCGAAATCTTGTTCTTGCCTTGGTTTCAGTCTGGGCTTCGTGTTTCTTGATCTATAATGGAAAATTCACTTGTTTAATACTCACATTAACTAAATCGACCCATGAATCATACTTTGCCAAAATTATGATTTTGCCCCTAAATTTTTGCATAATTACACTTTTCGCCTATACTCGTAAAATGATTTCTATTAAACTTTCTTGTATTTTAAACCTAGCCAAATTATTTTCTTAACTACAACAGCCCCTAATTTCCTCTATTTCACTCATGTATGACCAATTTCATAACTTTTGCAATTTGGCCATTTTATCATCTTTCATGAAAATCATTTAGAAAAGGTTGTTTAGCATAAATCAAACTTTCATATTCTTTCATAAATCATCAAAATACATGCATGTCATATATGGGTAAATTTTTGAACATGAACCCTAGTTTAAAATATAGCTAGAAATAGCTAAATCGAGCTACGAGGATTTTAAAAATATGAAGAACATTAAAAATGGGGCTAAGAGGTACTTACGATCAAGCTTGAAAGTTGAAGAAACCCTAGCTATGGAGGGCTTGTAAAATTTGGCTATGATGAAGAAGATGGACACTCATTTTTTACTTCTTTTTCCCTTTTAATTCATTAATTAACCAAATAACTAAAATGCCCTTAAGGCCCTTCCTTAAGATTTTTCCTTCCCATGTCCATTTTTGTCCATCTTGACATTTAATGGTCTAATTACTAAATAAGGACCTCCGGTAATTTTTATAATTCTATTTCATACTTAAATCTTCTAGAATCTCATATTTTCTAATATTTGAAATTTAGTCCATATGAACAAATTGATCACTAATAAATAAAATTTCCTCATGAAATTTTCACACCATCATGCAAACACATCATAAGCCTCATAAAACACATATTTGTACTTCGAATTTGTGGTCTCGCAACCACTGTTCTGACTAGGCCTTAAATTGAGCTATTACAATTCTCCCCCTTTAGGGATTTTTGTCCCTGAAAATCTTACCAGCAAAAAGGTTTGGGTACTGGTTTCTCATGGCCTCCTCAGGTTCCCATGTAGCCTCTTCCACCCCATGTCTTTGCCACAATACTTTCACAAGAGCTATACTTTTGTTTCTTAATTGTTTAACTTCTCGTGCCAAAATCTTAACCGATTCTTCGCCATAAGTCATGTCGGGTCAAATTTCAACCTTTGTCGGTATAATCACATGCGAAGTGTCTGATCAGTAACGACGTAACATCGACACGTGGAACACATCATGAATCTTTTCTAATTCAGAAGGCAAAGCCAATCGATAAGCTACCGACAATGTCCTCTCGATGATCTCATACGGTCCGATAAAATGCGGACTCAATTTGCCTTTCTGGCCAAATCTAAGAACTTTCTTCCATGGTGACACTTTTAAGAATACCTTATCTCCAACTTGAAACTCAATCTCTTTTCGTTTCAAATCCGAGTAGGATTTTTTTCTGTTAGAAGCAGATTTTAGACAATCACGGATAATTTTCACTTTCTCTTTGGTTTCTCCAACCAGATCGACCCCGTGAATCTGATTTTCCTTGAGTTCGGTCCAATACAAAGGCGTTCGACACTTTCGCCCATACAAAGCCTCGTAAGGCACCATTTTCAAACTCGACTGAAAACCGTTATTGTATGCAAACTCTACCATAGTACAAGGGCAAAATGGTCATTTTTTACCTAAGTAGAGATTATGATGTATTATAATTATAAAATGAGTGATTTTTTTATTATATAAAGAAGAGCGCGAAATTAACCTTGACCGGGGGAAATGCAAGATTTTAGATTAAACCGCAATTTAACACATTTTGCACCGAGGTAAGTTTATATGTAAACGATGCATCTTAAATACACATGTTGTTACTTATTGGTGCATTGTATGATTGAGAACATTTATGATTCAAGTGGATTGAATTTGGTAGATAATGAATAATTTCCGTATGAACGTTGAAATAGATATGTAAATGTGGAACATTACCCGTAGTAATTAATGGTGGGCTGTGTGCCATACCACCTTAATAATTATTGTTGGTGGGCTATGTGCGATACCACCTTATTACTTATTCACAATGGGCTATGTGCGATACCATCGTTTATAGTATCATTTGGTGGGCTATGTGCGATACCACCTTATTACTTATTCACGATAGGTTGTGTGCGATACCATTGTTTATAGTATCATTTGATGGGCTATGTGCGATACCACCGTAAATATTCTCGATGGTGGGCTATGTGCGATACCACCCTATTAAAGATTAATGGTAGTCTAGTGCGAAACCAATGAGAGTTTGGTATTACTAGGAATGGCTTATTGTGAAATTGTTAAGTGTTGTTTCATATGATCATGTGGTGATAAGTGCAGGGATGTATGTTAAATAATGTGAGCATTTGGCTTGTGATACGGTTGGAATATGGTAAGAGATGAAATGAGTAAGCATGATCATGGAATGTGGATTGTTCTTGCTTAGTATGTAATGCTATTTATTGATTAGCACATATTATGATGTTTATTTTTTACATGTAAACTTACTAAGCTTAAAGCTTACTCCCTTTCTTTTCCCTTGTTTTATAGTGTCAAAAAAGTTGGGTCAGGATACGAAGATAATTGGAAGATCACCCACACTACCAGCTCATCTCGGTATATCTAAACTTAGTGTATTGAGTATGGCATGTATAGGGGCTAGACTAGGTGAATTGTTTTGCTATTTTGGCCAAGAGTGTGTTGGCTCCTTTAAAGATGGACTCTTTTGTATATAGCCATAGTTGATGGCTCATTATTACTAATTTATGAAAAGATGAAGTTATTCATGGAAGTCTACGTTACAATTTTGGGTTACTCGGTGATTTGTTGAATGGAATTATGTTGTGTGACCTAGGGTGGTGAAAAGAGCTTGGCAAATAGCCTTGCTCTTGTCCACACGGGTAGGCACACGGTCAGTCCCTAGGGTGTGTGACCAGGCCGTGTGTCCCTTGCTGACTAGTGTTGCAAGTCATTGTTGACCATGGGCTAGCCACACGGGTGTGTGCCTAGGCCATGTGTCCCATATAAGGTTGTTGACGTCACAAACAGAATACCCAAGTTTATACACACGGGCGAGGACACGGGCGTGTCTAGGCTGTGTGGAGCACACGGGCCAAGAGCACGGGTGTGTGTCTGGCCGTGTGAAAACCCCTATAGGTTCAAAAAGAAAATAAATCCCACACGGGTTAGGGACATGGGCGTATGTGACCACACAGCCTGCCCACACGGGCGTGTCCTATTTCACACGGACGTGTGGCCCCTGTTTAGGTAAAAAATTTTAAGGGCACAAAAGTTTTCGGTTGGGTTCCGAAACCCTCCGTATGCATGTTTAAGGCCTCGTAGGTCCTTAATAAGAATGTTTTGATGGTGAAAGAGATTTTTAAGTTGGAATGAAATTTTATAGACTAAAGTTGCATGACCAAGTGAGTTAAGTCCGGTAATGTCACGTGCCGGGTTCTGGTGTAAGATACGGGTAAGGGGCGTTACATTAAACATGCATACAAAGGGTTTTAGAATTAAACTGAGAACTTTTGTACACTTAGAAAAGGTTTGCCTAAACATGGGCCACACGCCCGTGTGAAATGGAACACGCCCGTGTGGGCAGGCCGTGTGGTCACACACGCCCATGTCCCTAGCCCGTGTGGAATTTATTTTTCATTTCGAACCTACAAGGGTTTTCACACGGCCAGACACACGCCCGTGTTAGTAATTCGTGTCCCTCACAAAGCCTAGGCACGCTCGTGTCCTCACCCGTGTGTTAAAAACATGGATATTCTGTTTATGATGTCAGCAAACTCTTAAGGGGCACACGGCCTAGTCACACGCCCATGTGCTAGCCCGTGTGACGAATCGTATTCTCGCAAATTTGATCCAGGGGACACACGGCATATCAACACACCCATAGGGGTTGACCGTGTGTCACACACGCCTGTGTGTCTACCCTTGTGGACAATTAGAAGGTTGTTTTCCAAGCCAATTGCCACCCTGAAACATAAACACACTTATGCCAACCCAAGCAATACATAAAATGGCAATAATACAATACAAGGAACCACTAAGCATCATTCATTCACTTTAAAAAAAACTCATCATCATTAAAACATGAGAAACTTAACAGATATTGGCCAATTACAAAATGAGTGCATAACATTAATAGCCAACACTTTGGCTTTCAAATATGACATAACACAAATTGACCAAATTCCTATACATGCCATACTCAAAACAAATCAACTGTACTATACCAAAAGAATTATTGATAGCGTGATCCGAGCTCTGGTGTTCTACGATCCCCGAGCTAGCTTAGCGATACTACAAGGAAAAGGGAAAGGAGAGGGGTAAGCACATAGCTTAGTAAGTTTGCATGAATTAAAATAGCAACATAAATATTCTTGGTAAAATCCAATCATCTTATAGAAGAAATACAACACAAGTCCTTAAGTACTTTGTCATACTTACTCATACTTACGCTTACCCAACACATATCACGTTACGGTTTCATAACTCGTATTTTACTCAAGGTACCTGTATCACTTCATCACATAATTTAGCACTTATGCTATCTTGAACATAACCTTGAATCATTATCATCCTGAACTTAAATGTAACTCTTTGTCATTTTTATATAACTTAGCTCTTTGTCATCTTTACATATTTAGCTCTTTTTCCCGTTGAACAACTCGGAATATCGGAGGATACTCAATCTCATCATACATGTATCTCGATACCAATGACATCCCAGATATGGTCTTACATGGGATCACCACTTGATGCCGATGCCATATCCCAGATATGGTCTTACACGGGATATCTTAGCTCGATGTCGATCCCATGTCCCAGACATGGTCTTATACGAGATCGTACATAGATGTCGATGCCATGTCCCAGACATGGTCTTACACAAGATCTTCTTTTGGTGCCGAGGCCATGTCCCAGACATGGTCTTATACGGGACCTTCCTTATTCGGTGCCGAAGCCATGTCCCAAACATGGTCTTACACAAAACCTACATTTTGTTGGTGCCGATGCCATGTTCCAGACATGATCTTACACGGGACCTCCTTATCTCATGTTGTGACATAGGTATCCATGCTATTCCGAATGTTCAACCGGGACTTCAATTTATCATTATTTCATTCTAATTTTATTGAGAAATCACTAATCAATTTCATGGAAAATAATATACATTTCTCATGTAAATAAGAAATTTAGAACATAATAACATATGTAGCTTTAATTTCACACAAACTTACCTCGATACTCAAAATATGTGTAGGTATTCGATTTAGCCTGAAATCTTGTTCTTGCCTAGGTTTGGTCCGGGCTTCGTGTTTCTTGATCTATAATAGCAAATTCACTTGTTTAATACTCACATTGACTAAATTGACCCATGAATCATACTTTGGCAAAATTAAGATTTTGCCCCTAAATTTTTACATAATTACACTTTTGCCCCTAGGCTCGTAAAATGATTTTTATTCAACTTTCTTGTATTCTAAACCTAGTTGAATTATTTTCTTAACTATATCAGCCCCTAACTTCCTCTATTTCACTCATGTATGACCATTTTCATAACTTCTACAATTTGGTCCTTTTATGCATCTTTCATGAAAATCACTTAGAAAAAGATGTTTAACATACATCAATCTTTCATATTCTTTCATAAATCATCAAGATACATGCATGTCATACAGGGTAAATTTTTGAACATGAACCCGAGTTCAAAATATAGCTAGAAATAGTTAAATCGAGCTACGAGGATTTCAAAAATACGAAGAACATTAAAAATGGGGCTAAGAGGTACTTACAATCAAGCTTGAAAGTTGAAGAAACCCTAGCTATGGAGGGCTTGTAAAATTCAGCTATGGTGAAGAAGATGGACATTCATTTTTTACTTCTTTTTCCCTTTTAATTCATTAATTAACCAAATGACTAAAATGCCCTTAATGCCCCTTCCTTAAGATTTTTCCTTTCCATGTCCATTTTTGTCCATCTTGACATTTATTGGTCTAATTGCTAAATAAAGACCTCTGGTAATTTTTATAATTCTATTTCATACTTAAATCTTCTAAAATCTCATATTTTTTAATATTTGCAATTTAGTCCAAATGGACAAATTGATCATTAATAAATAAAAATTCCTCATGAAATTTTCACATCATCATGCAAACACATAATAAGCCTCATAAAAATCATAAAACACATATTTCTACTTCGGATTTGTGGTCTGGCAACCACTATTCTGACTAAGCCCTAAATCGGGTTATTACACTAAGGGGGAGAGTTGTAACAGTCCAATTTAGACCCTAGTCGGAACAGTGGTTTTGGGACCACAAATCTGAGGTCGAAGAAATAATTTAATATTATTTTTGATGTTTATGTCATGTGATAAAGTATGTGTGAAAATTTTATTGCTTGTGTGTCGATTTGTGAAAAGGGACCTAAACGCGTAAAATGCAAAAGTTGTGTGCTAGTTGTTAAAAGTGCTTAATTGCCATGGCTTATTAAATTAAAGGTCCTTATGTTGATATTAGACCATGATAGTGGAATTTGATATAAATGGCCATTAAATGAATGATTTTATAATGTTTTAATTAAGGTTAAATTTGTAAATTGGTTATTTAGGTATATTAAATAAAACCAAAACCAAAATTATATGTTATCATCTATGTTTTTACTGAAAATTGAAAGAAAAAGAAGAGAAAAAGAGCTAGCTAGGGTTCGACCATTGTTGTTCTTGATTAAGGTATGTTTTGTCTCAGTTTTTAATGATTTTTATGTTTTTGTGATCGTTGCTTTGTGTTCTATCAAGCCCATGCCTCAATTTCTAAATTTGATGAAGATTTTAAGTTATGCCATTGATGAAATTGTAAGCTTCGTGATGTTAGTTGATGAAAAATGAAAGATATGTTTGGGTTAACATGTTTTGTATTTGGAGTTTTGATGAATTTTAGTATTATGGGCTAAATTATGAAAATGAGAAATTGAGGGGCTAAAATGTGAAAGAAATGTGAAATGTAGGTTGCTAGGGGCACTATGGTAATTCAGCTAAGCATGGATTAAATTGGATTTTGTGAATTTGTTGTATTTTTTAAATAAGGACTAAAAATGCTAAAGTGTGAAATTATAAGGGTTAAAGTGAAAAAAGCCTTAATTATGTGTTGTGGACTAAATTGAGTGAAAATGTGATTGAATGAGTTGAATTTGATATTATATAGATCAAGAAAGGAGAAATTCGGACCTAGATCGAGGCAAGAACCAAGTGCTCGATTGATCGACTAGTGTCGTTGTTTCTACATCCGAGTTAAGTTCGTGTATAATATGTATTGTTTAAACAATGTTCATATGTGATGAAATGAATGGAAACATGATTGTGGAGTTTGGTAAATGCGAAATGTGAGTTCGAAGATATGTGGCACTAAGTGCGCGTAAATAGAATTGTTACAGTGATAAATGACATTAAGTGTGCGAGATAAAGAAAGCATTGGTTGAATTATTGGGCATTGTGTGTGCGATACCGAGATAAATTTGGTTTAATATGATGGCACTAAGTGTGCGATATTATTATAGCTTTGGCTAATTAATTGGCACTAATTGTGCGAGTCTACTGAACATTTTAAGAGGATCGAATGAATTATGGCATCGAGCATTTAAGTGGTAACTGTGATAGATAAATACATGATGGTACAGGTGTGTAAAGTACCTATGTGGTTGATGATATTGTGTATGAGATAGATGAAAGATTATGTGAAGGAATGATGAAAAGGGTTGAATTGGGTAGCATTATAAATGTTTGTATATGAATCTATAGATATGGTATGTAACACCCCAAACCCGGCCTAGACGTTATGGCCAAATCGGCGTGTCACGTTGATGTGTCTTTCGAAAATTAGACTTGTTGGTAGAAATTCGTTTCTGAGTTGAAATCTCTTTATTAAAACTCAAATCATCTTAACCATTTACTAACCAATTAAAACGTCCTTACTTTAAAAACATTGTTTGTTGCGGAAGCAATATCCAAAATGTTGCGAAAACACGGTGTTTTGAAAACAGTTAATCTTTTTGAAAACCAGCGTTCTATCACTATCAGTTAAGTATCAAATAAATAAATCCAAAATAACATAACTTTGGTTTAAGAGGCCTTATTATAGAATCAATAGCCCAATAAGAAATTTAAATAAATAAGTCTAAAGCAGAACATCAGCACCTCCGAGTCTCTCGCGGCTCCAAATCGTCTAAGGCTGAGAAGTACCTGTACAGTTAAAAGAAAGGGTGAGTTTACGAAAACTCTGTGTGTAATCCCCTATCAGTCAGTCAGTAACAATATATGCAGTAACAATCTGGGCTTGAGCCCTATTCAGTAATAGTACAGTGTGAGCCTAAGCCAAATACAGTATCAGTACAGTGCAAATATGCAACCCATCCCAATCCAGCCAACACACCATCCGTACCAACCAACACACCATGTGGGGATAAAATCGACCCACCCAGCCAGCACACCAATAGCGCAGCATAGCTGCCAGTAATAATAACGCAGCAGAGCTGCCAGTAACAGTATATGTGGCAAAGCCACCAGTAACAGTATTGCAGCAGAGCTACCAGTATCAGTATCGCAGCAAAGCTTCCAGTAACAGTATTTGTGGCAAAGCCACAAATAACAGTCTCATAATTGGCACATAGCCATCGGTAATTATAATAAGATCGGCAATAGCCATCAGCTACGGCAATATAATCAGCATATAGACATGGGTAAGTATGATCGACACAAAGTCATCAATAATTACGACCGGTACAGCCATGGATAAATATGATCGACACAAAGTCATAATCAAGACGACACAGAGCCATAATTAGGTTGGCACAAAGCCATAATCAGATTAACTGGCTTAAAGCCATCGGAAGGTCCACGGTCATCTCGTGCGACCCGTGCGACCTTAACAGATCATTACTGGGTCCATAGCCGTCTCGTGCGACCCGTGCGACCCTATCAGAACAGTACTTCCTCCATAACCAATATCCCAACCCCATGAAGTATGTCATGTATGCAAAATGTCTGGCCCACAACCATCATATCATTCACAGCTAAGTCAATCAAATCATAGTTATACAATCACAGTCAAATCATAGCACAAGTTAGTTATTTACCCTTGAGAGGCAAAATAGTCATTTACCCTATACGGGCATTATGGTCATTTTACCCTACAGAGACATTATGGTCATTTTACCCTACAGGGGCATTACGTTAATTTTACAAATCGGGGGTATTTTGGTAATTTCACAATTCAAGGGTATTTCGATAAATTTACAAATCGGGGGTATTTCGGTAATTTTACAATTCGAGGGTATTTCAGCAATTTTAAAAATTGGGGGTATTTCAGTAATTTTACAATTGAGGGTATTTCGATAATTTTACAAATTGGGGGTATTTTGGTAATTTTACAAATCGAGGGTATTTTGATAATTTTACAATCTGAGGGTATTTTGGTAATTTTATAATTCGAGGGTATTTCGGTAATTTTACAAATTTGGGGTATTTTTGTAATTTCACATTCCAATGGTCTTTTGGTAACTTTACAAATTAGGGGTATTTTGGTAACTTTACAATTCGAGGGTATTTCTATAATTTTACAAATTGAGGGTATTTCGGTAATTTTACAAATCGAGGGTATTTCAGTAATTTTACAAATCGAGGTCTCAGCGACCTAACAGAAGGTCCACCGTCGCCTCGAGTGACTTAAGTAACCTAAACAGTCACAACGATGTAAATGGGACTAAGGCCCATTATTCAGCCCAAGTGGGCCCACACACTCGTGTGGCCCAATTAGCCCACAAATAGCCTCGACTATACGAACAACACAGTTCAAACCAATAGAAACCATATAACATGCATTTTATCCGTGTGGGGCCCACTAGCCCACACAACCCATTGCCCAAAAATGACCCTAGCCATGTGGACTACACGGCTCTGTCTAACATTTACCACAATATGCAAATTTAATCCGTATGGGGCCCACACAGCCCAAAACGACCTTAGCACACGAGAACGCTCATGGTGGCCTCAACCATTTTACGCCCATATTCGTGGGCTCAGTCCACCACACGTGCGATCGCACGCTCGTGTGGCATCATTCATCGGTATTTCGGCTTTTCGGCATCTTGTCGATCCACGATCAGAAGGAGTGTGGTTACACATACTCTATCGGCTTTCTCGCCAACTATCAAATACAGGGTATTGTTACACACCTTCGGCTTATCAGTCGACTATCAGGTACAGAGTAAAATACACACTTGATTGCGAACGTGCGCGACTAACCCACAAAAACACCAACCTAACAGAATCGGAAGCTTCGGTTAGTCCCTTATAAATCAATTGAAGAGAACCTTAACCCAAAACTCCTGTTGGGAGGCTTACCTATCACCCACCTTAATCAATCTTACTCAGACCGTTGCAGGAGATCACTTCACTTCAAGTCCTTAGAAAAAACTACCTGCATCTCATTCGCGACTCAATAACTAATATCATATAAGCTAATAATTAAACCAGAAGTAGCGCAACTTACCCAAAATGTGGAATTAAGACTAAGAGATAGAAGTATTCAGCCACCACCGCAACACACCCATAAACTGAGGCACGAGAAGAAACAATCACACTCCCCTGAGACCAAGTATTCGACTAGCACAGAAGTTCAGAGGCTATCCGGTCTAGCAAAATTGGAGGGAAATGAGAAAAGCTGAAAGAAAGAAGAGAGGAGATAACAATGTGTTTGGCCAAAAACACATCAACCAATTGAGAGAGAAAAGAAATATTCAACAAAAGTGTGAAGAGGTAGAGGAGAGAAAAAGAATCGGTTTGACAGGAGGTTTGCAGAGGAATGCAAAGTAGAGAATAGAAGAACCTGAAAGGTATTCGACATGACAAAAAACGAAAAGATACTGCCAACACTCTTAGCACAAATTGGCCTCCAAGAAAGAAAAATAACCAAAATGTTTCATGCCACCGAATTAGAGAGTAAAAGACTACTCAAAGCCGATCTCTGATAAACCAAAATTCTCATTCAGTACACACCCCTCTTTCCTTTCAAAATCCCAAATTCTCGTCCCCAAATCACTCAAATCATCCACCACCCTTAAATCGATCCTAAAATCCCTCCTCCAACCTCTCTACCATCCAATTCAAATTCCCCTTTTTCGTCCTACATTTTCTCCATGACCAATTCAAACTTCACCCTTTTACCAAGTCCACAACAACCTTCCAAAGTTTCAATCCAATTCAACCACTTACCATCCCCATGTAGCAAAATAATTGTATTTTTCTTGCAAGGGGATTCGAACCCAAGCCCCCTCAATAGCTCAACACGCCACTTGCCTCCTTGCCACAAGCTCTTTTGTGTCACAAAATATCCTCAATTAATAAAAAGGTCTGTAGGCCAAAGTCCAGGTTCCCTTACAACCTTAATGCCGCCACAACCACTAGACCACATGCTTCCTTGTGTCATTTTTTCCCCAACAATATTCTTAAAGTGTACTTACTTACATCTAGGGTTTTATTCACCTAAAACCAAAATTTTTGCTAAAGCCTAGGTTTGAACCCAGGACTTCTCCAACACTTTCAGGGCCCTTAACCACTGAAGCTTGTGTCATTTCCTTGCACAATTAAATACTTATGTACATCCTCCTTACTGATTCATACACAAGGCCCAATACTTCTAGGCCCAAAATTCAGGACGTTACAACTTTGCCCCCTTAAAGAAATTTTGTCCTCAAAATTTCCAACTATCAGAATAGTCGTACATCCTAGCCTACCACACTACGCTCTCGCTGCATACTCTAATCCTAATAATACAAGCACGCACCACACCATCTACCCATCGAAGCGGATGGATATCACACGCATATCATTTCCAGAATACACACAGAATAAATACAAACTCTAACTTTAAGTATAGCAATACAGTCTAATATCTAAGAAATCACAGTATCTCTATCTACTGCTTTTCAACGAAAACAAGCAACAATTTTAGAAAGTTACGAATTCGGTGCCGGAGACTCGGTGTATCACATTTCCAAAAAACGGTCAATACAACAATTCAGAACTTCAAATCTTTTCAAGCCTTTTTAAAACGACACTTTTATAAATTCAATTTTAAAGACCCAATCCACCGTTGAATTTTGTAACTTGACTCTGATACCACTAAATGTAACACCCCAAAACCCGGCCTAGACGTTATGGCCGAATCTGGCATGTCACGTTGATGTGTCTTTCGAAAATTGGATTGTTGGTAAAAATTCGTTTCTGAGTTGAAATCTCTTTGTTAAAACTCAAATCATCTTAACCATTTACTAACCAATTAAAACGTCCTTACTTTAAAAACATTGTTTGTTACGGAAGCAATATCCAAAATGTTGCGAAAACGCGGTGTTTTGAAAACAGTTAATCTTTTTGAAAACCAGTGTTCTATCACTATCAGTTAAGTATCAAATAAATAAAGCCAAAATAACATAACTTTGGTTTAAGAGGCCTTATTACAGAATCAATATCCCAATAACAAATTTAAATAAATAAGTCTAAAGTAGAATATCAATGATCATGTGGCCACCTCCGAGTCTTTCGCGGCTCCAAATCGTCTAAGGCTGGGGATTACCTGTACAGTTAAAAGAAAGGGTGAGTTTACGAAAACTCAATGTGTAATCATACACCCAGTATTGTACTGTTAAATGCTAGACAATGGTGTATTCACACCCTTGTGCTACTATGAATCGGCAAAAGCCGAAAAGCCGAAACTTCGACACTTGAGGGCTCACGAGCGTGCGAACGCTCGTAGGGATAAATAAAGCCACAATTGTTGGGGACAGACTGTAGAGGCCGCCACGAACATTCTCATGGGCTTTGGTCGTAATGGGCCTCATTGGGATAAAATGGGTCATGTAGGCCCAATGGGCTCATAGGCCCCATATAGACGAAATCCACGGTAAGTGACTAATAATGGATTGGGCTGTGAAGTTCGCATAGCCGTGACGGAATGTGGGCTAAACGGGCCACACAAGCGTGTAAGTCCACTTGGGCTGAATAATAGGCCTTGGGCCCAATTACACTGTTTTGGCCATATAGGTTATCTGAGTCGTTCGAGATGAATGCGGACTCTCAGAAGGGTCGTTATCAGTATCGAGACCACAAAAGTAGTAAAATTACAAAAATACCCCTGATTTGTGAAATTACCGAAATAACCTCGATTTGTGAAATTATTGAAATACCCTCGATTTTTGAAATTACCGAAATAACCTCAATTTGTGAAATTACCGAAATACCCTTGATTTGTAAAATTACAGAAATACCCCGATTTGTGAAATTACCGAAATACCCCCGATTTGTGAAATTACCGAAATACCCTCGATTTGTGCAATTACCAAAATACCCTCGATTTGTGAAATTATTGAAATACCCTTGAATTGTGAAATTATCGAAATACCCCCGATTTGTAAAATTACCGAAATACCCTCAATTTGTGAAATTATTGAAATACCCCCGGTTTGTGAAATTACGTAATGCCCCTATAGGGTAAAATGACCATAATACCCCCATAAGGTAAAATGATTGAAATACCCTTATAGGGTAAAATGACTATTTTGCCCTTGTGGGTAAATGACTGACTTAGACTATGAATTTGACTGATTTGACTGTGATCGTATGACTGTGTTTTAACTGACTTGATTGTGGTCGTGTGGCTGATATGCTTTTAATATATTTTTAAATGACTGTTACTGAGCATGGCCATTTTGCATACACGTGTAATGATTGAGCATGACATACACGACATATTGCATGGGGTTGGGACATTGATACGGAGGAAGTTCTGATAGGGTCGCACGAGTCGTATGAGACGACTGTGGATCCAGTATTGATCTGTTAAGGTCGTACGGGTTGCATGAGACGACTGTGGACCGACGGACGGCTTAAAGTCGCGTAATCTGATTATGGCTCTGTGCCAACCTAAATATGGCTCTATGCCATCTTGATTATGGCTTTGTGCCAATCGTATTTAACCCTGGCTATGTGCCTAACATATATACTGATGACTCTGTGTTAATCATAATTACCTGTGGCTGTGTGCTGATTATATTACCATCGCTGATGGCTATGTGCCAAACTTATTATAGTTAGTGATTACTTTGTGCCATCCTAATTAGGGCTCTGTGCCATCCTGATTATGGTTTATAACCATTCTGTTATGGCTTTTAGTCGTTCTGTCCACAGCACCGAGCCGTTCTGTTGACTTACTGCCGCAACCAGTGCTAAGCTTGGTGTGTTGGCTAGGTGGGTCGATTTTATCCCCACAGGAGTGTAGGGTTGGTACGGGTGGTGTGTTGGCTAGATAGGGGTGGGATGCATCCTCATACTATTGCATATCTATTTATGAGATTTGTCATTGTACAGGGCTTAGGGCCACTTGTTCTGTATTGGTTTGGGCTGGGCCCAATTGATTCTATTATGGGCTGTGACCCAAATGATATTATAGTGGGTTTTGGCCCACGTATGCTCTAAACTAGACTGTACTGTTACTGTTAAAGGGCTTTGGCCCAGACTGTTTCGGTTTCTGTTTCTGTATACTATCTGTTACTTTAGTAAGGGGATTACACACTGATTTTTCGTAAACTCACCCCGTTTTTAACTGTGCAGGTAATCCCCAGCGTTAGGAGGATCGGTGCTGCAAGAGACTCGGAGGTGACCACACGACTGCAGCTGTTATGCTTTGGATTTTATATAAGTTTTAAATTTTGTTTTGGGTTTTGATTTTTGTAATAAGGCCTCTTTGGATTTAATTCTGAATTTGGGATTTTGTTACATTTTGTATCTATTAGACGTAAACGAGTTTTCAACCCAATTACTATTTTTAATAACATACGTTTTAAACTTCTTTACCTTAAATTAGCTTCCGCAACTAAAAGAGATTTTCAACGAAGTTAATAACATTTTTTTTAAAAGTGATTAACTTTTCAATGAACCACGTTTCAAAATTGAACAATCATAAACTGAGACATTAGTTTTTAAATACTAAAGAGGGTTTTCAATGAAAACATGGTTTTCGAAAAACACTTCAATGTGACACACCAGATTCGGGCCTAACTTCTGGGTCGGGTTTGGGGTGTTACATGGTATGAAACTGAGTAATAGCCATGAATGAGATTGAGTAGTGATGTGAATTAAACTAAGTGTTAGTTAATTTTGCATATTGAATTTGAATTGTTGATTTAATTGTGTTATATTACGAACTTACTAAGCTTTAAAGCTTACTATGTGAAGTCTTCTCTGTTTTACAGTGTCATTAAAGCTAGTCGAATCCGATGATCGTCAGCGACTCAATCACACTATCGGACATCTATTTTGGTACCTTTTGAAAGTTTTATTTATGGTATATGGCATGTAAAGGCTAGTGAGGTTGTGGAATGTTTTGAGATGTATAAATCTTGCCATGTGATATGGCTTGATAATGGAATGATTTTGGTACATGTTTTGGCTACGTGAAAATGGTGTATGTGATGTATATTTGTGGTCTTGTGTGAATGGCCATTATGGTGTACTTTGGTAAAAGAGAAATGGTATGTTTCATACTTGAAATTGGTGTTTGAGATGGTTTATAATTTGTATGTTTTTTATATTGGAATTGAATATGTAGGGATGACCTAAATTGGGTGGCAATTTGGCCTTGTAAATGGCCTATAATTGTCCACACGGGTGTTCACACAGGCGTGTGACAGGCTATGTGATTTAAGTCAGTGTTGCACACGGGCTAAACACACGGGCATGTGACAGGCCGTGTGATACTAGTTAGTTTTGAGCACGGGATAAGACATGGTCTAAGGCATGGCCGTGTGAGGTACACGACCTAGCCACATGGACGTGTGCCCTGTTTTGAAGGAAAAATTTTCTAAGTTCCGCAAAGTTTTCGTACAAGATCGATTTAGTCCCGAACCTTCTCAAAAGCATGTTTAAGGCCGCATAGACCTTTAAAAGGGACTTTGTGTTACTGATTAATTATAATATGCTGATGTGTGAGCCATGGTGGTTTAATTGTTATGATTCAACCGGTAATACCTCGTAACCCTAGTCCGGCTATGGATACGGGTTAAGGGTGTTACAAGAAATGATACCCGCTGTGGCGCGCGACGGCAATGGGAGGAGAAAAAGAGGAGGAGATGAGGTGCGGCGACCACGGGGTGTGGTGAACAGTGGTGGAGGGTTTGGTCACGATGGAGGAAATGAGCGAAGATTAAAAGAAATTATGGTGGTTTTTTTGCAAAATGGAGAGAAAATGGATGAGAACAAAATGAAAAAGAGAGAAAATAGGAGTAAGAGGGAGGTAAGGATGGCAAAGTGATGTTGGGAGAGTGGGAATAAGTTGGTCAACTAGGTTTAGGTTCAATGAACCTCTTGTATGGAAAGCATGAGGAGTTTTGGCAATGGAGGGAGACATGGGGTAAAAAGGGGGATCATGCACCCTCAACTTAAGGTAAGTTTGACCTATATTAAAGCAAAGGAATCCTCCTATTTATGGTGAAAAAGGGGTGGACGAAAAGAACTTAAATAACATGGAAAAATTGTAAAAAAATAAATAAACAGAAGAGTGTAAACGTACCATTAGGATAACTAAGGAGTTAATAAACCACTAGAATTCTCACTTCCTTGTTCTCAAACTTGAGCAAATAAAAATAAAAATATGGGATGATATTTGCTAAGGGTTTGAAACAAATTTGTATCGAATAGAAATTAACGAGAGCGAATGGATTCAAACTTAGATCATCAAGGACAACTCCACCACTACTCAATCACTATAATTGATATTTATTTATTATCAAATGAGCAAAAGATTTTCTAAATAAAAAATAGATCGTGACCACTTTTGGTTCATTAACCCAATTTCTACTAACCCGATTTTTTGAAATGTGACACTATACATGTAGCATAATATACCAATTTCATCATCATTCCATGATTCTTTTTTACTTTTGTCATCCCAATAGTTTTACAATGATGTCTTTCATTATATACATATTTTACCATCTTAGGTGGCCCGACAATGATGGTTCACACAATTTTAATATTCTGCCATCCCGAATGGCCTAGCAATGATGGCTTTCATTATTTTTGCATTTTACCATCTCGGGTGGCCCAACAATGATGGTTCTCACACTTTACCTATCCTACCATCCTAGATGGTCTAGGCACGATGGTCTTCAACCTAAGGCATGCCAACTAATTTGACGGTACTCAGGATCATTATTAAGGTAGCTTTGAATCAATATACATTATAAACATATATCAAATTTCAATCTCATCATCAGTTCATTTCATACATCATATATCATTTAGCAAATCATATCGTACTCGTTTTTCCTATTTTCAAACCAATTCACAATTTTGGCATTCAATATCGTCATACAATTCAATTCAATCCACTATCTCAATACTCAATATCAAGCACAACAATTCAAATCATACGATTGTTATATACTTACCTAAATATTCAATCATGTAATGAACATGTATATGCAAACAATTAAATCGATTCTCAAATCCTAAAAATACAAATCGGGATTTCGCGTCACTCATCGATAACTCTCGCTTTTCCCTTCTCTCTCGATGGCTCAACATTGATGCAAAACTACCAATTTTCAACTAATTCACAATTAAATATCAAATCATGCATATTTTACAATTTATTCAATTTAGTCCCTAAACCCAAGACAAGCATAACTTTCGATTTAAAGCTTTGGATTAAAATACGTTTTCACATTTACTCATCAGGGACCTTCTAATTTCTATTCCTACCACAATTTTGTATCATGTTTTCATTTTATTCAATTTGGTCCCTAATGTAACAAAGCTAACAATCAAACTTGTTAAGCTTTACAATTTAGTCATTTTCATAATCTAAATTTAATTTCTAAAAATTTCACACCTAATTCATTCAATTCTCAACAATTGCAACTTATCAAGATCTCGCCAATTGAATAAATTGATACATGGGTTTGCTTAATCAAGCTTTCATGATAAAAAAAAAGTTATAAAAATCGAAGAAAAATGGCCAGGGACTTACTTGAGATGTTGGACTAATATCAAATAAGTTTTCAAAGCTTTTCTCTTCAACTTTTTAATGGTTGACGGTGGCTTTAGGAAGAAGATGATAACTTTGTCATCTTTTCCCACTAATTTCTACTTATATAATTAGATTAATTTTAATTAAACTTAATAAATTACTTTAATCATGCTTAATTAACAATAAATCCTTAATTAATTTAATATAATGACAATGAATATCACTTCCCACTATCATCTATTTAAAATTGGTTTATCAGTCATTTTAGTCCTTTTGATAATTGCTATCTAAGTCCACAAGCCTTTTACTAATTAAAAATATATAGTGATTAAAATTTTACAATTTAGTCCCTAGACCTTAATTAATCACATTTTCGACTAAATTACTTAACTGAATTTTAATATTTCAATATAATAACTCCATAAAAATCCCTATTTATTATTTACGTACACGTTTTATGTAAACGAGGTCTCAAAACTGTATTTTTCGGTACCACTGGAAACTGAATCATTACAATTTTTGTCTTGTCTTGATTAGATTCCTCTTGATTTGCTAAAATTTTATTCCCTAAAGTTAGCATCTAGGTGAATTTTGACATCTAATACCCATGGAGAATGATTATTGCGTAAGATATCAAGGGCCGCATATTTAAGTTTAGCAAGATTATTTCTAATTCACACATGATTGGTAAGTATGAACAAATTTTGTATTTGTTATATATAATAATGCATTTATAATGATTATTTAAGTAAAGATTTACAAGTGTATCATGAGATATATACAAAATATATATTTGTACTTAAATATATATAATAATAATAACCAATGAGCATCATTTTTAAGCACCTAACAAAACCTTATTCAATTTTTTCATTAAAAATATTAAAGTCTAAAAATCTTTTAAACATACATAGAAAATCACATTATTTAAGATTGTTGCTTTAACAAGGGTGTTGTATGTCTATATTATTTGTCCTTCAACAAAATATTGAACATTTTCGAGTAAGCTCATGCTGGTAACATATTATAAAATTAGGGGCGAGTAAAACTCGATTCGACTCGAAAAAAATAAAAAAATTTTGAATTTCAAGTTAAACGAACTGCGTTATTCGAGTCAACTCTATTTTTTTTAATTTCGAGTTTGAATCGAGTTTAATTTTTGAATTCGAATAAACCAAATACGAAACTATAATATTTTATATTTTACCCCAAACTCCCAAACCTTTTTATTGTCCCTCCAATACTTTTACTCCCCCCCCCCACTTTTCTCCTAAAATTTTTACTCATTTCCCATCCCACCTACCCCAAACCCATCCCCTTCCCCTTTTTTTTTTCTTTTTTTTTTGAATATTTTCCCCCTATTTACTTTCCCGTCCAAAATTTTACTCCCCAACATTCAAAACTTTTTATTTTCCCCATAAATTTTTACTTTATAGTAATAATTTTATTTATATCTACTATTTATTTTATTAAATTAAATTTCATATTTTTTATTATTTATATTATTAAATTTTTTAATCATATTAAATCTTTATAAATTTCTATTAAAATTGAATTATTAATGATACCATAAAATGCTCGTGTTAAAATTTTTTATTAGTATCAATTTCACATTTTATCTTTAAGATAACTTTTATTAAAAACTCACATTTTTATATTTAATATATTTTTTAATTTTAAAATACATAGCGATTAAAAATAGAAGATAATTGAAGCAACTAAGCAAGTAAAGAAGTTAACCCGTATATAAAATATTAATAAATAAATTATGAGGAGATGAAAGTTAATTAACAAAGTTGATTACGGTGGACAAATTTGATTACGGTGGGTGACAGTGGTTATAAAGACCGAAAGTCATTTTTTTAATTTAACTCGAACAAATATATTCGATTTGATTCAATTTGAATTTCATCTCACTCAACTCGATTCGAGAAAATTTCAAATCGAGTTAGAATGATAAAATAGGATTCGACAACTCGATTAATTCAAAATTTTATTATTCGATTCGATTCGATCGAACGCCCACCCCTAAATAAAACTATAAAAATTGGGATACTATAATTTATAAATCCCTTTACTTATAAAGCCTTAATTATCATAAATTACTACATGATAAATAAAATTATTAAGTGACCCTATAATTGTTTTAGGAGTTACAAGAAAGTAAATATTTGAAGGGTTACGAAATTGTATGTACACCCATGGATTTATAACACCATGTTCTGTAACAGCCCGATTTAGGGGCTAGTCGGAACAGTGATCTCGGGATCACTAATCCGAGATTAGAGAAAATTATTTCCATGATATTTTATGAGTTAGAGTGTGATGGTATAAGTGTATGAAAATTTTGGTGCTTTAATTTTAGCAATTTCTTGCTTAATCGCGAAAAAGGACTAAATCGCATAAAGTGCGAAAGTTCTATTTTATAAGCTAAAGGTGCCAAATAGCCATAGATTGTTAATTGGGGATCTTTAAAAGGCAATTAGACCCTTTGTAAATGGTTGGCCGGCCATAGGGGACAATAGGAGGCAAAATTGGTCAAAGTTGATGTAGTATGTGGATTAAATTGATAAATAGAATAAAATAAAGAAAAGATGATATCCATCTTTTCTCTTCATCTTCCTCCACCAAATTTGAAAATAAAATAGGGGTTTTGAAAGCTCAAAATTTTAGCAAGCTCTTCTCCATTCAAGTAAGTGGTTTTAATGATTTTTCTTGAAGATAGTTGTACTTTTAAAACCCCTAGAGCCTAAGCTTTCAAATGAGGGGACTAATTTGTAATATGGTGAAAAGTTTAGAGATTTTCCATGAGAGATTTCATTGTTATTTGCTGCATCTTTATGGAAGAAAATGAGTCTTGGTTGTTAGATGAACAACTTTTGTGAAAGGTGTTGCCATGAAAACACCTAATTGGACCTTGTTGTAAAGGTTATAAAGTTTGTAGTAAATGTGTGAAATGTTGGATTTTAATGATAGCCATAAGAGAAATAAATGTTCACCTAGGCTCATTAAAGGTAGAAATTTGATTAGAATGAATTTCCGAGCCTAGGGATAAAATGGTCATTTTGCCAAAGTCTAAGGGCAAAATGGTAATTTTGCCAAAGCATGATTTTTGAAATACATTCATTAATGTGATGATTAAAACGAGCTAATTTGCTATTATAGAGCAAGAAGAATCAAGAGTCCACCTCAATCAGGGAAAGAATAAAGTCTCGGACTAGATCGACGATCTAGCTTATTTTAAAATTGAGGTAAGTTTGTATGTGATAATTTAATATTTATGCTAGCATGTTTGAGAATGGTTGATATTATAACAACATTCTATGAAATTTAATATTATGTTATATGAGAAAGATGATAAAAGTTGAGATGTTGAAGTCCCGGTGGGACTGTAATAAGTGTGAAAATGATATCATCAAGATATGAGATGAATAAGGTCCCGTGTAAGACCATGTCCGGGACATGGCCTCAGCATCGAATTGAGATTCCGTATAAGACCATATTCGGGATATGGCTTCTGTATTGAGTATGAGAGTCGTATAAGACCATATCCGAGATATGGCATCGATGCTTAATGAGAGATTCCGTATAAGACCATATCCGAGATATGGCATCGGCACTCAGAAATGACCCCACGTAAGACCACATTCGGGATGTGGCATTGATTTCACGTTATGTTAATGTTTATGAATATACATCCTTGAGTATCCCTAGTGAATTATCGGATGAATTGATTAGCTTAAAAATAGTGAATAGGATTTTAATAAAGTTATGTGATTGAGTTAACGCAGGTACTCGTGAGTAATTCATGAAGAAACAATTACGATTTGTGGCATGGTATGTGCTATATATGGGCAAGTATGAGTATGTATAAATATGACAAGAAGCCTATGACTCATGTATGGTTAAATAATACCATAGATGGATTATATTGTGAGCTTATTATTGCCATTTATTTCCATGCAAACTTACTAAGCTTTACGCTTACCCCTTTTTATTGCCCTTTTTCCTTATAGTATTGCAAAGTTAGCTCAAGAATTCGTGGACGTCGGAATTGGAGTGTAACAGCCCGATTTTGGGCTTAGTCGGAACAGTGGTTTCGGGACCACAAATCTGATGTTGAGAAATTTATTTTATTTATATTTTTATGGTCTACAATTTCACGAAATGATTTCGTGAAAATCTCACTCGAAAATTTTGACGTTTAGGCACTCAATTTAGTCAAAAGGACTAAATTGTAAAAAGTGTAAAAGTTGAGTTCTACATGTTAGAGGTGTCCAATTGTTATGAAATTTTAAATTGGAGGTCCTTAAATGATAATTAGGCCATTGGTTAAGTTGGTGGACAAAAATGGACATGGATGGGTATGTTTCAAAAGATTTTTTTAAGGGGCATTTTGGTAATTTAGTAAATTAAATGAATTAAAAACAAAATTTAAATGCCAAATTTGTCCGTCTTCAATCTTAGGTCGAATTTAACATGTGGGAAGCCATGGATAGGGTTTTCAAGCTTTCCAAGCTTCATGGTAAGTCCATTCTAACCCCGTTTTTCATGTTCTTTACGTTTTTGGAGTCCCGGTAACTTGATTTAGCTTATTCTAGCAATAATTTAACCTAGGGTTCATATTTGAAAAAATACCCATAGTTGAAATGTATTTATTTTGATGTTTTATGGCAGAATATGAAGCTTATAATTATGTTAATCAACTTTTACTAAGCGATTTTAAGTGAAAACGAGTAAAACGACATAATCGGCAAAAATACCTAATGTACATAAGTGCATGTTAGAGCAAGAATTTGATGTTTCCATAGAAGGGAAAAATGATTAGCATGTTATAAAACATAAGAATAATGGATGAAGTTTAATTTTCGAGCCTAGGGGAAAAACCATAATTATGCAAAAGTTTAGGGGCAAAATTGTAATTTTGCCAAAGTTTGAGTTAGGGACTTTTTTGAGTAGTATGTTAATTAAATAAGTGAAATGTGTTGTCTTAGACCCCGAAAAACGAGATTTGGACCTAGAACGTGAGGAAAATAAAAAATCAGGAAAGTTGGTAAAATGACCGTTTTGGTATCGATGTAAGTTCATATGTTTAATAAGTATTTAATTATGCATATTTGAATGATAAATTGATATTTTGGCCATAAATACTATAGTATTGAGTTTCATATATAATGATTAATGTTCGATAATAATTCGATATTAGAAAGAGAACTTGTATAATTTATATGTTAGACCATATTTTGTATTATGGCTTTGTATGATAACAAGAAAGTATTGACTAGCACAGTTTGATGAGAATAAGTTAAGTTGATGATATGATGAGATTTAGAATGTAAGTATGTAAGTTGAGTAGCATTTTATTATTATGCAATTATTGTTATTAGTAATGTTATTATTAAGTTATGCGACTAACCTTGAGAATTTGAGCAAGTATGTTTCAGCTATGACTTGACAAGGCATTGATATCTCAAAGTCCATGGCTATACCATGGCAATTAAGGAAGAATTGACGGAAAAGTCCATGTTCATAACATGGCATTTAAGGAAGAATTGACGGTTAAGGATACCATGTAAGACCATGTCAAGACATGGCATCGGCATTGATTAAGGACTCCATGTAAGACCACATCAAGATGTGGCATTGGCACTAAGACAAGGATACCATGTAAGACCATGTTTGGAACATGGCATTTTGTAAGACAAGGATACCATGTAAGACCATGTTTGGAACATGGCATTTGGTAAGATAAGGATATCATGTAAGACCATGCCAAGGCATGGCATTGATAAGTTTTATAAGGCAAGGAAATCATGTAAGACCATGTCAAGACATGGCATTGATGAGTTACTATAAGGCAAAGGTCCCATGTAAGACCATGCCAAAGCATGGCATTGGTGAGTTCATAAGGCAATGATACCATGTAAGACCATGTCAAGACATGGAAATGGTAAGTTAAAAAAGGAAAAAGTTCTCGAGTAGTCCAAAGAATAAGTCAAAGAAATGACAAGGTGGGAACATGAAGAAAGAGTACAGGTATGAGTACAGGTATGCATTTAAGGCTTATTTAATATTGAGATTGTAAGTAATTGAGATTATCAAGTATTAAGTAAGTGATGAGTTTTCAGTTATGCTTGTGACACTTTATGGCATGATTGGCAATATGCCTATATTACGAAAGAGCACTCATGTGTTAAGTGAGAATGTTGCAGGTATGTAAGCAAGCTATTAAGTAAGGTGCCCTTTGTATTCTGAGCCTTTGGTAAGGTTACCGATGAGTTCACCGGGAAAATCGATTAAGTGAAATTATGTGTGGCTTGTAGTGATAAGTGTAGGTATATGCATGTGTAATGTATGAGCAATATGCTCGATATGTAATCGGAAATTGGAAAGATTGTTATAGGTAAGTAATGAATACAACTAAAGTGAGTGAGAGCAAAAAATTTACAAATAAAACTGTTTTGGATAGCAGCAGTTACATGATTTTGAAAAACCACCAAAAATAGTAGAAATCAAATTATAAGTTGGATGAGATATATTAGTCTATTTTCATATAAAAGAAACAGAGCAAACAAAGGATTTGTATAATTTGAGATATTTAAATTTTTGTGAGACTGGTTCAAAATGACTACGTGATCCCCTGTTCTGTCTTGGAAAAATCATTAAAAATTGTACAAAAATAATTAGGTGATATAATTTATATTCCTGAAATTCAGAATGAGTCTAGTTTCAAATAAACTAAACAATAAGGTCATCTGAATTCTGTATAAGAAGATAATTGATTCGTAGTAAATAGAGGTCAGAATAGTCGAACAGTGAAATAGGGGAAATTTTAATGAATAAACTGTACTAATTGGCAACCAAAAATTCTAGAAATTTTATGGTATGAAGATATGTGAGTCTAGTTTCAGGAAAAATTAGCGGTTTGTAATTTGGAGCTCTATAGTTCAAGAAATAAATAATTTAGTGACAGTAATTTGGTAGAATGTATTGTTAAGTCTGGTAATGCCTCGTACCCGGTTCCGGCGTAGTATACGGGTAAGGGGTGTTACATGGAGATCACACTATCGACCACAACTTGGTATAGCCAAATTAGATTTATTTTGAATATGGCATGTATAAGACTTGATTATTTTGTTATGTCATATTGGTAAGCCAAATGTGTTGGCTACTAAGTTTGTTCCAATTCATTTTGTAAATGGTCATTAAAGTTGGGCCAATGCTTGGCTAATTCTTATGTTTAATGAAAATGAATTTCATGAAGCGTATGCTTTTGAGGATGTAGTGATTCTTTTTTAGTTCATAGAGGTACCATTTGGTCATCTTATATATTGAAATGTTTTGGTATGAGTGTGATTACTTGATAGGGTGGCAAATGGCTTGGTAGATAGCCATCTAATTGTCCACACAGGCCGTGTGGGACACACGGTCAGCCCTATGGGCGTGTTGATAGGCCGTATGTCCCCTTGCATGCTAGAATTGCAAGTCAGTATGCTTAGTAGTAAACACACGGGCAGAGACACGGCCGTGTGTCTCAGCTGTGTGGGAGGCACAGCCTAGGACATGGGCGTAGCCCAAGCCGTGTAAAGTCTGCACCTGAAATTAGGAATTTAATTCGATACACGGTCTAAGGACACGGGCGTGTGCCTTGGCCGTGTGACCATAGTGAGATGATGACGTCATAAACAAAATGCCAAAGTTTTAGCACATGGGCTAAGACACCGGCGTGTCAAGGCCGTGTGAGGACACGGGCTAATGACACGGGCGTGTGTCTAGCAGTGTGATATAAGTAAGTGTCGACCACGGGTGAAGAAACGGGTATGTCCCAAGGGCACACGGGCATGTCCCTTGAGTAACACGGACGTGTGGCCCTTGTTTAGGCAAAATTTTTCTAAGTGCATAAAAGTTTCCGATTAATTCCCGAAACCTTCCGAAAGTATGTTTAAGGCCTCGTAGGCCCAGGATGAGTATGTTATGGGATTGAATGGAAAGTTTTTAAGACGAAATGAAATTTTATAGCCCGAAACATCATGTTTAAGCAAGTTGAGTTAGGTAATGCCTTGTATCCGGTTCCAGCTTCGAACACGGGTAAGGGGTGTTACATGTTCTTCCTTTCCCCTTTTTATTTTATCCTTTTTCATCACTCGAACCTCTCCATCACTGCCTCTAAACCCTTAAACTACCGGTGACTAATCCGTCATCACCACACAATAATCGTCACTGCCATAAGCACCTTGCCTCCATCCCCAATCCCTTGCCTAGCACTCATCATCATTACCATTTCATCACCAAAAACAGTCCCTAAACCCATAAACCCACATACCCAACAACCCCATTCCCTCAACTGAAAACAACCCCACAACCTTCACCACTCTGGAACCCACAATCCCTACCAAAATTTAGAAACCATAATAAACTACCACAAGGAAACAATCTTCGGAAAGAGAAAAGCTAAAAGAAAAGAGAGGAGAAGCGCCCAACTGAAACCTGCACATAGAGAAAGTAGTGGAGCAAATTATCAGTAAAGACCCGAGAAAATCATAAAAAAGAGAAAAAAGAGAGGGAAGTGGGGGTCAAAATTGGTAAAACTGAGTTGGAGGTGCGCCTGTGGTATGCCCGTTGATCCCAACGGTAAAAAATGAGTGGTCGATGAGGATAACACATATCGAAAAATTAGTCTAATTTGATTGCGCACAGCAGCGAATTGAGATATTTGGGGTCGAAATTTTTAACTAAAGGCTTAATAAATTTTTCAACTTACGCAAGCATATGTGTAGTTTATCCAATTTTAAACTAAAGACATAATAAATTTAGTTTCATTCAAACGGATCAATCTATGGATATCAGGTTTGAATGGATCTATGGATATGAGTGAGAAAACAGTAACTATACTCAAATATAAGATTTTACCCAGAATCTAATAGACTGTTTTAATATCCCAGATACCGTATACGTGCATGTTTTTACAGCATTGGCTGATGACTTCATAGATGTCATGAAACTTGCTCATTTGCAAAAATAAAAATAAAAAGAGATTGAAGCAAGAAATTGATGGTAGTAAAAGTAGTAAGATGTTAATAATTGATGATAAATTTTCAAAGAAACTCGAAACCCAGGGTTCCATTGGATTATTGGATATGCCATTTTTTTTCCCTAACAGTAAAAAAGGCAAGCAAAAGGGGTAAAAGTGTTAAATGAGCTTTTCAGAAAATATTACCACAGGGAGCTAAAATTTATATGAAAACAGCTTTGGGTCACGTCGGTGAGGTCGAATCTCAAGACTCAACGGTACACTCCATGAACCATGAAAAACTTGATGCCAGCCCCTAAGATTGCCTTTTTTAGGCCAATCTACGGACCCTAATTGTGATCCTATTTACTGTAACGAATGACCGAATGAGCATTATTTTTTCTGTTTCAATATTTTTTGTGGCTAATGGCTATACATAAATTGATATCCCCTAACTTAGATATGTGAATCTATGGGATGGATGTGATTGAACTTGGATTAAACCATATTGGATTTCAAAAACTTGAGTTAATTTCGAGTTCATATTTACCTGTTTGGTCCCTATACCATTAGTTGATCTCTTTATAATAAATCAAAGCAATTAAGTCTTGGTTCTCCAAGCTTGCAGTTTTAAAAAATATATCAAACTGAATTAGATATTTTGTTTAAATGAGAGCGGAAAAAATGTTGTTCAAGGATAAACTTAAGATCTTGTTTCTACCAAAACTTAATTTCAACAAAAAAAATTCCTTTGTCACTAAACCACGACAATTCAACTTGTTTAATCCATCAATGGGATTTGATATTTTCAATACTAGTGGCAGCTGCCCATGTGAAAACAATGGTGTGTGGAAAAGCAACTGGTAGTAGGTAAGTAATGTGTAACATCATATTAGCTTTGCAGGTGTTTGGTCTAATTTTGCTTCGTATATCACACCAGTGACTTCCTTTTTTTCTTTTTTTTGCACAGATAATAAACATATATTTAACGTACAGTCTAATATTTATGTATATAAAATCTTTCTCTCCAATTCAACTGATTTGTTTTTACTACTGTTTTTTAGTTGTCAATCTTCTACTAAACTAATAATGTATAACAGTTAAAGATTCACTTTGTTTCTGAGACTCGGCAATTTGCTTAGCTGCCAAAACGTACTGGCAGTCAGTAAGGTCCTTCGTTAAAAAAATGGATGAACCAATTATTAGAGTAACGGCTAACTCTTTATGTATGGGGTGATGAAATTTGCCTACGTTAACCGATAAGAAAATCAAAAGCAAATTCCAAATCAATTTAAATTCTTCGCAACCGCCTTAGATCTAAACATTTTTATTTGTTAAGTTTGAGAGTTCATGCATACATGAATTCTAGTCATGCATACATGAATTCTAGTATGTTGCAATTATATGTAAAAAAAATTATTTTAGATGAATTTTCTTTTTTGGTCAAAGATTTTAGTTTAATTTTTATAAGTTGATTATCAATATGATATCATTTTATATTTATTTATTATTTATAGGAATAATTATATTCACCAAATACTAATAAATATTGAATAAAATAGTAAATCACATTACACTTCTAGAAAACTTTAATTTCATTAAAATATATATTCATTCAACACGAAAGCGATTTAATTTTTTTTAATATATACAACTGAATTAGAATGAAAGTTGTTGAGGGTGAATGTCTTCTACGGAGTGTATCACTTTTTAATAGAAGGTATGATCTTGTGAGGAGTTTTGTCTCTCATACTTCGAAAAGAGCCTAAAGGGATTCACCGAGTTTAAAAAATGCCTCAGTTGGTGGAAATATGACCTATAAGCTTACGGTAGAAGTGTCGATATTATGCGAAATATTAATTATACATGTTGGATTTATGGAAGACCGAACCATCAACCAAAACTTAACATGCAAACACAATATGCATAATTAATACTTCGCACAATACTAACACTTCTTCCATAAACAGAAACAATCTCTAATCTCCGTGAAAACAAAAGTTATGTATATAATACCAAGAATTATATGCATAAAAAAAATGATGTTCTTCGACCTGTCAGGTTGTTCGGGTTTGACCGAGTGTTAGGTTGTACAAAACATGCTTCAATTTGAAGTTCAAGGATTGAGAAACACAGATATTGAAACAAATGATTATATGAATCCTTACTTCACATGAATAGCAATTATTAAGATACTTAGTGCAATGGTAGAGGCCAACAACCCCTTACTCAAATTAAATCAAACCATAAATCATGGGCTTTTAAGGGGGGCAAAAGTGAAAATTTCTCATGCATGAATCATCAATCGGAAAAATTACCAAAACATGTTTTAGAAATCTAGAGAACAGTAATGACCCTTTAGACAAAACAATAGTCTTATGAACAAAAATTGGTTCCTTATTTTAACCAGTTATTGTTGGATTTCCCAACATCATGTGACACTGGTGCTTGGTAATAAAGGCAGTTAACATCCTAGAATAATGAGCTATAGCAGAAAGCTTTGCTGGAGGGCTTCTCTGGAATGGTTTGTTACAGGCCAATTTTCAATTCTCTCTTTTTTGCCAAAGATCGGGATCAGAGCATTGTAAAAAGTCAAAGTAAATTCTACTGTAATGACCGTGACCCACCACCACTCACATTTTCTCTCTCTCTCCCCAATTTTATTAGCAATAAAATCCAAGAGAATCCAAAGTTAATGCTGTTTTTTTTGCACCTTTTAATGACCTTTATACCTTTACACCATCTCCCAGTTGGGGGTGCAGTAAATGTGAATATAAAGGAAGACTTTGGGGTTTTGTCAAACCTGAAAAACCTACCAAGTCAAGATCAGAGACGAAGGAAGGAGTGCAAGTAAACAAACATGAATGCGAGAAACAGAAGAGCAAGAGAAAACAGCCCAGGTAGGGCCAAAGTTTGTATTCTGCAACAACATAAGGCAGTGAAACCAATGAGAAAAGTTAAAGTTGTTTACTACCTAACCAGAAATGGCCAGCTTGAGCATCCTCATTACATGGAAGTCACCCATTTGGTCAATCAACCACTTCGTTTGAGAGGTAAATAATGAGAATTATATGTCACCCTTTCTTGCTTGTTGTTTATCTTGTTTCTTTTCACAGATGTAATTGAAAAACTCACTGCTCTTAGAGGCAAAGCAATGCCCTCTTTGTACTCTTGGTCTTGCAAAAGGTACATTTTTCACTCTTTTTTTTTTTTTTTTACTTTTTCCTTTTGATGTTTGTTTTTAAACTAATTTTAATGTTTGATTGTTAGGAGTTACAAGAATGGTTATGTATGGAATGACTTAGCAGACAATGATATTATTCCTCCATCTGATGGAGCGGAATATGTACTCAAAGGCTCGGAATTGGTTGATGGTTGCTCTGGTTAGCTGTTTCATTACCTTGAATGTTTAACAAAAACTACACTTTTAACCCCCAAACTTTACGACTGAAAAGATAGTTTGTTTTGTTGCAGAGGCATTACAGCAAATGCAAATCAGTAATAAGGGGCTACATTTTCAGGAACCAAACCTTCACCCCAAGCAAAAATCCCAAACTTTTGCTTTGACTCGACACAGGGGACCCCAAGAACCAGATAGGACAGCATATGAAGAACAAGAATTCGATGATGGTGATGAAGAAGAAGAAGAAGAGTATGAATTAGACGAGGAGAAAACATGTTACACAAGCTCAACAACTCCTCACTCTCGCTGCTCAAGAGGGGTTTCCACTGATGAACTTGAATACCAAGAAACCAATATCCAAGGACCCCAAAAGCCCATTTCTGATACACCTAAACAAGACTCTTCCATCATCTCTGAAAACCAAAACCAAAACCAAAACCAAAGCAAAAACAATACTTTCAAGCGATTTGAAGATGGTGACCCAGTGACCAATGTGTCAACATCCGGTCGTAACTCCTCAGTTCTGCTTCAACTTATTGCATGTGGCAACTTAGCAGTTAACAAAGCCAAAAACATGCCTACTGTTGTAAAGCAACCGGTAGTACCAAACACTCTGGTGAAGAAGAGTGAAAATTTGCATAGAGGGGTTCTTTGTAAGACTGCAATAAAGGCTGCTGAAGATGATCAGATGATAAGCTGCATGTCTGAGAACCCAAGGTTTGGTAATTCACAGGCCCAAGAGAAAGAGTATTTCAGTGGCAGCATTGTGGAGTCAATGAATTCTGAGAACCGAGTTGTGGGTGATCAGCCAATGCTCAAAAGATCCAATTCATATAATGAAGAAAGGTGATTCATTCGGTTCCTCTTCAACCCTGTCACTTACCTGTTAAAACTGAACATTCAAATAACATAGTTGTAATGTTTTTTCCTACTTCACTTTTAGTTTTGGTTTTGATTCATCAGGAGCTGCAAGGCTGGGCTGAGTGAACCAGTGGAAGAGAAAAAAGACAAAGCAGTAAAAGGGAATTGTATTCCTAGGAAGAAATTACCAAAGCAAACCAGAAAAATGAGGGTTGACTAGATTCATCAAGTTATTGGGGCAAAAAAGAAAATTATTAACTGTTATGGGAGTATTAAAGTTATGGACTATATTGTTATCATGATTAAGAAAATTGTTGTTCTTAATAGTATTTTTTTTTAAAAAAAAGGGGGAAATTTTATAGTATGTTGCAATTTTCTGCCCTTTTAATCTGGTTTCAGGAATTATACCAAGTTTAACTACTAATTTGAGTTGAGTTTTTCTTTTTCCATTTCACATGTGTCAAAGAGTTAATTATTTTTATGTTCTAATTGGTATTAAAAGACATGTAGTTCATCAAGCTTCTTTTGAATTTGGAGTAAATTGCACTCTGGACCTAAAATGCAAAAAGTGTTTCAAATTTATCATTTAACTTTTTCTTTATTTAAAAAAAGTTGTTTTAAATTCATCGGTCAATCAAAACATTATTAAAATAGGGAAGAAAGTTAGTCACATGAATGCCATTATTTAATTAATTTCTTCGATATCATCAATCATGTAACAATTTCTTTTTCCAGATTTTATATATTGAAGTATGGATGAGGATTTAAAATGGTTAAGGTGTCTGGGAGGTCCCTGTATTATAAGGATTAGATCAAATTAGTCTTTCTATTATTAAATAGATTAATTTAGTCCTTATACTATTGAAAAAAAAATCAAATTAGTCCTTCTATTATTAAATGGATCAAATTAGTCCCTATATTTTTCAATTATAGATCAATTCTAAATAAAAGATTTAATTTACAGAGCCATAAGAACTTTAAAAATATTAGCTTTATTAAACAATAAATGATACTTTTTTAAATAGTAAATGCTAAATCTATTGCAATTTGACCTTATTTGATTTTTTGTAATAATATAAGAACTAAATTGATATATTTAATAGCAAAGGGACTAATTTGATCAGTTGTCTATAATATAGGGACTTCTTAAGTTCACTTCAAATACGAATATGGAAAATTTTAAAAATTTTAAATCTTTTCTATAATTTGCTCGTGAAATCCATAAGAAATTGAGAAATGTGAACAATTTTAGTAGACTTTGTGCTACTTGAAGGGTTTTTTCTTTTCTTTTTAAGATTTTTGAAGACGCACATGATTATAACTTTTTCAATAACATTTATTCTATAAATTGATTTTTTTAAATGTATTTGGATGAAAAAAATTTACATTTTTAAAATGTTAGCCTTTGAAATAAGGTAGAAAGAAATATTAATTATTTCCATCAACTGTATATGATTTTGATTGGTATAATAATAATTTTAGCCCACAAAATTTAAACATTTTATCAATTTGATTCTTTTTAAACAATTTTATCTCACTATATTTGTGTAAATATGTAAGTGTTGAGGCTGAAATTATTGACGAAAGATAAAATATGTAAAATAGAAACAAGGTTTATGATTTATATGAAAATTGAAACAAGTTGGGTGATTAAGAAGGTAAAATACCCATCTAGTTATTGTCTAAGTGCCTTACAAATCACTCCTTTTCCTTTTTCCTTTTTGGAAGAAAATCGCAAGTACCACATACCTCATGTTATTACCATTGCATAGTCCTTCATAACCTACACTTCTATGGTTAAAATCCAAAATAATTTAGGATGGGTAATATTTTGCTGAGAAAGTTGATAGCTAGAAATTAGGTTTTAATCTTTTTTATATTTATAGGTGTTAATCAATGGTGAAAAGTAATCCACCTCTTTACAACCACAAGCACTATGTAGAACCTTTATAACCCTTATGACTCAGACAGAATGTGACTGCCTTCCTACAAAAGGATTCGTTATCCACCCATTGCTTCTTTATATCATTTCCTTTTATTTTCAATGGTTTTGTTAATTTAGTAAGAATCACAGTTTGTAATTTCTTTGTAAGGTTACAAATAAATAATCATTTATATTATTATTTACGTCTCTAATTGAATTACTGTTATAAATCAATTGGACACCAATTCAATTAAAAAAATTACGAAAATATCATTTCATAATTAAAATAAGTTATTAACTTTTCTATTTTTCTTTGAAAAATAATTAAACACTTGCATTGGTGAAATTTGAATCCGTGTTATTTACATTAATAAAATATTAACATTGCCACTAAATTAAAATTTTATTTTAATATCATATTTACCTTTTAATTTTTTTAAGCATATTTTATTACCTCTATTAATTATATATTTTTATTTTAAATCCATAATTTTCATACATGCGCTTGTAATATGATTTTTTTAGTATTTATTTATTTAATTGGATAAATAAATTATCCAATGGTAATTTCAAGAATTTGCAGTGAAAAATAATTAAACATTGATACGAAAAATCATTTTCATATCAATGTGGATATAGAGAAAAGAAAGGCATATCTAGAATATAAGTGTAATTCCTTTAAAGAAAATCATTTTAATTTTTCATCTTTCTTTAAATTTGCATTATTTATCAAATCACTTAAAATAAATAACAAAGTTAGTATTTGTTAACTTTGTTAATGTGGCATTAATTAAATTACTTTTAAAATTTTAAACATTCAAAAACAATTATAAAAACTATTAAAAATTAAAATTATTAAAATGTATAAAAGTTATAATTTTTTTATTTTTTAAAAATGAATTAATTGCTAACATGACATATACGTAGACTGCCACATGGGTGCCATGTTAGTAAATTGAATAGACGCTAACTTTTCCATCTATTTTTGAGATGAGTTGACAAACAATGTAAGTTTAAGAGCTAAAAGAGACGAAAAATCAAATGAATGACTAAAATGACTCTTTTTTAAGTTGGAGGGCTAAATAAGTTATTATGCCTAAAATATATAATACTTTAGCTTTTCATGTTAAAATTTGAGGTTGATTATGGTAAAAGTACCAAGGAAACTCCTATACTTAAGGGTGGATTGCGTTTTGGCCCACCTACTAAAAATGGACAAATTAGCCCTTATACATTTCGAAACGTGCAAATTAGCCCCTTTGTAAATTTCATCTGTTAAATGTTGATGTGGAACGTTTTTTTAATTGAATAAACTGTAGCTAAAATATCATTTTGATTTTTTTATTTTTCTTAACAATAATTCTAAAAAATTTAAAAATATTAAAAATAAATATAAAATATTTAAATTAAGTTCAAATATTTTATAAATAAAAATTATAAATAAAAATTTTCTATAAATTCCAAATATATATGTAAAAACATCTAAAAAAATTAAAATTTTTTTATTATCAAACTTTCAAGTCGAAACCCATAAACCATCACCTTTTTACAAGATTTTCTTCCCTATTTTACAAAACCTAGAAATATAAAAAATATCTCACATGCTTGATTGAAGTCATAAATAAATAAATAAATAAATAAAAATCAACTAAAAATTTCTATTACTCACTTTTAAATTTCTCATGCTTTCATTAATGTACAGTTTCATCTTCATTGCCCATGCTTTCAACTAAAAAGTACATAAAAATTATTTAATATTTAATTTCTTCTACTTTAGTGAATACTCATTTTCGCATCTCCTATACTTTCGTATCTCATGATGGTGTGTAAACATCATTATAAAATTTCAATTACTCATTTTCACATCCTCTTAGCTATTAAAAATTTTCCCATTTGAAGATCTTATTGTTTAATACCCTAAGAAGCTTCAATCTTTAAGCTATCAATTTAACAATTTTTGGTTTTTGAATTTTTAATATAAAATTTTAGAGTCTGAACAAGGACTATATGAATTTTGAAATTTTAAAAAATAATGTTTTAAATTTATGGGAAGAAATAAAAGATAAAATGTGAAATTATAATTTAAAATAAAACCCCAAAGCCATAACACGTCTCTAGAGGTGGAGAAGCAACAAAAGGAGCTTCTTGTCCTTATCTTCTTCTTCATCTCCAAAAAGAGATATAAAATCGAAAGATTTTATTTACTGTAAATGTGTTGCTTCTTTAGATTGATTGTATGTAATGCCCTGAATTTTCTTTAATATGGAATTATTTTGATTTAGTGGTTATGTGTTCTATATATATGTGTGAGATGTCATAAGTTCAAATCTTACTTCTTGAAATTTTGTTAAATTTTGTCTCTAATCCTATCCCTAGTCTTTTAGACTTAAATATTATTTTCATCCAAGTTATAATAAAATAAGCTAGTTGGTTTGGTGGTAAGGTGTTTGTTAATGTATCTTATGGTTTTGTGTTCAAATCTCGTGATGCGCAATTTTGAAAATATTTTGCCATTTTCCATTTGTTGGAGGTTGAATTCAATTTGAACTCTAGTAAATCTAATGGGTTAAGATTTAGTTGGAATTAAGGTCTTTTGAATATCTTTTATTTTTAAAAAATTATCCCAAATCCCTATTTTACCTCACCCATTAGTCGTCCAACTTTTTTTTCCCTTTTTTTACATTTCTACTTTTTGTTTTTCCCTTCCCTTATTAGATTTCCGCTTCTTTTCTTCCTTGAATTCCATTTTCCTTCTTTTGTTTTGCTACCTTATTTATTGCCATTAAGTGTTTGTAGATTGTTTCATTGATTCTTCGATGGTATTTGTAAATCTAATCAAGTGTAACTTATGTTGTTTATTTTTCAACTTTTGAATTTAAATTTTTTCTTTGGGGCAAGATAGGTGATTCTTATTGTGTTAAGTGTTTTCTTGGTCCTTGGTTAGGAGAAGGAAATGATAATCGTGTCCCACCAGCTGAGTAATTCTCGTGTTGGACGCTGTTTTTGAGTGGTAAGTACTTGAACTTCGCTTTAAGGATTGAAATGTTGATTTAAGGAATGTGATTTTGGGTGGTAGTTTGATGATTAATCAGTTTAATTAGATGAATGATTATAGGATTCTTAGGTTCCTAGTTGTGTGTTAATCAAAAATACTGTCAAGTGTGTGAAGGTAACCTGAAAGATTAACCAAAACTTGAAAAAATTGCAAAACAGGGGCTATTTTTGAAACTGCCCAGCATCACACGATTGTGTGGCAGGTCGTGTGACAGACCGTGTGCACCACACAACAGTGTTGTTGGCTGTGTACCAGGTTGTGTGGTGCAAAAGGCCGTGTATGATTATATGGCCTGGATTGGTTGACCGTGTAGACTATATGGGCTAGCTTGTTGGGCCATATGGGCCCTTTTAACCATTTTTGAAGGCCCATTTGGGGGTCGATTTAGGGACTTAAAATTTAGATCCATGGGAATTTGGGTAGTCCTGTAAAAGCTAAAAATTAGGTATGTTATTCATAAATAAGCTTAGGGAGCATGTTATGTAAGTTTACATTGTATATGTTTTGTATTATGTTATGATTTGTAAATATATGTTTAGACATGCATGCTATATAATCTATATGATACGTATTTGTGTATGTTAGCATGTTTGTAAATATGCTTTGGGGTGGGTTTAATATGTTGGAGGAAGTGTATAAGATAGTTCTACTACAATTATGGCAGCTAGACCACAAATTTCTGTTTTGGCAGCTCAGCTGCATATTTATGAGTGACATACTGCCACATATTGGTGTTATTGGATGGATGGACTTGTGTAGTCCTAATTGGTGTGATTGGTGGGTCGGAGATGGTGTGTAGTGAATGGGGGTAGGACATGCTCTGTTATGTTATGTGTTATGTTCTTATAAGTTATATGATATACCTTGATATGTTACATATTATGACTCTGATATGATATATGATAAGAAAAGTTGATTTGGTAAAAACTTTATAAGTATATGCAAATGTGGGTCAAATCACACACTAAGTGTAAAGCTTGTAACGCATAGGTTTGTACAAGTGTACACAATCGTTATCAAGTAATAGTAAGTAAAAGAGTTATCGTCTCCACAGGGAATGTGCATGTTAGTGAATTAATTGCAAAATTAAAGTTTTACAAATTGGTGATAAGAACACAATATTTCGAGTGATGGATGATTAAACTAAATTAAATTATCTAGATGAAAGATGATCCCTAATGCAATTCTAATCTAAGTATGATAATTAACTAAAATGTATGAGATGAATTTAGCAGCAACAACACAAACTTCAACAATCAATAACATGAATAGGGTAGAATAATTACATCATTTAACTTAATTCATTTTTCTCATGTTTAACAGTGTTCGTAAATATTGCATGGCACCTCGATCTTTCATGAGTTTGAAACCAAATTAAGTCCTTTCGAAATCTTTTACTTAGTGAAACATGCATGTTACTGATCATATTAAACTAAGGGTTTCTTAGAATTCATGTGAAGTAACAAGGACGGGTTAGGTTTGAAACAATTTAATCACATGAACCTAAAAACTATGCAAGATAATAGAGCTCATTAAAGTTATTATGAACCTTTAATTTAGTCAGGTTAGGATCTACACTAAGAATGCACTTTTCAACTATTGTGTCCATTAGCCATCATCTGGTTAGGATCGCTCAGCTAATTCCAATGCTTCTAATCACGTATGAATGAAATACATGCTTGAGTTTAATTGAAAACATGAATGAGTGGGATACAAACACTATAAACATGATTTAAACAAACTTCATTGAATTAATACAATCATCCTAGGTAAATAGATTTAAGCTACCATTATTGATGACAAGATAACAGAACACATTGCACACATGATTGAAATCAAAGTAATAAGTAAAGGAAGAATAAACTCTGTTCAAATCAGTAGCCTTGCGAACTCTGATTGAAGAAGTTTCCTCCTGTCCTCGTGTTGTTCTTTTGTTAATGGCTCCTCAAGGTGACCGGCCAAGAGATGATCTTATCAAGGTTTTGTTGGCTAAGAAAGAAAGGAATTATGGGATGCTATGCGTAGGAATGAAGAGAGGGAATGAGGGAATAAGAGAATGGAAGATAAATGTTAAATAAAAGATGAATGAGGGATGATTGAAATGTAAGATGGGAGTGGGTATTTATACTTGAGGTTGGTAGAGGAGTTTACTAAATATGACATCAAAGATCCCTTAGATTTCTCTCACCTTAGGCCAGCCATAATATGTGGAAAGGAGGGTTAGCTGGTTGCTTGATTCAAGCATAAAATCATGCTTGAATCATGTAAGGGGTGGACGGTTTCTTGAACAAACATAGTATGCTGATTTTCAATGATGTTCTAAGTGTAGAGACATCCAAATAATTATCCCAAAATCTGATTTTTGGCTACCCAAATATCCTTGCAGAATTGGGCTTCTCTTCTCCTTGTTTGGAAGGTTTTGTGGCCCATTTAATAGTCAGGCTTGTCCACCGTGTAGCACCATTTTCACTGGGTCAAAGCAACATCTTCATGACCTAATTTGCATGGTTTTGCCGTCCAAGTAGGGTAGAATTGCTCATGTCCATGCAAAAATTATAATAAGCTCTTTATTCAATCAACTTCATGGTCTTGCTGCATTAATTAAAAATAGAACATTAATAAATGATGTGAAATAATTTAGTTTATGCACAAAATTAACATAATAAAGCACAAATTTGCATATTTTATAAATTCATGTCCATTATCGGAATATAAGCAAAATTCACTTAATTAATTAACAAATACTCGAGATTAGTATTATTTTTAAGTAAAAAGGTGGTAAAAACTACTAAAAAAACCTATATAATTTAGAGTTTACAACCCCCAAATTTAATCAATTGCTCGTCCCGAGTAATGTTTCATGCAAAACAAAACTTTTGCTAAAGCAAACTTGCAATATGTTTAAGTAGCATCAATCTTTGCACATAATCGTGCATCAATAGAAACATGCTCACTAACTCTTTTTATTGATAAGTACCTCGGATGAAAACATTATTCCAAAATTTTACACTAAGTATAAGGAAATTCCAATATGAGTCATAGTATGCATGCATTTTAAAGTCATATGTAGCATTCACCATTCAATACACTTTCCTTATCAATTTAGACAAGACAATCATAAGGTTTATTTAGTGATCTTCATATGTTGAACTTAGCAATTTCTCTCCACTAATGTAGTCGGCATAATTATCAAATCAATAGGTCTTTTATAAATTTGTAATGGGGCTAAGTTAAATGTAGGGATAAAGAGAAATGAATTTTTAGGTTCAGTAGTCTTAACCCTAACTTTGCCTTGGATATTTTTGCAACATAACCTTCCTTCGAAAAGGTCTTTAGAACACTCCCAACTTATTTTGAACTCATGCTCATCAATCTTTTTCAAAATTTGAGGAAACTTGCTCTCTCTCTCTCTCTCTCTCGATTTATGAGAATGTACATATTTTCGACTTTTTCCTCAAATTTTGATCACCAAGACAAATTTAGTTAAGATGGGTGCAAAAAAGAGAATAAACTAAAAAATATGGTAATATAGCTTATGATGTAGGTACTTTGCAATAAACATGCCATTAAGCTAAAAATAAGGTTTCATGTAATATCCGGGATCTAGGGGTTATACGTTTTAACTTAATTGTATGTGGTAGCATGCCTATGTGTGGATTGAGTGTGCTTTGGGAGTTTCAGGAACTTTAGAATGTAGGAGAATGCTTTGGAAAAAAAAATATTAGATTTTTAATTCTTAAAAAGGGAGCTAGTCAAGATAGGCCCTAAGAAATTTTGTTAGAGGATTTAGACACAAGAATTCAGTTGGCAAAATGGCAAGGGAGGCGCCACTTAGGGCCTTAAGAAGTGACGCCACAAGCAGTGTGAGGGGGCTTAGGTTCGAATCCCATGGATGGCAATTAGGTGACTTTTATTTTTGCATTTGTATGGCATGTGTTGGTCAAACTTTAATTAAGGTAAGGTTGGACTTTTTCATTTATGGTTAGTAGACTTAAGGTTATGGTAAGCATGAATAAGGGATAGAATTGCTTGATTGTGGGGATAGAATTTCTTAAACTTTGGGAAAGTATAGGATTACAAGGCATGTATCAAGGTGGATGTTTTGGAAATTATTTCATTGCCATTTTGACCATGAACTTGGACGGTTTTATGGATTGGGGGGGTGGCCAAAATTTTGAAGGCTTTTGGATGAGTTAGGAGTTAGTTGTGCACATCTTTCTTTTAGTCATTTTGTGTCACACAAAGCATTTCTCTCTAATATTCCTCCTCTTAGCCGAATGTATATTAGACAAAAGGTAAACCTTTTTCTTTTCTTTTGGTCATTTGAGTTTTGACCATTTCGGTTTTGAGTTGTCCTTTTTCTCCAAATCATATCTTCTTTTCTCTCTTCTTTGTGACCGAAACCAAATAGCCATTTTAGACCATTTCTTTTCAACTCTTCTTTTCTCTTCATAACTCTCAATAGCCGAACCTCTATTGAACCTCCCCAAATTTCTTTATTTCACTTTTCTTTTTCAAAGCCGAAAATATCATAGGCCGGAATCTGCTCCAATCAATTCTCTATAGTGGGTAAGAGATTTCTTTTAATCGTTTTTCTTCTATCTCTCTTGGTTGTCGAAAGTTAAAGATATAACTCCATTCTCTCTGTTATGGCCGAACCCATGAAAGGTGATATCGGGATTTCTGTAGGCTAACGTTAAAGGAGTAGAGATCTTTCGGGATTGAAGTGATCAAGGTAAGCAAGGAATATTGTGGGGCCGAAGGCCATTTCATGTGTTCTTTTGGATTGAGTCGAATCTAACATAGTTGTGGAGGAGGGAGTTCAACAAATCGCAAGGTGCAAATTGTGTAGGCTACGGGGTTCGGGTTTAGGCGATTTTTGCTTATAAGGTGTGTAGTTATCGCACTGCTCTCTTGTTGTTTGTATGTGTTGTTATATATATGTGTATAAGATATGTGTGGTGGCCGGAAATATGGCTGAGATGGTGACTACCCATGGTGGGTAATCGGTTAATCAGGTCAGTATTTAATGATATTAATCTACCTATGATTTATGTGTAAAATTGTGGTAAGCATGCGATGTAAACTCATCTTAACATTGTTTTGTCATGATACATATATATATACATGGGGACTGGGATGTGAATATTGAAGGACAGGGCATACATATTTATGTACGTGGTCTGATGTTAGCCTTGAGCTACATTGGCGCTTGATGTTGGCTATGTGCTTTATCAAGGTGGGGTGTTGGCTATGTGCCACATCGTGGGCGGATGATAGCTGTGTGCATCGCCGTGGATTGAGGATGACCTTGAGTCACCTCGTGGATACAGATATGTGGGGTCACTTAGGTGATCGGTGGCTAAGCCACGGCCTTGAGCAGCAGGTCTGCCAAGGAGGTGTGTAGCGGTTGGAGGGTGACTTAGTAATCCCCTGGTGTGTGCGGCAGGTACGGGGGTGTGTAGCGGATGGACACTAGGTTGGGTTGGGATTCATTTTGCATGATTACGTATGTGGACTGTGTGGATGTGGGCCAAGCCCATTTGTGGAGGCATGTGGAATAATTGCACATTGAGTCGGTTTGACTCACCCTATTTTTTCCAAAAACAATGCAGGTGATACATTATTCTTGGACCGGGCTGGAGCGGATACGAGGTGGCCATGCAGAAGATGTTTATTTGTTTTATGCACTTTATACTTTTAGTACTTTTGAGTAAATCTTTATTGTAATAAGGCCACTTAAAGTATTTGGGAACTTTTTATGGTTTGAAGTTAAATTGTTATTGTACTAATAACTGGAAATGATTTTTGGAACCTATTTATATCTTAAAAACTTATATTAAAGTTTTAAATCCGGAAATTTGTAACAACATAATTTTTACTTATGAATTTTAAATGTACAATGTTTTATAAATGACGAAAAATTATTATGTTTTCACTCTTATGACAAATTCTTTTCAAACTTTTTCCTCAGTAGCATTCTAAATTCGGTCGTGGTGTTCGGGCCGGGTTTGGGGTGTTACATTTCAAGGGTCAATATAATAATGTGGGCTTGAAAGGCTCAAACGATCCAAAAAAAAAAATGTGCCTATATCATATTTAAATTCTTATCCCTCCTAGGAATTTTCGTCGAGAAAGGTACTAAGTCAATTCTAAAGACTAAGACTTTATGCATGTCTATTTCCAAAGAAATTAAATTTTCATGGCAAGTACTACATAAGACTAGAGAACATACAAGCATTCCATAACTCAAGATAACATAGAAATAACTTAGATAAAATTAGAAATCATGCTTGCATTTGAACTAACTTATGAACAAAAATTTCCTCTGAACATTCATTTATTTCAGCATACCCATTTGAAAAGATTAAAACATATTTGAAAATTTAAAAAAATCCTGCAAATATTTCCGTACCCCCTTTTTAAAAAGAAGCAATGTTCTCATTTTGAAAACAAAGTAATGAATGAAAACTGAACACCAGGTACGGTTGTAAGAAAAGAGAGGTGAGTCATAAAGACTACGTAAGTACCAAGTATTTCTTAACAATCTAATCCTAGACATGTTTATTCTCTTTACCAAATCACTTCACTTTTTTTTTCCAATGAAGAGACATTGAACTTAATTTATTTATGTTTGCAATTTCCTATTTTTATGCAAAAGCAAAATACTAACTAAGAGATAAAAATAAACGCCTAAAAATAAATACTAAGGATAAGAAATTCCCCATGTTTATTTATCTGATTTATCCCCTGTAACAGTCCGGTTTATACCCTAGTCGGAACAGTGGTTTCGGGACCACAAATCCGAGTCTGAAAAATATTTTAAAATTATTTTCCATGTTTATTATGTGTGAATTTGTTTGTGTTAAATTTTGGTGATTTAATTTTTTCGTTTAGGTGTTCGATTAAATAAAAGGACTTAATCGCGTAAAATATAAAAGTTACTAATTAAAGTGTAAAGTACCATTTTGATAGTGGCTTTATTATATGGGGTCCCTAAAGGGCAATTAGCCCATTTAAAAGATAGTGGACGGTACATGGTCAATAATGGCCTTGGAAATTTTGTTATAAAATATTATATTATAAGGTTAATAAAGTAAATTAGTAATAAACAAATATATGTTAAAATAAACCATGATATGCATGTTACCATCTTTAATTTTTTTTTTTGCCGAAATTCATAAAGAAAAGAAGAAACAAAATCTAACATTTGGCCAAGGAGAAAAATTGTGATTTAAGGTTAGTTTTTGTTCAGTTCTCAATAATTTTTACGTTTTTGAGATCGTTGCTTCGAATACTTCAAGACCCATGCTTTAATTTTTGAGTTTGATGAATATTTTGAGTTGAGCCATTGTTGATAGTTGGTTGTTTATGTTGTTTAAGGATGAATTATGAAATATATGTGTTAGATTAATATGTTTTGTCTTTGGATTTTTGATGAATTTGAGTAATTTGGATTAAATTGCAAAAATAAATTTTTGAGGGACTAAAATGTGAAATAAATGAAATGCATGGATTTGTACGAAGACTAGGGATATTCGGCCCTTAAGGTGTGTAGTCAAATTTTGTATATTTTGTGTTTTGTGCAAATAGGACCAAATTGTAAAAGTGTGAAATATTAGGGGCAAAATGGTAATTTGCCCATTTATGTGTTTTAAGACTAAATTGAATAGAAATGTGTTTGAATGAGCTTATTTTGATCATGTTTAGATCAAGAACAAAAGAAAACAGACTTGGATCGGGGAAAAGCGAAAATTATCGAATAGTCGGTTTTTATCGGCCGATGATATCCAAGGTAAGTCTCTAAGAAAATAATCATCATAAATTATTTACATAATTTAGTATATGCTGAAATCTAAAATCATCATGATTATATATGAATTAGCCGAATTTGGGTAAGTGTAATATTTGATTCGGATAGGTTATTGAATGATATGTGTTATTTGAATGTTCGTACAATAAGTTCGAAATGAGTCAAAGGTTCGATATATGAAATGATTTGTGTGAGAAATCTTAAAGTATTACTATTCAGGCCTTGAGCCTAGCAAGCCTTAGGGCTGGTGAATTTTTTGGGCTTTATGCCTAGCAGGCTTAGTGCCGGTGTGAAATTCAGGCATATGCCTAGCAGGTTTATACCGGTGATGTGATAACAACTTATGGACAATGAGTTTACCTAGTTATGTGTTTATTGAGCAAGTAAGTTGATAATTCAAGTCGTTTATATTCGGCCATACAGGTATGCGCATATGAGTATTTATTTGAATTTTCATGTTCGATCAAATAGGTAGGTGTATAAGTGAAGTTTATCGAGCAAGATTGAGATTAATGTTCATGTACATTCGGCCCTTTTTAGTTATGTGAATATATTGCTATTACTTTGATATTAGATGCTTGAATATATAAAGGGTTAAATGGACATGTGTATATATGTTTGTATAATTATGAAATTATTATGTATAGGACATTTACTTGTTCGAATATTTAGGTGAACTTATTGAATTGTACATACATGTATTGGGAATAGATGGTAAAGAAATAATGTATTATATTTTGAACTTTATGCCAAATTGGTAAATTGTACGCTAAAAGGTAAGAAAATGATAATGTTATGCTGAGTGAGATAATGGCATTCGGCCATGAAAGACTTTTGAGTAGGTTATATTTTTGATATCATTAATTGATTGTTTTAAAATGCTTAAGTGTTCAAATGATCTATTATATATTTGCTTAAGACTTACTAAGCTAAGTTAGCTTACTCTGTTGTGATTGTCACTCTGTTTTATAGATTTTGGTCAAGCTACGAGCTCAGGGGATCGTCAGCGAAGTCATCCACACTATCGACTTATTTTGGTACTTTTTAAGCTTGGTTTTCAAAATAAGGCATGTATAGGCTAGTCAATTACTTACTTAGTATTTTAAAGTTGTAAATACAAAGCCATGCAAAAATGGCTTGGTCTAATTCCTAATGATCAAATGTTTAAATGATCTTGTTCATAATATGTATATGTATTGTTTGAATTTAAAATGCAGTGATGATATTAATTCATGATAAGTATGTATATATATCTATATATATATATATATATATATGATTTGGCATGAAGTTTTAGCTTATGACCTATAAATATTACCCTTGAAAAGTTGATATTTGTGAGTTTGCATATGATTGAGTTGTGGATCGATATAGATTACTATTGAAGTGATGAATTGAAACGTGAATAAAGTAGAGACCAGTTAAATTGTATATTGCAAATTCAGTCAAAAGGTAAAATTATAGGTTAGGTAATTTAGTAATGGTACATTCGGATATGGTTACAATTGCGTATGTGTATTAAGTTCATTTTATGTAATTTGGCAAACGAAAGGGGTATTTGGTACTTAGGTTCGGTCATGTTCTTATAAATGAATTGAAGCATACTTTGTTGGGATGAATTTATTTGGTTTAATTTGAATACGGTTAAAGAAGATACCATGCAACCCCATATATGTATGTTTAGACTTTGTGATTGTTATCTAGTTTAGAAAGTCACTATGAACTTATGCATGATCGGCTAATCTGGCTTAAATGACCAAATGAATAGTATCCAATATTATTAGTTACGACGTTTATTTGCGAATCTGATTAAAGGGTTTTAAGATAAGCATGTTATTATTTAAGCATAATATCGTTTACTTATATCACTTTTGGATGTGATTATGTGAGCTGTAAATTGATGTGGTGACTTGTGCTATGAACAGTAATGCCTTGTAACTCCAATCCGGTGACGGATTCGGGTTAAGGGTGTTACATCCCCCTTGTCTTTCTCCTTTGCATCATTGTTCTCTCTTGCATAATCGTCCCCTTCCTTCCATGACTCAAAGATACGATCTAGGAACTCAGGAACAAAACTGTTAGAGATATTCTTAAAAGTATTCTTGATTGAATCATCTTTGATCTTCGCATATTTCCAATAAGCATGTTGTTGGTTATGCATAAATTTCCACATATACATCATAATTGAAAATTCTGATTTCTTCATAGTATTTGAAGAATTAGGCATAGGAATAGTCAATTCAGGATCAACACTTGGCCCAACTAGCCCATCAGCATTCGACTCCACATTTGGTTTAGAGTTTTTGGTTCCTTTATCGATTCAGGATTGTTCAGTTCTTCTTCAGATCTTGCTTCTTCTATGTTATTAATTGAGTCAACTTCTGGTTTAGATTTATCTGATAACTCGTCAGTTTTTGGTTCGGTTGGTGGGTGCAACTCATAGACATTATCCACTAACGTTTCAAGATCATGCCTTGTGATGCAACCTTGAACATACTAGCCCTTGAGGTTTGCTTTTGATTTAACTTGGGCCCTTAAGCAAAATGAAGTAATCAATGATGGAAAGTAGGCACTTCCTGCCTTTTTTCTAGCACAATCGTGGATCTCCTTGAGAATAAATTTTCCAACATTGATAGACCTTTCTATCATAATCCCATACAATAAAAGCATTCGTTGAATTGAGATGGTGGAATTATGTGAGATAGGCATGAAGCTATATCAAACAAAGTAGAACCATACCTTAGCCACTGATTAGATGTTCTCTTTGGCAAGAATGACTATAATACTTTCTTATAATCCATTGGGATCCCAGATTTGTAACAACATTAAATACTTGTTGAAGAAAATCCCAATTTATATTTTTCATCATGGAAAAGTACTCATCTTATTCAACAACAAATAGATTAAACAATCATTAATGGACCAAGAAGTAAAGGGTACCTTTTTTTTGCAAACAAGAACTTCCGTAGCATCTGGCACAGTTAAATAGGCATAGAACTCTCAAACTAATTCCTCTTCAGGCAGTGATCGTGCATCATAGAAATAGTTCCAATTGAGAGCATCAATTACCTTTCGAATTGACAAGGGTACAACCATCTTGTCATCAGTCTCCAAGTTGAAACTTTTTTTTCTGACATCATGGGTTGATTTTTGAAGATGGAATCAAACCTTGCTTTCACTTCCTCATCTTGAATCACAAAAGTTTCGACAAAAGGTCTTGGAAGATGTAGTTCTTTTGCTAGACATGGTGATTTTTCCTGAAAAATAGCAAAATTTTGGCAAAAGGAAGGGAAAAGAAATCAGTAATGAATGGTAGCAAGGAGGTTGTGGCAGCGATAAGCTTGCTGCAGAGATAGGGTTGCTCCGGCGAGAATATTGCAGTGGCGATAAGAGGGTTTTGCAACAAAAAAGGAAATTTTGGGGAGATTCTTCAAGATTTGAGGTAGACGAAAAGAAGAAAGAAATATGTGGCTAGGGTTTGAAGCTAATTGCTTTGAGTAGTGTGAGGAATATAATAGTAGAGAGGGGTTTATATAGTAGTAAATTAGGGTGACTTGTAGAAAAAAAGTTAGCTACAAGAGATGCTTGGGTGGCAAGGTAAGGAGGGAAGGATAGTGGTAGAAAAATTAGGGTATTTTAAGAACCCTATGGATGGTAGTTAGTGGGTAAATTTCTCCTCTTTGTTGCTTTGGGCCTCAAGCCCAACTGCACTTAAAATTAAACTGCTTTAGATAAAAGAAAATTGAATAGTACTTGGGCCAATTTGACCCCTTTATTAAACATAAAAAATGAAAATGAAAATGAAAATGAAAAGTTTCTAGGTTAATTAGAAAATTTATTCTCAAAATATTACATTAAATTAATTCTCAGGAAAGCTTGGAGGGGTCACAAATGGTCTCGCTTAAGTTCCAATCTCCTTAGACAGAATTAATTAAATGTACTAATTTAAGAAAAAATAATTTCTAACTATTTATTAAAAAGTAAGAACATGAAAAATTAAAGGTTTATTAAATTGAACGATGTTTCAATTCACTCAACTTCACCATCCTAATAGTATTTGAGACGTTGTCCATTAACTTTAAATGTACTTCCATTATTGTCGAACAATTCTACTACTCCATATGGATAAACTTTACATGGTTTAAGGTCCTTTCCATCAGGACTTGAGCTTTCCAGGAAATAACCTTAAGCTCGAATTAAACAACAACACTTTCTAACCTTATCTGAATTCACGAGGTTGTATACGATTGTCATGCCATCTCTTAGATTTTTCTTTACACATCTTAGCATTCTCGAATGAAAATAACCTCAACTCTTCCAACCTATCAAGCTGTAACATCCTCCTCTCACCGGCTTGTTTAAGATTAAAATTTAATTTTCAAAGCCCAGTGAGCTTTATTCTCCTACTGAAGTGGCAAATGGCATTAGGTCGCACTACCTTCTCAAGGATACCTTTGATCTCACGGTTTACCCGTTCAACTTGCCCATTTGATTGTGGATGATAGGTAGTGGCAATTTTGTGTTTCACATCGTACTTGTCAAGCAACCACTTAAGCCATTTGTTCACAAAGTGAGATCCTTCATCGATAATTATAGCTCTAGGAGTCCCAAACTGTGTAAACACATGCTTAAGTAGGAATCACATGACTACCTTAGCTTTATTCGTTGGGCATGCTTCAGCTTCAACCCACTTGGATACATAATCCACAGCTACTAAGATAAACCTGTTACCATAAGAAGAATGAAACAAGCCTAAAAAATTAATGCCTCATATGTCAAATAATTCTACCTCTAAAATGTTTGTCAAGGGAATTTCGTTCCTCCTTAATATGTTTCCGATCCTTTAGCATCTATCACAGTTTCTCACAAATGCATATGCATCTTTGAACACTGTAGGCCAAAAGAATTCTACTTGTAAAATCTTCAGTGCAGTGCGAGAACCACCAAAGTGTCCCCCTTCAGATATGAATGGCAGTGATACAAGATCTCATCAATTTCACTTCTAGCTACAAACTTCCTAATTATGTTATTTGCACATTGTTTAAAAAAAACGGATCCTCCAAAAAATAATACTAATTACTATGAAGGAATTTCTTCCTCTGTTGGTATGTCATTTCTCGAGGAATTATTCCACATGCTAAACAATTCACATAATTAGCAAACCAAGGCATTTCATGAATTTGACTTACCTCGAAGATATGTTCATCTGGAAAATTCTCATTAATTGGAACAAGTCAATGAGTTACCTCGTTTTGTTCCAACCTCGATAGATGATCGGCTACTTGATTTTCAACACCTTTTTTGTCTTGGAACTAAAAGTCAAATTCTTGGAGTAAAAGTATCCATCGAATTAGCCTTGTAACACCCCAAACTCAGACAAGACACCACGTCCGAATCTGGTATGTTACGGGGAAAAACGTTTTTGAGTGATCAGGTTTTTCGTTTAAAAGCGGGGTGAAAACATAGTGAATTTGGGGAAAATTGGAGTAGGCTTGTTTGATTAGATTTTGAAAACTTATCCAAAGTATATAGTTAAAAACGAGTTGATTTCATTTAGTAATTTCAATAGTTTCTAAGTGCTATTTTAAAACATTTTTGACTTAGCAGAAAATCGAGTTTGATTTAAAAATCATTTGAGTTTACTTTATAACAAAACATAGTGAGATACCCGATGGTATAGTTTAAAACACATTGCGATATAGTTTTGAAAACATTGTATTTTCAAGTTTTTAGTAAAATTTCATACCAAGTTATTTGTTAAGCAGGTTAAGAATCTAATTAAAACATACCCATCATAAAGCATAAATCAAAGGCCTTTTACAAATCCAAACTAAAACCCAACTAAAAGTAAATAAGTTTAGGTACCCAAATTGAATAGTCTGCGCAAAACTTTTATTAAAGCATGGCATGTGCACCCCGAGTCCATCCCGGCTCCATGTCCGCGTCTACGAGTCACCTGAAATGTCAAAGGAGAGGGTGAGTCGAATGACTCAGTGTATAAATCCCGCTCCCAATAAAACAACATGCTAACACACATCATACATAGCAACATAATTAATGCAACCTGATCCTAACCATCCGTATCTCCTTTTCTACCCCGTGTGGTACCAAACCACTGGTGGTGCCAAACCACTGGTGACATATAGTCACAATGTGTTACCAAAACACTGGTGTCCCAAAGACACAATATCCGTCAATGTGGTGCCAAACCACTGGTGTCCCAAAGACACGTTTGTGCTACCAAAGCACTGGTGACCTAAGTCACAAACCAATGATGGGGCCAACCCATCGTGTGATACCCAATCACTAGCAGACGATCCCATATCTCATGTGGGGCCAACCCACGGTGGTGTCAAACCACAGGGACGAGTCGCAATGAGGTGCCCAACCTCTGGTGTCCCAAAGACACAAATGTGCTACCAAAGCACTGGTGACCGTAGTCACAATAATCGAGTGATGGGGCCAACCCATCGTGTGATACCCAATCACTAGCAGACGATCCCATATCTCAAGTGGGGCCAACCCACGGTGGTGTCAAACCACAGGGACGAGTCGCAATGAGGTGCCAAACCTCTGGAGGTGCCAAACCTCTGGTGACCCAAAGTCACAAAGTGTGTTACCAAAACACTGGTGCTCGTCAGCACAAAATATCACTGCCCCCTCCACTCATATCACCCATCATCATACCAACTCATGTGATCATGCATATCATACAAGTCATGCATATCATGCCAACATGTCTAGCATTACATCTCATAGCATACATAACGTAGATCATAATACCCAAGGTATCCATAATAGAACTTGTAATAAATTAGACTTACCCGGATACGTACACATACCCCGTTTGGGTATCCAATTATCCATCATACTGGTATAGTTTTTAACAGGCAAACAGGTTTATTAATAACATTACTAGGTATCAGTGTGTTAGTTTACACACCTGGTAATACGAGTCTAGAAATCCTGACAAAAGCGATCTAGGTCCCTTGATTATCCGACTCCTATAATCGGCCAACATAGGGGTTAGTACATATAAACCATTCGGCCAAAAACTTATAACCCAAAGGGGTTAATTTCAATCCCCTACCTTGAAGATGAATTGGTTTCCTACCAAATCCGAATCAAGCAGTGATTCTCCTTTAGCAATCAGCTACACCATAAAAGATGAACAGTTAATCCACTTGAATCCCTATCTTATTAAAATCCAAAAGAATAGACTAACAAATAATCCTCTTACCACCACTTATCAAATGGTTAAACCAAGGTAGAAAGCTCCACTTGTCTTCTTCAAAGTCCCCGTTGTCCTATGATGCTATCGGTTCCAACATAAGAGATAACACTCATCAATAGTTGTCATATACGATTCTTAAACAACTTAAATCGATTAAGAGAAAGAAGGAGACTAAATGACCATTCGGCCAAGGCTTACCAACACCCAACGATTGAAGCAACACCCCAACACCAACAAAGATTCGGCCAAGATTTTTGAGAAGAAGAAAGAAAATGAAAATAAGGTAGATGCTTGTCGGTTTTGAGAGAAAAGATAATATGAAATGGAAGCAAAGTTTCGGCAAGAGTTGAGAAGGATGAATGGAAGAATCGGTTGGGAAGAAAATGGTAAGTTCGGCTCTTAAGAAAATAAGAGAATTATGAGAGGGAGAGAAGAGAGTATTCGGCTTACAAAGTAAAAGAAAGCAAAGCAATTTCGGCTACCAAATCTTCAACGAAAGAAGGAAAAAAGTTAGAAAAAGAGAATACCACTTTCGGTTTGAGTAAAGAAAATGTGAAGAAGCTCTTTGGAAATTCGGCTTAACTCAAATGAAAGAAAGAAGGAAGAATGGGGAGTAGCATTCGGCTAGCAAGGAGAGTTAGAAGAAAACAAGCAAACTTTCGGCACAAGCACTTGGACTTTCGGTTTTAACCAAATGAAGAAAATTGAGAGAAAAACCTTGGTAAAAACTTCAGCTAACCGAACCAAAATGGACACTTTTACCTCCCAAAAAGGAAGACCGAAAATGTACCAAAACCAAAGTACATTCGGCCTCCCCCCTTTCCTACACTAAGCCGTTCACTCCCCCACTCCAAACACCCACAAAATCGGCCAATATCCCACCAAACACTCCACTCCTCACATTTCAAACGTGATGACCAAGTCTTCCTCCTAAACTTCCTCTCCACCCTCCATTTGAATGGTATGACTTGGTCCAAGGTAGAATTCCACTTGCCTTCTACCTCTTCCTTCATGCCGTCCAAAATGGGAACCAAAATGGGAGCTCTACGATTTGAACTCTGGACCTCCCTCACCTGTGGATGACGCCACACCAAGCTCCTCCCTTGCCACTCTGCCAGCTCTTCACTTGTGCAATAAAACACCAAAGAAAACCCTTATACCTTAGCTCCCACAGCTCCCCTGACTTAACACCCAAAAACCAAAATTTTCCCATTCACTCAGGCATACACATAGGCTACAATTAAGCCCCTAAAACACCGAAAGAGCAACACAGCACACAAAACACGTGCCATTTCATGCAACAACAAAATAGCCCCTAACCCGGGATATTACAGTTCTACCCCCTTAAAATAATTTCGACCTCGAAATTACCTGATCAGAAGAGTTGCGGGTATTGCTGTCTCATCGTATCTTCGGGTTCCCACGTAGCTTCTTCTATGCCATGATTCCGCCAAAGTACCTTAACCAAAGGCACAGACTTTCTACGCAGAACCTTCACATCTCGATCAAGAATCTGCACAGGTTCCTCCTCCATGGTCAAATCTGGATTCACCTCGATCTCTTCCACTGCTACCACATGTGACGGATCTGAACGATAACGCCGAAGCATCGAAACGTGAAAAACATCGTGAATTTGGCTAAGCTCTGCTGGCAACTCAAGCTGATACGCTACTGGTCCCACTCGTCTCAGTACCTTATACGTCCCAATGAACCTCGGACTTAGCTTGCCTTTCCTTCCGAACCTCAACACCTTCTTCCAAGGTGAGACCTTCAGAAAAACTCGATCCCCCACGGCAAACTCTATATCTCTTCGCTTAAGATCGGCATAAGACTTCTGCCGGTCCGAAGCTTCCTTTAATCGAGCCTGAATCTCTTTAACCTTGTCCTCAGTCTCAGCTACTAACTCGGGTCCCAACAACTGACGTTCACCCAACTCCGTCCAACACGTAGGTGAGCGACACTTCCTACCATACAACGCCTCATACGGTGCCATCTTGATGCTCGCTTGGTAACTGTTGTTGTAGGCAAACTCAGTTAATGGTAGAAATTCCTCCCAACTACCCCTGAAATCCAGGACACAACCTCTCAGCATATCTTCTAAGATCTGAATAACCCTTTCTGATTGACCGTCAGACTGCGGGTGAAAAGCCGTGCTGAAATCCAAACGAGTACCCAGAGCCTGATGCAATGCTTTCCAGAACCTTGACGTAAACCTGGGATCCCTGTCCGAAATTATCGAGACTGGCACACCGTGCAACCTCACTATCTCTGACACGTATAGCTTCGCTAGCTTCTGAAGTGAGTAGTCAACCCTCACCGGAATAAAGTGAGCTGATTTAGTCAGACGATCCACCACTACCCAAACTGAACCCTTCTTGCTTGGCGTAAGCGGTAACCCACTGACGAAATCCATGGTTATCCTTTCCCACTTCCACTGAGGAATCTTCACAGGCTGAAGCAAACCCGACGGCAATTGGTGTTCGGCCTTGACCTGCTGACAAGTCAGACACTTCCCAACAAACTCTGTCACCTCTTTCTTCAAACCAGGCCACCAAAACTGCTCTCTAAGATCCCTATACATCTTGCTACCTCCAGGATGCATAGCATAAGGACTGCTATGTGCGTCCTGAAGAATCTTCTGCCTTAACTCCACATCTTTAGGCATACAAGCCTTACCTTGAAAACACAACACCTCATCACTCGACAAGCTGTAACCCTCCAAACCACCATCCTGCACTTGCAACCTTCGCGCACTCAGAACCTCATCCAATAACTGTTTCTCTCTGATCTGCTCAACCCAAGTAGGCTTAACCTGCAGCTCGCCAGAATACTCCCGTCGTCATACAAACTCAAATGGGCAAACAAAGCTCTTAAGTCCGAAACAACCTTACGGCTCAACACGTTTGCCACCACGTTAGCCTTGCCCGGATGATACTCAATCGAGCAGTCGTAATCTTTCAGCAACTCAACCCATCTGCGCTGCCTCAAATTCAAATCCTTCTGAGTCAGAAGATACTTCAGACTCTTATGATCTGTGAAGACTATCGATCTCTCTCCGTATAAGTAGTGCCTCCAAATCTTTAAGGCGAAGACCACAGCCGCTAGCTCCAAATCGTGCGTCGGATAGTTGACCTCATGTGGCCTCAGCTGTCGAGAAGCGTAAGCCACGACCTTACCTTCTTGCATCAGCACACAACCCAAACCCGTATGTGATGCGTCGCAATACACTGTGAATTCCTTACCAGCCTCAGGTTGAATTAAAACCGGAGCCTCAGTCAAAATCTTCTTTAACTTATCGAAGCTTTCCTGTTGTTTCTCAGTCCATACAAACGGAACCTCTTTCCTTAACAACTTGGTCATCGGCGCTGCTATCAACGAGAAACCCTCAACAAACCTTCGGTAGTATCCGGCCAAACCCAGAAAACTTCGAATCTCAGCCACTGTCTTCGGTGGCTTCCAATCCAAAACTGCCTCAATCTTACGAGGATCTACTCGAATCCCCTCAGCCGACACTACATGACCCAAGAAAGTCACTTCTCTAAGCCAGAACTCGCACTTACTGAACTTAGCATAGAGTTGCTTCTCCCTCAAAATCTGCAGCACAACCCTCAAATGCTTATCATGCTCTTCCTCTGTCCTTGAGTACACTAAGATGTCGTCTATGAAAACCACCACGAACTGATCCAGATACTGCTGAAACACCCTATTCATCATATCCATAAACGCTGCTGGTGCGTTAGTCAACCCGAACGGCATTACCAGAAATTCGTAGTGCCCATACCGAGTCCGAAACGTTGTTTTATGGATATCAGCCTCCTTAACCTTCAACTGGTGATATCCAGACCTCAAGTCAATCTTCGAGAATACCGCAGCACCCTTCAGCTGATCAAACAAGTCATCTATCCGTGGCAACAGATACTTGTTTTTAATCGTCAGCTTGTTCAACTGGCGGTAGTCTATACACATCCGCATCGTGCCATCTTTCTTCTTAACGAATAGTACCGGCGCACCCCACGGCGAAACACTTGGCCTGATAAAACCTCGATCCAACAACTCTTGGATCTGAGCCTTAAGCTCCACCAATTCCTTTGGTGCCATCCTATACGGAGCTATAGACACTGGCGCAGTTCCGGGTAACAAATCTATCCCGAACTCTACCTCTCGATCTGGCGGCAAACCCGGAAGCTCCTCAGGAAACACATCAGCAAATTCCTTAACAGTACGAACCTTCTCTACAGCAGACTCTTTAGCCTCCAAGGCATACACATGAACTACATACGCTTCACAGCCCTTCCTGACCATCTTCTCTGCTTTCAAAGCAGATACCACATTTGATAAGTAATCTCTCCTATTACCTATCATAGCCACTTCATCACCATCAACCGTCTTAAGAACCATGCGTTTGGCCGCGCAATCCAACCTCGCTTGGTACTTGACCAACCAATCCATCCCAAGAATCAGATCGAACTCCCCAAACGGCAGTTCCATCAGATCAGCAGCAAACACTACCCCTTGGAGTTCTAGGGGTACCTCTCTAAACAGTTTATCTACTACTACAGAGTGACCTAGAGGGCTAATCACAGTCATCTGCCTAGAAGATATCTCAGAGTCTAAGTCCATGGTCTCTACTATACTACTGGCAACATAAGAGTGTGTTGAACCCACATCAATCAAAGCAGTATAAGGAGAACCAAAGATCAAAAACGTACCGGTTATGACGTCCGGTGCGTCACCCTCCTCTCGGCGCCTCGCAGCATACACTAACCCAGGCTGTCTGGCATCAGAGCTACCCGCACCTCTGCCCGGTGCTCCACGGCCCCGACCAGAACCATTACCACCTCTGCCATTACCACGGCCCCTCTGTGGTGGCGGTCCACTACTCCTGAACTGATTACGGCCCTGACTCTCAGACTGAATCCTGGCCAACCTACGCGGACAATCCCTCACACGGTGCTCCAGAGAACCACACTCGAAGCAACCTTTTCCTCCAGTCCAGCAACCGCCCCAATGAGATTTTCCACACTGATTACACTGCGGCGGTCCCTGCCTAGCAGCAACAAACCTAGCAGACTGATTTGGCTCACTCGGTCTAGCCCTCTTCTGTGGATTACCAGACGATCCAGAAGACCCAAAGCTCCTCTTATGTCTATTTCGATCCATACCCTGCCTCACTGACTCCTTAACACCCTCGGCTACCTTAGCCTTCTCAACTAAGACAGTAAACTCGCGCTCCTGCTGTGGAGCAATCAGCAGTCTCAACTCGTCTCGCAGACCATCCTCGAAACGAACACACCTCTCATGCTCGGTGGCTACAATGCCCCTGGCATACCTACTCAGCTTCAGGAACTCAGCCTCGTACTCAGCAACAGATTTACTCCCCTGAACAAGCCTCAGAAATGCCTTCCTCTGGGAGTCAATATAACTAGCTCCGATGTATTTCTTTTGATAAGCAGCCCTAAAATAATCCCATGTCAAATCCTCTGCTGCCACACTGTCCCGAACCGTGAGCCACCACTGATATGACTCATCTCGGAGAAGCGATACGATGCCCTTCAGCTTCTCTTCAGCTGTCAAGTCCAGATCATCCATGATCCGCTCAGTTGCCTCCAGCCAGTACTCAGCAGTGCTGGGAGCAACACCAGAAACACCTCGGAAGAATTCGGCCCCGTTTGCCCGGAGTCGCTCAGGAACAAATTTCCTAACTCCTGCACCACCACCTACACCAGCTACTCTTTCTAACACTCGCAGCATCGCCTGTGACACTGTATCGTCCCCAGTCTGATCTTGGAACTCACCACCTCCAGCTGGTGGCGGAACCGGTATCTCATTTTCTGAACCCTGACCAGATCCTACGGGCTCAGAAACTGTCATCCTACCCCTACCTCTACCACGAGTATTACGACCACGTCCGCCTCGAGTGCTCATGACTAATCTTTCTACGTATCTGATTAAGAATTTTATGCATCAGTATTTATTCCACTGTTTTAAAGCAAGTCTTATGAATATTAAAGAGGATTTGTTCTCGCGAGTTCACAGAATCCTATCAGTTTCAATCTCTAAAGTAGCATACTATTACTATTCATCAAATCACATCACATCCAACCAAATCACAAACAATAGTACGGGGTACTTACCTGGGCGAACTGGTGCCGGAGACTCGGTGCCATGCCTTTCAAACCATACTTTCAAACCCAAAACACTTAAAACAAACCTTTGAAACCATTTTGGGCCTCAGGCCCACAGCCGAGCCTTTGAACCTGGCTCTGATACCATAATTGTAACACCCCAAACTCGGACAAGACACCACGTCCGAATCTGGTATGTTACGGGGAAAAACGTTTTTGAGTGATCAGGTTTTTCGTTTAAAAGCGGGGTGAAAACATAGTGTATTTGGGGAAAATTGGAGTAGGCTTGTTTGATTAGATTTTGAAAACTTATCCAAAGTATATAGTTAAAAACGAGTTGATTTCATTTAGTAATTTCAATAGTTTCTAAGTGCTATTTTAAAACATTTTTGACTTAGCAGAAAATCGAGTTTGATTAAAAAATCATTTGAGTTTACTTTATAACAAAACATAGTGAGATACCCGATGGTATAGTTTAAAACACATTGCGATATAGTTTTGAAAACATTGTATTTTCAAGTTTTTAGTAAAATTTCATACCAAGTTATTTGTTAAGCAGGTTAAGAATCTAATTAAAACATACCCATCATAAAACATAAATCAAAGGCCTTTTACAAATCCAAACTAAAACCCAACTAAAAGTAAATAAGTTTAGGTACCCAAATTGAATAGTCTGCGCAAAACTTTTATTAAAGCATGGCATGTGCACCCCGAGTCCATCCCGGCTCCATGTCCGCGTCTACGAGTCACCTGAAATGTCAAAGGAGAGGGTGAGTCGAATGACTCAGTGTATAAATCCCGCTCCCAATAAAACAACATGCTAACACACATCATACATAGCAACATAATTAATGCAACCCGATCCTAACCATCCGTATCTCCTTTTCTACCCCGTGTGGTACCAAACCACTGGTGGTGCCAAACCACTGGTGACATATAGTCACAATGTGTTACCAAAACACTGGTGTCCCAAAGACACAATATCCGTCAATGTGGTGCCAAACCACTGGTGTCCCAAAGACACGTTTGTGCTACCAAAGCATTGGTGACCTAAGTCACAAACCAATGATGGGGCCAACCCATCGTGTGATACCCAATCACTAGCAGACGATCCCATATCTCATGTGGGGCCAACCCACGGTGGTGTCAAACCACAGGGACGAGTCGCAATGAGGTGCCCAACCTCTGGTGTCCCAAAGACACAAATGTGCTACCAAAGCACTGGTGACCGTAGTCACAATAATCGAGTGATGGGGCCAACCCACTGTGTGATACCCAATCACTAGCAGACGATCCCATATCTCAAGTGGGGCCAACCCACGGTGGTGTCAAACCACAGGGACGAGTCGCAATGAGGTGCCAAACCTCTGGAGGTGCCAAACCTCTGGTGACCCAAAGTCACAAAGTGTGTTACCAAAACACTGGTGCTCGTCAGCACAAAATATCACTGCCCCCTCCACTCATATCACCCATCATCATACCAACTCATGTGATCATGCATATCATACAAGTCATGCATATCATGCCAACATGTCTAGCATTACATCTCATAGCATACATAACGTAGATCATAATACCCAAGGTATCCATAATAGAACTTGTAATAAATTAGACTTACCCGGATACGTACACATACCCCGTTTGGGTATCCAATTATCCATCATACTGGTATAGTTTTTAACAGGCAAACAGGTTTATTAATAACATTACTAGGTATCAGTGTGTTAGTTTACACACCTGGTAATACGAGTCTAGAAATCCTGACAAAAGTGATCTAGGTCCCTTGATTATCCGACTCCTATAATCGGCCAACATAGGGGTTAGTACATATAAACCATTCGACCAAAAACTTATAACCCAAAGGGGTTAATTTCAATCCCCTACCTTGAAGATGATTTGGTTTCCTACCAAATCTGAATCAAGCAGTGATTCTCCTTTAGCAATCGGCTACACCATAAAAGATGAACAGTTAATCCACTTGAATCCCTATCTTATTAAAATCCAAAAGAATAGACTAACAAATAATCCTCTTACCACCACTTATCAAATGGTTAAACCAAGGTAGAAAGCTCCACTTGTCTGCTTCAAAGTCCCCGTTGTCCTATGATGCTATCGGTTCCAACATAAGAGATAACACTCATCAATAGTTGTCATATACGATTCTTAAACAACTTAAATCGATTAAGAGAAAGAAGGAAACTAAATGACCATTCGGCCAAGGCTTACCAACACCCAACGATTGAAGCAACACCCCAACACCAACAAAGATTCGGCCAAGATTTTTGAGAAGAAGAAAGAAAATGAAAATAAGGTAGATGCTTGTCGGTTTTGAGAGAAAAGATAATATGAAATGGAAGCAAAGTTTCGGCAAGAGTTGAGAAGGATGAATGGAAGAATCGGTTGGGAAGAAAATGGTAAGTTCGGCTCTTAAGAAAATAAGAGAATTATGAGAGGGAGAGAAGAGAGTATTCGGCTTACAAAGTAAAAGAAAACAAAGCAATTTCGGCTACCAAATATTCAACGAAAGAAGGAAAAAAGTTGGAAAAAGAGAATACCACTTTCGATTTGAGTAAAGAAAATGTGAAGAAGCTCTTTGGAAATTCGGCTTAACTCAAATGAAAGAAAGAAGGAAGAATGGGGAGTAGCATTCGGCTAGCAAGGAGAGTTAGAAGAAAACAAGCAAACTTTCGGCACAAGCACTTGGACTTTCGGTTTTAACCAAATGAAGAAAATTGAGAGAAAAACCTTGGTAAAAACTTCAGCTAACCGAACCAAAATGGACACTTTTACCTCCCAAAAAGGAAGACCGAAAATGTACCAAAACCAAAGTACATTCGGCCTCCCCCCTTTCCTACACTAAGCCGTCCACTCCCCCACTCCAAACACCCACAAAATCGGCCAATATCCCACCAAACACTCCACTCCTCACATTTCAAACGTGATGACCAAGTCTTCCTCCTAAACTTCCTCTCCACCCTCCATTTGAATGGTATGACTTGGTCCAAGGTAGAATTCCACTTGCCTTCTACCTCTTCCTTCATGCCGTCCAAAATGGGAACCAAAATGGGAGCTCTACGACTTGAACTCTGGACCTCCCTCACCTGTGGATGACGCCACACCAAGCTCCTCCCTTGCCACTCTGCCAGCTCTTCACTTGTGCAATAAAACACCAAAGAAAACCCTTAAACCTTAGCTCCCACAGCTCCCCTGACTTAACACCCAAAAACCAAAATTTTCCCATTCACTCAGGCATACACATAGGCTACAATTAAGCCCCTAAAACACCGAAAGAGCAACACAGCACACAAAACACATGCCATTTCATGCAACAACAAAATAGCCCCTAACCCGGGATATTACAAGCCTTGGTTTAGCATCCTTCTTTGTGAGTAAGTATTTAATGGTCGCATGATCAGTAAAAATAATGACTTTTGTACCTATCAATTAAGAACGGAACTTGTTAAAAGCAAAAACTACAACAAAGAATTTTTTCAGTTATTGTGTAATTGAGTTAGGCTCTTGTCAAAGTTCTGCTTGCATAGAAGATTAGATGAAACACTTTGTTTCTTCTTTGAGCCATTACAGTTCCAATAGCGAAATTTCTTGTGCCACACATCAACTCAAAAGGTGAGTTCCAATCAGGTGTAACAATTATTGGGGCTGAAGTTAACCAACTTTTTAATTCTTCAAAAGCTTCTAAACATACTTTGTTAAAAATAAAAAATAATATCTTTCTCTAACAGTATACGCAAAGGCTTAGAAATTTTTGAGAAATCTTTTATAAACTTTTGGTAAAATTTGGCATGGCCTAAGAAACTTCGAATTCCTTGAATAGTGACTGGTGGTGGTAATTTTTCAACTACATCCACCTTCGTTTAGTTAACTTCAATCCCATTTCTGGAAATTTTGTGTCTTAAGACAATTCCCTACTTAACCATAAAGTGACATTTCTCCTAGTTATGGACAAGATTTGTCTCATTGCATCATTTCACTACCTTAGCCAAATTACTCAAACAAACATTTTAAGTATTACCAAAAATAGAAAAATCATCAATGAAAACCTCAACAAATTTTTCAACCATATCAGTAAATATTGCCATCATGCATCATTGAAATGTTGCAGGTGCATTACATAAATCGAAAGGCATTCGCGTAAAAGCAAATGTACCGTACAGGCAAGTAAAAGTCATTTGTTGGTCTTTCAAGGCTACAACTATTTGGTTATATCTTGAATATCCATCTAAGAAATTGTAAAATTTGTTACCTACTAGTCGATCTAACATCTGATCCATAAAAGGCATCAAGAAATGGTCCTTCCGGTTAGCTTTGTTCAATTTTTTGTAGTCTATATAGATTCTCCAACCTATGACAGTTCTCGTCAGGATTAAATCATTTCATTCATTCTCAACAATTGTGATTCCCGCACCTAACCATTTGATAACTTCATTTTGAACTACCTCTTTCGAGATAGGTGTAACATCCTAATTTTATTGAAACCGGAACAGTGGTTTCGGGACCACAAATCCGAGTCGAAAATAAAAATTATTTTAATTTTATTACATGGTCCGTATTTTTTTTAGAAATGTCATGTGAAAATTCTAATAAGAAAATTTTATCGATTAAGTGCTTAATTACGGGATGGACTAAATCGCATAAAATGCAAAAGTTGAATTCTAGTAGCTAGAAGGATTAAATAGCCATGGAATTCAAAACTTGAGGTCCTTATATGGTAATTAGATCATTAAAGAAAAGTATGTAGATATTTTGGTGACTCATCCATGGAAATTTAGAATAAGGGCAAGGACTAAATTGGCAATTGAAATGATTTAATTAATTGAAAGATGATAAAAGAATTATTATCTTATTTTATATCATCTTCAACCCCAAAATACAAGGAAACCCTAGGAGAGAGAGAAGAAACTTTCTGGGCTTAATTGGGTAAGTTTTCTTATCCCATTTTTAGTAATTTTGATATTTTTGAAACCAGGATAGCTTAATCTATCTATTTGGGGGATCAATTTGAAAAGTTATCAAAGTATGGAAATAAGGTCATGGATGAATATGCTGAAAATTTGAAATTTATGGTAGAAAATGAAAGGTTGTTGATAGGTAAGCAACTTTTACAAAGTGATTTTTGATGGAAACATGATTTAGGGATTAAAATGAAAAGTTGTGAAAATTAAAGAAAATTTCTAAAATTTATACAATATATGAGTTGTAAATTGTATATTTAAATTTCGGTTAGGCTTGGAATAGGGAGTAAATTGCATAAATTTAATTTTCTGAGCCTAAGGACGAAATTGGAATTTATGGAAATGTTGGAGGCAAAATGGTAATTTTTCCTAGGATGTGAGTTGAGTCCACTTGAATATGAAATGTGGTAAATTAATGAATAAATTCATTTATATAGATCCAGACAACACAAATTCGAGGTTAGACTGAAGAAAATAAAAACTTTTGGATTAGTAGATTTTTAAACGCGAACAAGTGTCGAGGTAAATTCGTGTAACTTAATCGAGCAAGTAAATATGTCAAATTGAATGTTGTGTTTGTATGGAATGTGACTTATATTGATGTAAATTATTTGTTTGCTATAATGAAGAATTGAATACATGCTTGAAACGGTGAAAAAGGGTTAAGTTTCGTTTGAATATAGAATTCTAATGAATATATGCGCTTTCCTGAAATGAATAAGGTCCTCCATTTGTTGTTGGCAGGATTTGGCTCGGATGTGTAATCCTATTGACCTCGTTATAGAAAGAATTTAGCCCGGATGGGTAGTCCTGATATAATCCCTCTGAGCATATGTTACAGTTAGGATTTAGCCTGGACTGGTAATCCTAGTTGAGCTCTTCTGAGCATACGTCACATAAAGGATTTAGCATGGACTGGTAATCCTAATTGAGCTCTTCTGAGCATACGTTACATAAAGGATTGAGCCTGGACTGGTAATCCTGTTATACGATATGTGGCTCAAGAGTGTGTTCTTTGATTTAGTGCCCTAATGGGTACTCTTGAATAAGAATTGACGGGTTATTGAATTGTACACCTTGAGTGTTCTACTAGAGTATCCATCGGAATTTCAATGATTCAACGGACACAACTCTTGGCATGATAAGAGAATTATGGGATAAAATGAATAATGTCTTGAAGGAATATAGTATGATGAGCTCATCTATGCTTACTTGATGCATATGTGAACATTTATGTAACTAACTTGTTTGATTGAGTGTATGTGTATAGGTAAATTTGCCAAATTGATGAAAAGCATGTTATTGAATGCTTAATGTTAATAAATGTGAATTGGTAGTTTTAATTCCCGTTATATGAACTTACTAAGCATGTAATGCTTACTTAGTTTTATTTTCCCTATTTTATAGTACTCAGAAGCTCGCGAAGGTTAGAGATCAGTGGAGCATCATCACACTATCTACTAGTTTATTTTGGGTATATATAGTAAAATCATTTTGGTATAATGGCATGTGTAGGATAACTTGGCCATTAGTGGCTTGAAAAGGATGCTTGTAATCTATCCATTTGAATGGCTAGTAATGGTTTGTTGTGATATACTTGTAATGTCTGTAACACCCCAAACCTAGCCCAGACGTTATGGCCGAGTCTGACGATGTCACATTGAAGTGTTTTTTGAAAACATCGTTTCCTTAGTAAATCCATTCTTATTACTAAATCTCGTTTATGAATCTTAATAGAAATTTAGGGTATGTTGTTCTTTTTAAAACTCAAGTTATTTTAGTAGAACGTTAATCATATTAGTTTGTTACTATACTTTAAAACCAAGTTTGATGCGGAAGCTTTTATTATTAGTTACGAAAACGTGGTGTTTTGGAAACCAATTATCTTTTTAAAAACAGTGTCTTACTACTACTCAGACATGAATTAAAATACGTAAAATCCCCAAATTAAAAGTTAAAAATAAAAAGGGCCTTATTACATAACAAAAACCCAAATTAAATTTATTGGAAATAATTCAAATATACAAATAGGTGCGGTTGTGTGGCCACCTCCGAATCCCTCGCAACACCGATCCGCCAAAGACTAGGGATTACCTGTACAGATAAACAGAGAGGTGAGTTTACAAAAACTCAGTGTGTAACCCCATACAAATAAACAGCCAATCATGCCTTTAGGCAAGTACAGTCTGGGCCAAAGCCCAAGTCACTAACAGTTCAGTTCAGTTGGGCCTTAGCCCATTACAGTATTAGTATCAGTGTGGGCTTTAGCCCATAACAGTATGAGTCACAATTTAAGCATGCAATCAGTAATCCTACCCATCCAGCCTCTACACTCCATGTAACATCCCAAAAGTTAGGGGTTTGGAATTTTTGCATAATTGCATGTGTTGGGCTTGCTTAGCTAGTTACTTGAGGGTGTTTCGGGGTTCTAGAGAGGCCTGGGTTTGAGACTGAGCCCTGGAAAAATTTTGGTTTTTGGCCTTTAGTGGAGAGGGCTGGGTGATGTTGGACTTATGTATAATGGAGTGTGTTTTGCTAACACAAGTTGAGCACATGGTGGAGTGGTGTGGCGTCAAGTGGAGAGCATGGAGGGAAGGGGTTCGAATCCCACAGGTGGCAAATTAAAGGGTTTTATTTTGTGTCAGGTGAGTGGAAGAAGTGGAGTTCGGTTAGAACTCGGCAAGGGGAGTTGGTGACTTGGTCAAATATTTCAAACGGATGAAGGAGAGGAATGGTAGGAAGAAAAAGGGGAGAAAATCATGAAGGTGATGGGTGTGGGAAGAGTTGGCCGAATGTGGGGAAGTGGATACGGAATTTCAGCCAAAAGACTTTGCATTTTGTAAAATGCATATTCGGTTGTGTCAAGGGGAAATGCCGAATTTTTCTTTGAATTTTCTTGGGGAAATGTTGCCATTTTAGCACTTTGGGACGTTTCAAGTCATTTTCTTTCCACTGTGAACCTCTGTCGAATTCACTCTGTTGTATTTTTCTTTCTCCTTCCTTTCTCTTGCGATTTGTCGAAAACACTTTTCTTCATCTTTTCTTTATCTTTCATATCTTCTGTTAGGTGCCAAATTGTTAAGGCTTTTCTCTTTTCTTCTCCTTCCTTCCTCTCAATTCTCATCTTCCCAACCGGTCACTCCTTTTTGTTCTTTACCCCTAGGCCGTACCAACACATCTCCCTTCCCTTTTCCCAGCATCTTCTTGTTTTCTCTTCTCTTCCAGAAGCCGAACTTGCACTTTCTCTTTTCGGGTTCTCTTTAGCCAAACATCCAACTCTCCTTTTTCTCTCATTCTTCTCTTCGTGTTGCAAAGCTGAAAAAATAGTAAGCCTTGACTCCTTGTGTAGGTCGAATCTTCTAGGATACAAAAACTCTCTTCTTGTTGGTTCAAACTGCTTCGGGATCTTCTCTGTTTGTTGGTAAGTTGGGGCCATGGCCGAATAGGAGTGGAAGTTTCTCTTTTCATTTGGAGTTCGTTGAGGTCGAAAGGCCATTTCTCTTGTTATCTTGAATAATGTTCAAACACATTCTTTTCGTTAAGGACGCGATTCTTTGATCAGTAGGTGTGGCCCGAGTACTCTCTATAGAAGGGAGTTTGTCCTTCGTTGGTAAGATAAGTCAATAGTTAAATATATTCATATTTTGGATTATCAAATGGGAAGACTAACTGATGGTCAATTATGATCTTAGGTGCCTCGGAAAGTAGCGCGATCAGTAATCCGTAACAGGTGTGTAACTTCACACTTCTGTATAAACTGCCATTGCCATGATCTAGGAATCGACTGAATGCCGAAATGCCATAAGGCTAGAATACCGGCAACTGTGGTCGCTCGAGCGTGCGAGCGCTCGAAGTGATAAATCGAGCCTTAGATGATGACGATAGACCTTTGGGTGTGTCGCGATCTTTTTCGTGGACGTAGGTCGTGGTGGGCTTCGAATGAGCCGAGGTGGGCTAAGTGGGCCCAATGGATAAACGGGCCCACATGTGCAAAATCGATTGTAAATATCGAATACTTGATGTGACTGCGAAATCTGCAGTTTCGAGACTGAAAACGAACAGAATGGGCCACACGAGCGTGTGGGCCCGTATGGGCCGAAATCGAGTTCTAAGCCCAATAGCACTGTATTGATCGGAAATGGAAATCGAGTCGCTCGTGGCAAAATTAGGCCTACGAAAAGGCCGTTGTAGGGGTAAATTACTGAAATACCCTCAGTGGGTAAATTACTGAAATGCCCTTAGTTGGTAAATTACTGAAACACCCTCGGTGGGTAAATTACTGAAATACCCTTAGTGGGTAAATTAGTGAAATTACTGGGAAACCTCTAAGTGGTAAATTATCGTTTTACCCCCTCTCGACTAAATGACCATTTTATCTCTAGTGGTAGATCTAGTGTTGTATGTGTACCCTGTTTAATTGGTTATGGCGGTAATTTATGTCATACATCATTTTACTATGTCACTGCATGTTGCATTGGGTTGGGTTATGCTTTTGGAGGAAGTACTATACTTGTGGCTATGCCACGTTATTCTGATTCAGTGGCTCTGCCGTGATATACTATTTTCAGTAGCTCTGCCACGGTATACTATTTTTAGTGGCTCAGCCATGTATATTGTTACTGGCAGCTTTGCTGCGTTTATATTAGCAGCTCGACTGCGCTACTGGTGTTTAGGGCTGGGTGGGTTGACTTGGTCCCCACATGGTGTGTAGGGTTGGTACGGGGGGTGTGATGGTTGGATTGGGTTGGGCTGCATTTTTGTTTGCATTACCATGATTTTGGGGCTTAGGCCCGAACTGATACTGCATGGGCTTGGGCCTAGACTGTGACTGTAACAGGGGATTACACATTAAGTTCTCGTAACTCACCCCTTTTCTTTTAACTGTGCAGGTAATCCCCAGCCTTAGAGGATTCGGAGCTACGGGGGACTCGGGGTGGCCAAACGTATCGTATGTTCTGGGGTTAATTTAGTTATTATACTTTAGTTTACTATACTTTAATTTCGGGGTTAATATTTTCTGTAATGAGGCCATTGGATTTGCTTTAACTTTTATTTGGGATTTCTTTAATTATCGCAAGTTCAATTAATACGGGTTTTTAAAACAATAACAATTATTTCTAAATATCACATTTTCCAACCATCACGAGGTTTTCAAACAACCCCTAATGTGGCACACTAGATTCGGTCGTAAGGTCTAGGTCGAGTTTGGGGTGTTACATTTAGTGGTATCAGAGCCAAGTTGCAAAACTCGGCTGTGGAATTGGTTTTGAAAATTGTTTAAATTTGTTTAAAGTCTGGTTTAGAAAAGTGGTAGTATCACTGAACGTGTGGCACACCGAGTCTCCGGCACCGAATCTGTAAGTTTCTTTACTCTATACTTGAGTATATGATGAAATGATTGTATTAAGAAACTATTAGAGATAGTGGTAGTACACTGAAACTTTTAGTTATAGAAACTAAGACTATAGAGACTGAAACGATAGTAAACTCAATTTACGAAAATCACTCTTATTACTGTTTTTCGTAAAACACTTATTAAAAATCATGAGAACTATAAGCTAATTCATAAAACTTTTAAACAGATTAATACATTACATTGAGATGAGTTCCAGAGGTCGCGGAAGGGGTACATGTGGCCGTGGTAGAGGCTAGGGTGCTAGGGCTGGGTCCTCAGCATCGGGACATATGCCTGAAAGGGAAGCACCGACATCACTAGTGACTGAAACGAGGTCTCATGACCGAGCCGGAGGGGATGATGCTTTGTCCCTAGCAATGCTACGGGTCTTGGAAAGGGTGGCTGGAGCGAATACTGGGTCAATGGCCCAAGGATCAATTTCTGAGCGACTCCGGTCAAACGGGGCTGAAATCTTCAAGGGCATCTCTGGTGTAGCCCCGAATGTAGCAGAATACTGGTTGGAGGCGGTTGAGCGAATCATGGATGACCTGGACTGCACAGTAGAGTTAAATCTGAATGGAGCAGTGTCCCTACTGCGAGATGAGGCATACCAATGGTGGCTTACCGTGAGGGAAGGCACACAGGCGAACCGATTAACATGAGATTTCTTTAAGACGGTCGTCTAGGGGAAGTAAGTCGGGGTAAGTTATATGGACACCTGGAGAAAGGAATTCTTGAATCTGGTTCAGAGGAATAAATCCGTAGCAGAGTATGAGGTAGAGTTCTTGTGCTTGAGCTGATATGCGGTTTGATGATGGTCTTCGGGAAGAGTTGCGGGTACTGATAGCCCTGCAGAGGGAAAGAGACTTCGCTGCCCTGGTGGAGAAGGCTAAGATTGCCGAGGAGGTGAAACGTTCCTAGAGTCATAACCGTAAAAAAGGAAAGGGGCCAAAATAAGAGGGGTTTTGGGCCCTCAAGTTTTTCTGGTGGGTCTAATAAGAAGCCTAGATTTGATGGGCCGGTCTGGACTGGAGTTCCGATAGTTACTGGTAAACCGCAGCCTTGCGCTATGTGCGGGTTATCTAATCAGGGTGAATGTTGGAAGAGAATTGGGGCGTGTTTTAGATGTGGGTCTAGAGATCACAGGGTTAGAGACTGTACGCAGAGGCTGGGTCAGATGCAAGCTGCGGATTAGGGATATGTTCAGCAAGGGAGAGGTGGTTAGTAGCCACCGAGAGGTCGTGGTCTAGCCCAAGGGGGAAATGGGTTTGGACGAGGTCGCGGAGCACCGGGCAGAGGTGCTGGTAACACAGAGGTGAGACAGCCAGGGTTAGTTTATGCTGCTCGGCGTCGAGAGGATGGCGACGCACCTGACGTTATAACTGGTACGTTCCTCATTCATGATGTACCGTTTATAAGTTTGATTGATATTGGGTCTACGCACTCGTATGTTGCATGTAATGTGTCGGGAAATTGGGCTTACGGTTTGAACTTGCTGATAGAGAAATGTTGGTGATTAGTCCCTTAGGACAGTCTGTTGTAGTGAATAAGCTATTTAGGGATGTGCCTTTAAAGGTTCAAGGGGTTGTATTTCCGGCGAACTTGATTGAACTGCTGTTTGGCGAGTTTTATCTCATTCTGGACATGGACTGGCTAGTGAAACACCGTGCGAATTTGGATTGCGCTGCTAAGCGTATGGTATTGAAGTCTTCAGAGGACGAGGAAGTGATTGTGATAGGAGAGCGAAGGGATTATCTATCCAATGTAATCTTAGCGCTAAGGGACGAGAAGCTAGTTCGCAAAGGTTGTGAGACGTTTTTAGCTTATGTCAGCACATATGATACTAAGGGTTTGTCTGTTGGGGAGGTCAGGACAGTAAAGGAGTATCTGGACATATTCCCTGAAGAGCTTTCGGGATTGCTTCCAAACCGCGAGGTTGAATTCAGCATTGAGCTCTTACCAGGAACAGCTCCGGTGTCCATCGCCCCTTATAGGATTGCATCGATGGAGCTGGTAGAATTAAAGGCTCAGATCCAAGAGCTTCTGGATCGAGGATTCATTTGACCGAGTGTGTCTCTGTGGGGAGCACCGGTATTGTTTGTAAAGAAGAAGGACTGGTCAATGCGCATGTGTATTAATTACCGTCAACTGAATAAACTGACGATTAAGAACAAATACCCTTTACCAAGAATAAACGATCTGTTCAATCAGTTGCGAGGAGCCACGTTTTTCTCCAAGATAGATCTTAAATCAGGGTACCATCAGCTAAGAGTAAAAGAGGCAGATATATACAAGACTGCTTTCCGAACTCATTATAGACACTACGAGTTTCTGGTCACGCCGTTTGGGTTAACTAATGCACCAGCTGCTTTCATGGATATGATGAACCAGGTCTTCCAACCCTACTTAGACCGGTTCATAGTGGTATTGATAGATGACATTCTTGTGTATTCAAGAACTGAGGAGGAGCATGATTCCCATCTCCGGATTGTTCTACAAATACTGAGAGAAAAGTACCTCTATGCCAAATTCAGCAAGTGCGAGTTTTGGTTGAAGGAGGTGACATTTTTGGGCCATGTCGTGTCTGCCGAGGGGATTATGGTTGACCCTCGGAAAGTTGAGGCCGTATTGGATTGGAAGCCACCAAAGTCAGTATCGGAGATTCGAAGCTTTCTGGGACTGGCAGGGTACTACAGACTGTTTGTTGAGGGGTTTTCACTAATTGCTGCACCCCTAACTAAGTTACTGTGTAAAGGAGTGCCGCTTGTTTGGACTGACAAACAACAAGAGAGTTTTGAGAAACTGAAAAAGATTCTGACTGAAGCTACGGTACTAATTCAGCCAAAGGTTGGAAAGGAATTTGTGGTTTATTGTGATGCGTCGCATATGGGTTTGGGCTGTGTGCTGGTGTAGGAGGGTAGAGTGGTGGCTTATGCGTCCCGTCAGCTTAGGCTGCACGAGGTGAATTATACTACTCATGACTTAGAGTTAGCTGCGGTAGTGTTCGCATTAAAGATCTGGAGACACTACCTATACGGGGAGAAGTCGACCGTTTATACTTATCATAAAAGTCTCGAATACCTCCTTACTTAGAAGGAGTTAAATCTTAGGCAACGAAGATGGATAGAATTGGTGAAGGATTATGATTGTTCGATTGAGTATCACCCAGGAAAGGCTAACGTGGTGGCAGATGCACTGATTCGTAAGGTGGTATCTGATCTAAGAGCAATGTTTGCTCATCTCAGTCTATTTGAGGATGCTAGTTTGTTGGCAGAACTGCAAGTAAAACCGACTTGGGTTAGTCAGATTAAAGAGATGCAGATGTTGGATGATTCGTTGGTTTCTCGTTTCCAACAGGTGAAGAAGGGAGAGACTGTGGATTTTGAACTGAATAATGAGGGAGCACTATGCTTCTGTGGAAGAGTTTGTGTACCGAGGAATTCTGAGCTAAGGTAGTCGATTCTGCAGGAGGCGCATAATAGTTCATACGCTATGCATCCCGGGGAAACAAGTTATACTAAGATCTACGTGAACTGTATTGGTGGCCAGGACTTAAGCGTGAGGTGACTGATTTTGTAAGTAAGTGTTTGACATGCTAGCAAGTGAAGGCTGAGCATCAACTACCTTCAGGACTGATGCAACCTGTAAAGATTCCACCTTGGAAGTGGGAGAGGATAACAATGAATTTTGTTAGTGGACTACCCCTGACACCTACCAAGAAAGATTCGGTGTGGGTAATTGTTAACCGGCTGACTAAATTTGCTCACTTCATACCGGTTCACACCGATTACTCATTACGGAAGTTGGCCAAGTTGTATGTGGCAGAAATTGTGAGGTTACATGGGGTACTAGTGTCTATCATCTCGGACAGGGACCCTAGATTCACATCTCGATTCTGGAGAGTGTTACATGAAGCTCTGGGTACAAGGCTAGATTTCAGCACAGTGTTTCATCTGCAGATTGATGGTGAGTCAGAGAGGGTAATACAAATTCTAGAGGATATGTTAAGATGCTGTGTGATAGATTTCAAGGGTAGTTGGGAAGACTATTTACTGTTGGCGGAATTTTCTTACAACAACAGTTATCAGTCCAGCATTCAGATGGCACCATACGAGGCATTGTATGGGCGTAGGTGTCGTACCCCTACTTGTTCGACAGAATTGGGTGAGCGATGACTGCTGGGTCTAGAGTTAATTTCTGAAACTGAGGAGAAGGTGAAATTGATACGGGATTGGTTAAAAGAAGCATCTGATAGGCAGAAGTCGTATGCTGACTTAAAGTGTAAAGAGATAGAGTTCTCTGTGGGGGATTATGTCTTCTTGAAGGTCTCACCGTGGAAAAAGATTCTGAGATTTGGACGGAAGGGCAAGTTAAGCCCCAGATTTATCAGACCTTATCAGGTATTAAAACGTGTTGGACCGATCGCCTATCAGCTTGAGCTACCTTCTAAGTTAAACTGGATACATGATGTATTCCACGTTTCTATGCTGAGACGATATTGTTCCGACCCTTCTCATGTAGTGCCGGTAATGGAGATCGAGGTGAGACCGGATCTAATATTTAAAGAAAAACCAGTGCAGATTTTGGATTGAGATGTTAAGGTGCTGAGAAGGAAATCTATTCCGTTAGTCAAGGTGCTGTGGCGTAATCACGGTCTAGAGAAAGCCACATGGGAGCCTGAGGAGGCGATGCGAAACCAATACCCTCATCTCTTTTGATCAGGTAAAATTTCGAGGCCAAAATTTCTTTAAGGAAGGTAGAATTGTAACATCCCAAAAGTTAGGGGTTTGGTATTTTTGCATAATTGCATGTGTTGGGCTTGCTTAGCTAGTTACTTGAGGGTGTTTGGGGGTTCTAGGGAGGCCTGGATTTGAGTCTGAGCCCTGGAAAAATTTTGGTTTTTGGCCTATAGTGGAGAGGGCTGGGCAATGCTGGACTTATGTATAATGGAGTGTGTTTTACTAACACAGGTTCAACACATGGTGGAGTGGTGTGGCGTCAAGTGGAGAGCATGGAGGGAAGGGGTTCGAATCCCACAGGTGGCAAATTAAAGGGTTTTATTTTGTGTTAGGTGAGTGGAAGAAGTGGTGTTCGGTTAGAACTCGGCAAGGGGAGTTGGTGACTTGGTCAAATATTTCAAATGGATGAAGGAGAGGAATGGTAGGAGGAAAAATGGGAGAAAATCGTGGAAGTGATGGGTGTGGAAAGAGTTGGTCGAATATGGGGAAGTGGATAGGGAATTTCGGCCAAAAGACTTTGCATTTTGTAAAATGCATATTTGGTTGTGTCAAGGGGAAGTGCCAAATTTTTCTGTGAATTTTCTTGGGGAAATGTTGTCATTTTAGCACTTTGGGACGTTTCAAGTCTTTTCTTTCGATTATGAACCTTTGCCGAATTCACTCTGTTGTATTTTTCTTTTTCATTCCTTTCTCTTGCGATTTGCCAAAAGCACTTTTCTTCATCTTTTCTTTCTCTTTCATATCTTCTGTTAGGTGTCGAATTGTTAAGGCTTTTCTCTTTTCTTCTTCTTCCTTCCTCTCAATTCTCATCTTCCCAACCGATCACTCCTTTTTGTTCTTTACCCCTACGTCGTACCAACACATCTCCCTTCCCTTTTCCCAGCATACTTCTTGTTTTCTCTTCTCTTCCAGAAGCCGAACTTGCACTTTCTCTTTTCGAGTTCTCTTTAGACAAACATCCAACTCTCCTTTTTCTTTCATTCTTCTCTTGGTGTTGCAAAGCTGAACAAATAGTAAGCCTTGACTCCTTGTGTGGGCCGAATCGTCTAGGGTACACAAACTCTCTTCTTGTTGGTTCAAACTGCTTCGGGATCTTCTCTGTTTGTTGGTTAGTTGGGGCCATGGCCGAATAGGGGTGGAAGTTTCTCTTTTCATTTTGAGTTCGTTGGGGCCGAAAGGCCGTTTCTCTTGTTATCTTGAACAATGTTCTAACACGTTCTTTTCGTTAGGGACGCAGTTCTTTGATCAGTAGGTGTAGGCGGGTACTCTCCATAGAAGGGAGTCTGTCATTCGTTGGTAAGATAAGTCAATAGTTAAATATATTCATATTTTGGATTATCGAATGGGAAGACTAACTGATGGTCAATTATGATCTTAGGTGCCTCAGAAAGTAGTGTGATCCGTAATTCGTAACAGGTGTGTAACTTCGCACTTCTGTATAAACTGCCATTGCCATGATCTAGGAATCGGCTGAATGCCGAATGCCATAAGGCCAGAATACAGGCAACTGTGGTCGCTCGAGCGTACGAGCGCTCGAAGTTATAAACTGAGCCGTAGATGATGACGATAGACCTTTGAGTGTGTCGCGATCTTTTTCGTGGACGTAGGTCATGGTGGGCTCCGAATGAGGCGAGGTGGGCTAAGTGGGCCCAATGGATAAACGGGCCTACATGTGTGAAATTTGTGGTAAGTATCGAATACTTGATGCGACTGCGAAGTCCGCAGTTCCGAGACTGAAAACGAACAGAATGGGCCACACGAGCGTGTGGGCCCGTATGGGCCGAAATCAGGTTTTAGGCCTAATAGCACTGTATTGACAGGAAATGGAAATCGAGTCGCTCGTGGTGAGATTAGGCTTACAGAAAGGCCGTTGTAAGGGTAAATTACTGAAATACCCTCGGCGGGTAAATTACTAAAATACCCTCAGTGGGTAAATTACTAAAATACCTTTAGTGGGTAAATTACTGAAATACCCTCGGTGGGTAAATTACTGAAATACCCTTAGTGGGTAAATTACTGAAATTACTGGGTTACCCCTGAGGGGTAAATTACCGTTTTACCCCCTCTCGACCAAATGACCATTTTACCCCTAGTGGTAGATCTAATGTTGTATGTGTACCCTGTTGAATTGGTTATGGTGGTAATTTATGTCGTACATCATTTTACTATGTCACTGCATGTTGCATTGGGTTGGGTTATGCTTATGGAGGAAGTATTGTACTGGTGGCTATGCCACGTTATACTGATTCAGTGGCTCTACCACGATATACTGTTTTCAGTGGCTCTGCCACGATATACTATTTTTAGTGTCTCAGCCACGTATACTGTTACTGCCAGCTTTGCTGCGTTTATATTAGCAGCTCGTCTGCGCTATTGGTGTGTAGGGCTGGGTGGGTTGACTTGGTCCCCACATGGTGTGTAGAGTTGGTACGGGTGGTGTAATGGTTGGATTGGGTTGGGCTGCAGTTTTGTTTGCATTTCCATGATTTTGGGGCTTTAGCCTGAACTGATATTGTATGGGCTTGGGCCTAGACTGTGACTGTAACAGGGAATTACACATTGAGTTCTCGTAACTCACCCCTTTTCTTTTAACTGTGCAGGTAATCCCCAGCCTTAGAGGATTCGGAGCTGCGAGGGACTCGGGGTGGCCAAACGTATCATATGTTCTGGGGTTAATTTAGTTATTATACTTTTGTTTACTTTACTTTAATTTCAGGGTTAAAATTTTCTATAATAAGGCCATTGGATTTGCTTTAACTTTTATTTGGGATTTCTTTAATTATCGCAAGTTTAATTATTACGGGTTTTTAAAACAATAACAATTCTTTCTAATTATCATGTTTTTGCAACTGTTAATAACATTCTGAAACAGACACGGTTTTTTTTTAAGAAGCAAGATAATACATGTATTTTCGAAAGGGTACTAATACGAGCGAACTTCTTTTCTTAGCAAGCAACGAAAAACGGGATTTTGGATGTTTAAAGTTTGATTTAAAAACAAGTTTTCCAACGATCATGAGGTTTTCAAAAAACCCCTAAGGTGGCACACTAGATCTGGTCGTAACGTCTAGGCCGGGTTTGCGGTGTTACACTCCATTCCGTCCAGCCCAACACTCCATGTGGGGATAAAATCACCTACCCATCCCTACACTCCAAAAATTAGCACCGGCTAAACAGTATTTGCAGCAGAGCTGCCAGTACAGTACACTTCCTCCAATCATAATAATCCCATCCCATGCAACATATCACACATGAATGCAACATAAATATATATCATGGCATGCTCATATATGGTCATACATAACATCGGCGCATAGTAGTTATTTTATCAGTTTGGGGCTAGGTGTACTTACAGACCCATCTGTAGGTCCACAGTCGTCTCGGGTGACCCGTGCGACCTTAACAGCCCAACAGTGAAAATGGGCCCAAGGCCCATAATACGGGCCCATGTAGGCCCACCCGCTCGTGTGGCCCACTTAGCCCAAAAATGGGCTCGGCCATGTAATTTACAAAGTTTGGCCAAAAATTCTCCACACGTTTGTGCGGTTTACCTATGTGGGGCCCAAAAGCCCGTTGGGCCCACACGACCCATTTCGGCCAAATATGGCCCAAAATAGCCCAAGACCACGAAATCGCTTACGGTGGCCTCGGTAGTTTAACGCCCATGTTTTATGCGTTTAGTTTGACACATGAGCAAGCGCACGCTCGTGTAGCGTCAGTGTCATACTTTTTCGACTTTTGCTGGCTTACAATTTGGGCAGCGTTTACACACTTTTCGGCATTTCACTGATACCGTTTATTAGAGTCCTGTTACACACCTGGATCCAAAAAGATGCACAGACAGTCCTCAATCACTGTAGATCCTATGTTCACCCATAACATCCTATTACTCACATATCAATTGAATTTAAAATGAACCCAAATCAATATGCATTTCCACTTAATCGCCAGCCACTTGCCTTGATTGAACAACCGAATCCCTACGCACTTCACTCACTGGAAAACGATGATCACTAGAACTCGAGATTATTACATGCAATCCAATCGAAACCCCTTATTAACAAGCGTCTACAAGCACTATTTAAGCGAAAACGAATATCAACTTATCGAAAGTACCAAACTGTAGCCTAACAATGAACACTAAATCGACATAGATCAAAAGAAAAAGTCAGCACAGTGAGGGTAGAGGAAGAAAGAATCGGCCTGGAAGAACAACAGCAAGCATCGTTATTATTTGGAAAAGAAACAAAGAAGAGATAGGGAAGGGAAGAGGGTGTATTCAGCCAATAGCAGGAAAAATGAGAAAAGGGAAGATGAGAAGAAAAGGAGGGTATGTTCGGCCAACACAAGCAGGGTGTTAGGAGGGGTAGTCCAAAATTGACAGAGAAGACTAGGTGAGTGTGGCGACAGAAAGGGAGATAAAGGGAAACAGTTTAGGGGAGAAGAGGTTTCGACAAAGGGAAAAGAAAGAAAAAGCAAAAAGGGGAGAAGAGGTTTCAGCAGAGGGAGGTTTCGACAGAGGGAAAAACAACACAAAATCGAAATGAGAAACACCCCTCTAGCTGAATTCTTGAATGCCTCAGAGTCCAAATTTGGCACACCCAAATTCGACACACCACTACCTCTCCCCTTCCTTCCCTTGATTTTCTCCTCAAATCTCTCATCAAATCTCTCCACCTGATCACACTTCTTTTCAACCACTCAATGCGAATTCACCTCAACCACTTTAGTGTTTCAATCAAACTCCACCACCTCTACGACATAGTAGCAAAATAACACTCCTTTGCCTTTAGCAAGATTCGAACCTTAGACCACTTGCATAGATAACACGCCACCTACCCCCTAGACTAGCAAGCTCCTTATGTCATGCTTTACCCACATTTATTTAAAAGCCTACTAACAAAGGGCAAGGGTTTTATTCCCCAAAAACCAAAATTTTGCACAAGCCCAGGCTCGAACCTAGGACTTCTTAGACACTCCCAAACACACCCAAATCATTTAGCCACTAAAGCAGATAGGTATTTATGTTAAAAACATGTAACAATAAATACCTAAGTTTTAGGGCATTACAATGTCATACTATGGTAACTACATTTATGTTAGGCAGTTGATCAAATTATGTCTAACATATAGACTAAACCAAGGTAAGATTATAAACATGTATGCATGTAATGATATGCCATGTTGAATGATAGAGTTTGATTAATTTGAATGCTTGAAATGGTTGGTATTTGGATATGAGTTTTAGTGCAGGTCATTGGTATGATTTTGGGTGAGAAATGAAGTTAGAAATGGCTTTATTTCGTCCACACGGGTAGACACACAGGCATGTGTCTAGATCGTGTGTGACACACGACCTGGTACATAGGCATGTGGTTAGGCTGTGTATCCCTTGCACCTTAAATTTGAGAAATAGAATGCTCAGAATTAAGCACATGGGTAGAGAAACGGGCGTGTGTCTCAGCCGTGTGTGCTGCACGGCCTAGAACACGAGCGTGTGTCTTGGCCGGGTAAAACCTGCACCTAATTTTGAAAAAGAAAATTAACCAAATAGCCTGGCATAGGGGCATGTGGCTGGCCGTGTGGCGTAAGTCAAAGAGCTACCTAGTTTCGAACATGGCCTATAGCACGGGCGTGTCCTAGGGTCACACGGGCGTGTCCCTTGGACCACACGGACATGTGAGCCCTGCACCTTGGAAAATTATTGAAATTTCGCAAAATTTTTTTAGAGTTTCCGATTAAGTCCCGACTCAATTCCAAACTCATATTGGGCCCTGATGGTCCATTTAAGGGACGTTATGAATTATCTTGGAAAATGAACAGTGATTGACATGATTTATCTGACAAACTTCCACTCATATTCCGTCACAGTCATACGACCCTGTTTTAATTCCAGAAATTCTTTTCTTTTCTGATCGATGAACCTTTGGCTAATGTATTTCTTACGGAACTCGATCTGGAAGAAATCCCACGTCACTTTTTCCTTCGGAACCACTGATACTAGTGTATTCCACCAGTTATATGCAGTGTCCCGTAGTAACGATATAGCACACTTTAGGCATTCAGCAGGAGTACAGGATAGTTCATCAAGTACCCGAATAGTGTTATCAAGCCACATCTCAGCTCGTTCTGCGTCATCATCATCATTAGATTTGAATTCTTCGGCCCCATATTTCCTGATTTTATCAACGGGCGGCCTGCTAGATCTCATCGGATCTATCACCGGGGGTGCTGAAGGTATCGGAGTTGGATTATTCGGGGGTGGAGGTTGTTGTACAGCCGGGTTAGTCTGAATAAACTGGGCAAACCACTCGTTCATCATCTGGTAGAAGGCTTGTTTAGCCTCTCCCTCATGGCTACCCGAAACTGGTCGAGAGTCTACCGGCACTGATCCGCATGCGCAATCAGGCGCTACACTCTCTACATCATCCACTACGGCTCTGTTAGGATCGGAATCCATTTACTATATAAAACACAGTTCGGAATGTCAGAAGTCACCACACTATCAAATGTACAATAAAGGCATGTATAGCTAGACTCACACGCGCTACGGTAGTCCTAGAATTGACTAAATCGTAACTCTGATACCAATCAAATGTAACACCCCAAACCCGTACCCTTCGCCGGACTAGGGTTATGAGGCATTACCAAACTAAACTCAACTCTGAAACTTTCACACACATTAATTCACATATATTAAACACAGAATATGTCATTTAAAAATATTTCAGACTCGGATTCGTGGTCCCGAAACCACCACTCTGATTAGGGTCAAATTCGGACTGTTACAACTCTCCCCCCTTTAGGGATTTTCGTCCCCGAAAATCTTACCGTTAAACAAAGTCGAATATTGTTGCCTCATTGAATCTTCAGGCTCCCACGTAGCCTCTTCAACTCCGTCACGGTTCCATAATACTTTCACTAATGGAATTTTCTTGTTTATCAGTTCTTTCACTTCTCGGGCTAAAATTCGAATCGGTTTCTCCTCGTAAGTCATATCGATCGGATTTCAGTTTCAGACTGAGAAATCACATGTGATGGATCTGATCTGTATCTACGAAGCATCGAAACATGAAACACATTGTGTATCTTTTCTAATTCAGAGGGCAACCTCAGTCTATAAGCAACAGGCCCTATTCGTTCGATGATCTCGTACGGTCCGATGAACCTCAGACTTAGTTTGCCTTTCCGACCAAATCGAAGTATCTTCTTCCACGGAGAAACTTTCAAAAATACCCGGTCTCCGACCTGAAACTCAATATCTTTGCGTTTTAAATCAGCATAGGACTTTTGACGATCTGAAGTAGCTTTCAAACTATCTCTGATCATAGCCACTTTCTGTTCCGCCTCTTTAATCAAATCAACCTCGTGTATCTTATATTCACTGAGCTCGGTCCAGTATAATGGTGTACGACATTTGCGGCCATATAGAGCTTCGTAAGGTGCCATTTTGATACTCGATTGAAAACTGTTATTATAAGAAAATTCAATCAAAGGTAAGTATCTTTCCCACGTACCTTCAAAATCGAGGACGCAACATCTCAACATGTCCTCAAGTGTCTGAATGGTTCATTCAGACTGACCGTCCATCTACGGGTGAAAGGCTGTACTAAAATGGAGTTTAGTACCTAAAGCATCTTGGAACTTCTTCCAGAACCGTGATGTGAATCTCGGGTCTCTGTCTGAAATAATGGAACTCGGCACACCGTGCAATCTCACAATTTGAGATACATACAACTCAGCAAGTTTGTCGAGCGACTAGTCCGTATGAACTGGTACAAAGTGAGCTATTTTTGTCAGTCTATCCACTATAACCCAGACTGCGTCTTTCTTGCTTGGTGTCATAGGCAAACCAGATACAAAATCCATAGTGACTCTATCCCATTTCCATTCAGGTATCATGATCGGCTGAAGTAACCCAGAAGGCACTTGATGCTCTGCTTTTACTTGCTGACAAATTAAGCACTTCGAAACAAATTCAGATATATCCCGTTTCATGCCAGGCCACCAATAGAACTGTTTCAAATCATTATACATTTTCGTGCTACCTGGATGTATCGATAGTTGACTATTATGAGCCTCATTCAGAATCATCTGAATCAAATCCACCTTCTTCGGAACACACATTCGACCTTTGTAGTTTAAACAGTCATTTTTATCTATTCGAAACTTTGACTCTGTATCATTTTCACACTGAGCTCGTCTAGCAGCCATATCTTTGTCAATTTTCTGTGCATCACTAATTTGCTGAATAAACAACGGTCTAGTTTTCAACTCGGCAATGATGGAACCATCACCAGTCACAACCATATGTGCGTTCAACGCATGAAGAGTAAACAATGATTTTTGGCTTAAAGCATCAACAACAACGTTGGCTTTCCCCGGATGATAGTCAATCACCAATTCATAGTCCTTCAACAGCTCTAACCATCTGCGTTGTCTCAAGTTCAGATCTTTCTGAGTCATCAATACTTCAGACTTTTGTGATCCGAGTAAACATGACATTTCTCACCAAATAAGTAATGACGCCAAGTTTTCAATGCGAACACGATGGCTGCTAATTCCAGATCGTGAGTCGGATAATTTCTTTCATGAGGCTTCAATTGTCTCAAAGCGTAGGCTATAACTTTGCCTTCCTGCATCAAAACGCAACCCAAACCATTCAAAGAAGCATCACTATAAACAATAAATTCTTTACCCGATTCAGGCTGAGCTAATACTGGAGCTTCGATCAAAAGGGCTTTCAACTGATCGAAGCTTTTCTGACACTTTTCCGACCACTCGAATTTGACATCTTTCTATAGTAGCCTTGTCAAAGGTGTAGCTATCATGGAAAAACCTTTGACGAATCGTCTGTAATATCCCGCAAGTCCCCAGAAAGCTTCGAATTTCTGAAACATTCTTTGGTGGCTTCCAATCAAGTATAGCCGATATTTTGTTCGGATCAACCCGAATACCTGATCCTGAAAAAACGTGACCCAAAAAGCTGACTTCCTTCATCCAGAATTCACACTTACTAAACTTTGCATACAACTGTTGATCCCAAAGTTTGTAGCACCAATCTCAAATGGTCGGCATGCTCGGTTTCATCTCTGGAGTAGATTAGGATATCATCTATAAACACTACTACAAACCGATCCAAATACCGTCTGAAAACTCGATTCATCAAATCCATAAAAACAGTAGGTGCATTAGTAAGTCCAAAAGGCATGAATAGGAACTCAAAATGTCCGTACCTCGTTCGGAATGCAGTCTTTGACACATCGGAATCTCTGACTCGCAACTGATAATAGCCCGATCTCAAATCTATCTTCGAAAACACTGAAGCCCCTTTCAACTGATCAAACAAGTCATCAATTCAAGGTAATGGGTATTTATTCTTTATAGTCACCTTATTCAGCTGCCGATAATCAATACACATTCGCATCGTTCCATCTTTCTTTTTCACAAAAAGAACTGGTGCACCCCAAGGAGAGAAACTCGGTCGTGCAAAGCCCCTATCTGTCAACTCTTGCAACTGTGCTTTCAACTCATTCAACTCAGTAGGTGCCATCCGATATGGAGCTATCGAAATCGGAGTTGTCCCCGGTACTAATTCAATGCCAAACTCAATCTCTTGAACTGGCGGCAAACCCGATAATTCTTCGGGAAACACATCTGAATAATCACACACAACTGGTATCGATTCAATCTGCTTTTCGGACACTTTATTATCCAACACATAAGCCAAGTAAGCTTCACATCCTTTTCTCACATACTTTCGAGCTAGCATTGAGGATATTACTATAGGCAACCCGTTCAGATCATTTGATTCGACCCGAATAATCTCACCATTCTGACATCTCAAATCAATAATCTTTCTTTTGCAATTCACCACTACATCATGCAAAGTTAGCCAGTCCATTCCCAAAATTTTGTCGAACTCATCGAAAGGTAGCAACAATAAGTCAGCTGGAAAGCAGGAATCCCGAATCATCAACTGGCAACCTTTACACACTTTATCAACAAGTACACATCGACCCAAAGGGTTGGACACACGTATCATAAATTCAGTAGACTCAACTAGCAGAGTCTTACTGGATACTAGAGTTTCACACACATATGAATGAGTCGAACCAGGATCAATCAATGCAATCACAGTAATATCATAAAGTGTGAAAGTACCGGTAATGACATCAGGGGAAGAAGCATCCTCTCTGGCTCGTATAGCATAGGCTCTAGCTAGAGCTCTAGCCTCTGATCGAACTGCAATGTCCTTCGTCCCTCTCTGACTGCCACCTACATTGCTTGAATGTCTGGGTGGTCTGCCCCGTGCTGGTGCGCTACTCGGTTTAGTGTTCTGAGCCATATTTTGCTCGGTTAACATTAGGCACTCTCTGATAAAATGATCTGACGATCCACATTTAAAACAGGACCGATCTCGGAATCTACAACTCCCAAAATGCCACTTACCACAATGCTTGCATTCAACTCGATTCTGCTGAGCATTACCAACACTAGGCATCGAAGTGGCTCGGGAACTCACTGGAGTTCGATCTCGTCTAGGCAGGTCTGAAGTAACTTTAGTTTGACTGGAGTCATCTCTGAACTTCTTACGCACTGAATGGAAAGTCTTACTCAATGATCTTTTACGAGTGTCTCTAGCTTTTATTTCAGCCTTTCTTTTCTCTTTTCCGAGCTCTTCAGCTTTGGAAGCTCGCTCGACTAATACCACGAACTCTTTGATTTCAAGAATGCCAACAAGCAACTTTATGTCTTCATTCAGACCGTCTTCAAATCCTTTGCACATAATAGCTTCAGTTGATGTACACTCTCGGGCATAACGGCTCAATCTGACAAACTTCCACTCATATTCCGTCACAGTCATACGACCCTGTTTTAATTCCAGAAATTCTTTCATTTTCTGATCGATGAACCTTTGGCTAATGTATTTCTTACGGAACTCGATCTGGAAGAAATCCCATGTCACTTTTTCCTTGGGAACCACTGATACTAGTGTATTCCACCAGTTATATGCAGTGTCCCGTAGTAGCGATATAGCACACTTTAGGCATTCATCAGGAGTACAGGATAGTTCATCAAGTACCCGAATAGTGTTATCAAGCCACATCTCAGCTCGTTCTGCGTCATCATCATCATTAGATTTGAATTCTTCAGCCCCATATTTCCTGATTTTATCAACGGGCGGCCTACTAGATCTCATCAGATCTATCACCGGGGGTGCTGAAGGTATCGGAGTTGGATTATTCGGGGGTGGAGGTTGTTGTACAGCCGGGTTAGTCTGAATAAACTGGGCAAACCACTCGTTCATCATCTGGTAGAAGGCTTGTTTAGCCTCTCCCTCATGGCTACCCGAAACTGGTCGAGAGTCTACCGACACTGATCCGCATGCGCAATCAGGCGCTACACTCTCTACATCATCCGCTACGGCTCTGTTAGGATCGGAATCCATTTACTATATAAAACACAGTTCGGAATGTCAGAAGTCACCACACTATCAAATGTACAATAAAGGCATGTATAGCTAGACTCACACGCGCTACGGTAGTCCTAGAATTGACTAAATCGTAACTCTGATACCAATCAAATGTAACACCCCAAACCCGTACCCTTCGCCAGACTAGGGTTATGAGGCATTACCAAACTAAACTCAACTCTGAAAAGTCATTCAATTGTAATCAACACAAGTAAATGCTACCTCTGCTGATTCGAATAACATTATAATCTAACAATTTAAACAAGGTACAATAAGTTTTATTTCTAGAACTCAATACATACAAAGGTCCAGGTATTATGACTTAAATTTCCATGACATATACATATACACATGTAATCATAAATAATATGCATTCAAACCTTAACTCAGTCAAAATCTTCTTATAACATATACCCGACATTTGTACAAGATTCATGTAACAAAATTTGAATTTCAATCAAGCTTTTAAGTTACAAACATACGTGTGATAACCTCAACTAAATCGTTAATACTACTTTGACAGCAATTTCATATATAGCAAAATCAAAGCCTCACCTTAACTGAACATTCAATTTCACCTTTCAATTTACTATGCAACTAACCAATCAAGAAACATATATATATATACCCAACCTACCATTAACAATTAGATCTATAAAACTAACTTTCATATACATATCTCATTGAGTTCATAAATATCACATTTCTAAGTTCACCTATTCACATTTTCATTTCATGTTGCCTTCATTTCATGTTGCCAAACACATCAAGCTTACACTATTTACCATATTATCGAAACCCTTATCTAACTCAACTAGAATTCAATAAACATGTTAGACAAGTAGCTCATGAGTTCAACTTGATCACAACCAACCATACAGAATAACCTCAACAACCATGTTCGACATAAGTCAACCTAAAGTCAAATTCTTCAAAATCAAATACATATCATCTATATTATATAATCACATTTCAAACATAATTTAAACTATAACCGAACCTAACATTCATTAGTAATTGCATAGATCATTATACCGAAACACATAAGTGAAACTTAACCAAAAGAAATAGCCATTTTCGCAAGGCTATACTTATATACAAAATTATTTACCATTAGCTACAACTTAGCCTAGCTTATACATGCCTTTCGAATCAAAACTACGTTTATGAGTACCAAAATAGTTGATAATGCGGTTGACTTCTCCGACGATTCCCCGAGCCCGTAGCTTGACCAAAATCTATAAACAGAACATAAAACATAAACAGAGTAAGCTTACGAGCTTAGTAAATCTTAAGCCAATACAAATTACTATTCATATAATTAATCTATTAGTCATTAAATTCATAGAAATGAATATGAACCTTATGATAAATAAACAATCATGACCGAATGTCATCAACATTCCATACTTAATTATTAACACTTTACCATTATGTTCATATGTACTATTCAATCTTATAACTAACATAAATATACCTATTTTCTAGGTAATTTGAATGTATCATACATATCAATCACATATTCTTCTTTTTGTACGTATATAAATTCTCATCCAAATTCATTTCTCATTAATGGATTTATTTATAGCCGAATCATCAAAACATGTAAACATTAGGCTCAATTCATACATAGCTATATATATAGTTCATGTTCATCCTTTATAAACTCGACAGATATTACACTTATTCATTTCATTCCATATTAAACTAGTAGGATAGTACTTACCTGAGCTAATAGCACATAGCATTAAATAATATGTCGCACCTCATTTATTACATGAGTTCTCGGTTTATAACTTATCACCCGCATTAAGCCTGCTAGGCATCAAGGCCCAACATATACACCAGCATTAAGCCTGCTAGACCAGAGGTCCGAAATTAATTCACCGGCACGAAGCTTGCTAGGCTCAAAGCCCGAAATAGATCACTAGCTCAAAGCCTGCTAGGCTCGAAGCCCGAAATATCAACATTTTCAACATTTCAATACACATTATTTAGTGCTAATATCACAACCATCACATACACTTCATGCCACTTTCACATTTTAACCGAACATACTTATTAACATCACATTTAACAAAATGATTTCATTACAATCTCATACCCTTGTATTCGGCCAACATGTATTTTTATACTTTAAATTCCAAATTTTCTAATATGCTACTATCGTAAATGATTCTTCGGCATAAAATTGCTTAAGGACTTACCTCGACTGTCGACGGACCGCGTAAACCGGCTATTCAATAACCTTCGTCTTTCCCTGTCCAAATCCGTTTTTCTTTGTTCTTGATCTAAACACATTAAAATTCAACTTATTCAAGTACATTTCATCTCAATTTAGTCCTTAAGCATATAAATAGGTAAATTACCATTTTACCCTACTATTTCACATTTTTACAAATTAGTCCCAATTGCACAAAACACAAAATACACAAAATTTCAATATAATACCTTAGGGCCGAATATTCATAGGGACTATACTAGTCCATATCTTTCATTTATTTTGCATTTTAGCCCCCTCAAAAATTCATTTTTGCAATTTAGCCCAAAAATACTCAAATTCACCAAAATTTCCAATACAAAATATACTAATCTTTAACATATCTTTAAAATAAAATCATCAAACATCAAAAACTACATGAACACATCAATGGCCGAATATCAAGCATGCTTAGATTCAAAAATTTCAACATGGGTAAGCTACCGTTCGAAGCAACTATCTCAAAAACGTCAAAATTAACAAAAATCGACTAAAAACTCACCTTGAATTTTAGCCTCGAAGTGCCAAAAATCAAAGAACCCAAGGCTTTTTTTCTTCCTCCAATATTCGGCCAAGAAAGAGTGAAAAAGATGATGACTTTGTTTTATGTTATTTTAACATATATAAGTAATTATTTAATTACAAATTTAACCTTTCAAATAAAATAAAACTAATATATAACTTAAGGTTATTCTTGTCATAAACCACCCAATAACTTAAAAATAGGTTATTTACCCTTTTAATACCTCATATTAAAAAGCCACTATCATTCTAGCACTTTTCACTATAGTTTGCAACTTTTACAATTTACGCGATTAAGTCCTTTTTCTAAATTAAACACACAAACGATTTAATTTTTCTACGAAACTTTCACACACATTAATTCACATATATTAAACACATAATATGTCATTTAAAAATATTTCAAACTCGGATTCGTGGTCCCGAAACCACCATTCCGATTAGGGTTAAATTTCGGACTGTTACACTGTACTACTTCATTAAGGCTACAGTCTCATACTCATTGAGTCTTTTTTTCTTGGACAAAATGTCCTTCATGAACTTAACATAGTTTGACATTTGTTCTAAAGCCTCCACCAACGAGACATTGATGTGAAGTTTGCATCCACAAACATTTTGAATTGCACCTCCTATTTCTGCTTATTTGGTTGGAATTTTTGAGGATATGGAGGTGATGGATCTTTGGGTTAGACTGGACAAGTTTTTTCAAAAGATAAATTTTAATCTAAAGAAGTTGTTAGCTTATGAGAACTCACTGGTAATATTTTACCTCATCAGACTTTGTAGGTTCTGGCTTTCCTAGTGTAGGAAGTTCAATTGTTGGTTGACTTTCCTCTTTTCCAATAAGTTCATCTTCAACCGTCTTGGGCTCTAAAGTCTTACCACTTCATAAGGAAACTACCTTGCAAAGTTACTTACCCAAATTTCTTGGATTTTTTGTATCACTCGGCAAGGCTCATTAAGGTCCGTTACGAAGCTCGGTAGCTAACTGACCCATTTGGTTCTCCAAATTTTTCAGTGTTGCTGATTGACTCTGGATTAAGGCGTCATTCTTTGTGACGTACACCTTCAACAAGTTCTCCAAACTGTTGGATGATTCAACTTGAGGTGGTTTAGGAACTTACTGATTAAACCTTTAGGATTGGCTTGGTCCATGCTGCATGTAGGTATTGTTCGGTCCTCCTCCTTGGTTACTCCAATAAAGGTTCAGATGGTTTCACCATGAAGGATTGTAGAAGTTGGACTGTGGTCCTTGTCCACTTTTGTTTTGGTGTTGATTCCCTACGTAATAAATTGACTTGGGATTTGATGGACAATTCTCAAAAGAATGGACATCCCCACAATATACGCAGGAGACTACATCAAACTGACTTGGTGTTTGAGCTACAAAATTATTCACACCGTTAGTGGTAAACTGTTTTAACATTGAAAAGATAGATGATACCTGAGCTGAGATTGAAGTGAGGGCATTGACTTCATGAACTCCAACTACATGTCTTCTTGATGCTGCTTAAATTTTTGGCTATTGATTGTTGTTACTAGCAATCCTCTCGATGATTTTGTAAGCTTCATTATAAGACTTTGACAAGAGATCACCATTCGTAGAAACATCTACAATCAATCTTGTGTGTGCATTGAGATCGTTATAAAATGCCTCCAACTGGATGTAGTGTGGAATCCCATGATGAGGACACTTACGAAGTAATTCTTTGAATCTTTCCCACGCCTCGTATCCAATTGCTGGAAAGTGGTGATCTCGTTTTGCAGCTTAGCATTTTTGCTAGGTGGGAAATACTAAACCAAAAATCTTTCTGCTAATTCTTGCCAAGTAAAAATTGAGCTAGGTGGCAACAAATTGAGCCATGCTCGTGCTCAATATCACAACGAGTATGGAAACAACTTAAACCTCAGTATGTATTCAGTTACACTGGCTATTTTAAATGAATCAATCACCTCCATGAATAATCAAAGGTGAATGTGTGGACCTTTCGTGGGTATTCCACTGAACTGACCCACAATTTGCAACATTTGAAACGTCACTGGTTTCAATTCAAACTGGGGTGCCTCAACATCTGGCCTCTTAATTCTTGGATGTAACTCATTAAAGAGTAGCACAATGTACTGTCTTATGGTACGATCCCTATCATCTGCAATAAGGATGGGATTGCGCATATGATTGGCTCCATTTCCTTGTCCATTAGTTTGATTTCCAAGATAATAGAGATTGCTGAAGTTATTAAGAACCTTTAATTTAGTAGGGTTAGGATCTAAATTACGCATGCACTTTTCAACTATTGTGTCTATTAGCCATCATCTGGTTAGGATCGCTCAGCTAATTCCAATGCATCCAATCACGTATGAATGAAATACATTGTTGAGTTTAATTGAAAACATAAATGACCGAGGCACAGACACTATAAACATGATTTAAACAAACTTCATTGAATTGATGCAACCATTCTAGCTAAATAGATTTAAGCTACCATTGTTGATGACAAGATAACAAAACACATTACAAACATGATTACAATCAAAGTAACAAGTAAATGAAGAATAACATCTGTTTGAATCAGTAGCCTTGTGAACTCTAATTGAAGAAGTTTCCTCCCGTCCTTGTGTTGCTCATTTGCTAATGGCTCCTCAAAGTGGCCGGCCAAGAGATGATCTTATCAAGGTTTTGCTGGATAAGAAAGAAAGGAAATATGGGATGCTATGCATGGGAATGAAGAGAGGGAATTAGAGCATGGAAGAGAAATGTTAAATGAAGGATGAATGAGGGATGATTGAAATATGAAATAGGAGTGGGTATTTATACTTGAGGTTGGTGGAGAAGTTTACTAAATATGGCATCAAAGACCCTTTAGATTTCTCCCAACTTTTGCGGACCATAATATGTTGAAAGGAGGGTGAGCTGGTTGCTTGATTCAAGGATAAAATCATGCTTGAATCATGCAAGGGGTGGATGGTTTCTTGAACAAATGTAGTTTGTTAATTTTCAATGATTTTCCAAGTGTAAGGACCTCTAAATAATTATCCGAAAAGCTAATTGATCAGCTGTTTAACGTCACAGCATATGAGCAAGCGTACACCATCAAAGCAAGTATAGTAGACAAATATGATTCTGTCGGATATCGATCCTACGAGGATGGTTGTCTTTTGTCTATCAATGTCAGTGCAATAAATAGATAAAAATGAGATAAATTGTGAGAGTTGTTGTCGAAGCAATAACTTGAAAAAAATAAGATAAAATGTGATAATGATAAATTGGGATCCCCAACTTGAACATTCAATAGAATACTAAGTGCTCACAAGGTATAAAAGGACAGTTGATTGTCGATGCATTAAATTGCAATGAATATCTTACCAAGCTTAACTTCTATATTTAATCTAAGACTTAAACATGCACATTAGCCACACCTTCCGATGATGGTAATGGAGCACTATTAAGAATTAGTGGATTAAATTCCTTTAATCCTGAAACCACTTTTGTTGTCATGCTTGTTAGCTTCAACTGCCACTAAACTTTTTAGTGTCAGTGACCGCTATATCACTTCCATGCTAAAAATATTCAAACCCAAAGATTAACCAGTAGAAGCAAGATTGAATAAAATAACATTTAACCCAGAAATCATGTATACTTCTGTACAAACATGAAATAGAAAGTAATCACTAGCGTTTAAAAAAGAAATATAAAATAAACAAGTGGAGAGTACTATTCCTAGAAGATCTCGACTTGATCTTTCAACTCCATCCTGTGTCGCACTCAGGACTCCTCATCAAGAGCTAATCTGCATCCCTTTCATATTGGTTCACCCATAGGTTAAGCCGCCATAGCCGAAAAGCTTCAAAATATAGGCTGAAGAACATAAAACCCTTAAAAAGCCTTTTTTTTTCCTTTTCAAATGAATATTTGTATTATTTCAAATAGCACAGGTGTCCTTTCATGCTGCCTCTGTATGTACCAGTTGGTTATACCAGATTGGATAGCTCACACTTTTTTGTTCTTATCTGGACAACTATCAGGTGCGGCAACAATTCTGGGCACAATATGGAAATTCTCATGCAGCGACATCAGTAACAAAACACCCGTGTGCTAGGCCGTGTAGCGCACACAAGCGAGACACACGTGTCCCTGCCCGTGTGCTCAATTCTGGACATTCTATTTTTTTCCCAAAATTAAGGTGCAGGGGACACACAGCCGGATCACATGCCCGTGGGGTAGATCGTGTGTCACGCACGGCCCAGACACACACCCGTGTGGACAACAATAAGGTTATTTACCAAGCCATTTGCCACCCTTATTGACACATACACTCACATCCATTCAAAGGCACATAACATTACGTACTTAGGCAACCAAAGTGTCCACATTCATGGTTAAAACATATCAACTTTATATGTTTATCCAACATATTCACTACATTTATTAAGCCCTAAATCAAACATACAAATCCCACATTCATTAGGCTTCATTCAATTACTTTCTAGTAACCAAATTATACTCAAATTCCTCATCTCATTAACAGGTCACAATTCCAACATTTCACAATCATGCCATAAATCACATTTCCAAATATTTCACATTCACCAAGCATACTATGATCATATCACCATAGACATTGACACATATATGAATATAATTAGGCATACAACCATGTTGCCAACATAAGCCAATTTACATGGCCAATTAGCAAACAAGCCTTTGACGATTACAAGCCAACATATTGGCTACAATCATGAAGACACATATAACCAATTGACTTAGTCCCTACACATGCCATAATTCAAAATACTTGAATTTATATTTACCCAAAATGGTAGCTTGATAGTGTGATAGGATCTCCGGCAATCTCCAACTCGAGCTAGCTTATTAACCCTATAAGACATGAGAAAGGAAAGGGGTAAGCTGTAACACCCCTTACCCGTATTCTACGCCGAAACTGGGCCCGAGGCATTACCGAATTAAAACCTTATGTTCGCCACTTAGGCTCATCATGATTACTCTCTAAGTCACCTCAACAACCTCACTCTTGACATACGAGGCCTCACCCATATACACGAGGGCTCTCGAGACTATCTCGGAACTTTTTCCAAATCTTAAAATTTTTCTCTTTTATACAGGGCTCACACGCCCGTGCAAGATGAGACACGCCCGTGCATAGACACACACGTCCATGTCCCCAAACCGTGCATAAAAACCCAAGCATTCTGCCAATGCCCCACGGCTAAGGCACACGCCCGTGCTTCCCAACCGTGGTGTATACTACTTCACTCACACGGCCTCAAAACTCAGTCATATGCCCGTGTGACTAGCCCGTGGTCTAACCTAACTTAAAAGATCAATCTGCAGGTGACACACGACCAGGTCACACGCCCGTGGGCTGACCGTGTGTCACACATTGTCTAGACACACGGGCGTGTGTCTATCCACATGGACAAGAACAAAGCTATATGCTAAGCTCTTCCCACCCCTATAGTACGCATAACATATATTCATTCAACACATCATAATTAACTCAAATTGAAGTGTAATCTCACATAGATAATTGCATCTTTTCATATAATAGAATAGCCAACAACTATGACATTATACAAAATAAGCTATCCATCTAAAGGCCAACAAAACTTAGCCATTTACAACAAAAATTCACTAACTTGTCTAGCCCTTATACATGCCATATACAAAACATTGAGTCTCATGTACCAGAGTGTGCTAATAGTGTGGGCGATCTTCCAATTTATCCTCGTATCTCGATTCAACACTTTTACTCTATAAGACAAGGGAAAAGAAAGAGAGTAAGCTTTGAGCTTAGTAAGTTTACACATTAAAATTTAAGCATCATAGTATAAGCTAAACAGCAAGTAGCATTATACTAATATATAATACACAACTATGCTTACTCTTTCTATCCCTGACCACATCTCCAACACATTATGAGTCATATACTTATAACCATTGAAATGCAACCTTGCATTCAATATCACATTTATACAATATACAACACAACATCATTCCTCGATAATTCATCCACACAGCTAATTAACTCAATAATACAACCACACAGCTAATCCACATAGCTAATTTCTCAGTAATAAAACCACACAGCTAACCCACACAGTTAATTTCTCAGTGGTTTCGCACTTAGCCCACCATAATCAATTTATAAGGTAGTATCACATTTAGCCTACCTCAAAGGTAACCATAGTGGTTTCGCACATAGCCCACTAGACGATATACCTAACGATAGCATCGCACATAGCCAGCTCATCGTCAATATGCATTAGGATGGTATCGCATTTAGCCTACCATTTAGCATTATCACTACACATTCTCAAATCTACTTACTCAATCATCCATCCATTCACAACATCTACCACATTCATTCCGCATAGGTTCTCAAACATGCTACACACTAGCTAGCACTAACAAATTGTAAGTATGAATGCACTGTTTATGCATAGACTTACCTCGGTACTCAAAAGTACAGAAACGTGCAATTTAGTCCACCACCTTGCTCTTGCCTCGGTTTAGATCCGGGGTTCGACTTTCTTGATCTATAATGAATAAATCAGCTTATTCAATCCACACATTGACTAAATTGACCCACATCTCATACTTTAGTAAAATTACTATTTTGCCCCTAAACTTCCTCATATTTACACTTTAGCCCCAAGGCACGTAAAGTGGTTTTTATTCAACTTTCTAGGCTTTCAGGCTTAGTTAAATCACTTACTCAACTAAAGCATTCATCAATTTTCACTAAATCACACATGTATGACCAACTTAAGACTTTCACAAACTAGTCCCTTCATGCATTTTCCATGGAAATTCATTTAGCAAAAGATGTTTCTACTACATCAAGCTTTCGTATTCTTCCATAAAACGTCAAATTACATGCATGTCATGCATACGTACATTTTTTTGAACATTCATTTTAGCTCTTCAAATAGCTAAAAATAGCTTACTCATGCTACTAGGACTTCAAGAATACGAAGAATATCAAAAACGGGACTTGGATGCACTTACTAGCAAGCTTGAAAAATTTGAAGAACCCTAACAATGGCTCTTGAAAATTTCGGCAGCCTTGGAGAAGAAGATGAGTGAATTTTGTCATCTTTTCTCCTATTTTAATCATTTAATAGCCAAATGACCAAAATGCCTTTTTTGATAAACTTCCTATTTTAACTCATCCATGCCCAATTTTGTCCAAAAACTAAAAATTGGAAAAATTACTCATTAAGGACCTCTAATTAATATTCTAAAGCTATTTCACACAATAGCTTCTAGAATCTCACATTTTGCAACTTTAGCAATTTAGTCCTTTTGGACAATTTAACCGCAATTTCACAAAAGTGCTTCATAAAACTTTCACACTAGCATGCATACATAGCATAAACCTCAAAAACTCATATATATACCTCTAATTTATGGTCTCGCACCACTATTCCAACTAAGCCCTAAACCAGGATGTTGCAAATCTCCCCCCTTTAGAGATTTTCGACTTTGAAAATCTTACCAGTAAAGAGGTCTGGATGTTGATCTCTCATAGGTTCTTCCGTTTCCCACATAGCCTCTTCCACACCATGTTTCTGCCACAACACTTGTACTAATGCTATGCTCTTATTTCTCAATTGTTTCACTTCTCGAGCCAAGATCTTAATCGGCTCCTTTTCATAAGACATATTCAATCTTATCTCAATTTTCGTCGAAGGAATCATATGTGAAGGATCTGAGCGATACCGTCGCAACATCGACACATGGAACACATTATGAATCTTTTCCAACTCTACCGGTAAAACCAACTGGATGCTACAGGCCCAACTCTGTCTGTAATCTCATACGGACCTATGAATCTTGGACTCAATTTCCCCTTTCGTCCAAATCTCATAATCTTTTTCCACGGGGACACTTTCAAAAATACTTTGTCACCCACCTCAAACTCAATCACTTTTCTTTTCAAATCCGCGTACGACTATTACAGATTACTCTTACCTTCTCTTCAGTTTCTTTTACCAAATCAACTCCATGGATTCATTTCTCACTAAGCTTGGTCCAATACAGAGGAGTCCAACACTTACGACCATAGAAGGCCTCATACGGAGCCGTCCGTATACTCGACTGATAACTGTTGTTGTAAGCAAATTCGACCAAAGGTAGATATCTCTCCCAACTACCCTCGAATTCTAACACACAGCATCAGAGCGTATCCTCAAGAACTTGAATCATTCTTTCAGACTGACCATCGGTTTGCGGATGGAACACAGTACTGAAATTTAACCTCGTACCCATGGCCTCTTGCAACTTCTTCCAAAACCTTGAAGTAAACATCGAATCTCTATCCGATATAATAGACATAGACACACCATGCAATCTCACTATCTCTGCCACATACAACTCAGCTAGCTTATCCAGTGAATAATCAACACGTACTGGGATAAAGTGAGTCGACTTCGCCAGTCTATCCACAACAACCCACACAACATCTTTCTTTTTCGGAGTCATCGGCAACCCCGTCACAAAATCCATGGTAATTCGATCCCACTTCCATTCGGGTAACACCACTGGCTGAAGCAATCTCGAAGGCACTTGATGTTGAACTTTCACTTGTTGACAAATCAGACACTTTGTCACAAATTCTAAAATATCTCTTTTCATACCTGGCCACCAATATAACTTCTTCAAGTCATTGTACATTTTCGTACTGCCTGGATGTACTGACAAACATCCACTGTGGGCCTCATGCAAAACCTTTCGAATCAACTCCTCACCTTTAGGTACACAAATTCTGTCATGGTACAATAAACAACCATTCGAACCTACTCGAAAATCAGAATCACTTTCAGATCCGCACTTAGCTCTCTTAGCTCGCATCTCACTGTCATTCCTCTAAGCCTCACATATCTGTTGAACAAATAGTGGCTTAGCTCTCAACTCTGCCAAAATAGCACCATCATCGACTAATGCTAAACTCATGCTCATAACTCTTAGAGCATACAAGGATTTCCTACTCAGGGCATCCGCAACCACATTCGCTTTTCCCGGGTGGTAATCAATGACTAACTCATAGTCTTTCAACAACTCAAGCCTCTGCCTCTGTCTCAAATTCAGATCCTTCTGATCCATCCAATATCTCAAACTCTTGTGATCCGTAAAGATTCGGCACTTCTCACCATACAAATAATGTTGCCAAATCTTTAATGCGAAAACAATCGAAGTCAACTCCAAATCATGAGTTGGATAATTCTTCTCGTGCGGTTTTAGTTGCCTCGAGGCGTAAGCGACTACCTTACCCTCTTGCATCAACACGCAACTGATACCATTTAACGATGCATCACTGTAAACAACGAACTCCTTTCTCGATTTTGGTTGAACCAACACCGGTGCTTCAGTCAACATTGTTTTTAGTCTCTCAAAACTCTGTTGACATGTCTCCGTCCATTCAAACTTGACATCCTTGTGTAATAGTTTCGTCATCGGGGTAACAATCACAGAGAACCCCTTTACGAAACGTCTATAATATCCTGCAAATCCTAAGAAACTTCTGATTTCTGACATGTTCCTCGGAGATTTCCAATCCACAATAGCCGAAATCTTACTCGGGTCAACTCTGACACCATCTCCCGACACAATGTGTCCCAAGAATCCGACCTCTCTGAGCCGAAACTCACTCTTGCTAAACTTAGCATACAACTGCTTATCTCTTAAAGTTTGGAAGACAATTCTCAAATGCTCTTCGTGGTCGTTCTCATCTCGAGAATAGATCAATATGTCGTCAATGAAGACAACTACAAACTTGTCCACATACGGTCTGAAAACACGGTTCATCAGATCCATAAAAATCGCAGGCGCATTGGTCAAACCAAACGGCATAACCAAAAACTCATAATGGCCATACCTTGCTCGAAATGCAGTTTTTAACACATCTTGCTCTCTCACTCTGAGCTGATAATAAGCAGACCTCAAGTCTATCTTAGAGAACACTGTAGCTCCTTTTAGTTGATCAAAAAGATTATCAATCCTTGGTAAAGGATACTTATTCTTCACAGTCACCTTATTCAGTTGTCTGTAGTCTATACACAATCTCATAGACCCATCTTTCTTCTTCACAAATAGTATTAGAGCACCCCACGGTGAGTAGCTCGGTCTTACAAAACCCTTATCTGTCAACTCTTGCATTTGAACCTTCAGTTCTTTCAACTCTAAATGTGCCATTCTATATGGAGCAATTGAAATCGATGCCATTCCTGGAATCAACTCAATCCCAAACTCGACCTCTCTCACTGGAGGTAATCCGGGTAACTCTTCCGGGAATACATCTGGATACTCGCATACTATTGGCACTCTTTCAAACTTCACTCCAATGTCTTGAGTATTGAACGCAAAAGCGAGATAGGACTCACATCCTTTTGTCAAACATTTCTCAGCCACTAGAGAAGAAATCATCACTGGTAGACTATCTGATCCACCTGATTCAACCTGAACAGCATCTCCACTCTCACAAATCAATTCAATAAACTTACTACCACAGTTCACTAAGACACTATGGGTAGTCAACCAATCCATGCCTAGGATTAAGTCAAACTCATCAAATGGCAACAACATCAGATTTGCCGAAAAACAATGACCTCTAATTGTCAAAAGACAACTCTTACACACCTTGTCCACTAACACATGCTTTCCTAACGGGTTTGACACCTTAACCACAATATCTGTAGACTCAACGGTCATACTCAAACTAGATGCCAATCTCATGCAAATATAAGAGTGAGTAGACCCTGGATCTATTAAAGTAATAACAAAGGTGTCATAGAGAGAAAAAGTACCCGCTATCACATCTGGGGAGGATGCCTCTTTGCGAGCGCGAATAGCATACGTCCTCGTAGGTGCCCGACCCTCCGGTCTCACAGCAGAGTCTCTGGGCGCACCTCTACCACTAACCCCACCTCTTGGGTTTCTTGGTGGTCTACCCCTTGTAGGCACATCACTTGGTCTCATCTCTTGCTTCTCTTCCTTATCATCCCTCTTGGGGCAGTTTTGGATAAAATGGTCGAGGGAACCACACTTATAACATTTTTGACTATTTCCCCAACATTCTCCACTGTGATACCTACCACAACTTGGACACTCCGGTTTACTCTTCATATTTCCCACACTTTCCATTGAGGTAGCTTGGACTCTCGAACCCGAACGAGTATTGCCCAAGTCTAGATGCGAATAACCCACTGGTACTGTCGTTTGAGGATTCACTTCCTTGGATCTTTTTGACTAGGCTTGATACGACTTGCCCATCGGCCTCTTTCTTGCATCTCGGGCTTCACTCACAGCCCTCCTCTTTTCTGTACTCAACTCTTCGACCTTATTTGCCCTTTCAACTAACACCAAAAACTCTTTCAAGTCTATAATACCCACTAGGAGTTTGATGTCCTCATTCAATCCATCTTCGAACCTTTTACACAAGATGGTCTCTATTGACACACATTCTTGAGCGTATTTACTGAGCCTAACAAACTCACGCTCATATTCTGCTACTGTCATTCTTCCTTGCTTCAACTCAAGGAATTCTTTTCTCTTTCGATCAGTAAACTGTTGGCTTATATACTTTTTCCGGAACTCTTCTAGGAAGAAGTCCCATGTCACTCGCTCTTTTGGGACCACTAACGTTAATGTCTTCCACCAATGGTATGCTGAATCTCTCAGCAAGGATACGGCATACTTCAAACTCTCCTCTGGTGTACATGAGAGTTCATCGAACACTCTCATCGAGTTCTCTAACAAGAACTCCGCCCTCTCAAGGTCATCATCTACCTTAGCTCTAAAGTCCTCAGCCCCGTGCTTCCTAATCTTATCCACCGGGGGTTTCGATATCCTCACTACATCAATACCTTGAGGAGCCACAGGATTTGGCTGAGGTATAGGAGGAGGTGGAGGAGGTTGAGCATTAGGGTTCGCTCGAACATAGTTCGAGTACCAATTACTCATCATCTGGAGAAAGGCTTCCTATGCCTCTTCCCCTTGACCCCTAGCCTCGGGTCCACTTTGTACAGGCACGGTTTCTTGCGCAGGAGCCGTCTCATTACTAGCTGCTTCATCAGCAGTAGATTGATCGGGATCTATATACTATATGAACTAAGATTTAAAATCATCAGAAACCACCACACTATAATTGTACACTTATGGCATGTATAGCTAGACTCTTACACCCGCTACGGTAGTCTTAGAACTAACTAAACTATAGCTCTGATACCACTAAATGTAACACCCCTTACCCATATTCTACGCTGAAATCAAACCCGAGGTATTATCGAATTAAAACCTCATGTTCGCCACTTAGGCTTATCATGATTACTCTTTTAAGTCACCTCAACAACCTCACTCTCGACATACGAGGCCTCACTCATATACACGAGGGCTCTCGAGACTATCTCGGAACTTTTTCCCAATCTTAAAATTTTTCTCTTTTATACAGGGCTCACACGCCCGTGCAAGATGAGACACGCTCGTGCAAAGACACACACGCCCATGTCCCCAAACCGTGCATAAAAACCCAAGCATTCCGCCAATGCCCCACAGCTAAGGCACACGCCCGTGATTCCCAACCATGGTGTACACTGACTTCACTCACACGGCCTCAAAACTTAGTCACACGCCCGTGTGACTAGCCCGTGGTCTAACCTGACTTAAAAGATCAATCTGCAGGGGAACACGACCAAGTCACATGCCCGTGGGCTGACCGTGTGTCACACATGGTCTAGACACACGGGCGTGTGTCTATCCACATGGACAAGAACAAAGCTATATGCTAAGCTCTTCCCACCCCTATAGTACTCATAACATATATTCATTCAACACATCCATAATTAACTCAAATTGAAGTGTAATCTCACATAGATAATTACATATTTTCATATAATAGAATAGCCAACAACTATGACATTATACAAAATAAGCTATCCATCTAAAGGCCAACACAACTTAGCCATTTACAACAAAAATTCACTAACTTGTCTAGCCCCTATACATGCCATATACAAAACATTAAGTCTCATATACCAAAGTGTGCTGATAGTGTGGGCGATCTTCCAACTTATCCTCGTATCTCGATTCAACACTTTTACTCTATAAGACAAGGGAAAAGAAAGAGAGTAAGCTTTGAGCTTAGTAAGTTTACACGTAGATAATTAAGCATCATAGTATAAGCTAAACAACAATTAGCATTATACTAACATATAATACACAACCGTGCTTACTCTTTCTATCCCTTACCACATTTCCAACACATCATGAGTCATATACATATAATCATTGAAATGCACCCCTGCATTCGATATCACATTTATACAATATACAACACAACATCATTCCTCGATAATTCATCCACACAGCTAATTAACTCAATAATACAACCACACAGCTAATCCACATAGCTAACTTCTCAGTAATAAAACCACACAGCTAATTTCTCAGTGGTTTCGCACTTAGCCTACCACAATCAATTTATAAGGTAGTATCACACTTAGCCTACCTCAAAGGTAACCATAGTGGTTTCGCACATAGCCCACTAAACGATATACCTAACGATAGCATCGCACATAGCGAAATCATCGTCAATATGCATTAGGATGGTATTGCACTTTGCCCACCATTTAGCATTATTACTACACATTCTCATATCTACTTACTCAATCATTCATCCATTCACAACATCTACCACATTCATTCCATATAGGTTCTCAAACATGCTACACACTAGCTAGCATTAACAGATTGTAAGTATGAATGCATTGTTTATGCATAGACTTACCTCGATACTCAAAAGTATAGAAACGTGCAATTTAGTCCACCACCTTGCTCTTGCCACGGTTTAGATCCGGGCTTCGTCTTTCTTGATCTATAATGAATAAATCATCTTATTTAATACACACATTGACTAAATTGACCCACATCTCATACTTTAACAAAATTATTATTTTACCCCTAAACTTCCTCATATTTTCACTTTAGCCCTAAGGCTCGTAAAGTGATTTTTATTCAACTTTCAAGCCTTTCACGCTTAGTCGAATCACTTACTCAACTAAAGCATTCATCAATTTTCACTAAATCACACATGTATGACCAACTTAAAACTTTCACAAACTAGTCTCTATATGCATTTTCCATGGAAATTCATTTAGCAAAAGATGTTTCTACTACATCAAGCTTTCATATTCTTCCATAAAACATCAAATTACATGCATGTCATGCATATGTACATTTTTTTAACATCCATTTTAGCTCATCAAATAGCTAAAAATAGCTTACTCATGCTACCAGGACTTCAACAATACGAAGAATATCAAAAATGGGACTTGGATGCACTTACTAGCAAGTTTGAAAAATTTGAAGAACCCTAACAATGGCTCTTGAAAATTTCGGCAGCCTTAGAGAAGAAGATGAGTGAATTTTGTCATCTTTTCTCCTATTTTAATCATTTAATAGCCAAATGACCAAAATGCCCTTTTTGATAAACTTCCTATTTTAACTCATCCATGCCCAATTTTGTCCAAAAACTAAAAATTGGGAAAATTACTCATTAAGACCTCTAATTAATATTCTAAAGCTATTTCACACAAATAGCTTCTAGAATCTCACATTTTGCAACTTTAGCAATTTAGTCCTTTTAGACAATTTAACCTCAATTTCACAAAATTGCTTCGTGAAACTTTCACACTAGCATGCATACATAGCATAAACCTCAAAAACTCATACATATACCTCAGATTTATGGTCTCGCACCACTATTCCGACTAGGCCCTAAACTGGGATGTTACATAAGCTATATAGCTTAGTAAGTTCATATGCAAATAATAAACAACATTAATTATACATTATCATATGAATAACATGACATATATTAAGATAAATGTCATTAAACTTAATGAGCATAACTTACTCAATCATACTAATAACATAACTTATACTAACATAAATGACATTAAACTTAATGAGCACATCTTGCTCAGTCATAAGAATAACATATCATTTACCACAATCAACAAACCATTTCAAACCTCACATAAAACATAAACATTAATTATGAGCATTTACATTTCAAGCATATACTCTTTCATCTTTCAATTGCCTAAACTCTTATCTTTCCATGCTTCCATAATTATTTTAATAGGCAATTTTGCCAACCTTTCCTTTATCTCATACTCGATAAATCATAATTTGCATGAATACAACATGCTATATCATAACTCAATCTAGCCCGAAAGTCAATCACAAAATCGTCTATCGAATTTATTATGAATTTCATACATCACAAGTATAGACCCATTAATCACAAGGTTTTCACAAAATCATTCTTTTGGGAATCATGAACTCACAATTCATGAAGTCAATGCTTATAAACTTTATGTACATACCTGTACCAATTCGTAATACTCACATACTTTTTCTCTTCTTTGACATATCCGTTGAATTACCCATTGAATTGTTTGGAATACTAAAGGATACTCGGGAATCTCGTACATACAGTATCGTACCAATGCCATATCCCAAATATGGTCTTACATGTAATCCAATATCGATGCCAATAGCCCAGCTATGGTCTTACACGAAATATCATATCGATGCCATATCCCAGATATGGTCTTACATGAAATCTCAATAACCCTAATGTCATGACATTTGTATCCTAACTATTCCAAGGTTCAACTGGGATTTTCTCGCTTGTCAAACTTTGTCGATTACGTTCAAGGAGTTGATCATAATCCATACAATATTAAAGCATTTAAAACATAAATAAAATAATACATTATTTACATACGAACTTACCTCGGCATGAAAAAGGCAAAAAGGGACTTAATCGTCAAATACTCGTATTCCCCCATTCTAATTCCGAACCTTGTTTTTTCTTAATCAATAACATCAGATTTAACTTATTTAATCGTTATACTATTTAAATCAGCCCAAAATCACATTATGGAAAAATTACATTATTTCCCTTAAAGTTTCATATTTTTACAATTTAGTCCCTAGGCTCGTAAAATGAAATCTATTCAATTTCTTTAATATAGAAGCCTAGCCGAACCATTTTCATAACTATAATTGTAACAACCTAGTTTTAGGTAAATTGAAATAGTGGTTTCGAAACCACAAATTCGAAGTTGTAAAATTATTTTAATATTATTTTTGGTGTTTGCAGTATGTGAATTAATATGTGTGAAAGTTTCGTGTGAAAATTTTATTGCTTGTGTGCTCAATTTGCTAAAATGACTTAATCGCGTATAATGCAAAAGTGACTTGCTATTTTTTAAAGTGCTATATTGCTATGGCTTTTATAATGTGGGGTCCTTATGTTGATATTTTACCATTGAAATTATGGATGGACACAAAAGCCTAAGGTTAGTAGATTTTAAATGAAATTAAAAAGATTAAAATAGTAAATTATGTGTTAATATGAAGTTAAATAAAATAAAACATAAAAACATTGTTTTGTTCATCTTTCATGACCGAAACTACAAAAGGAAAAGAAAGAAAAATAGCAAGCTAGGTTCGACACTCATTTTTCTTGATTGAGGTATGTAATTTGCTCAGTTTTTAATAATTTTTACGTTTTTGAGATCGTTGCTTCGAATACTAGCTAGCCCATTCTTGAATTTTTGAATTGGTTGTGGATTTTATGATTTCCCATTCTTGATAGCTTGAGATTTTTTTTGTTTGATGATAAAAAATAAATCCTTGTTGATAGATTATTATGCTTAATTAACTAATTTTTGGTAAAAATGAGTATTATGGATTAAATTGTGAAATTTGCAAATTGAGGGTCAAAATGTGAAATAAATGGGCTACTAGGGACCTAGGAACAATCCATCCTAACATGGATTTGATGAGATTTTGTGTATTTTGTGTTATTTTAAAAAAGGAACTAAACTGAGAAAATGTGAAATGTTAGGGGCTAAAGAGCAAAATGTCCATATTATGTATTTTTGGATGAAATCGAATGACTGTGTTATTAAAAATGCCAAATTTGTATTAATTTAGATCAAGAAACAAAGAAATGAAATTTGGATCGGGGGAAGTCGAAGGTGGTCGGATAGCCGTTCTGGTCCGTTCATCTCCGTTCGAGGTAAGTCCATAAGTTAATAAATGATGTTAAATTCGAATGTATTCATTATCTACATAGTCGAACTGAATTTTATGCTTATATAACTACAATGTCGAATTGAAATTAGCATTGGGTAAATTGTTACGAGCTTGAACCGATCGAATTACGACGTCCAAAAGCCCCGTACGAACCATAGGAATAGTTTAGGATACATGTGTCATGACATTAGGACTTTCGATGTGTAATTCGTGTAAGACCATGTCTAGGACATTGGCATCGAAGTGAGAAAACATGTAAGACCATGTCTTGGACATTGGCATCGTATATGATTCGTGTAAGGCCTTTTCTGGGATAGTGGCATCGATATGTGATAGCATGTATGACCATATCCGGGATATGGCGTTGTACGAGCTTATTATGATTTTCGTGTATCCTTAATAATTTCGAACGATTCAATGGGCAATGGCATGTCAAGAACGATTGTGAAATTGAGCTAAATGAATCAGGTATGTGTGAAGTTTATATGTTTATGAAAAGTAAAGGGAAGAAAAGTACCAAATGTGATTATATGAATTTTCTAAGTATGATGAATGTATATGCGGTTTAGATTTATTAATTTCGAACTAGTTGAATTGAATTATTAATACCATTGAGATGATTTACTTGCTTATGGATTACTAAGCTATCCAAGCTTACTTTGTGTGTTTAATCATTGTTTTATAGATTTTTGAAGCTAGCTACGAGCTCGGGGATCGTCTTGGAACATCGTCACACTATCGATCGCTATTTCGGTATTTCAAAAATTTAAAACTACGAATATATGGCATGTATAGGTTAGTATTAGTATGTTTGGTTTTGAAATTCGTATATATATTTAGCCATGCGAAAATGGCTTGATCATTATACTTAAATTCGGGTATATTTGATTATGATATAAGTTTATTTTGGTAAGTATGTTTCATGGCATGTATGTTTGGTGTTTTGGTTATATGTCTTGATTGGTTATGACATGAAGGACTTATAAATTAGTTCATGTTGATAAGCTTAATACATGGTATATATACTTATGGTGTTTGGATATATGATTCGACAATGGGTAATGGTAAGCGTGGTGTATCATTCGGCTTAAGCAATGAAGTAAATGATGGATGCATGTTTAAGTCATGGTATGTGATATATTAGTTAAGTAATGTTTATGTCATATGTGTGTGTATTTGCTTTGATCATTTTGTGAGATAAGAATTAGGTTATACAATGCATGTTTATATTCGACTAATCTTAAATGAAATAAATGTATATGCCTATGATACGATCATTTGTGGTTTGGCTATTTTGACTCAGTTTGTGCAGGCAAGTATACACATATATTATGCTTGAATAGTTGGTTATTTATGTTCAGTTTTTATATAGTTCCTTGGATGGTTGAAAGAGTGATGTTTAGACATGATTTATGGCATACGATAAAGGCATGATATGTGTTATTTTTTTGTGTACAAAAATGGTTCATTTTGATGGAGTAAAATGCGCATTATATATATATTAGCAACAAAGTCATGTTCTGCCATGTTGTAATGTTATCATGTTCTACCATGTTATAATATTACTATGGTTGCATATGCATTTGGTTATTAAATGGTGTAAAATGGTTCGATTGGTTTTTATTATGCGCTATGTAGAGTTAAGAAATGATATGTTTGATATTCGGCAAATGAAATTGTAACGACTCAAATATAGGCCTAGTAGAATTAGGCCTATTGGGCTTGGGCTTAGGAATGTTTAAAACTTTGAGAACAAGAGAATGATACTAATGCAAGTTGGACCTATTAGGTGAGTGATTTTGGAAGGTTAGGGGGCTTCTATGAAGTCCCGGGATCAAACCTGGGCTTTAGGAAAAATTTTGGTTTTAGGTGAATAAAACCCTGGGAGTAAGGAAGTAGGCTTTGAGAATAAAATGTGGAAAAAAATGACACAAGGAAGGGAGTGGTCTAGTGGCAAGGCATCATTAAGGGGGTAAGGGGAGAGCTTGGGTTCAAGTCTTGGTGCTTGCAATTCATTTTGATTTCTTTTTTAAATGAACTTAGACTTTGGCCCATAGGCTTATATTTAGTTGCGCATGTTTTAAGTCACAAAAGAAGCTTGTGTTGTGGTGGCATGTAGCGTCTGGAGCATAGGAGAGGGGAAGGGTTCGAATCCCATTCCAAGCAAAAAGGGATACTTATTTTGCTAAGTTGGGACGGCAAGTGGTTGTGATGGATTTAAACTCTACTGAAGGAGGGATCCCACATCGGGAAGCTAGCATGAGGGAAGGTGAGAAGCTGGCTTTAAATAGAGCAATCTGTGAGGAGAGTAAGATACCTTGGTTGGAGTTTGGGTATAGGAGTGTTCGGAGCGCGGATCAACTCCATATTCCTATCAGGTGTGTATATCACACGGCGATGGTAGCAACACGAGTGTGCGAGCATACGTGTGGGGGCTTCGACGCGATAGTTGAGGCCATCATGAGTGTTCTTGTGGGTTTAGGCTATTTGGGCCTCGATGGGTCAAAATGGGCCATATGGGGCCAATGGGCCCGTGGGCCTATATGAATAAATTGTATGATTGTGTAGTAGATATTGGACTGGACTATGTGAATCTCATATCTGTGGCTAGATTTGGGCTAAATGGGCCACACGAGCGTGTGGACCCAATTGGGACGAAAATGGGCCTTAGGCCCATTCTGTAATATCCTGGATTATGGCTTATGCATAATTGCTTAATTGAATGTGAAAGCATGCTTATGAACATTGTGAATGTGTATTATGAATTTTGTGAACTTTAGAAAATAGGAGAGTGCCTTAGAAATTATTAAATTTTAAGTTTAAAAGAGGGAGCTAAGCCTGATAGGCCTTAAGAAAATAAATAGGGGAGATATGACACACAAATGGGCTTGGTTATGTGGCTTGGAGGCGCCACTTAAGGCCTCTGGGAATGACACCACAAGCTTGGTGCAGGTCTTGAGTTCGAGCTGAATGGGAAGCAAATAAAAGAATTTTATTTTGCTGCATGAATAAGAAACAGTGGACGGCATGGGGACTCCATTAAGATGAGGATTATTCTTTTAAAATTCGGCTAAATAAGGGATAAATAATGGATTATTTTTATTAATTTTAGATAAGGAGATAAGAGGAGAAAAATGAGGAATTGAAAAATGAGCATGTGTTGGCCAACCAAGGGATTCTCTTGGTAGTATTTTCGGCCAAAGGAGGAATTCAGGCCATTATTCTTTTCTCTTTTGAAGCCTCTGCCGAATTCTCTCTCTGCAACCATTCCCTTCTTCTTTTCAATTCTCCAAATCGATTTCTTCATAGCATCAAAAGCCGAAAATAAGATCCTCCTGAGCCCTTGCCGATTCTATCTAAGGCTCATACTCTCTCTTTTCTTTCCTTGTGAAAACCGAAACTCTCTGGTGCTCATCAAAGCAGAATATTCAAGGTGGTTCTAGCCGATTGTTCAGAGGGTCCTAAAGCCGAAAGTTCACTTCCTTATCACCCTTGGAATCGACTTCTTCTACAAGTATTCTTGTCAACTTCGCAAGGATAGTTGGCCATTTGCGTTTTGGACTCTCTCTTATTTGGTAAAGAACCCCTCCTACGTCGATTTGTTATTTATTCTCTTTCTCTGACTATCGAAAATAAGGCTCTAATCACATTAGTATTCTTGGCCGAACCTTTGGAAGACCTTTCGGGATTTGTCTGCTATTGTCGACTACAAGGGAGGAAGCTTTCGGGACTCTAAATGTTCAAGGTAAGTCATGTGTATATTCGGCCAAGGGCTATTTTACTTGGGATTAAATGTTAGAAATTGATCTAACATGTGTCTATAGGGGTTTCGACAGATACCTAAGATAAGGGATACTTTCGGGATTTGAGAATCGTAAGGTAAGTGCACCTACACATTCGGCCAAGGCCTATTTAGGAACCTAGATCTATTTCTTACTTCGTTAAAAGCTGGAAACTAACCTGTGAAGTGATCTAGTGCTTGGCTGATTACAAGGAGGAACATAGCAAAGTTTCGGGATTTGATCCAATCGACAACAAGGTAAGTTTTGGGCGATAATCTTTCGGGATTTGGCCTTATAGCCGAATAGGCTTTTTGCTAATATGTCTAGTGTTGGCCGAATATAGGAGCTAAAGGATCTAAAGCTTAGATCTGGATTTTCGGGAAATCAGTGAATTCACTAAGTGTATCAGGTGTGTACCCCACACTATCTCTTTATAGATTTACGGTACCCATGTAATATGTGTGTTTATAATAATGTGAATGTGGCTAAGAGTACCATGCAGTGGTACAAAGTACTCAGGTACGTTTTCCTACTCCTACTGTGAGTACGATATGATTTGTCATGGCACGTATGTGAACTATAAGAATGTGAATAAGGAATTATGACATGGCTAATGCATATTTGTATGACAAGGGGGCATTTGGGTGATTATGAAAGGGGAAGTGAATGTGGTGACTATTGTCACGATATCTGAATGTGGTGACTTCGGTCACATTATTTGAATGTGGTGTCTCATGACACAAAATAATTATCTGGTGGCTATGCCACGAATTTTATAAGGGCGATGAGCACGTCGACTGCAGTGACTGCCTTCGATGGTGTGTAGCGGATGGAGGGTTAACTTAGTAGTCCCCATGGTGTGCGGGTTGGTACGGGTGATGTGTAGCGGATGGCATCTAGGATTGGGTTCGGGATTGCATCATTTTATTTAAATGTTATATGTGTATGTATGTTCTGATATGCCTGAATCTGTTTGGACTTAGTGTTGGTTGTACACATTGAGTCTGTTGACTCACCCCGTTGTGGGAATATTTTTCAGGTGACGCTCAGTAATGGACCGGGTCGGCAGGAGCTTAGTGGTGGCCATGCTCAGCACGAATTTTATTATTTGGACTTTCTATTTTGTTTAAGTACTTTAATTTATTGTGGGTTGTTTTTGATGTAATAAGGCCATAGTACGAACTGTTTTATGCATGCTTTTTAATTCTTTTATTACGAAATGATTAATGTTAAATCGAGGTTAAAACTATTTTTTTATAAAAATAAATCTTTAAATGTTTTGACGCTTAGGTTCAATTGATTCTTAATTTTAAAAGTAAAATCTTTAAAACAAAATCGGCACGTCTTTTTAATATAAAAACAAAGTTTTTAATAAATCCTTGACTTCAAAATTAACGAAGTTTTCTATTGAACCCAACATAAGCAAATCTTTCTTTAAACCACTCGAATTTTTCCTAAGCAACAAATGGATTTTCAAATGTTTTCTTGAGGAACATGCCAAATCCGGTCAAGGCTCGTGGGCTAGGTTTGGGGTGTTTCAACTTGGTATCAGAGCCAGGTTTTTAAACTCTCGGCCTTGGGTTTAAGGCCCAAAACATTTTCAAAATTAAGCCCAAAAGAGTTTTGTGAAAATTTTTGTGAAATAAGCAGGTTATCTGGCATGGCACCTAAGTCTCCGACCCGAAGTCCACCAGGTAAGTACCCCTATCCATTGTGTGAATTATTGTATGATTTGTAGAATTGTAGAAATGGAACGTGGATTAGTATGATAAGTACTTGAACCATAGGACTAGTTTACCCCAACAATTGCATAAAACTTTAAATGCCTAATTAAACAAACCTGTGACTAAGTCGCCGAGTTAGGGTGTGGCAACCATTGTGCGCATGTCTAGGATTGGATCCGGAAGAGCCTGGTACTTAAGCAGTCGTCGTGACTCACCTCCTCTTCGCTGGAATCCTACCTGGTGCGTAGCTACGGTTCACCCTAACCAAGAGGACTCATTCACGGGCTAAACCCAATAACTAAAACCCGAAAGGGATTAGCTGTATTTTCATAAAAACTTCGGTTTTAAAATCACCAAATTACCCCTTTAAATGGTAGCAAAACTTAGTTTGAAAATTTTCCGAAATATTTCTGATATACAAAATTTCCTAAATACCTCTAGTGGTAAAATTACTAAAATACCCTTGGTTTCCAAAATTACCATACTACCCCCGATTTCAATAACATTCTCTGATTTTGGCAAAAATATCCAAAAAATTTATTGTTACAAAATACTAAGGTACCTTGAGTTGGAAATTTACGAATTTACCCCTACTTTACAAAATTACCAAAATGACCCCCGATTTTCAAAATTTCTGCAATAACACCGATTTGGAAAACAAATTCTCAAAAAGAACCCTAAGTTTCGAAATACCTTTGATTTATAGAGATTTTCCAAATTGACCCCGATTTATTACCAAAATACCCCTGTAGGGCAAATGACGAAAATACCCCTGGGATAGGAACATACTAGAATGTTTGAATGATGAATGTGTGTGATAGGAACTACTGAATGGATGGTACTTCTCTGAATTAGGATAGAAAACTTGAAACTTTGAATGATCGAAAGAATTACCTCTAAAACTTCTTTCATAAAACTTCTTCGCGGATAATCAGTGGAACAAGGACTAATTCATAAAATTTCTTAATCAGATTAAAGCGCGATTGTAAGAATGAGCTCTAGGGGACGTGGTCGTAATGTGCGAGGACGTGGTCGAGGTAGAATGATCGTGTCGGTACCCGTTAGATCGGGTCAAGGATCTGAGAATGAGGTACCACTGCCACCACCACCGGCTGTTGGTGCTGAGCAGCAAGATCAGACGGGGGATGATGCTTATCGCAGGCTGTACTACGAGTTCTTGAGATGGTGGCTGGAGCAGGTGGGAATATGAGAGCTCGAAAATCTGTACCCGAGCGACTTCGAGCCAATGGGGCTGAAGTGTTTCGTGGAGTATCGGTGTCGCACCCAGTATGGCTGAGTATTGGTTGGAGGCAACGGAACGAATTATGGATGAGTTGGATCTGACCCCTGAGGAGAAACTGAAAGGAATGGTGGCGCTGCTACGCAATGAAGCGTATCAATGGTGGCTCACAGTTCGGGATGGTGCCACAGTTGAGGATCTTACTTAGGAATATGTTAAGGAGGGCATATCAGAAGACGTATGTTGGCACGCGTTACACTGATGCGCAGAGGAAGGCATTTCTGGGGCTGGTTCAAGGGAACAAGTCCGTGGCAGAGTACGAAGCTGAATTTCTGAGGTTGAGCCAGTATGCTCGAGGAGTAGTGGCTACGGAACATGAGCGATGTGTCCGGTTTGAGGACAAACTAAGGGATGACCTGAGGTTGTTAATCGCTCCACATAGGGAGCGGGAGTTTTCTGCATTAGTAGAGAAAGCTAAGGTAGCTGAAGGGATTAAGGACTCTGTGAGGCAGAACACGGACCGAAATAGGCAGAAAAGAGGATTTGGGCCGTCAGGGTCATCTGGGAATGTGCAAAAGAGGCCTAGAGTTGATGGGCCGCGAGGTCAGTAAGCTGGTACTGGAGGGTAATATCGTACTTGTGATCAGTGTGGGAAAAAGCACTTAGGAGAATGTTGGAAGAAGACAGGAGGATGCTTTAAGTGTGGGTCCAAGGACCATATGTTTAAAGATTGTCCTATGAAACCAGATGGGAATCGACCAGTAGCTCAGAATGTTAATCAGGCTGGAAGAGGCGGACAGCAGCCTCAGCGAGGTCGTGGTCCGAATGGTAGAGGAAATGGTGCTGGAAGAGGATGTGGAACACTGGGCAGAGGTGTTGGTAATGCAGAGGCAAGGCAGCTGGGTCTAGTGTATGCGGTTCGTCGGAGGGAGGATGGAGACGCGACAGACGTCATAACCGATACGTTCCTTGTTTTTGGCAAGCCATACTTTGCTTTGATTGATGTGGGCTCAACCCATTCTTATGTTGCATGTAGAGTAGTTGAAACTCTAGACATAGCCTCTGAACTATCTCATAGGGAGATGACTGTAGTAAGCCCACTAGGTCAAACTGTAGTAGTGAATAAAATCTTTCGGAGTGTACCCCTAGAAATTTAGGGAGTGAACTTTCCTGCCGACTTGATGGAGCTTCCCTTCGGAGAATTTGATATCATACTTGGCATGGATTGGCTGGTAGAACATCGAGCTATTTTGGATTGTGCAGCTAAGCGAATGGAGTTAAGGACCCCAGAGGATAAGGAAGTTGTTATGATCGGAGAAAGAAGAAACTACTTGTCTAACATAGTTTCAGCACTAAAGGCTGTTAAGATGGTTCGAAAAGGATGCAAGGCATTCTTGGCTTTTGTTAGTGCGTTGGATGCAAAGGAAGAAGGTGTTAGTGGAGTTTGAACTGTAAGGGACTTTGTGGATGTCTTTCCGGAGGAGTTACCTGGAATACCCCCAGATAGGGAGGTGGAGTTTGGAATTGATCTGCTGCCGGGAACAGCTCCTATGTCAATTGCCCCATACAGAATGGCACCAAAGGAGTTGATTGAGCTCAAGGCTCAAATCCAAGAATTGCTTGATCGTGGGTTTATCCGACCCAGTGTGTCTCCATGGGGAGCACCGGTCTTGTTTGTGAAAAAGAAGGACGGAACTATGCGTATGTGCATAGATTATCGTCAGTTGAATAAGCTGACCATCAAGAACAAGTATCCTTTGCCAAGGATAGACGACTTGTTCGATTAGCTCAAGGGGGCAGCGGTATTCTCGAAGATAGATTTAAGGTCTGGATATCATCAGCTTAAGGTGAAGGAAGTGGATATCCATAAGACAGCTTTTCGGACAAGATATGGGCATTTTGAGTTTGTAGTAATGCCGTTTGGGTTGACGAACGCCCCAGCTGCGTTCATGGATATGATGAACTGGGTTTTTCAACCCTACTTGGATCGGTTCATCGTGGTGTTCATCGACGACATTCTGGTGTATTCCAAGTCTGAGGAGGAACATGATGAGCATCTCCGGATGGTGTTGCAAGTGTTAAGGGAGAAGAAGCTCTATGCCAAATTCAGCAAGTGTGAATTTTGGCTTAAGGAAGTTGCGTTCTTAGGACATGTGGTGTCTGCAGAAGGAATAAGGGTGGATCCTAGGAAGATTAAGGCGGTGTTAGATTGGAAACCACTTAAGTCTGTGGCTGAGGTTTGTAGTTTCTTGGGATTGGCAGGCTACTACAGAAGGTTCGTAGAAGGGTTCTCATCAATAGCCGCACCTCTGACGAAGTTGTTGAGGAAAGAAGTACCTTTCGTTTGGACGGATAAGCAACAGGAGAGCTTTGAGAAGCTTAAGAGTGTTTTGACTGAAGCTCCGGTCTTGATTCAGCCAGAGGCAGGAAAGGATTTCATGGTATTGTGACGCTTCTCATACAGGATTGGGATGCGTACTGATGCAAGATGGGAAAGTAGTCGCTTATGCGTCTCGACAACTGAGGCCACATGAGGTTAACTACCCAACTCATGATTTGGAATTGGCGGCAGTGGTCTTTGCTTTTAAGGTGTGGAGGCACTATCTTTATGGAGAAAAGTCAGTGATCTACACAGACCACAAGAGTCTTAAGTATCTGTTGACTCAGAAGGAGTTAAACCTGAGACAGCGAAGATGGGTCGAACTACTAAAGGACTATGACTGTTCAATAGAGTATCATCCGGGCAAGGCGAATGTAGTGGAGGATGCCCTAAGTCGGAAGGTTGTGTCAGATCTGAGGGCAATGTTTGCACATCTGAGCTTGTATGATGATGGAAGTCTGCTGGCAGAATTGCAGGTTAAGCCGACATGGTTGAATGAAGTGAAAGAAGGTCAGTTGGATGATGATGATCTAAGTGCTAAGCTACGGCAAGTGCAGAATGGAGAGTTAGAAGATTATGGTATTAGTGACGAGGGAGTATTGTGTTTTAGGGGTAAGGTCTGTATGCCGAAGAACGGGGAGTTAAGGCAGAGGATTCTTCAGGAATCGCATAGTAGCCCTTATGCTATGCATCCTGGAGGTAGTAAGTTGTACCGAGATCTAAGGGAACAATTTTGGTGGCCTGGTCTTAAGAAGGAAGTTACAAAATTTGTCGGTAAGTGCTTAACGTGTCAGCAAGTTAAGGCTAAACACCAAGTTTCGTCAGGACTACTTCAACCGATAATGATTCCAGAGTGGAAGTGGGAGAGAATCACCATGGACTTCGTTAGTGGGTTTCCCCTTACGCCTACTAAGAAGGACTCGGTATGGGTGATAGTGGATTGGTTGACAAAGTCAGCGCATTTCATTCCAGTGCGGGTTGATTATTCTTTGCAGAAGTTGGCAAGGTTATATGTGGCGGAAATTGTAAGGTTGCATGGAGTGCCGGTATCGATCATCTCGGATAGGGATCCAAGGTTTACTTCTCGGTTTTGGAAGGCGCTACATCAAGCTTTAGGCACCAAGTGTTAGAGGATATGCTGAGAGGTTGTGTGATAGACTTCAGAGGAAGTTGGGAGGAATATTTGCCTTTAGCTGAGTTTGCTTACAATAACAGCTATCAAGCTAGTATTGGGATGGCACCGTATGAAGCGCTGTATGGACGGAAGTGTCGCACTCCTACGTGTTGGACAGAGTTAGGAGAACGTCGAGTTTTGGGTCCAGAGATTGTGGCAGAATCCGAGGAGAAGGTCGAGATAATTCAAGCTCGGTTGAAGGAAGCATCTGATAGACAGAAGTCGCGCACATATCTCAAACAGAAAGAAATAGAATTTGATGTGGGAGATCAAGTGTTTCTTAAAGTTTCGCCTTGGAAGAAGGTGATGAGATTTGGTCGCAAAGGGAAGTTAAGTCCAAGGATTATAGGACCTTATTGAGTATTGAAGCGAGTTGGACCAGTGGCATATCAGTTGGAGTTGCCACCGGAGTTGAAGCAAATGCACGACGTATTCCATGTGTCCATGCTACGTCGTTATCGATCGGATCCATCTCATGTAGTTCCGGTTGAAGAGGTGGAGCTAAGGCCAGATTTGTCTTACGAGGAAGAGCCGATTCAGATCTTGGAATGAGATGTGAAAGTGTTACGACGGAAATCAGTGCCTTTAGTCAAAGTGTTATGGTGCAATCATGGATCGGAAGAAGCTTCGTGGGAGCCAGAAGAAGTAATGCGACAGCAATACCCTCACTTATTTCAGCCAGGTAATTTCGAGGACGAAATTATTTTAAGGGGGTAGAACTGTAATATCCTGGATTATGGCTTATGCATAATTGCTTAATTGAATGTGAAATCATGCTTATGAACATTGTGAATGTGTATTATGAATTTTGTGAACTTTAGAAAATAGGAGAATGCCTTAGAAATTATTAAATTTTAAGTTTAAAAGAGGGAGCTAAGCCTGATAGGCCTTAAGAAAATAAATAGGGGAGATATGACACACAAATGGGCTTGGTTAAGTGGCTTGGAGGCGCCACTTAAGGCCTCTGGGAATGACGCCACAAGCTTGGTGCAGGTCTTGAGTTCGAGCTGCATGGGAAGCAAATAAAAGAATTTTATTTTGCTGCATGAATAAGCAACAGTGGACGACATGGGGACTCCATTAAGATGAGGATTATTCTTTTAAAATTCGGCTAAATAAGGGATAAATAATGGATTATTTTTATTAATTTTAGATGAGGAGATAAGAGGAGAAAAATGAGGAATTGATAAAGGAGCATGTGTTGGCCGGCCAAGGGATTCTCTTGGTAGTATTTTCGGCCAAAGGAGGAATTCAGGCCATTATTCTTTTCTCTTTTGAAGCCTCTGCCGAATTCTCTCTCTGCAACCATTCCCTTCTTCTCTTCAATTCTCCAAATCGATTTCTTCATAGCATCAAAAGCCGAAAATAAGATCCTCCTGAGCCCTTGCCGATTCTATCTAAGGTTCATACTCTCTCTTTTCTTTCCTTGTGAAAACCGAAACTCTCTGGTGCTCATCAAAGCCGAATATTCAAGGTGGTTCTAGCCGATTGTTCAGAGGGTCCTAAAGCCGAAAGTTCACTTCCTTAACACCCTTGGAATCGACTTCTTCTACAAGTATTCTTGTCAACTTCGCAAGGATAGTTGGCCATTTGCGTTTTGGACTCTCTCTTATTTGGTAAGGAACCCCTCCTACATCGATTTGTTATTTATTCTCTTTCTCTGACTATCAAAAATAAGGCTCTAATCACATTAGTATTCTTGGCCGAACCTTTGGAAGACCTTTCGGGATTTGTCTGCTATTGTCGACTACAAGGGAGGAAGCTTTCGGGACTCTAAAGGTTCAAGGTAAGTCATGTGTATATTCGGCCAAGGGCTATTTTACTTGGGATTAAATGTTAGAAATTGATCTAACATGTGTCTATAGGGATTTCGACAGATACCTAAGACAAGAGATACTTTCGAGATTTGAGAATCGTAAGGTAAGTGCACCTACATATTCGGCCAAGGCCTATTTAGGAACCTAGATCTATTTCTTACTTCGTTAAAAGCCAAAAACTAACATGTGAAGTGATCTAGTGCTTGGCCGACTACAAGGAGGAACATAGCAAAGTTTCGGGATTTGATCCAATCGGCAACAAGGTAAGTTTTGGGCAATAATCTTTCGAGATTTGGCCTTATAGCCGAATAGGCTTTTTGCTAATATGTCTAGTGTTGGCCGAATATAGGAGCTAAAGGATCTAAAGCTTAGATCGAGATTTTCGGGAAATCAGTGAATTCACTAAGTGTATCAGGTGTGTACCCACACTATCTCTTTATAGATTTATGGTACCCATGTAATATGTGTGTTTATAATAATGTGAATGTGGCTAAGAGTACCATGCAGTGGTACAAAGTACTCAGGTATGTTTTCCTACTCCTACTGTGAGTACGATATGATTTGTCATGGCACGTATGTGAACTATAAGAATGTGAATAAGGAATTATGACATGGCTAATGCATATTTGTATGACATGGGTGCATTTGGGTGATTATGAAAGGGGAAGTGAATGTGGTGACTATTGTCACGATATCTAAATGTGGTGACTTCGGTCACATTATTTGAATGTGGTGTCTCATGACACAAAATAATTATCTGGTGGCTATGCCACGAATTTTATAAGGGCGATGAGCACGTCGACTACAGCGACTGCCTTCGATGGTGTGTAGCGGATGGAGGGTTGACTTAGTAGTCCCCACGGTGTGCAGGTTGGTACGGGTGATGTGTAGCGGATGGCATCTAGGGTTGGGTTCGGGATTGCATCATTTTATTTAAATGTTATATGTGTATGTATGTTCTGATATGCCCGAATCTATTTGGACTTAGTGTTGGTTGTACACATTGAGTCTGTTGACTCACCCCGTTGTGGGAATATTTTTCAGGTGACGCTCAGTAATGGACCGGGTCGGCAGGAGCTTAGTGGTGGCCATGCTCAGCACGAATTTTATTATTTGGACTTTCTATTTTGTTTAAGTACTTTAATTTATTGTGGGTTGTTTTTGATGTAATAAGGCCATAGTACGAACTGTTTTATGCATGCTTTTTAATTCTTTTATTACGAAATGATTAATGTTAAATCGAGGTTAAAACAATCTTTTTTATAAAAATAAATCTTTAAATGTTTTGATGCTTAAGTTCAATTGATTCTTAATTTTAAAAGTAAAATCTTTAAAACAAAATCGGCACGTCTTTTTAATATAAAAACAAAGTTTTTAATAAATCCTTGACTTCAAAATTAACGAAGTTTTCAATTGAACCCAACATAAGCAAATCTTTCTTTAAACCACTCGAATTTTTCCTAAGCAACAAATGGATTTTCAAATGTTTTCTTGAGGAACATACCAGATCCGGTCAAGGCTCGTGGGCCGGGTTTGGGGTGTTTCACATTCGTATTGTTATCTCTGTTTAGAATACATTGGTTTACACAATTACTGAAATACCCTCGATTTGTAAAATTATCAAAATAACCTGGGTTTGTGAAATTACCGAAATACCCCCGATTTGCAAAATTATCGAAATACCCTCACATTGCAAAATTACCGAAATATCCCTAATTTGTGAAATTATTGAAATACCCCTGATTTGTAAAATTACTGAAATACCCTCAGATTGTAAAATTACCAAAATACCCCCGATTTGTGAAATTATCGAAATACCCTCGGATTGCAAAATTACCGAAATACCTCTAATTTGTGAAATTACTGAAATACTCCCGATTTACAAAATTAATGAAATACCCCTGGTTTGCAAAATTACTGAAATACCCCTAATTTGCAAAATTACCAAAATACCCCTGTAGGGTAGAATTACCGAAATACCCTTGAAGGGTAGGATTACCAAAATACGCTTATAGGGTAGAATGGTTGTTTTGCCGTTGTGGATAAATGACTGACTTAGATTATGAACTGGACTAATTTGACTGGGATTGTATGACGGTGTTTTAACTGACTTGATGGTGGTTGTATGACTGGTATGCATTTAAATTATGTTTAAATGACTGTTACTGAGCATGGCCATTTTGCATACACATGTAATGATTGAGCATAACATACACGACATATTGCATGGGGTTGGGACAAAGTTACGGAGGAAGTGTACGGCCCATTGCCGTTCTGTACAAGGCTTTCAGCCTTTCTGCGATAAATATGGCTCTGTGCCATCTTGATTATGGCTTTGTACCAACTGTATTTACCCGTGGCTATGTGCCTAACATATAATTAATGACTCTGTGTCGATCATAATTACCCGTGGTTGTGTGCCGATTATATTACCGTCGCTGATGGCATGTGCCAAACTTATTACAGTCACCGATAGCTTTGTGCCATCCTGATTATGGTTTATAACCATTCTGTTTACGGCTTTTAGCCGTTCTGCTAACCGGCAGTGATGCTACAATATTTATGGCTTTTAGCCATTCTTTCTACGGCGCTGAGCCGTTCTGTTGACTTTATGCCTCAATCGATGCTAAGCTTGGTGTGTTGTCTGGGTGGGTTGACATAGTCCCCACATGGAGAGACTGGTTGGTACGGGTGGAGAAATTTGTTGGTATGGGTTGGGAACATGTTCATTGCATTGATACGATTTTGGGGCTTAGGCCTAGATTGGTACCGAATAGGGCTTAGGCCCAGACTGTTGCCGAATAGGGCTTAGGCCCAGACTGATACCGTATGGGCTCGAGCCCGGACTGTGACAGTAATAGGGGATTACATACTGAGTTTTCGTAAACTCACCCCATTTTTAACTGTGTAGGTAATACCCAGCCTTAGAGGATTTAGAGCTACGGAGGACTCGGAGGTGGCCACAATCGGATATGGTTTAAAGACTAAACTTAGCGATTTTAGTTTAATTTAGTTATTTTAAATTATTGGGTTAATAATTTTTGTAATAAGGCCATTGTTTTTTTTTTCTTTTTAAACTTTTATTTGGTATTTCTTTTAATTATAAACTGCCAGTCTATTAAACACGAGTTTTTTTACAAATAACTACTGTTTTTCAAAATATCACGTTTCCTCAACTGTTTTAAATTAAGCTTCTGCAACAAACAAGGTTTTAAAGATATTAATGTTTTTGCAATAGAATGACTTTTAATAAACTATGTTTTGAAGAGGGTTTAGGGTTTAGGGTTTTGAAGATAAGCAAACGAAATCTGAGGTTTTACATGGCAGAAAGTTTTAAATTCTTTAAGAAGGGTTTCTAATGAAAGAATGGTTTTCGAAAAACTCTTTAATGTGACACGCCAGATTTGGGCCTAACTTCTAGGTTGGGTTTGGGGTGTTACAGAAATATTATGATTTGCTTATTATTGAATCGAGAAACTTAGTACGAATGTTAAAGATATTTGATGATCTAATTAAAAGCTCTTTGTACGGTTGAACTAATGATGTTTAGATGTGATTTTTGGTATGCAATCTAGGTATGTTTTAACTTGTTATTTGAGTTCGAAAATGGTTCATATATGATAATGTTAAATGCGCATATGACTATGATGTTTAAAATCTGTACTTGACCATTTTGTGAAGTTATTTATGCCAAACATGCTAAAGGACAATAAGCTGTGTGATATGGATTATTCGGTTTAATATGCGCATGTATTGAACTAATATGCTTGATAATCAGCTTATGAATTATTTGCTTTGATATATGCTCGATATATGTTATGTAATGTTATATGATTGAATAAAAATTTTAATATGCAAATGATATGAATATAGGAGTATTAAAGTTCAAAAATTGAATAGGATAAGTGTATTGATGTGGTTAATTTATGAAGCATGAAAATAAATGAATGTCTGTTCTGAGCTGTGTTTTGTTCAGTAATGCCTTATAACCCTAATCTGGCTACGGATACGGGTTAGGGGTGTTACATTTGATTGGTATCAGAGCTACAGTTTAGTCGATTCTAGGACTAACGTAGCGTGTGTGAGTCTAGTTATACATGCCATATATATAAACTGCGATAGTGTGATGAACCCTGACAATTAAAATGTGTTTTTGTACAGTAAACGGATCCCTATCGAGTCGTAGCTGATGACATGGAAAGTAATGCACCCGCTCCCACTCAAGGGGTAATGTAATTTGAATCTAGACCTATTACGAGTAGGCACGAGGGAGAGGCTAAACAAGCCTTCTTCTAGATGATGAACAATTGGTTCACACAATATATCTATAAAAATCCGGCTGCTCAACAATCTCGATCCCCACCAATTCCTCCTCAAATACCTGTGATGCTACAAGTTACTGATCCGGTGCAATTAAATAAGCCACCAGTTGAGAAAATAAAAAAATAAGGGGCCAAAAAGTTCAGAGCTACTATGGATGATGATGCTAAGCGAGATGAATTCTGGCTTGATAATACGATCCCTATGCTCGATGAGCTATCTTGTACCACTAATGAGTGTATAAAATGTGTTGTATCCTTGTTACGAGACACCGCATATCACTGGTGGAATACACTAGTATCGGTGGTTCCAAAAGAACGGGTTACCTGGGAATTCTTTTAGACTGAATTCCTCAAGTGAAAATAGAGTCGCATGACAGTGATAGAATATGAATGAGAATTTGTGAGACTCAGCAGATATGCCCGGGAATGTGTTTTGGCTAAAGCTATGATTTGTAAAAGATTTGACGAAGGTTTGAATGAAGACATTAAGCTGTTAGTCGGGATTCTTGAAATAAAAAAGTTCGTGGTACTGGTCAAGTGAGCATGCAAAGCTGAAGAGCTCGGGAAAGAGAAAAGAAAAGCTGACTTTGAAGCTAAAGATTTGCATAAATGATTATCGAATAAGTCATTTCAGTCTGCCTCAAAGAAGTTCTGAGATGATTTTAGCTGTTCCAAGGCTACTGCGGGTTATTCTAGACGAGATCGAGACAGACCACCTGTGAGTTTGCAAGCTACCTCAGTAGCTAGTGTTGGTAACATCCGACCAAACGACCTGAGTGTAGACATTGTGGTAAACACCACCTTGGTTATTTTTGATTGAATGATCGGGCCTATTTTAAATGTGGATTGATGGATCACTTCATTCGTGAATGCCCTGAGTTAGTTGAGCAAAACACAGTGCAGATGTAACAGCCCGATTTTGGGGCTAGTCGGAACAGTGGTCTCGGGACCTCTAGCCCGAGGTTGAGGAAAATTATTTTGATATTATTTTATATGTTGTAACATGTTTATAATAATGCATGAGAATTTTGGTGCTTTAATTTTAATGATTGAATGCTTAATAGCGAAAAAAGGACTAAATCGCATAAAGTGTGAAAGTTCCATTATACAAAGTAAAGGTGTTTAATAGCCATAGAATATGAAATTGGAGGTCTTTAAAGTGCAATAAGTCCATTATAAGTGTGTTGTCCGGTCATGTAAACAAGGGAGACAAGAGCATTTATTTTTGGTCCACATTTGGTGAAATTAGGTGACAAAAATGAATAAAATAGGATGAATAAAAGAAGCTATCATCTTTCACTATTCATCTTTCCTCTCCCACCAAAATTTCTAACAAGAGTAAGGGTTTTGAAAGCTTGAAATTTTCAGCAACTTATCTTCTGTACAAGTAAGTGATTTTGGTGGTTTTATTTGATAATTTTTGTACTTTTGGAGTCCCTAAAGCTTAAGCTAGCTAATGAGGGGACTAATTTACTAAATGGTTAAAAGTTTATGCAATTTCCATGAGAGTGTTCATGTTGGTTGCTAAGTTTTATGGAGGAAAATGAATGTTAGGGTGATGAGGAACAACTTTTATGAAAGGTGTTAGCATGAAAACTCCTAAATAGGACTTGAATGCAAAGATTGAAAACGTGTAATAAATGCATGAAATAATTGGAATTATGAGTAGTTGTAAGAGTAATAAATGTTCAGCTAGGCTTGTTTAATGAGAAAATGTGATGAAAAATGATTTACGAGCCTAGGGGCAAAATCATAATTTTGCCATAGTACAAGGGCAAAACGGTCATCTTTGCCTAAGTAGAGATTATGATGTATTATGATTATAAAATGATTGAATGAGTGAATTTTGTTGTTATAGACCAAGAAGAGCGTGGAATCAATATTGATTGAGGAAAAGGCAAGGTTACTGAATAGACCGTTGATTAACGCGTTTTGCACCGACGTAAGTTTATGTGTAAACGATGCATCTTAAATACACATGTAATTGCTTATTGGTGCATTGTATGATTGAGAACACTTACTATTTAAATGGATGAAAATTTGGTAGAAAGTGAATAAACTCCGTATAAACGTTGAAATAAATATGTAGGTGTGAAATATTATCCGTAGTAAATGATGGTGGGCTATGTGCGATACCACCTTAATTATTTTTGTTGGTGGGCTTTGTGCGATACCACCTTATCACATATTAACAATGGGCTATATGCGATACCATCGTTAGTATTATTATTTGGTGGGCTAAGTATGATACCACCGTAAATATTCTTGTTGGTGGGCTATGTGCGATACCACCCTGTTAATAATAAATGGTGGGCTAAGTGCAATACCACCGAGTGTTTGGTATTACTATGAATGGTTTATTGTGTAATTGTGATGTGTTGTTTCATGTGATCATGTGGTGATCAAGTGCAGGGATGTATGTTAAATAATAAGAGCATTTGGTTGTGATATGGTTGGATTGTGGTAAGAGATGAATGAGTAAGCATGATCTTGGATTGTGAAATGCTATTTATTGATTAGCACATGTTATGATGTTTATTGTTTACATGTAAACTTACTAAGCTTAAAGCTTACCCCTTTTTTTCCCCTTGTTTTATAGTGACAAAGAGTCGAGTTAGGATACGGATATAATTGGAAGATCACCCACATTATCAGCTCATCTTAGTACATTTAGAACTAGCATTTTGAGTATGGCAATGGCATGTATAGAAGCTAGACTAGGTATATCATTTTGTTAATTTAGTAAATGGCTCTTTACTATCAATCAATGGAATGAAAGGTTATTCATAAGTTTGTAGAGTATATGGTTGGGTTGCTTAGGGTATGAATATGCATGAATGAATTCATGGTAGAGGGTGACTTATGCTTGAGTGAGTTAGAGTGATGAAAGAGCTTGGCAAATAACCTTGTTCTTGTCCACACGGGTAGGCACACGGGCGTGTGTCTAGGCCATGTGTGACACACGGTCAATTGCATGGCTGTGTGACCAGGCCGTGTGTCCCCTTGCATGTTAGAATTGCAAGTCAGTAAGCTTAGTAGTAAACACACGGGCAGAGACATGGCCTTGTGTCTCAGCCGTGTGGGAGGCACGGCCAAAGTCATGGGTGTGTGCCCAGGCCGTGTGAAGTCTGCACCTGAATTTAGGAATTTAATTCGACACACGGCCTAGTGCGTGTGCCTTGGCCGTGTGACCATAGTGAGGTGATGACGCCATAAACAGAATGCCAAGGTTTTGGCACACGGGCTGAGACACGAACGTGTCGAGGCCGTGTAAGGGATACGGGCCAGGGACACGAGCGTGTGTCCGGCCTTGTGTAATATGTCAGTGTCGACCACGGGTAAGGGACATGGACATGTGTGACCACACGCCTGCCCACACATGCGTGTCCCATTTCACAGGGGCGTGTTGCCTCTGTTTAGGTAAAATTTTTCTAAGTGCGTAAAAGTTTCCAATTTATTTCTGAAACCTTCTGGAAGTATGTTTAGGGCCTCGTAGGCCCATTATAAGGAGGTTAGATATGAGAATGGAAAATTTTTAATTCGGAATGGATTTTGATAACCCAAAGTTGTATGACCTTGTGAGTCAAGTATGGTAACGCCTCGTACCTGGTTCCAGCATAAAATACGAGTAAGGGGTGTTATAGTAGAATATGAGATTGAGTAACATGTCAGCTCGAGGTAGACCACCTAGAAACACGGGTAATGTGAGTAGCAGCCAGAGAGGAACTAAAGACACTGCAGTTAGATCTGAGGCTCGTGCACCTGCCAGAGCTTGTGCTATTCACGCTCGTGAAGAAGCTTCATCTCCAGATGTTGTTACCAGTACTTTCACTCTCTATGAAACTAGTGTTGTTTCCTTGATTAATCCTGGATCAACTCATTCATATGTATGTGAGACTTTAGTATCCAGTAAGATTTTGCCTGTAGAGTCTATTGAATTTGTGATTAGAGTTTCGAACCCCTTAGGCCGGTGTGTATTGAATGATAAAATATATAAGAACTGTCTGTTGATGATTCAAGATTCATGTTTTTCAACCGATTTGATGTTGTTGCCATTCGACAAGTTTGATATAATTCTAGGTATGGATTGGCTAACTCTTCACGATGCTATTGCGAACTGCAAGCGGAAGACTATTGATCTGAGATGTCAGAATGAAGAGAAAATTTAGATTGAGTCTAATGATCTGAATGGTTTACCGGCAGTGATTTCTTCGATGTTAGCTCAAAAATATGTGAGAAAGGGTTGTGAAGCTTACTTTACCTATGTGCTCGACTCTAAAGTGACTGAAAAGAAGTTTGAATCAGTAGCAGTTGTGTGTGAATACTCGGATGTGTTTCCTGAAGAGTTACCGGGTTTACCACCGATCTGAGAGGTAGAGTTTGGTATTGAATTAATGATGGGAACAACTTCGATATCGATAGCTCCGTACAGAATGGCACCGACCAAATTAAAAGAGTTAAAAGCCTAGTTGCAAGAATTGATAGATAGAGGTTTCATGCGACCGAGTTATTCTCCTTGGGGTGTACCGATGTTGTTTGTGAAAAAGAAAGACAGAACTATGAGAATGTGCATCGATTATTGACAGCTCAATAAAGTGACCATAAAGAGTAAATATCCTCTGCCATGAATTGATGATTTGTTCGATTAGTTGAAAGGGGCTACAGTGTTTTCAAAGATAGATTTGAGGTCGGGTTACTATCAGCTATGAGTTAAAGACTCCGATGTGCCAAAAACTGCTTTCCAAACGAGGTATGAACATTTTGTGTTTCTCGTTATGCCTTCCGAATTAACAAATGCACCTGTTGTTTTTATGGATCTAATGAATCAGATCTTCAGACAATATTTGGATCGATTTGTGGTTGTGTTTATAATGACATCTTGATTTATTCCCCAGATGAACCCGAGCATGCTGAACATCTAAGACTAGTGTTACAAACTTTGCGTGATAAACAATTGTATGCGAAGTTCAATAAATGTGAGTTCTGGTTGCGCGAAGTCAATTTTCTGGGACATGTTGTGTGAACATCAGGTATTAGAGTTGATTCGAGCAAGATTTCTGCAATAATAGCTTGGAAACCTCCGAGAAATATATCTGAAGTTCGTAACTTTCTGGGACTCACCGGTTATTATAGAAGATTCGTAAAAGGTTTATCAATGATTGCAACCCCGATGACGAGTCTAGTTTAGAAAGATGTTAAGTTCGAGTGGTCAGAAAAGTGCCAGAAAAGTTTTTAACAATTGAAAGCTTTGTTGACCGAAGCTCCAGTATTAGTTCATCCAGAATCGGGTAAAGAATTCGTAATCTTTAGTAATGCACCGTTGAATGGTCTGGGCTGTGTTTTAATGCAGGAAGGCAAAGTTATAGCTTATGCCTCGAGATAGTTAAAGTCGTACAAAAAGAACTATCCGACACATGATTTGGAATTGGTAGCTATTGTTTTTGCAATAAAGATTTGGTGCCACTATTTGTTCGGTGAGAAATGTCACGTCTATTCTGATCACAAAAGCTTAAAATATTAGATGACTCAGAAAAACCTAAATTTACGACAACGAAGATGGCTAGAGTTGTTAAAAGGTTACGAGTTAGTGATTAACTACCATCCGGGGAAAGCAAATGTTGTAATATATGTTTTGAGTCAAAAATCTCTATTTGCCCTACGTGCGATGAATACTTAGTTGGTCCTATTCGATGATGGTTCGATTGTAGCTGAGTTGAAAGCAAGACCGTTATTTATCCAATAGATTTGCAAAGCCCAGAAAGTTGATAATGAATTGTTAAAAAAACGAGCTCAATGTGATTTGAATAGTGATTCAGAATTTTAGACTGATGTTGATGATTGTCTAAGATTTAGAGGCCGAATTTGTGTTCCAAGAAACTCAAAGTTGATTCGGATGTTTTAAATGAAGCTCATAGCAGTCGGTTATCTGTACATCCGGGAAGTACGAAAATGAATAATGATCTGAAACAAATTTATTGGAGGCCTAGTATGAAGCGTGATATCTCTGAGTTTGTTTCGAAATGTTTAATCTGTAAGCAAGTTAAAGCTGAGCATCAGGTACCAACTGGGATACTACAGCCGATTATGATTCCCGTGTGGAAATGGGATAGAATCACGATGGATTTTGTTACGGGTTTGCCTCTAACACCGAGTAAGAAAGATGCGATCTGTGTAGTTGTTGATAGACTGACTAAATCGACTCATTTCATTCCTATTCGTACGTATCATTCACTTGATAAACTTGCAGAATTGTACATTTCGCAAATGGTGAGATTACATGGAGCAGCTATTTCTATTGTTTCGGATAGAGATCCGAGATTCACATCGCAGTTTTGGAAGAACTGGAAGATGCATTAGGTACGAAGCTACACTTCAGTATTGCTTTCCATCCGCAGATAGATGGTCAATCCGAGTGGATTACTCAGATACTCGAGGAAATGTTGAGATGTTGCATCATTGAGTTTGAAGGTACGTGGGAACGATACTTGCCATTGATTGAATTTGTGTATGATAATAGATTTCAATTGATTTTAAAAATGGCACCTTACGAAGCTTTGTACGGTTGCAAATGCCAAACACATTTGTATTGGACTGAGCTTAGTGAGAATAAGATAACAGGGTCGATTTGATGAAATAGATTGAACAGAAAGTAAACGGGATTCGTGAAAGTCTGAAAGCAACGTCAGATCATCAGAAATCGTACGCAAACTTGAAACGGAAAGATATTGAGTTTCAGATCGGGGATAAAGTGTTTTTGGAAGTATCTCCGTAGAAGAAAATACTTCGATTCGATCGTAAAGGCAAATTGAGTCTGAGGTTTATTGCAGCGTATGAGATTATTGAGCGTATCTGGCCGGTTGCTTACAGATTGTTGTTGCCACCTGAATTAGAAAAGATTCACAACATTTTCAATGTATCGATGCTTCGATGATGCCGATCTGATCCCTTGCATGTGATTACTCTGTCCGAGATTGAGATTCAATCCGATATGACATACGAAGAAAAATCGATTCGAGTTTTAGATCGCGAGGTTAAAGAATTGAGAAATAAAAAATTTCATTAGTGAAAGTCTTATGGCATCGGCACGGGGTTGAAGAAGCTACGTGGGAACCCAAGGATGCTATGAGAGAACAATACCCAAACCTATTCATTGGTAAGATTTTCGAGGATGAAAATCCCTAAGGGGGAGAGTTGTAACAGCTCGGTTTTAGGTAAATCAGAACAGTGATTTCAGAACCATAAATCTAAATTCGTAAAATTATCTTAATATTATTTTTTGCGTTTACAGTATGTGAATTAATATGTGTGAAAGTTTCGTGTGAAAATTTTATCGTTTGTCTGCTCAATTTGCTAAAAGCACTTAACCGCGTATAATGCAAAAGTGACTTGCTATTTGTTAAAGTGCTATATTGTTATGGCTTTTATAATGTGGGGTCCTTATGTTGATATTATACCATTGAAATTATGGATGGACACAAAAGCCTAAGGTTAATGGATTTTAAATGAAATTAAAAAGGTTAAAATAGTAAATTATGTGTTAATATGAAATTAAATAAAATAAAACATAAAAACATGGTGTTGTTAATCTTTCATGACCGAAACTACAAAAGAAAAAGAAAGAAAAAGAGCAAGCTAGGTTCAACACTCATTCTTCTTGATTGAGGTATGTAATTTGCTCGGTTTTTGATAATTTTATGTTTTTGAGTTGGTTGCTTCGAATACTAGCTAGCCCATGCTTGAATTTTTGAATTGGTTGTGGATTTTGTGATTTGCCATTGTTGATAGCTTGAGATTTTTTTTTTGATGATAAAAAAATAAATCCTTGTTGATAGATTATTATGCTTAATTAGGTGATTTTTGGTAAAAATGAGTATTATGGATTAAATTGTGAAATTTGTAAATTGAGGGGTCAAAATGTGAAATAAATGGGCTATTAGGGACCTAGGAAGAATTCGCCTAACATGGGTTTGATGAGATTTTGTGTATTTTGTGTTATTTTGAAATAGGGACTAAATTGAGAAAATGTGAAATGTTAGGGGCTAAAGTGCAAAATGCCCAAATTATGTATTTTTGAATGAAATTGAATGACTGTGTTATTAAACAAGCCAAATTTTTATTAATTTAGATAACGAAAGAAAGCAATCAGATTTGGATCGGGGGAAGTCGAAGGTGATGGAATAGTCGTTTCGGTCCGTTTGTCTCCGTACGATGTAAGTTCATAAGTTAATAAATGATGTTAAATTCGAATGTATTCATTATTTACATAAATGAATTGAATTGTATGCTTATATAACTACAATGTCGAATTGAAATTAGCATTGGTTAAATTGTTACGAGCATGAATCGATCGAATTACAACGTCCGAAAGCCCCGTACAAACCATAGGAATAGTTTAGGATACGCGTGTCATGACATTAGGACTTCCGATGTGTAATTCGTGTAAGACCATGTCTGGTACATTGGCATCGAAGTGAGAAAACGTGTAAGACCATGTCTTGGACATTGGCATCGTATATGATTGTGTATGACCCTATCTGGGACAGTGGCATCGATATGTGATAGCATGTAAGACCATATCTGGGATATGGCATTGTACGAGCTTATTATGATTTCCGTACATTCTTAACAATTCTGAACGGTTGAACGGGTAATGACAAGTCAAGAACGATTGTGAAATTGAGCTAAATGAATCAGGTATTGTGAAGTTTATATGTTTATGAAAAGTAAACGTAAGAAAAGTACCAAATGTGATTATATGAATTTCCAAAGTATGATGAATGTATATGCAGTTTAGATTTATTAATTTTAGACTAGTTGAATTGAATTATTAATACCTTTGAGATGATTTACTTGCTTATGGCTTACTAAGCTATCCAAGCTTACTTTGTGTGTTTAATCGCTATTTTATAGATTTTGGAAGCTAGCTACGAGCTCAGGGATCGTCTTGGAACATCGTCACACTATCGATCGCTATTTCGGTATTTTAAAAGTTTGAAACTATGAATATCTGGCATGTATAGACTAGAATTAGTATGTCTGGTTTTGAAATTTTTATATATATTTAGCCATGCGAAAATGGCTTGATCATGATGCATAAATTCGGGTATATTTGATTATGATATAAGTTTATTTTGGTAAGTATGTTTCATGGCATGTATGTTTGGTGTTTCGGTTATATGTCTTGATTGGTTATGACATGAATAACTTATAAATTAGTTCATGTTGATAAGCTTAATACATGGTATATATGCTTATGATGTTTGGATATATGATTCGGCAATGGGTAATGGTAAGCATGGTGTATCATTCAACTTAAGCAATGAAGTAAATGATGGATGCATGTTTAAGTCATGGTATGTGATATATTAGTTAAGTACTGATTATGTCATATGTTTGTGTATTTGCTTTGATCATTTTGTGAGATAAAAATTAGGTTATACAATGCATGTTTATATTTGGCTAATCTTAAGTGAAATAAATGTATATGCCTATGATACGATCATTTGTGGTTTGGTTATTTTGATTCAGTTTGTGCTGGCAAGTATACACATATATTATGCTTGAATAGTTGGTTATTTAGGTTCGATTTTTATATAGTTCCTTGGATGGTTGAAAGAGTGATGTTTAGGCATGATTTATGGCATACGATATAGGCATGATATGTGTTATTTTGTTGTGTACAAAAATGGTTCATTTTGATGGAGTAAAATGCGCATTAATATATATTTTAGCATCAAAGTGATGTCCAGCCATGTTTTAATGTTACTATGGTTGCATATGCATTTGGTTATTAAATGGTGTAAAATGGTTCGATTGGTTTTATTATGCGTATGTGTAGAGTTAAGAAATGATATGTTTGATATTCGGCAAATGACATCGTATGATTTGCTTATTATTGAATGGAGAAACTTAGTACGAATGTTAAGGCTATTTGATGATCGAATTGAAAGCTCTTTGTACGGTTAAACTAATGATGTTTAGATGTGATTTTTGGTATGCAATTTGGGTATGTTTTAACTTGTTATTTGAGTTTGATAATGGTTCATATATGATAATGTTAAATGCGCATATGACTATGATGTTTAAAATCTATACTTGACCATTTTGTGAAGTTATTTATGCCAAATATGCTAAAGGACAATAAGCCGTGTGATATGGATTATTCGGTTTAATATGCGCATGTAGTGAAGTAATATGCTTGATAATCAGCTGATAAAATATTTGTTTTGATATATGCTTGATATATGTCATGTAATGTTATATGATTGAATAAAAATTTTAATATGCGAATGATATGAATATAGGAGTATTAAGGTTCGAAATTTGACTAGGGTAAGTGTATTGATGTGGTTAATTTACGAAGCATGAAAAGAAATGAATGCCTGTTCTGAGCTGTGTTTTGTTCAATAATGCCTCATAAACTTAATCCAGCAATGGATACAGGTTAGGGGTGTTACAATAACAACCCCCAATTTCCATTAAAACACATTTTTACTACATATTTGCAACTTTTACAAACAAGTCCTTTTAGGCATTTTCACCGAAAATCACTTAGCAAAAGTCGTTTAACAAGCCATAAACATGCATTTTCTACCATAAAACATTAAAATACACAAATATCCATCATGGGTAAAATTTTAGACTTTGATTATGTTTTAAATTAGTGGTGGAAATAGATAGATCATCAAAAACGTAAAAATCATTAAAAACAGAGCTAGAACAGACTTACAATTGAGCTTGAAAGCTTGAAAAACACTAGCTATGTCTTCTCCATGCAAGTTTCTTCCATGAGGAAGAATATGGACAAAATTTGGCTTTTTAATTCATTTAATTACCCTTTAATGAAGAACTTTGAAAACATACCTAACCATATCCATTTTTGTCCACCAACTTAACTAATTGTCTAATTACCATTTAAAGACCCCCAATTTAAAATTCCATAGGAATTGGACACCTCTAACATATAGAATTCAAGTTTTGCACTTTTTATAATTTAGTCTTTTTGACTAAATTGAGTTGCCCAAACGTCAAAATTTTCGAACGAAATTTTCTCAAAACAATTCCATAAAATCGTAGACCATAAAAATATAATAAAAATGAATTTTATTGTGTCGAATTTGTGGTCCCAAAACCACTGTTTCGGTTAGACCCAAAATCAGGCTGTTACAAATTCCTTTACACAATAGCTTTTGTGCGAGTCATATGCTCTCGCATTAAAGCCTCAAGAGCTGCTAACGGGTCAGAAGGATAAGCTTGTGTGTACTGTTTTCGTTGATGTTCTTGAACATGCTAATTCGACATTGAAGAGTGTTGTAGCTGCATATAAATTTGGTGTTGATGCATCTAGCTTTGTTGTGGATGCATCTAAGTGTGTTGATTATAGTTCTGCTGTTGTTGATTGCAAATCCTTTGTCTTGAATTATAATTGCCTTGAGTGGATATATTCCCATATCGGAATGTCGCAACATTTTTTCCAACACTTTGAGTTCCCTAAGATTGTTGATTGCGTGCAGAATTATTATAAGAGGTGCTATAAGAATTGTTGCGGATGTTACTGACATAAAAGACATTCTCTGGATGTTGTGGACAATCTTCATAGTTGTGGTTGTCAATGCAAATCTCACAACAAAAGGTAGGAACATCAACTTGTTGAGCAACTTGTATAGGTGCAACGTCACTAGTCCCTTGCATATTTTTTTTATCATATTCGCAATAGAAGAAACTTGAGCACTAAGTGCAGATATTGCGTCCAATTCAATAACTCCCAGAGTAGCTTTTGCTTGTTCAATTCTAGAGATAGGATATAGATAATCATTTTAAGCAATTCTCTCAAGAATTCCAATAACATCATTATAAGTACAATCTAGCAAAGGACCATTGGCTGATGCGTCTACAAGATTCCTCTCGTGTGAATTCAACCCATTATAGAAAATCTCAATTTGTGTTTCCTGTTGAATTTAGTGCATGGGACAACATCGAAACAAAGATTTATAACATTCCCATGTGGTGTGAAGAATCTCATCATCTAGCTGATGATAAGCTGTAATATCTTTTTGGAGACGAGCATTCATTGTCGGTAGGTTAAATCGTAAAACAAACTGTGTTACTAGTGCATTCCAAGAAGTAATTGACCTGGCAGGTAGCCCAAGAACCAAGTACGAGCTCTTCCTTGCAAGGAATAATGTAACACCCTGGTTTAGGGGTTATGCAGTTTGAGTATAATGTGGGTGTTTGGAAGGTTTTTGGGTGTGCTTGGATGTGTTTTGAGGTTTTAAGAATGCTCGGAGTAAACGGGAAGACCTTGGAAAATTTTTAGATTTTTAGTATGAAAAGGGAATCGGGCCAAGGGAGGCCTTAAGAATTATTTTTGGTAATCAATGGCACAAGGAAGGCTTTGGCAATGTGGCTGTACGCGCAGCTTAAGGGGCTGGAGGTAGCGCCTTTGAGGGTCTTAGGTTCGATCCAAGAAGGCAGCAGTTGGGTTTTAATTTTTGGATTATGGCGCTACAGGGATGGAAGCCTTAAAAGAGCTGGGGCGCGTATTTGGCACAAGAAGCAGCTGGTCCAGGTGGTGCTCGTGGGGCACTTAGGCGCTGGAGGAGTGATAGGCGCAGGTTCGAGCGCCTGGAGCAGCATTTTGGGCGTGATTTATTTTATGCGGTTATGGGGCTGAAGTAAGAAGGGGTTAAAAATAAATGTGGGGGCTTTATGGCATGAAAGGCGGACTGGAAGAGTTGGCAAGGGCGCTGGAAGAAAGGGCTGCGATAGTAGGTCCTGCGTTCGAACCGAAGCAGCAGTGCGATTTTATCTTTTTCTGTTTTAGCGTTAGAAGGGAACTAAGGAGGGAAGGCCTAAAAGAAATTATGGCGCGTTTGTATCACAAAACAACGCCTGGCCCAAGTGGCCTGGGCGCTACTTGGCTGCTGGATTCCCCCAGGTCCCAGGTTCGAACTCCGCATGCAGCAGCGGTGGTTTTTATTGTTGCAAGGCTGGCGTGGAAGAGGAGTGGCCTGCACATGGTTTTTTTTGCTTCTTGGATGAGCATTCAGCTGGAGGTGGCAAGCACATGGAGTCCTGTTTGTTTTATTTATTTGATGGGATAAGATGAGGATATTAATTAGTTTTAAATTGGATATTTATTATTAATTCTAAGGATGAAAAGAGATAAAGAAGATATTAGTGGATTATTGATTTATTTTTTTGGGATTAATCCAAAGCATTTGAATTAGATTAAACTAGTGGTCAAGAGCAATTGAAGAGATTGCCGAAAATTCAAACTCTTCCTAGGAAGAGTGGACAGCAAGCAAAAAGGGGGGTGCCGAAATCCTTTATAAACCCCACCTACCACCTTGATTTTTCTTTTAGACATTTTTAGTAGTAGCCGAATTTCTTCTTCACTCCCTCCTCCTCCATTATTTTCTCTCCACTCTCATCTTCTCAAAGAAACCAAAAACTCTTCTCCTCTTCTTTGACCCGAGTTGCATCCTCATCACCTCCTATTGGCTTAATATTCCCTCTCTTGCTGCCGAAACTCCATCTTCTCCTTCCATTGTTTTTATTCTTCTTTTTCCAATAGCCAAAACCACACCTTTGGTTGCCGAAATTCCCTCCTCTAATTTATGGTATTGGCCGAATATTAAGTGGATAAATCTCTTCAAATTTTTGGTGGTCAATCGATTTGGAAAAGGTACTCCAGAATTTTAAGCAGTCGACCCAAGCCTCTAATCCCTAGTGTTCGGTTTTTGATTCGGGAATCAAGTATTGCGATTAGTATCTAAAAGTGTGAAGGGATCAGTAGATCTAGGGAGGCCGACTCTTCTTTCCAGGATTTAGAATCCTTGTTGGTGACAGGTGTGTACATACACACTATAACTTATTAAATGTGCTGAATATTGTAAATGCTTACTTGATTTATGTAGCATTGGATGATATACCATATCGGTATAGATGGCAATTCAGGTAAGTACCTGTTAATGTGAATTATTATTAATGCTTTTGGGAAGCATGATGTACTGATTTATACATATGATGGCATGTGACATATATTTATGTGACTGATGTGGGATTGACTGAGTGGAGGGGGCAGTGATGTTGTGCCGACGGGCACCAGTGTTTTGGTAACACGCTGTGACTACAGTCACCAGAGGTTTGGTACCTCCAGAGGTTTGGCACCTCAGTAGTGACTTATCCCTGTGGTTAACACCACCGTGGGTTGGCCCCACTTGAGATATGGGATCGTCTGCCAGTGATTTGGTATCGCACGATGGGTTGGCCCCATCAAACGATTCGTGTCTACGGACACCAGTGTTTTGGTAACACATTGTGACTATATGTCACCAGTGGTTTGGCACCACCAGTGGTTTGGTACCACAACGGGGTAGACAGTGGCGTATGGTTGGTTAGGTTGGGACACATAATATTCTGCATATTAATTGTTATATGTTGTGTATGGAAATGTTTTTAAAACGGGGGAAGGATTACATACTGGGTCTTGGTGACTTACCTTCTCCTCATTTTTTTTTCCAGGTGATTCATAGACCGCGGATATGGAGCCGGATGGACTCGAGGTGGCCATGCAGTGGACCTTAAATTTAAATGAACTTTATACTTAGTCTTACTATTTTAAATTCGGTTTTATTTTATATTTTGGATTGTAATAAGGCCTCCTAGAATATTTTATTATTTCCATATGTTGAATACTTGCTTTAAACTTTATAATTAATATTAATTAAAATCACATGTTTTTCCAAGTTAAAACGAAAATTGTTTTTAAAATGCCATCGGGCACGGTTGAAATTTGACTTAAGTATGGTTTTAAAAATAAACACTAGGTATGATTTTACCAAGATAATCAAATACGAGAAGTTTTCAACAAAACTTAATGGGTTTCAAAATGGTTTTCAAAAAGGTTTTCCCCGTAACAAACTAGATTCGGCCATAGGGTTTGGGTCGGGTTTGGGTTGTTACAAAGTTGGTATCAGAGCCCAGTTCAAAGCTCGGCTGTGGGGGCCCAAGGCCCAAAAACGTTTTGGTAGGCCTTATGGAATGATTTTTTTTGGTTTTTGAACAGCATGGCCCGAGTCTCCGGCACCGATCCGCCCAGGTAAGTACATCTAAACCTCTTGGTGAATTATATTTTGTAGAAGGTTAGGAAGCATGGAACGTAGATAGACCTGTAGGAACTTGAACCCTAGGGTTAGACTACTTGAACACACAAACGGAACATAAGACTTAAAGAACTAAACCAACCTATGGCTAAGTCAATGAGCTAGGGTGTGGTAACCCCTGTACGCATGTCTAGGATTGGATCCAGGAGAGCCTGGTATTTAAGCAGTCCTAGTGACTCACCACCTCTTCGCAGGAATCCTACCTGGTGCGTAGCTTCGGTTCACCCTAACTCAAAGGGCTCAGTGGTGTGGCAACCTCTGTGCGCATGTCTAGAAAGGTTCGGTGGGAGCTTGGTATTTAAGCAGTCCACGTGACTCACCTTCTCTCCATTCGAATCCTGCCTGGTGCGTAGCTTTGGTTCACCCTGACCAAGAGGGCTTGGTCATAGGCTAAACATAATGACTAAAACTCGAAAGGGAACTAGCCTTGTTTTTCGAAAAGAATGAAACAACAAAACCCTAATTTCTTCAAAACTTTTAAAATCACTCTTCCAAATTTGAGAACAACCATTTTTACAATGTTTTCTCGAAAAACTTGATTTGTGAAAATTACAGAAATACCCTTAGGGGTAAAATTACCAAAATGCCCCTGACCCATAAAATATTAATTCAATGGTTTTGCCCAAAAATTTCCATGATTTTACAGACATTCAAAAACCTTGCTTTGAAAATCATCAGCAAAATATTTTGGTTTTGGAAAATTACGAAAACGCCCTCAAGTTGCAAAATTACCAAAATGACCCTGGTTTTGGAAATCTTTACAAACATCACTATTTGAAAAGGAACACTTTCAGAAAGAAACCCCCGAGTTTTACAACTGTTGGAAACATCCTCGATCTATCAAAATTTCAAAATTTTCCTAATGGACAAAATTACCAAAATACCCCTGGTTTCCGAAATGATGCCATAACCTCAGATTTTGCAAATTTTCAAGAATACTCTTCAATTTTTAAAAATTTCAAAGTGATCTGTTTATTAAAGTTTTGGAATTTCTCGGATTTGATTACAAAATACCCCTGTAGGAAAATGACGAAAATACCCCTGGGATAGAAATGGGCAGAAATGTCTGAAGAGCGAATAGGCATGGAAAGCATTAGGGAATGGATGTACGTACTTCCTTGTGTGAACTAAGATAGAAGACTGAAACCTTGTTTGCACGAAAGAATTTCTAATTAAAATTCCTTCATAAAATTTCTTCGTGAGTAATGAAGTGGAACAACCGCTAATGCATAAAATTTCTCTTAATCAGATTAAAAGCGCAGTAGATAGAATGAGTTCTAGAGGACGTGGACGCCGTGGACGCGGTAGGGGTAGGATGACCGTGTCAGAACCTGTTGGGTCGGGACAGGGTTCTGAAAATGAGGTACCACCGCCACCACCACCTCCTATTTTTAGGGCTGAGGAGCAGGATCAGACCGGTGGTGAGGCTGTGTCGCAAGCTGTTTTACGAGTCTTGGAAATGGTGGCTGGGGCTGGTGGAAATCTAAGAGCTCAAAAATCTGTTCCTGAGTGAATTCGGTCTAACGGAGCTGAGGTATTCCGGGGTGTGTCAGGAGTGGCACCCAGTGCAGCAGAGTACTGGCTAGAGTCAACTGAAAGGATCATGGATGATCTTGACCTGACTGAAGAAGAAAAACTGAAAGGGGCCGTGTCGCTTCTGAAGGATGAAGCATATCAGTGGTGGCTCACGGTTCGGGATGGAGCCACGGTAGATGATCTCACGTGGGATTACTTTAAAAATGCCTTTCAGAAGAAGTATGTGGGTACTAGCTACACGGATGCTCAAAGGAAACTTTTTCTGGGACTAATGCAAGGAACTAAGTCAGTAGCGGAATATGAGGCGGAGTTTTTAAGACTGAGTAGGTATGCTAGAGGCATCGTGGCTACTGAACACGAGCGCTGTGTCCGCTTTGAGGACGGACTCCGGGATGATTTGAGGCTACTGATTGCCCCACAGCAAGTTCGCGAGTTCTCATCTCTAGTAGAAAAGGCTAAGGTAGCCGAAGGGATCAAGGAGACCGTAAGACAGAAGCATGATAGGAACAACCAGAAGAGAGGCTTTGGATCGCTTGGATCGGGCAGTAATGTGGAGAAGAGGGCTAGATTTGGGGAATCAGAAAGAACCACAAAGCCTGCTCAGTGGCCACCTCAGTGTGTTAGATGCGGGAAATCCCATTCGGGTGAATGTTTAGCAGGAAGTAGAAGGTGCTTTGAGTGTGGATCGTTGGATCATCGTGTAAGGGACTGTCCTCGAAAGTTAGCTAAGAATCAACCAGAGGGTCAGAACCGTGCTCAGGTTAGAAAGGAAGGACCACCACAGAGGGGTCGGGGTGCAGCTAGAGGTAATGATAATGGTAACGGACGTGGCCGAGGTGCTGAAGGTGCAGAGGCAAGGCAACCAAGGTTGGTTTATGCAGTTGGCCGTCGCGAGGAGGAAGATGTGCCAGACATGACAACGGGTAAGGTTCTTATTTTCGGAATACCCTCAATTGTCTTGGTTATGGTTATGTTAGTTCATTCTTACGATTGCTAGTAAAGTGTATGGAACTTGGATTATGAGCGTAGGGAATGTTTTTAGGAAGTATGATAGTTCCTTAAGATCAGAGTGCGCAGCAGTAGCATAGTGTGATGAGTTAAGGATGCACGATTGAACGATAGTAAGTAATTTCGAGGACGAAATTATTTGAAGTAGGGTAGAATTGTAACACCCTGGTTTAGGGGTTATGCAGTTTGAGTATAATGTGGGTGTTTGGAAGGTTTTTGGGTGTGCTTGGATGTGTTTTGAGGTTTTAAGAATGCTCGGAGTAAACGGGAAGACCTTGGAAAATTTTTAGATTTTTAGTGTGAAAAGGGAATCGGGACAAGGGAGGCCTTAAGAATTATTTTTGGTAATCTATGGCACAAGGAAGGCTTTGGCAATATGGCTGTACGCGTAGCTTAAGAGGCTGGAGGTAGCGCCTTTGAGGGTCTTAGGTTCGATCCAAGAAGGCAGCAGTTGGGTTTTAATTTTTGGATTATGGCGCTACAGGGATGGAAGCCTTAAAAGAGCTGGGGCGCGTATTTGGCACAAGAAGCAGCTGGTCCAGGTGGTGCTCGTGGGGCACTTAGGCGCTGGAGGAGTGATAGGCGCAGGTTCGAGCGCCTGGAGCAGCATTTTGGGCGTGATTTATTTTATGCGGTTATGGGGCTGAAGTAAGAAGGGGTTAAAAATAAATGTGGGGGCTTTACGGCATGAAAGGCGGACTGGAAGAGTTGGCAAGGGCGCTGGAAGAAAGGGCTGCGGTAGTAGGTCCTGCGTTCGAACCGAAGCAGCAGTGCGATTTTATCTTTTTCTGTTTTAGCGTTAGAAGGGAACTAAGAAGGGAAGGCCTAAAAGAAATTATGGCGCGTTTGTATCACAAAACAACGCCTGGCCCAAGTGGCCTGGGCGCTACTTGGCTGCTGGATTCCCCCAGGTCCCAGGTTCGAACTCCGCATGCAGCAGCGGTGGTTTTTATTGTTGCAAGGCTGGCGTGGAAGAGGAGTGGCCTGCACATGGTTTTTTTTGCTTCTTGGATGAGCATTCGGCTGGAGTTGGCAAGCACATGGAGTCCTTGTTTGTTTTATTTATTTGATGGGATAAGATGAGGATATTAATTAGTTTTAAATTGGATGTTTATTATTAATTCTAAGGATAAAAAGAGATAAAGAAGATATTAGTGGATTATTGATTTATTTTTTTGGGATTAATCCAAAGCATTTGAATTAGATTAAACTAGTGGTCAAGAGCAATTGAAGAGATTGCCGAAAATTCAAACTCTTCCTAGGAAGAGTGGACGGCAAGCAAAAAGGGGGGGTGCCGAAATCCTTTATAAACCCCACCTACCACCTTGATTTTTCTTTTAGACATTTTTAGTAGTAGCCGAATTTCTTCTTCACTCCCTCCTCCTCCATTATTTTCTCTCCACTCTCATCTTCTCAAAGAAACCAAAAACTCTTCTCCTCTTCTTTGACCCGAGTTGCATCCTCATCACCTCCTATTGGCCGAATTTTCCCTCTCTTGCTGCCGAAACTCCATCTTCTCCTTCCATTATTTTTATTCTTCTTTTTCCAATAGCCAAAACCACACCTTTGGTTGCCGAAATTCCCTCCTCTAATTTATGGTATTGGCCGAATATTAAGTGGATAAATCTCTTCAGATTTTTGGTGGTCAATCGATTTGGAAAAGGTACTCCAGAATTTTAAGCAGTCAACCCAAGCCTCTAATCCCTAGTGTTCGGTTTTTGATTCGGGAATCAAGTATTGCGATTAGTATCTAAAAGTGTGAAGGGATCAGTAGATCTAGGGAGGCCGACTCTTCTTTCCGGGATTTAGAATCCTTGTTGGTGACAGGTGTGTACATACACACTATAACTTATTAAATGTGCTGAATATTGTAAATGCTTACTTGATTTATGTAGCATTGGATGATATACCATATCGGTATAGATGGCAATTCAGGTAAGTACCTGTTAATGTGAATTATTATTAATGCTTTTGGGAAGCATGATGTACTGATTTATACATATGATGGCATGTGACATATATTTATGTGACTGATGTGGGATTGACTGAGTGGAGGGGGCAGTGATATTGTGCCGACGGGCACCAGTGTTTTGGTAACACGCTGTGACTACGGTCACCAGAGGTTTGGTACCTCCAGAGGATTGGCACCTCAGTAGCGACTTATCCCTGTGGTTAACACCACCGTGGGTTGGCCCCACTTGAGATATGGGATCGTCTGCCAGTGATTTGGTATCACACGATGGGTTGGCCCCATCAAACGATTCGTGTCTACGGACACCAGTGTTTTGGTAACACATTGTGACTATATGTCACCAGTGGTTTGGCACCACCAGTGGTTTGGTACCACAACGGGGTAGACAGTGGCGTATGGTTGGTTAGGTTGGGACACATAATATTCTGCATATTAATTGTTATATGTTGTGTATGGAAATGTTTTTAAAACGGGGGAAGGATTACATACTGGGTCTTGGTGACTCACCTTCTCCTCATTTTTTTTCAGGTGATTCATAGACCGCGGATATGGAGCCGGATGGACTCGAGGTGGCCATGCAGTGGACTTTAAATTTAAATGAACTTTATACTTAGTCTTACTATTTTAAATTCGGTTTTATTTTATATTTTGGATTGTAATAAGGCCTCCTAGAATATTTTATTATTTCCATATGTTGAATACTTGCTTTAAACTTTATAATTAATATTAATTAAAATCACATGTTTTTCCAAGTTAAAACGAAAATTGTTTTTAAAATGCCATCGGGCACGGTTGAAATTTGACTTAAGTATGGTTTTAAAAATAAACACTAGGTATGATTTTACCAAGATAATCAAATACGAAAAGTTTTCAACAAAACTTAATGGGTTTCAAAATGGTTTTCAAAAAGGTTTTCCCCGTAACAAACTAGATTCGGCCATAGGGTTTGGGCCGGGTTTGGGTTGTTACAAATAAGGAAATTATTACATTTTCGAAGTGCCATCAGGAATGCCTTGTTGATTAAAGGAAGCACAAATCAATAAAAATGATTTAAGATGTTCTCGTGCATCTTCATTTGCCAGTCCAACATACTGGCCATTAGAATTCAGCATTTGAAACATTACTGGCTTGAGTTCAAAATTTCCAACTTGGATTGCTAGCTTAACAACTCCGGGTTGTAAGTCATCCAAGACAGGTACTACAAAATATCGTATAGTCTTGTTTTGTATTTGAGCGTCTTGCGGCAAAGGTGGATCATTAGCATTTTAGTGCTACATGGGGGGTATGACTTCATAGTTTCTTGGTAAAGCCATATTCCTTTGTTCTCAAAGTCTCATCCTAATGGTTCTTTCAATTTTCGGATAAAAATCGGCAATAAACTCCGAATTGCTTTGGGTCATACAACACCTAAAATAAAATGTGAAAATAATGACAAAAAGAAAACAAGTTAGTAACAACTAAATATTGTGAAATAAAAACAAACAAAAACAAACGCCATCCCCAGCAACGCCGCCAAAACTTGATCGCCTGTTTAACGTCATAGCAATAATGTGCAAGCGTACACTGTCGATGCAAGTATAGTAGAAAAATATGAGTCAGTCAGGTATCGATCCCACAAGGATGGTTGTCTTTTTTCTATCAATGTCAGTGCAATAATTAGATAAAAATGAAATAAATTGTGAGAGTAGTTGCCGAAGCAATAAATTGGAAACAATAAGATAAAATATGATAATGATAAACTAGGATCCCCAACGTGAACATTCAACAGAATACTAAGTGCTCACAAGGTATAAAGGATAGGTGATTGTTGATGCATTAAATTGAAATGGATATCTTAGCAAGCTTAACTTCTATATTTAACCTGAGACATGCGCATTAGCCACACCTTCCGATGATGGCAATAGAACACTATTAAGAACAAGTGGATTAAATTCCTCTAATACTCAAACCACTTCCATTGTCATGCTTGTTAGCTTGAATTGTTGCTAAGTGTCAGTGACTGCAATAACACTTCCATGCTAAAAAAATTCAAACCTAAATATTAAACAGTAAAAGCAAGATTGAATAAAATAACATTTAACCCAGAAATCAGGTATACTTCCATACAAACATTAAATAGAAAGTAATCACCAGCATTTAGAAAAGAAATATAAAATAAACAAGTGGAGAGTACTATTCCTAGAAAATCTCGCTTGATTTGTAACACCCCTACCCCATATCCATCGCCGGAACAGGGTTACGGAGCATTACTAGAGATTTCAGAATAATTTCATATAATTCATGTTATTTAATGTTCATGTAACACCCCTCACCCGTATCCAACTCTGGGACAGGGTTTGAGGCGTTACCGAAGTTAAACATTCACAATCATACAAAATCGGGTTACCAAATTTCGCCCAAATTTAAAACTTTTTAAACACATGCATTTGACCTTGTCATTTATTTAATCACTTATACCACATAACAAGACATTAACACATACCATGGACAAATATGCTTACAAGCCAAAATCATTATAAGCCACATTCCATGGCTATAATCAACAAATCAATATGAGCCAATACATTTGCCTAAGCACAACAACATCCATCATAGAAAAACTAAGTCCCTATACATGCCACTCACTTGAAAACATTTAACATACACATGCCAATACTCCAAGGATAATGGCTCGATAGTGTGATGCTGCCTCCGACGATCTCCAACCTTGAGCTGACCTGACAAAATAAAAGAAATGGAAAGGAGGGAGTAAGCTTTACGCTTAGTAAGCTCGCATGAAAATAATAAGCAATGTGATAACATGCTATTTTCATATTCTTTCTATTTATTCAAATTCCAGTTAAGTTATTTTCTCGAGTCACAGTCATTAAATTAATTTATATCTAGAGATATGGAATTCCAAATTAAGATATGTTAATTTTCCCTGAAACTAGACTCATTTATCTTCTTACCATAAAATTTTCAAAATTTTTGGTTTAGCCAATAAGTACAGTTTATTCATTTAATTTACCCCTATTTCACTATTCGACTGTTCTGACCACTTTTTACTACGAATCAATTTTCTCCCTGTACAGAGTTTAGATGGTGTTATAATTTATTTCATTAGAAACTAGACTCATTAATGATTTCAAGAATATAACTTATATCCCATAATTATTTTTGTACAATTTTTAATGATTTTTTAAAGGAAGAACAGGGGATCATGTAATCATTCTGAACCAGTCTTAAAAAAATTTAAATATCTAAAAATATACAAATCTTTTGTTTTCTATGTTTATTTTATATGAAAATAGCGTCAATAAGATTTAAATCAATATCTCATCCAACTTACAATTCAATTTATACTGTTTTTGGTGAGTTTTCAAATTCACATCACTGCTGCTGTCCAAAACAGTTTTATTGTAAATTTTTGCTCTCTCTCACTTTAGTTGTATTCATTACTTACCTATAACAATCTTTTCAATTTCCGATTACATATCGAGCATATTGCTCATACTACCTACACTTATCACTACAAAGTCACACATAATTTCACTCAATCGATTTTCCCGTTGAACGCTTCGGAATAATAACGGATACGCGGTGGTTTCGCACACAGCCCACCATTGAAGTTGAAGCTCTCTTGTATACATAGTGGCCTTCACTTAGTACCACTCATGTGACCTAGCTCGATTGTACACATAATTCTGGCTCTCTTGTACACATAGCGGCCTTCACTTAGCACCACTCATATGACCTAGCCATCTCGTAGCTCTCTTGTATACATAGTGGCTCACACTACATACCACACGTGACCTAGCTACGTATAGCTTTCTTGTACACATGGCGTACTCTCGGTACCACACATGTGACCTAGCTCCGTATAGCTTTCTTGTACACATGGCGTACTCTCGGTACCACACATGTGACCTAGCTACGTATATATAAGTATCTTGTAGCTCTCTTGTGCACATAGTGGCCTGCACTTAGTACCACTCATGTGACCTAGCTACATACCATTTATATCTTTCAATTCTGAAGGTTCTAACGGGAAGTATCTCACTTTCTAATACTTTATTCCATTCCTTCAGTAGTCAATTATGATTCAAAAATCAGCTACAATACATAAAATATGCTGAAATATAAAAATGTCAATAAAAATAATGAATTATTTACATACAACTTACTTGTCGAAATCTCGTCAGGTACAACCGTGTAGCAACTCATACAACCAATGTAATATTAATTTAACATTCAATTCATGTAACATTAATTTGCCATTCAATTTCACATGACACAACAAACATCACATTTTCCATACCATACTTACCATCCATCAACTTCTCCTAAACATATTAAATCATACAATTTATGCCATATCAATAGAGAATTACAATTCAAGCATGGTGTTGCATTATTACTAACACAGGGACTTACCTCGGATCCAGAAACAACAATTTACCATTTTAGTCCATAACCTTGTATTTTCCTGATTTAAGCCTGAATCTCGATTTCCTTGATCTATATCACATTTAGCCTACTAATTAGTCACATTATTCATATGGGTCCAAAAATCATATTTTTTACAAATTTGCACTCTGACCCTTAAACTTTCACATATTTGCACTTTGCCCCAATGCTCGTAAAATGATTTTTATTCAATTTCCTTGCATTTCCAGCCTATCTGAATCATTTTCATAACTATGGAAGCCCCCAATTTCCACTAAATCACCCTTTTATGACTAATTTATAACTTTTATGATTTAGTCCTTTTTAAGCATTTTTACCGAAAATCACTTAGCAAAAGTCATTTATTTACACACCGAGCCTTCATATTCTACCATTAAACATCAAAATACATGCATACCATTCATGGGTAAATTTTTAAACATAAACCCTAGCTCAAAATAATGGTAGAAATGAGTAGAGCATGTTACTGGGATTCCAAAAATGTAAAGAACATAAAAATATGAGGCTTGAATGCACTTACTATTGAGCTTGGAAGCTTAAAAACCCTAACCATATCTTCTCCCATGCAATATTCAGCCATAGGTAGAAGATGGACAAGAAATTTGGCTTTTATTTTGTCTTTTAGTCCATTTAATGACCAAATGACCAAAATGCCCTTTTAGCCTTTCTTTGAAATTTTATCCATCCAAGCCCATTTTTGTCCAAAATTTGAGAACTTGGTCAAATTTCTATTTAAGACCCTCTAATTAAAAAACCAATTCAATTTCATACTAAAAACGTTTAGAACTCATATTGCGTAATTTATTCAATTTAGCCCTTAAAGTCTAATCGAGCACCTTAGACATATAATTTCTTCGTGAAATTTTCACACAAGCATGCAAACATATCATAGACCTTATAATAATCATAAAATAATTATTTATACTTCAGATTCGTGGTCTCAAATCCACTGTTCCGACTAGGCCCTAATTCGGGATGTTACAGTTCATATCTGAAACTAATCATATTGTCCCTTGAATGGACCCTCGAGGCCCAATTTAAAAATTTAAATCAAGTCGAGACTGAATTAGAAACTCAAAAAGTTTTTCACAAAATTTCAAACTTTTTCTTTAATACAGGGGTCACACGCCTATGTGAGTAGGCCGCGTGGCTCACACGACCAAGTGACATGCCCATGTCTCAGGCCATGTGGGCATTCGATGTGAGCCACACGGTCGTGTCCCAACCCGTGTCCTTAGCCGTGTAACTCTCTAACTTGTGCCACACGGCCTGCAACATGCCAGTGTACTAGACCGCGTGGTCAATTTAATTTTCACAAATTAGATGTAGGTTTCACACAGCCAAGACATACGTCCGTGTTCTAGGTCGTGTATCACACACGGCTGAGACACACGCCCGTGTCTCTGCCCATGTGCCCAATTCTGAGCATTTTGTTTTTCAATTTTATGATGCATGGGGCACACGGCCAAACCACATGTGCATGTGCCAGGCCATGTGTCATAGACAATCAAGACACACGCCCTTGTGTCTACCCATGTGGACAAAATAAAGCCATTTCATAACTTTATTTCTCACCCAAATTGTCAACAACCTACATCAACACTTACATATATCAAACAATTCAAGACATAATAATCAACCAAAAATAAGTATTTTGCATGACTTATTAATTCATTTATTTATCTAATTGAACTTACCATTGACACAATTATAGCTATAAATTATGTTTTCAAATATACCAATTTAAAACCATTCATCCATCAAACATCACTAGGCCATATATAATTACATCAAAATATACTTTACACTAGCCATTCCAATGACTAGTTACAACCAAAATATTTCATCATTTTGCCTAACTAGATTATACATGCCATTATACCATAAAAAGTTTTCTATTTATACCAAAACGGGTTGAAGGATAGTGTGATGATACTCCGACCCATTTCCAACCCTTTCGAGCTTTCGAGCACTAAAAAATAGAGGAAATAAAACCTAGTAACCATTTAATGCTTAGTAAGTTCGTAAAACAAGAATTAAACTTACCAAATATATTCATTCAAATAAGCATACAATAACATGATTCTCAACAAGTTGGCAAATTTACCTAATCATATACACTCAAACAAGTAAGTTAGTCACATAATTCACATATACATCAAATAAGCATAGATGAGCTCATCATGTTACAAACTTTCAAGTATTTCGGGAGCATTCGAGATATAATTCATTTAATCTCATAATTTCTCATTTCGAGAATTTGTCTGTTGAATCATTAAAATTTCGATGGATACTCAGGTAGTACACACAAGGTGTACAAAACCGTAAACTGTCAACCCATAATCAGGGGTACCCATTAGGGCACTTAATTAGGGAGCACACTCTCGAGCCACATATGAGGATTCTCAGATGAGCCATGTAACAGGACACTTATCCGGGCTAAATAGGAAACTCATAAGAGTTTTACTCAGGGAGCTCATAGAGCTTAATAGATAACTTTGAGGAGTTAACATCAGGGAGCACCAAATAAGGTAACAGGGAGTTCAACTGAGCAATGTCAGGAAGCCCATAAGAGCTTATATTAGGATGCTCAGGTAGAGCTGCATTTGTGTCTGCATTATATGCTAGATCACAACCGATCGAATCATGTAATAGGATGCTCACACAGAGCCGCGTTAGTGTACAACACATGCAAAATCACTATCGATTAGGATGCTCGCAGGAACTATATAACAGGATGCTCGAGAGGGCTATAACAAGATTACTTGTCTGAGTTATTTTTTTTCCGCAACATATGCAAGACCACATGTAATATAGAAATCACATATATCCATCGAATTTCATTATTCAAACGGAACTTATTATGTAATAGTCCAGTTTAGACCCTAGTTGGAACACTGGTTTTGGGACCACGAATCCAAGTAAATGAAATATTTTAATATTATTTTCTCTGCCATTGATGGGTGATTAAGCATGTGTTAAATTTTCATAAGTTAAATTTTCCGTATGTATGCTTTATTTGATAAAAGGATTAAATTGCATTAAATGCAAAATTAGCATGCTATTTGTTAAAGTACCTATGTGTTGTGGCTTTTAAAAGAGGAGACGTTATGAGGCAATTAAACCGTTTATAAGTTAGTGGGTGGTTAATAGTAAAAAATGGCCTTGAACTATATGTTATAATATGTTTATTGAAATGGTTAAATAAGTAAATTGATAAATAAAGTCTATTAAACAAAAATCAAGGCTAAAATGCTATCATCTTTTATGCTTTTACCACCGAAAATCAAAGAAGAAAAGGAAGGTTTGAATGCTTCTAATATTCAGCTAGTTTGTGGTCAAATTTAAGGTATGCTTTTGATTGGTTTTTGATGATTTATATGTTTTTGAGATTGTTGCTTAATCTACTATCAAGCCCATGTTGTAATTTGAAGAATTGATTATGTTTATGAAATGTGTCATTGATGAACTGGTGAGCTTTGTGATGAGTTTAGGTTTTAAATGAAAGATATGTGTTAAATGAACATGTTTTGTTCTTGAAATTTTGATGAATTTAGCTCATTAGGGCCAAATTGTGAAAATAGTATTTTGAGGGACTAATTTGTGAATTTGATGAAATGTTTGGAGTTGTATGAGATACATGGGCATTCAGTTAAGCATGAGTATATGGTAATTTTGTATATTTGATGTTTTGAGAAAAATAGACTAAATTGATAAAATGTACAAATGTGAGGGTAAGTTGCAAATAGCCCTAAATATGTGTATTTGGATTGAATTGGATGAGTTAGTGAATGAAAGAGTTAAATTTGGATGTGTATAGATCAAAAACCGAAGAAAACGGACTTAAATCGCGGGAAAACGGAGGTAGTAGAGTAACCGAGTACGAACAAACATCCAAATTCGAGGTAAGTCGATATACAAATGAATGTATTTGTATTGAATTATGTATGTTCATATGACTATTGATAATGATGAATGCATATGAGATGTGGTATACATGAATTCCGAGATAAGATCGACCCAGTGTTAACATCCGAGAAGTCCCGTACGAACCTAGGAATAGATAGGATTAACTATGTCATGACATAGGTGTCTGTTATGTGATATCATGTAAAACCACGTCTGGGATGTTGGCATTGATTCGAGCTTTCGTGTAAGACCACGCCTGGGACGTTGGCATCGATATGAGACTTACATGTAAGACCATGTCTGGGACATTGGCATCGTATTGATTTGTATAAGACCCTGTCTGGGATAGTGGCATCAACATCTAACTACATGTAAGATCACATCAGGGACGTTGGCATTGTATGATTATTCTGAGCGCTTTGTATATTCTATTAAATTCCGAACGGTTCAAAGGGCAAGTTCGAGAAATGAATGAATATGTGATTTGTACATCTATTTTCAGGTACGTTTGATAAGTACACATTGTGTGTATATAAAGGTAAGTATTTTATTAAACTTACCCAATTGAATTATGTATCTGAATATGAGAATGTAAGTGTGTTATATGAATGGAGAAGCTATGAGCAAATAAAGTATGTCGTGATATGCATGATTGAAAGATGAATGGCTAAGTAAATGTGCCAATGAGAATGATGATTATGAAATTGAGTTAATAGTGAACTCATATTGATTATATGTCTTGTTTGCCTATATGTCAAGTTTATTTGTATATGGTTTACTAAGCTTTTGAAAGCTTACTCCGTGTGTGTGTTTGCTCTGTTTTCTAGATCGTCAAAGCTATTGAAGGCTCGGGGATCGTCGAGGATCGTCATCACACTCCTCAAACTCATTTTGGTACTTTTGAAATGTGTATAAAGCTAAATATGGCATGTATAGGCTAGTTGTTTTGGTTTATGGTTGAAAAGTGTATAATTAGCCATGAGATGTGGCTACATAAGTGTTAATAATATGCATGAGTAAATATGAAATATGGTATATGTTTGGTATAACTTGGGAACTATGAAATGGAAAAGTGTATAATTAGCCATGAGATGTGGCTACATAAGTGTTAATAATATGCATGAGTAAATATAAAATATGATATATGTTTGGTATAACTTGGGAACTATGAAATGGTTAAGTTAATGGAAAGTATATAGATGAAATGTGAGTATGCATGTTTGATCTAAGAAGGGGATATATGAAAGGTAAATGTAGATGAATCATGCTTGAATGTATATGTGTTTTAGTTGTACAAATTGGCATGATTGGAGTTGTAATTGTATGTGAATATTTTATGGTTACTTTGATATGTTTTGGTTGCCAAATATGCATGAAATGAATTGGTAAATTGCTTGTAGGGATTGACCCTTCTGTGGGTGGCATTTGGCCTTGCAAATGGTCTGTTTTGCCTACACGGCCATGGCACACGGGCGTGCCTAGTAGCCATGTGATTAAGTCAGTAGCTAGCCCAAGTTTGCACGGCCATTGCACACAGACGTGCCTAGTAGACGTGTGAATAAGACAGTATTTAACCTAAGAGTACACGGTCATAGCACAAGGGCGTGTCTGGTGACCGTGTGGATAAGTCAGTATATATACTCTGATTTGGCACGGCCAGGACACACAGGTGTGTCCAGTATTCGTGGGAGGCACACGGCCTGGTCACATTGGCTTGTGACCTTGACAGTTTTGAGTAAGTTTTAAATTTCTGAGAATTTCTGTATGTGTTCGGTCTAGTCCCGACCCTACTCTAAAGCATGATTAAGGTCTCGTTGACCAATATAAGGGACACTTTGATTGCGATTGATGAATGGTGGTTTAAAATTTCTGTAAAAATTTTCGATCTGTCTGGTAACGCCTTTAACCCTAATCCGGAAACGGATTCGGGTTAGGGGTGTTATATATTATTTTTTGAATATGATTGAACTTGTGATTATTTTTGTAACACCCCTAGACCCGGCCCAAACGTTATGACCGAATCCTGGAATGTCACATCAAAGGCATAATTCAAAACGATTTTGCTAAGTTAAAATTTAAGGTCTAAAAGCCCAAAATCCTTGAATCTTGTTAAGTAATGATAAAAGCCCATATTTTTAGGTATTTCAAAAACCATGTTTAAGAAAATTTATTTAAGTTTAACAATTAAGTAAACTGTTGAACAATGATAACAAAACACAAAATCTAAAGTCAAGAAAACAAAGCAATTTAAAACTAAGTCTTTCAGAACTAAATAAAAGTGCTTGCAATGTGGCCACCTCCAAGTCCTCTTCCACATCGAGCGGTCTACTCAGGATCACCTGAAACATTTAATAAATTGGTGTGAGTTTCGAAACTCAGTGTGTACGACCCTTGGTAATCCAATCAACATACAATTATTACATTGGGCCTAAGCCCAATAAAAAATGATATCACATCAGTATCACATGAATGCAATGCACCCATCCTAAATCCAACCCTGCACTCCATTTCCCATCCAACCCTACACTCTTGTGGGGATATAAATATCAACCCATCCATCCCCACATTCCAATGGTATCACCAACAGCGGCACTACTCAACGTTGCAGCAAGGCTGCTAAGCATATAATGGGCTTAAAGTCACTGGTGGATCCACGGTCGTCAAGCGACTATGCGATCCTCACATATCTTCCTCCATATCTTCAAACCCACCCAAATGCAACATATATTTCATGAATGCAACATACACAATTTCACACATTAAGCACTTAGGGGTATTTTAGTCATTTCACTACCTAGGGGTATTTTCGTAATTCTACCCTATAGGGGTATTTAGGTAATTTTGCAAAATAGGAGTATTTCGGAAATTTTGTAAATCAGGGATATTTTGGTAATTCTACAAATCAAGGGTATTCTGGTAATTTTACAAATCGATGGTATTTTAGTAATTTTACAAATCTAAGGATATTTTGGAAATTTTCAAACTAAAGGCATTTTGGTAATTTTTCAAATCAAGGGTATTTTGGTCCCTCTCGGGTTTTAGTTACGAACTTTGGCCCATTAGAAGGTCCTTGCGGCTAAAGTGAACATACACTACGGACCAGGTAGGATTCCAGTGAATAGGAGGTGGGTCGCTAGGACCCCTTATGTACCAAGCTCTCCCTAGATCCAATTCTAGACATGCATATGTCCATTGCCACACTCTAACCCAGCGACTTGTCCCTGGACAAGTTGATTATTAAATTAAGTCTTATGCGGTTTAAGAGTTGTTCATAATTAGGCCTAAAGTCCATTAAACCCTAGCATACTTGTCAACGTCCCCATAAAGCCTATCAAGCCCATTTCACGTTCATATAGCCCATGTAATATCCTAGATTTAGGGGTTATGCGTTTAGTGCATAATTCATGGGTTAGTAGGCTCAGTGTATGGTTGAGTGTGTTTTAAGGGTTTTTAGAACTCTAGGATGAGGGAAGATGCATGGGAAAAATATTGGAATTTAAAGTCTAAAAGGGGAAGCTAGGCTAAGGAGGCCTTAAGGGAATTTGTGAGGGAATTTGGACATAAGAATTGGCTTGGTAAAGTGGCTGCAAGGCGCCACTTAGGGCCTTGGTGATTGACGCCTCAAGCAAGGGAGTAGGGAGGAGGTTCCAGTCTTGATGGCAGCCTAAGGTGTGGCTTTTATTTTGCTTTTGCGTCAAGGTAGAAAGGGGGAGTGTTGGACGACAATGGGACTTCAAAAGGATGAGATAAAGGCTTGTTTATCTTTTGAAAATTCGGCTAGGATATATGATAAAGGTTGATTTATTTTAAGCTGGTAGATAGAAGATAATTGTAGGTTTATTTATTTATTTTTAAATGGGTGTTAAAGAGATAAAATAGGAGAGAAATTTGGGAGTTGATAAGGAGTTGATGTGGTGGCCGAATGTGGGTCTCTTTGGGTTAATGTATTTGGTCAAGTAGGGGGGAGTAGTGCCGAATTTCATTAAGTGCAAGCATTCATCTTTTGGCCGAAATTCTTTTACCTCTCCTCTTCCTCTTTATTTTCTTTCAACCCCGAATCTATTTCTATTTCTTTGAAGCCGAATGCCTCTTTGTCATTAAGAGTGATAGCCGAAACTTTGCTACCATTGTTCACCATTGCCGAAATCAACTAAGCCCCAAACTCCCTCCATCTTTTTGATAAAGGCCGAACCTCAAGGCTAGTCTTTCTTCTTTTCCATTGAAGCCGAATCTCCCTATATTGGTGACCATAGCCGATTGCATCCTTTTCCTTGGAGCCGAGTCATTCGTTGAGAGCAAGCCGATGGTCAACATCTATTCCCTCTTGTCGACATTTAGAGCTAGTGGACTACTCGTGAGTTGGTGGTAAGGAACTCCTTCTCTAGTAATCGATTTGATCTCTTTTCATAAGTGTGCCGAATCAAGTGGTTAGGCCTTGGTTTGTCGATGGCCGAATGGCATAGTGCCATAATAAGCGTTTCTGTTGTGTAGCTAACGTTAAGGAGCACTAAGGAGTCTTTTGGGATTTGATTCTTCAAGGCAAGCCAAGGTAAGTGATATGTAGTTTCGGCCAAGGGCCATTTTCCTTAGAGTTATGCATAAGCCGATTTTTAATAGTTGGTTATAGGGATTTCGACGACTCAAGGAACAAGTAACAATTTTCGAGATTTCGATTTAGCAAGGTAAGTGGTTGGTGATATTCGGCTATAGGCCATATTTTGGTTATTAAGTAGTGACCGATTTTGACAACGGTTATTTAGGGACAAATCGACAGGAGTAAGCCAGCCTTCGGGATTCAAGATCATTTCGGTAAGGATATTTAGTAAGTGTAGATTCGATTCGATATATTTAGATTAAGGTATTAGTGATTAACCGTTTGATCTGATTAAGTATCATTGATGGAGGCGAATACCAGTCAAAGAGGACAAGGGGTAGCCCCTATCCCTAAGTTTAAGAGGAGAGCAGTCTCTGCAGTGCGGGATTGGCCACCGGGGTGTGGGCCAGCATCAGAGCAGGAAAGTAGGCAGATAGCCGTAGTGTCGATTAGTGATAGCATCGGGATCGAGAGTGTAGTACTTCAAGTGATCAGGTGTGTGATTAACCCACCGTTTTCCGGGTTTATGTTATATTTGTATGTGTTATGTATGTGTTAATAAGTGCAGTGATCATTAAGATATGGATACCCTTAAGGGGAATGTCGATAATCAGGTAAATACCAAATCTGATAAATGTGGTTATTTATGTGTATATGTGATGGTATGCTTAATGAACATGCTCATGCATTATTGTTATCATGTCACTATCGTATGTTGCATGTGCATGGGATGGGAAATGAATATGAAAGAAGGACAGGGTGTACTTCGAGTACGTGGTTGATATAGGCTATGTGCCATATCGTGGTTAATGATGGCTTTGTGCTCATCGTGGTTTTGATGTTACCTACGGGCTACATCGTGGATTGGCGCTGACTGAGGTCGCGTTGTGGATTATTTGCGATTTAGTTCGCGTGGACGGCATTAATTGCCAAATTGGTGTGTAGCGGTTGGAGGGTGATTTAGTAATCCCCTGGTGTGTGGTGGCTGGGTACGGGGGTGTGTAGAGGATGGACCCTAGGCTGGGTTGGGTGCATTTTGCATAAATCTGTATGACATGTGAATTAAAGTGGAAATGGGCCAAGCCCAATATGTGATGTGGATTAATGTGAAAATGGGCCAAGCCCAATATGTGGACTCATGTGCTTAAATTGCCCTATTATATAATATGTGATGTGGATATGGGTCAAGCCCAATAAGTGAAAACATGTGAATAAGTTGCATTGATATCTGATATGTCGGTTAATATATGGTTTGATATGTGGGTGGAAATCAGTGGACTAATTACACACTGAGTCTGTTAGACTCACCCAAATTTTACCAACATCACAGGTGATACGTGAATCTTGGACCGGGTTGGAGTGGATACGAGGTGACCCATGCAGAAGTTAATTTTTATGCCATGCAGAAGTGGTTTAATTTGTTTTACGTATTTTATATCTTCAGTATTTTTGGTTTAATTATTTATTGTAATAAGAGCCACTTAAAGTATTTAAGTTTTTATTTTAGTATGTTAAAGTTGGATCCACGACCAAAATGTCTAAAAATGTTTTATTATCGGCAATTCACATTCTTAAAATATATATTCAAGTTTTTAATTCAGATATTTTGTAACAATAAAGATTTACTTAGAATTTTAAATGGTATCATTTTTTACAAACGACAACAAATTTATGTTTTCACTTCTAAGTCAAATTCTTTTCAAACGATTTCCGCAGTGGCATTCTGAATTCGGCCGTTAAGCCCAAATCACATCCTTATGGCCATTAGGCCCAGATCTCATTCATATGGCCTATTAGGCCCAAAACAATTCCAAATCATGTAACATGCACGACTAACTCAATTCATATAACCAAATCAATCAATTTCATCAAACTTAGCCTCAGGGCCCACCGGGCCCATTTAGCCACTTTCGGCTTCTCGGCTTTCCGGCATTGCCGATATCATGTGTGTGGAGTGTTTGTACGCACCTGGTTACTACGACATGCTATACTATCCTTGGTCTTGAATCTACAACCAACCAATATTTAATCAATCACCTATACTTAATCAATCACCCATACTTAATCAATCACCCATACTTAATCAAAATATTTACCAAAAGCCGAAGCCTTACCGTAACCTTACCGTGTGCCACCGGGTTCTAATAGCCCTTCCTTAGCTACTAATCACAAGTATCCCCTAGATTTGCATGCACACATATACCATCAAACTTCGAGTGACTCATAATCTACACAAGTCACCCCTACAGATCACACTCACATTCAGCCATTTACTTAAACCATAATCGAGTTGAGTACACTTACACTTTGCTAACGATCCTTACCACGCTTGCGATCTCTGAACCTTACCCTTGTTAATACAAGATTAACGACAATGAGAAGTTAGATAGCCTTTTTGCTTTTAACAAAACACACTAAGGGGTTAACTGAATACTTACCGAATCCACTTTTGATCCTGCAACCTAGATAGCTACTGAATGAGATTTAGCTTTTAACCATTACTGATAGTAGATAACAATCGATTTGTGATGGAGGAAAACAACAAAGATTTAACACTAATAGGGATTTCAGTAAGAGAAGATGATGATACTTCGGCAATAAAAGAGTTTGGCTATGAGAGAATTCGGCAAAAAAGGATTCGGCTATAGGAGATTTCGGCAGCAAGGCAAGGTATTTTCTGTTGTGTAAAAATAAGGTTTCAGCAAGGAAAAGAAAAAGAATGGAAAATTTGGCATTACCTAGGACCCCAGAATCGACATAGACACATTTATATAGCCTATAGCTGGAACTTAGCCACCCCTAAAGTCCAATTCGACACCACTTCATCCACTGCTCATCTCCTAATTTTTCTCTATGATATCTCCCTTATCCTTCTCCTAAATTCTCTCTACTGATCACTTCTCCTAAGAGTACCTCTACACAGCCTTCTAGAAGCCTAAAATTAAACTCCAGAATAAAGCTAAGCTAGCATTCGAACATCAGACCTTCCTGCATGTGTAACAGTCTGAATTTGACCCTAATCGGAATGGTGATTTCGGGACCACGAATCCGAATTTGAAAATTTTTTTATATTATTTTCGGTGTTTATTATAGGTAAATTAATGTGTGTGAAAGTTTCGTATGAAAATTTGATCGTTTGTGTGTTTAATTTGACAAAAAGGACTTGATCGCGTAAAGTGAAAAAGTTGCAAACTATAGTGAAAAGTGCTAAAATGATAATGGCTTTTTAATATAAGGTATTAAAAGGGCAAATAGCCCATTTTCATGGATAGTGGGCGGCATATGTCTAAAATAGCCTTATTTATATATGTTAACTATATTATTATAAAAAGGTATTTTTGTACATTGGTTATTATGTTAATTATAATAAAAATAAAACATGAATTAAGCTTTATTGTTCATCTTCTTAACACCGAAACTAAGAAAGAAAGAAAAGGGTGTGAGCTTTTTCATTCGGCCATAGTTCAAGTGTATTTTTAGTCGGTTTTCGATAATTTTTACGTTTTTGTGATCGTTGCTTCGAATACTATCCGACCCATGCTAGAAATTTTGAGATTAGTGCGTATGTGATGTTCGGCCATGATAGAAGCTTATGCTTTGTGATGTTTGATGAATATATGTTAAAGTTATGTTATAGATTAAAATGTTTTGTACTGGAAATTTTGGTGAAATTGAGTATTTTGGGCTAAATTGCAAAAATAAATATTTGAAGGGTTAAAATGCAAAATAAATGAAATAAATGAACTTGTATAGTCCCTATGAATATTCGGCCCTTAGGTTGTGTAATGAAATTTTGTGTATTTTGTGTTTTGTGCAAATAGGACTAAATTGTAAAAATGTGAAACATTAGGGGTAAAATGGTAAATTACCTATTTATGTGTTTTGGGACTAAATTGAGATGAAATGTGCTTGAATGAGCTAAATTTTAATGTGTTTAGATCAAGAACAAAGAAAAATAGATTTGGATCGGGGAAAGGCAAAGGTTATCAAATAGCCGGTCTTCGTTGTCCGTTGATAGTCGAGGTAAGTCTTTAAGTAATTTAATATTGTTAATATCAGTTATAGTCTTGATTACATGCTGAATTTTTGGATTTAATAGTGTGATGTTGGCCAAGGCCGAATATGATAAGTGAATTTAATAGTCTAATGTAGTTTGAATTATTAAATTTTGAAATGTAATAGTAATGTGAAATTTTATGTGATATCGAAAATATGAAGTGTGTATGAAAGAGTTCAATTAAATTTGTATCGGGCTTATTGCCTAGCAGGCTTCGTGCCAGTGAATTATATCGGGCTTTATTGCCTAGCAGGCCTTGTGCCGGTGATGTATTTCGGGCTTCGTTGTCTAGCAGGCCTTGTGCCGGTGAAGTATGTCGGGCTTTGTTGCCTAGCAGGCTTAATGCCGGTGACTTATTATAAATAGAAGAATTCATAGATCATCGACAAGGTGGAAATTATTTACTGCAAAGAAACTAAATGTTCAGGTATGTATAAGCCTCATAGTTATGAGAAATGAGGTAAGTTGTTATATCACTAATTGATGTTGGTAAAATGTAGTATAATTGAGGTAATTTTGTTAGATTATAATAGGTGTATGTGACTTAATTAACAAGGTGTATTATATATATATACTGGTAAATGACCTTGGTTGTGTTTCTTTTGAGATTCGGCCATATGGGTAAGTGTAATATGTGAGGGTAATGAACATGTTTACATATGTGACCGATTAGTAGTATGTGGTTGATATGTATATGACACTTATTTGATTCGGATGGATGTGGAAATGTATTAAATTTTAAATGAATTCAGTGAGTTTACTTATTTAAGGTGATATGGGAGCATTTTGAGGTTGTTAAGGAAATAACATATGTATTCGGCTTTGATAGATCATATTATTATTATTAAGCTTTAATAGAAATGTTTTGATATTAGTTATGATTTTGTAATTGTCTGAATAATCATAAGTTCTAACTTTATTGCTTGAGACTTACTAAGCTATTGAGCTTACTTGGGTGATATGTCTTTCCTCTGTTTTATAGATTTGGTTAAAGCTACGAGCTCAAGGGATCGTCAAGAGAGTCATCCACACTATCAACCTAATTTGGTACTCTTTGAGTTTGGTTTTTGGATAAAGGCATGTATAGAATAGATTATGGCTATGTTTGAATTGAAAACTTTTGTTTATGTATATATTTAAGCCATGCGAAAATGGCTTACTTTCAATGTCTTGGGCTTCAATGTTTCATGTCTTTAATTATATTATGTGTGGTGATTTTAATTGAATTATAAGTTTAGTAGCATGTATGTTCTTTATAGGCATAAGTACATATATATAAAAATGATTTGCTAGGAGGTACACTCAAAGGTCTAAGTTTGCGTTTTGAAAGTTGGAATGTATGAATGTCGAAATTGTTGGTTGGCATATTCGGTATAGACATATATAAGTTGTTCATTGGATTATAATATAGTTATGCATTAGTGGATACTTGTTATGCTTAGGTTTGTATTTGGTTTTCTTTAAAAATAAAGGATTCGGTTTGATCACATAAGTTTGGATAAGCATATTATATATATATTGAAATTTGTATTGAGTAATGTATGTAATGTATTTTGTAATTAGATATTCGATTGGAGTGTGGTATGAATGGCAATGTGTAATCATGATATTGCTTGAATGGTTCATATGAGGTAGATAAACGCATAGGTCAAATGCCGAATGAGTTGTTAATTAGGAAAGGTTTGTGAATGTATATTAACAGATAGCTTAAATGATCACTATGGTACGAATATGAGCATGCATCTTAATTGATGGTACATTGGTTTGATGGATTATATTGTGTCCAATTGAATTCGGAAATAGGAATGATGAGCATGTTACATTATTCGTCTGAATCCATGGGGTAAATGATTGACATATGATTAAATTATAGTATGTAAGATATTACATTTGATTGAGTTTATTATGCATAAGGCTGTGATGTGTTTAATCTATGCTTGACCATTTGATGAAGTCAATTGCACTAATTTGATAAAGGACCTTAAGTAATGTGATGTGAAGTAATTGATTTGATATGCTCTGTATCTAGCTATATTAGAAATTCACTTTATAAGAGTTGGTTTTAATGTATGTTCTAAACAATATTTTGATCGGTAATGCCTTTAATCCTAATCCGGCGACAGATACGGATTAGGGGTGTTACAGCATGCATATGTCGCCACCTCTCTACACCCTAGTGGCGTCACTTAGCCACTTCACCACAGGCTTCTTTGTGCCATTTTTCACTTATTTTTATTTAAAAGCCCACTAATTACAACCCTGATTCCTTAATTCAATAAATTAAGAATCCTCCACCACAAAACTCGAACCCAGAGCTTCTCCAACACACCTAGACACTCCAAATTCATTAAACCTTTAAAGCCGTCATGTCATTTTCTTGCTCACTTAAAAATTTTATGAGACCCAAAGCCCAATAGTCCCAATTCTTCTAGGCCTAAATTCGGGGCTTTACAATTCTACCCCCTTAAAGAAATTTCGTCCTCGAAATTTCCAATTAACTACTAAATGCACCGCTCAAGTCACGCCACTATGCTTTCGCTGCGCACTCTGATTTAATAACACATAAACATTGCATGCATACAGTTTCTATACCCAAAAATATCGCATCCACACAAACATACCCGACTTAATAGTGTTTGAACAATCCCGAGCCTTATGCTCCTCAGACCCGCATCTGAAACACGCTCCTGACTTCCTTCAGCATTCACCCAGATGACGCCTTCTGCAATATTCGCAAGCTGGAAAGTTTGGACGTATCTTAACATGCTTCACAAAATGAGATTGCAGCCCTAGAGAACTGCGATCTCCCTTTTTCTTATAGTCTATGCACCTAACCCGAAGTGTTTCACCAATTTCTTTAACCTCCTCCAGTACCTTCATAAGTAGCTGAGTCAGCACATTAGCCCTAACACTTCCACGGCCTCTACCGCGATCCCTTGCACTTCTTCTAGCGCTCATTGATAATTCTCGTATTATCTAAATTAGGAATATTTATGAATTTAGTTCATAGTTTCACTGTTTAAAGCACGTGTCTTATGCAAGTAACGATTTTTAAAGTTATTTCACGGTCGTAAATCCACTACAGGCTTAAGTTTTCTACAGGCTTTAATCTCTAAGAACTATTGTTAGCCCAAAATCTAAATACAGTTCAATAATTTTAAACAAGTGTAATCACAAAAAAACTTACTTGGCTCGACGTCGAGGGCTCGGTGAACCACACTTCAAGAATCCTGTAGAAACTTTTTAATCTGTTTGTTTCAAAAACCCATAATCTAAGGCCTATTTCACAGCCCGAGCTTTGCAACCAGGCTCTGATACCACTAAATGTCACACCCCCAGACCTAGCCCAGACGTTATGGTCGAATCCGAGAATGTCACATCGAAGGCATATTTCAAACAATTTTGCTAAGATAAAATTTAAGGTCTAAAAGCCCAAAAATCCTTGAATCTTGTTAAGTAATGATAAAAGTCCATATTTTTAGATATTTCGAAAACCATGTTTAAGAAAATTTATTTAAGTTTAACAATTAAGTAAATAGTTGAACAATGATAACAAAACACAAAATCTAAAGTCAAATCGGAGTACAAGGCCTTATTACAACCAGCGAAAACAAAGTAATTTAAAACTAAGTCTTTCAAAACTAAATAAAACTGCTTGCAGTGTGGCCAGCTCCGAGTCCTCTTCCATGTCGAGCCGTCTATTGAGGATCACCTGAAACATTTAATAAAAAGGGTGTGAGTTTCGAAACTCAGTGTGTACAACCCTTGGTAATCCAATCAACATACAATTATTACATTGGGCCTAAGCCCTATCAAAAACGGTGGTTTTAGGCCTTAGCCCACAATGACCTCATATCACATCAGCATCACATGAATGCAATGCACCCATCCCAAATCCAACCCTACACTCCATTTCCCTTCCAACCCTACACTCTTGTCGAGCTATAAATATAAACCCATCCATCCCTACACTCTAAAGGTAGCACCAACAACGGCACTACTCAATGTTGCAGCAAGGCTGCTAAGCATATAATGGGCTTAAAGCCACCGGTGGATCCACGATCGTCAAGCGACTATGCGATCCTCACATATCTTCCTCCGTATCATCAAACCCACCCAAATGCAACATAAATTTATGAATGCAACATACACAATTTCACACATTAAGCACTTAGGGGTATTTTAGTCAGTTCACTACCCAAGGGTATTTTCATAATTCTACCCTATAGGGGTATTTAGGTAATTTTGCAAAATAGGGGTATTTTGGCAATTTTGTAAATTAGGGATATTTTGGTAATTCTGCAAATCAAGGGTATTCTGGTAATTTTACAAATCGGGGGTATTTTAGTAATTTTACAAATCTAAGGATATTTTGGAAATTTTCAAACTAAGGGTATTTTGGCAATTTTTCAAATCAAGGGTATTTTGGTCCCTCTGGGGTTTTAGTTATGAACTTTGGCCCATTAACAAGTCCTTGCGGCTAAAGTGAACAGACACTATGCACTAGGTAGGATTCCATAGAAGGGGAGGTGGGTCGCTAGGACCGCTTAAGTACCAAGCTATCCCTAAATCCAATCCTAGATATGCATATGTCCATTCCCACACGCTAACCCAGCGACTTGTCCCCAGACATGTTGATTATTAAATTAAGTCTTATGCTGTTTAAGAGTTGTTCAGAACTAGCCTAAAGTCCATTAAACCCTAGCCTACTTTTCTATGTCCCCATAAAGCCCATCAAGCCCATTTCACGTTCATATAGCCCATTAAGCCCAAATCACATCCTTATGCCCCCTTAGGCCCAGATCTCGTTCATATGGCCTATTAGGCCCAAAAAAATTCCAGATCATGCAACATGCACGACTAACTCAATTCATATAACCAAATCAATCAATTTTATCAAACTTAGCCTCAGGGCCCACCGGGCCCATTTAGCCACTTTCGGCTTTTCGGCTTTCCGACATTGCCGATATCATGTGTGTGTAGTGTTTGCACACACCTGGTTACTACGACGTGCTATACTATCCTTGGTCTTGAACCTATAACCAACCAACCTTCAATCAATCACCCATACTTAATCAAAATATTTACCAAAAGCCGAAGCCTTACCGTAACCTTACCGTGTGCCACCGGGTTCTAATAGCCCTTCCTTAGCTACTAATCACAAGTATCCCCTAGATTTGCATGCACACATATACCATCAAACTTCGAGTGACTCATAATCTACACAAGTCACCCCTACAGATCACACTTACATTCGGCCATTTACTTAAACCATAATCGAGTTGAGTGCACTTACACTTTGCTGACGATCCTTACCACGCTTGCGATCTCTAAACCTTGCCCTTGTTAATACAAGATTAACGACAATGAGAAGTTAGATAGCCCTTCGTCTTTTAATAAAACACACTAAGGGTTAACTGAATACTTACCGAATCCACTTTTGATCCTGCAGCCTAAATAGCTACTGAACGAGATTCGGCTTTTAACCTTGACTGATAGTAGATAACAATTGATTTGTGATGGAGGAAAACAACAAAGATTCGAAACTAATAGGGATTTCGGCAAGAGAAGATGATGATACTTTGACAACAAAAGAGTTTGGCTATGAGAGAATTCGGCAAAAAGGGATTCGGCTATAGGAGATTTCGGCAACAAGGCAAGGTATTGTTGGTTGTAGAAAAATAAGGTTTCGGCAAGGAAAAGAAAAAGAATGGAAAATTTGGCATTACCTAGGACCCCAGAATCGACACACACACATTTATACAGCCTATAGTCGAAACTTAGCCACCCCTAAAGTCCAATTCGGCACTACTTCATCCACTACTTATCTCCTAATTTTTCTCCATGATATCTCTTTCATCCTTCTCCTAAATCCTCTCTACTGATCACTTCTCCTTAGAGTCCCTCTACACGCCACTTCCAGCCTTCTAGAAGCCTAAAATTAAACTCCAAAATAAAGCTAAGCTAGCATTTGAACCTCAGACCTTTCTGTATGCATATGTCGCCACCTCTCTACACCCTAATGACATCACTTAGCCACTTCACCACAGGCTTCTTTGTGCCATTTTTCACTTATTTTTATTTAAAAGCCCACTACTCACAACCCTGATTCCTTAATTAAATAAATTAAGAATCCTCTACCACAAAACTCGAACCCAAAGATTCTCCAACACACCTAGACACTCCAAATTCATTAAACCTTTAAAGTCGTCATGTCATTTTCTTACTCACTTAAAAATTTTATGAGACCCAAAGCCCAATAGGCCCAATTCTTCTAGGCCAAAATTCAGGGCGTTACAATTTCATTTATTTCTAACATTTATATAATTCATACAATCTCATACCACATTCAATTCAAGCATGTAAATAAACACAAAATTCTGTTACATGAACTTATCTCAACACTTGTTTGTATATGAAAATCTACTAATCAAAAATTTTTCTTTTCCTCGTTCTAACTTTGAATTTGAGTTGTCTGGATCTATAGAAAAGAATTTAATCATCGATTTATCACATTTCATATTCAATTGGATTCAATTTACAGCCTAGGCAAAATTACCATTTTGCCCCTAAAGTTTCCATATATTTTGATTTCGTCCCTAGGCTCAGAAAATGAAATTCATGCAATTTAATCCTTATTTCAAGCCTAACCAAAATTTTCATATAATATTTACAGCACTTTTATTTCAAAAAATTTAGAATTTTTCCATGAGTTTTATCACTTTTCAATTTAGTCCTTAAACCATGATTTCATCAAAATTTTTTTTGTAAAAGTTGTTTATCTATCAACAACCTTTCATTTTTCTACCATAAATTTCAAATTTTTAGCATATTCATCCATGAAAAAACTTTGTTACTTTGGTAACTTTTCAAATTAGTCTCCTAAATAGATAGATTAAACTATCCCGATCTCAAAAATATAAAAATTACTAAAAAAGGAACAAGAATACTTACCCAATTGAACCAATTAAGCTTGCTTAAAGACTTTTCTCTTTCCTAGGGTTTCCATGTCTTAATTTGGGGAAGATGATATTTCTATTATCATCTTTTAATTATTTTAGTTTCCAATTTAGTCCTTAGCCTTTTCTAATTTTTCCATGGATGAATCACCAAAAATATCTACTAACTTTTCTTTAATGGTCTAATTACCATATAAGGACCTCAAATGTTGAATTCCATAGCTATTTGATACTTATAGCTATTAGAACTCAACTTTTGCATTTTATGCAATTTGGTCCTTTCCATAATTAAACACATAATCGATAAAATTTTCTGATTAGAATTTTCATATAACAATCCTATCATAATGCATACCATATAATATTATTAGAATAAATTTTCTTTCCATCTTAGATTTGTGGTCTCGAAACCACTATTCCGATTTCACTAAAAATGGGTTGTTACATGATCTCTCAACTCCCTCTTGTGTCATACTCAGGTTTCCTCGTCAAGAGCTAATCTGCATCCCTTTCACGTTGATTCACCCGTAGGAGGCTTAAGCTTCCATAGCCGAAAAGCTTCAAAAGATAGGTTGAAGAAGATAATACCCCAAAAAGCTTCCCTTTTTTTTTTTCTTTTTCATATGAATATTTGTATTCTTCCAAATAGCACATGTGTCCTTTCATCAGAATCATGTTGCCTCTGTACGTACAAGTTGGTTATACCAGACTGGACAGCTCACACATTTTTGTTCTTATCTAGACAGCTGTCAAGCGCGGCAACAGTTCTAGGTGCAATCTGAAAATACTCATGCAGTGACGTTAGTACCAAAATGTGATGAAATTAAGGGAAAATAGGCTAAGATCTACTGAGTTATAAATTGCAATTTACTGAACTGAAAATTCTAAAACATGTTCTAAAGATAACTAAATGGGGACAAATTAACCAATAAGTAGGGAGAAAACATATGTTCTTTCTATTGTTATCACTGTTTTTTGGCTGCTCAAATATCTTTGCCAAACTGGGCTTCTCTTCTCCATGTTTGGATGGTTTTGTGACCCATTTGATAGTTAGACTTGTCCACCATGTAACACCATTTTTCATTGTGTCAAAACAACACCTTCATGACACAATTTGTATGGTTTTGCCATCTAAGTAGGCTATAATTGCTTATGTCCATGCAAAAATTACAATAAGCTCTTTATTAAATCAACTTCATGGTCCCACTGCATTAATGAAATATAGCACATTAATAAATGACATGAAATAATTTGATTTATGCACAAAATTAACATAATAAAGCACAAATTTGCATATTTTATAAATTCATGTCCATTTTTGAAATATAAGTAAAATTCAGTTAACAAATACTCGGGATTAGTAGTATTTTTAAGTAAAAAGGTGGTAACAACTACTTACAAAGCTCAATCATTTGTTTTTTTTAGGTGATCCTCAAGCTTAGGATTGGACGATGACTTTGGAGCTCAAATTTTGCATTATTGGTTCAGTATGTCGTGGACTAAACCTTAAAGGACTTTTATTGACTTTTCAGACATTTGGACATTTTTTGTTGTTTGGGACTTCAAAATTTGTTTGATAATTGTTTTGCAAAAATCTCAAATTTTAATCAATGATTTAAACAAGATGGCACGTTAAATAATAAACCAAGGGATAAAAACCAAATTGTTATAATTGACTTTCACTGCTAAGTTTTTTTACTAAGTTTTCATGATGTTTTTATCTGAATGGTTAGGCAAATTTGGGTTTGTTTTAAATAAGTCAATATGACACAGTTTTGTTGAAGTGTTCAAAAAGTTTTCGGAATATGTAAATTTTCAACGTGTAAACCTATTTTGAATATTTTCAAGATAAAAATGAGTTTCACTTCAAAAATTTAGCTTCAACGATTTCGCATTTTATGTAACTTTCATAATCCAATCATGATGTCTAGGCGGGGTTTGGCGTGTTACATTTGTTGGTGTCAGATCAAGTTTCAAAACTTTACGTTTGGTGGTATCAGAGTCAAGTTTCAAAACTTAGGCTATGTATTTTTGGGTCCAAAATGTTTTGGAAAGATAAAATTTGGTTTAAACGAAAATTCCATGAATTTTTTTAATTTTGATTTCTGAAAAATGAAGCCGAGACTTCGACGCCGATCCAAGTAAGAAATATGAACTTTTGTTATGCTTTAGATATACTTTTGTATGTAACACTTTAGTATAAGCATCAGCCTTTTGAGACTGTTGTGCAATGACACACTCTCTAAATATTGATATGTACTTCGATAAAACTTTAAAATTAAGGTTTTAACGCCTAAATTGATCCATAAAATTTTAAAAATTGTAGATAAGATAATGAGTACTCGTGGATCTCGAGGATGTGGTACCCGTGGGCGCGATGGTCGGGGGCTTGAGTTGAGTCTTCTTTAATGGGCAGTATGCCTCAATTGGATACGTATGAAACCATTGGAACTCGAACCACTGAAACTGGGTTTGAGGCTCAGACTACCAAGACGATGCACTATCCTAGGTAATGTTGAGTGTTTTGAAGAGGGTTGCTAGGACCCATACTAGATCTGGGAGTTGAGGGTTGGTAAGTGAATGACTTCGATCAAATAGAGCTGAACTATTCTGGGGCGTCACTGGGGTTGCCCAAACTGTGGTCGAGTATTGGTTGGTGGCCACAAAAAAAATTATGAATGATTTAAATTGCACCCCCGAGCAGAAACTGAAGGGTGCAATATCTTTGCTTCGTGATAAAGCATATCAGTGGTGGTTGATAGTTGAGAAGGTTACTAAGCTTGAGCGATTAACATGGGATTACCTTCGGGGTGCCTTCTAGAATTAGTATATGGGGGCGAGCTATGTTGAGGCTCATAGACGCGAGTTTATAGGTCTAACTGAGGGGAATATATCTGTGGCCGAGTATGAGGCTGTGTTCTTGAGATTGAGCAGGTATGCTTGCGATTTGGTAGCAACTGATGTGGTTTTTGAGAGGTAGACAACTAGCCTTAATTTATGCAATGAGGTGTCGAGAGGACCGAGATGCAGCCAATGTGATTGTCTTGTTATGCTTTTTCCCATTATTTTGCATTGATTGATTGTGGTTCCATGCACTCTTACATATTTAGCAATATATTGGGTGATTTTGGGATTTTGGCTGAGGACACTAGTTGTGAACTTTCTGTGGTTAGTCCTTTGGATCAGTTTATCCATGTTAATAAAGTGTTTAGAAGGTGTCCACTTGAGGTTTAAGGGTTAGTATTCCTGACTGATTTGATGGAGTTGCTGTTTAGAGAGTTTGATCTGATTTTGTGTAACTCCCCAAATTTTGGGCCTAAAAAAATTGGGCCTTGGCATGGGAGCGTTTCAAATTTTTTGGGAACAAGAGAACAAAAATTGCATGTTAGATCAACAGGGTGAGTGATTTTGGAAGGTTAAGGGGCTTCTATGAAGTCCTGGGATCAAGCCATGTCATAGGGAAAAATTTTATTTTTAGCATTAGGGGAACCATGATTCTTTATTTTAAGCCCTTTAAATAATTGTGATTAAAAAGAGACAGAAAAGAACCTGTGGTGTAGTGGCAAGGTGGCGACACAAGTGTGGCAAGGAGGTGGCGTCATAGGTGTGGCAAGGAGGTCAGAGGTTCAAGTCTCACTGCATGCAAATGGGATTATTTATTTTGCTCATGTGTGGGAAAGAGTTTGTGTTGAATTTGAACTCTATGTTGGAGAGTTTGAATGGGTCAAATGAGTGATTTAAGGAGTGGATCCTGTAGGAAATTAAGGAGGAGATCATGGAGAGGTAAGGGGAGGAAATCAAGGAAATTTGTGGTTAGAGAAGACTTGGTGCCAAATGGGATTTGTGGCACTCAAGACTTTCTGTTTTGGGGAGTTTAGCCACTCTATTTTCGAGAGCTATGAGCATATTGGCTCTATCTTTTTTCTGTTGAGGCTGAATATTGCTAGGGAGGTTTTGGTAGTATCATTTGTTTTGCTGGCATCGGTTTGGCACTTCCCATAAGGTCTCTCATTTTTTTGACTCTTTTTCCCTCCTTCTTAGCCGAATTCTCTCCTTCCTCTCTCTCTCAGTTCTTTTAACTCTACCAATCCTTCTCTTCTGCATCTTGTGCTTGGCCGATTATGTAACACCCCAAACTTGGCCCAAAAGTTAGGCCTAAATTTGGCGTGTCACATTGAAGTGTTTTTCGAAAACCATGTTTTCATTAAAAACCCTCCTTAATATTTAAAAACCTAAAGTCTTAGTTTGTGTTCGTTCAATTTCAAAACGTGGTTCATTAAAAAGTTGTTCTCTTTTTAAACGTTATTGCCTTTAAAAACCTTATTTGTTGCAGAAGCTAATTTAAGGTAAGAAAGTTTAAAATGTATGTTCTTTAAAAACAGTAATTGGGTTGAAAACTCGTCTACGTCTAACAGATATAAAACGTAACAAAATCCCAAATTCAGTAAATCCAGAGATGCCTTGTTACAAAAATTAAAACCCAAAATGGAATTTAAAACATATATAAAAATCAAAGCATAACAGTCGTAGTCGTGTGGTTACCTCCGAGTCCCTCGCAACACCGATCCTCCTAACGCTGGAGATTACCTGCACAGTTAAAAACGGGGTGAGTTTATGAAAACTCAGTGTGTAATCCCCTTACTAGAGTAACAGTCAGTATACAGAAAAGAAACTGAAGCAATCTGGGCCAAAGCCCTTTAATAGTAATAGTACAGTTCAGTTTAGAGCATACGTGGGCCAAAACCCACTACAATATCATTTGGGTCACAGCCCATAACAGAATCAATTGGGCCCATCCCAAACCAATAAGAACAAGTGGCCCTTGGCCCAGTATAGTAACAGACCTCATAAACAGATATGCAACAGTATGAGGATGCATCCCACCCTGATCCAGCCAACACACTACCCATGCCAACCCTACACTCCTGTGGGGATAAAATCGACCCACCCAGCCAACACACCAAGCTTAGCACCGGTTGTGGCACTAACTCAACAGAATGGCTCGGCGTCCTGGACAGAACAGCTAAAAGCCATAAACAGAATGGTTATAAACCATAATCAGGATGGCACAGAGCCATACTCAGGATGGCACAAAGCTATAGGTAACTGTAATAAGTTTGGCACATAGCCATCAGTGACAGTAATATAATCAGCACACAGCCACGGGTAATTATGATCATCGCAGAGTCATCAATATATATGTTAGGCACATAGCCACGGGTAAATATGATTGGCACAAAGCCATAATCAAGATGGCACAGAGCCAAAATCAGAATACGCGGCTTTGGCCCACCAGCCCATTGGGCCCACATGGCCCATTTCAACCAAACGAGGCCAAAAACAGCCCAAGAGCACGAGAACACTCGTGGTAGCCTCTACAGTCTAACGCCCATGTATGTTCGTGGGCTCGGTTCACCACACGCACGATCGCACGCTCGTGTGGCATCATACGCCATATTTTCGGCTTTTCGGCATTTTGCCGATCTACAGTTGGAGTGCTGTGTGTACACACCTGATCGAGAAGCGCACCACGAATTCATAGCACCAAACCTACCATATTAAAAACTAACAGTCAATCACTCGATCAATACAGTTATTCTTTCTTTTTTCCAAACACATGCCGAAATCACATTGATACTTGCCTTAGTCGATCAAGATTTGATAAGTCCCTACTAACTGTTAGCAAGAACTGATCCCCTTGCTGCAATTATAGTCAAAATTGAGAGTAGGCCCTCGACCGCTTTTGGAACACGCGCCCCTCTTTACTCCTTGAGAACGCCTAGGTATCAACCAACGTTAGTCTAAGGGGAGAGAGAGAGGATTCGGCAGAAGGGAAAAAGAATCATACTAGCAACACAAATCCATTTAAGGAATCACCATAACTTACACTAAAGCTCGCAAACAGATAAGAAGTGTAACAATCCAGTTTAGACCCTAGTCCGAATAGTGGTTTCTGGACCATAAATATGAGTTAGAAAACTATTTTAATATTATTTTCAGTGCCTATGTTACGTGATTAAGCATGTGTGAAATTTCTGTGAATTAATTTGATCATTTGTGTGCTTAATTTGAGAAAAGGATTAAATCGTATAACATGAAAACTTAGTGGTTATTTTTAAAAGGGATGAATAATGGTTGTTCTTTTAATGTGAGGGTTTTATGCTGCAAATATGCCATTAAACTATAGGATGGACGGTTAAGGGCATATATTATAAGGTTTACTAATTAAATTTCCAAGGCTAATTTAGTAATTATATTAATCAAGTTATTATAATAAAGACAAAGTTAAAAGATGGTGGATTTTTATGTGTTCTTCCACCAAAAAACAAAGAAAAGAAAAAGAAAATAAGAGGCTAGGGCATTTGGCCATAATGCTCTTTGATTAAGGTATGATTTTCATTCGGTTTTTGATAATTATTCGTTTTTGTAATCGTTGCTTCGAGTACTTTGAAACCCATGCTTCAATTTTATGAATTAATGAATATTTTGAAATGTGCCATTGATGAACACGTGAGTTTTGTGATGTTTGATGGTGAAATATGAAATATATGTGTTTGATTAACATGTTGTCTTTGAAGTTTTGATGATTTTGAGTAATTTGGACTTAATTGAGAAAATAATATTTTGAGCGACTAAATTGTGAAATAAATGAAATATGAGGACTTGTATGAGCATGGGTAATATTCGGCCAAGCATAGGATGTATTAAATTATGTGTATTTTGTAATTTTGTGAAATAAGGACTAAAATGTAAAAATGTGAAAATATGAGGGCTAATTGGTAAATTTCCCTAAATATGTGTTTTTGGATTGAATTAAATGAATTAGTGAATAAATGAGTTAAATTTGAATATGTATAGATCAAGAATCGAAGAAAACGAGTTTAGATCGCAAAAAGTTGAAAGTGATTGAATAGCCGAATCCATCCGTTTAATTAAATTCGAGGTAAGTCGATATACAAATAAATGTATTTGAATTGAATTATTTATGCATATATGAAATTTGGATCGCTATGAATATCAATTGAGATGGAATTTATGTGAAATTTGAGGATATATTTATATCGAGAAGTTGATAATGTCCGAGAAGTCTCGTTTGAACCTAGGGATAGATAAGATTGTATATGTCATGACATAGGTGTCCGGTATGTGATATCATGTAAGACCACGTCTGGGATGTTGGCATTGATTCGAGATTTCATGTAAGACCACGTCTGGGACGTTGGCACCGATATGCGATTTACGTGTAAGACCCTGTCTGGGACAGTGGCATCGATATCTAGATAATGTAAGACCACGTCTGGGACGTTGGCATTGTACGGCTATTCCTAGCACTCCGAGTATCCTATTTGATTCTGAATGGTTCAACGGCCAAATCCAAGATGTGAATCGCTACGTGAAATGTATAATGATTTAGGTATATTTGAAAAGTACACCATGTATGTGTACAAAAACGTAAGTATATATATATGAACTTACTAAGATGAATATGTGTATTGAAATGATGAGATGATTTGTGGTATACACGTTTAAATGAGTTATAAGCACATGAGATATTTGAGTTGTGGAATATGAATAACTAATAGCTAAGTAATGAGCTAAGGATGATGTTATGAATTTGAAATGAGAAATATTAATGTCATTGTGTTTATGTGGCTATGTGTATTTTGTATTAAGTTTATTTGTATATGGCTTACTAAGCTTTTGGAAAGCTTACTTTGTGTGTGTTTGCTCTGTTTTATAGATCATCAAAGCTACTGAAGGCTCGGGGAACAGTCGAGGATTGTCATAACACTACTCAATCATATTTTGGTACTTTGAAAATGTGTATATAACTAAATATGGCATGTATAGGCTAGTTACTTTGAGTTATGTTTGATATGTGTAAATGGCGATGTGATATGGCTAAATATATGTTTGTGAATATGAATGACTAGATAAGTTTTATTGTGCTAGTTTTGGTATAGCTTAATAGCAAATGAAATGGTCATATGAATGGTAAGTTTATTGATGAATAGCTAGCACATTTTTTATGGCAAGTTGTGATGGATTTGGTCTTGAAATGTATGTGATTAAATTGAATCAAATGCCTTAAAAGTTGGTACGATTGTTAGGCTCTTAAATGGTTAAAAATTATGTATATTTAGGCATGTTTTGGTTGCCTTTGATGCTTGGATTGATGCTTAATTGTGTTTTAAAGAATGACCCTTGTGTGGCAATTTGGCCTTGAAAATGGCCTATAATTCCCCACACGGTTGAGTACACGGGCGCGTGGCTCAACCGTGTCCCTCGTGGTTGAATTTTAAAACAAGTCAGACTCGACCACGAGCTAGACACACGGGTGTGTGACTGGCTGTGTGGTGCAAGTCAGTAGCAACCACGGGCGAGGCACACGGGCGTGTCCACGGCCATGTGGACAAGTCAGTATGTATGCCCTGTTTTGACATGGCTTAGACACACGTGCATGTCTGAGGCCGTGGGAGGCACATGGCCTGCCCACACGGGCGTGTGACCTCTGTAAAATTTTTTAAATTTTTGAGAATTTTTATATGTGTTCAGTTTAGTCCCGGTCCTATTCTAAAGTATGTTTAAGGTCTCGAACACCTATTTAAGGGACACTTTGATGTGATTTGTTAAGTTATGTTTTGAAATGTCCGTAAAAGTCTTCGATTGTCCGGTAATGCCTCTTATCCCTAGACCGACGACGGTTACGAGTTAGGGGTGTTACAAGAAGAACCCGCCGCCTTATGATAGGAGAACAGAAATGAGAGTAAATTCGGAAATAGATGAAAGAGAGATAGCAGGGTATTCAGCTTTTACACACTTATGAACAAATGATAACGGTGTTAAACAAAAGGGAAATTTGGCTCAAGAGAAATAAATTGGGAAAAATAAAAAAAGAAGAGATGTAGAAAAAGAGAAGAGATGCAATTGGATGGAAAATTAGGCAAAAAAAAGTACAAGAAGATGCTTAAATGGTAACATAAAAACGGCTAAGAAGAAAGTAGAGTGAAACAAAGCAAAAAGAATGCACAAGAGGTCACTTTTAGTGCAGTTTTGGCAGCATCCAGAAAAAGTGAAAAGTAGCTTCGGTTTGGTAACTAAACTGATCAAAAGAAAAGGAAAAACAAAACTCAACAAAGCCGAAATATGCACCAAAATCCCCCTTTTGCCGAAAATGCACAAAAGGACTCCCTAGCTGAATATGCACATGCCGGCTACCCAATTCGTCTACAACTTCTCCCATTTTCAAATTCCTTAAAAATCTCCACCAGTCCCTCCACCAAATTTTCTCTGTGATTTACTCCAACTCCCCATTCAAATTCAATTGAAATTATTATGACCAATTCAATCACAGAGTTCTAGTCTAGTTCCAACACCTTCCCAGCTCAAGCAACAAAATAAACATACAATTGCGCACGCCATGCCTCGAACCTCGGACTCCTTGCCACTAGATCACCCACTCTCTTTGTGTCACATTTTACCTTCAATAAATTTAAAGGTCTAAAGGCCAAAGTCTAGGTTCCTTTAAAAGAAAAACCAAAACAAATTACAAGAGCCAAGACTTGAATCCAGGCACCGTTGCAAGCTTAATGATGCCACAACCACTAGACCACATACTTCCTTGTGTTATTTTTTTGACACAATAATTTAAAAAGCCTACATCCAAACATTCAAGATTTTATCCACTTAAAACCAAATTTTTTGCTAAAGCCCGGGTTTGAACCCAGGACTTTTCCAACTCCTCTCAGGTCCCTTAACCACTGAAGTAGACATTTAATTGTGTCATTTCCTTGCACAATTAAATACTTATGTACAGCCTCCTTACTGGTCCATACACAAGACCCAATACTTCTAGGCCCAAAATTTGGGGCGTTACAGATTATCCCCTATTTCGTCCTTTTTCAAATTTTCCTTTTTCTTCTAGTGATAGTAGAATACCCATTTTCCCTTTTCTCTCTTTTCCTTCGACTCTTTTCGAGTGCCCCTCCTTGTATTGCTAAAACCAAATACTCTTTCCCTCATTTCATTTTGTTGGTTCTCTACATTTTGTGTTAGCCAAACATTCCGTCTCAGGGGTGCGATTAGTCCATTTTGCCTCTATCATTCTCTGTACTTTCGGCTTTTGTGTAGGTGTGGCGATTGTTCTTTTCTTATAATGTAACGCCCCGAATTTGGGCCTAGAAGAATTGTGCCTATTGGGCTTTAGGTCTCATAAAATTTTTAAGTAAGCAAGAAAATGAAAAATGACATGACAGCTTTAAAAGTTTAATGAATTTGGAGTGTCTAGGTGTGTTGGAGAAGCTTTGTGTTCAAGTTTTGCGGTGGAGGATTCTTAATTTAATTAATTAAGGAATCAGGGTTGTGAGTAGTGGACTTTTAAATAAAAATAAGTGAAAAATGGCACAAAGAAGCCTGTGGTGAAGTGGGTAAGTGATGCCACTAGGGTGTAGAGAGGTGGCGACATATGTATACAGGGAAGTCTGAGGTTCGAGTGCTAGCTTAGCTTTATTTTGGAGTTTAATTTTAGGCTTCTAGAAGGCTAGAAGTGGCGTGTAGAGGGACTTTAGGGAGAAGTGATCAGTAGAGAGAATTTAGGAGAAGGATAAGGGAGATATCATGTAGAAAAATTAGGAGATGAGCAGTGGATGAAGTGGTGCCGAATTGGACTTTAGGGGTGGCTAAGTTTCTGCTATAGGCTATATAAATGTATGTGTGCCGAATCTGGGGTCCTAGGTAATGCCGAATTTTCCATTCTTTTTCTTTTCCTTGCCGAAACCTTATTTTTCCACAATCGAAAATACCTTGCCTTGTTGCCGAAATCTCCTATAGCCGAATCCCTTTTTGCCGAATTCTCTCATAGCCAAACTCTTTTATTGCCGAAGTATCATCATCTTCTCTTGCCAAAATCCCTATTAGTGCCGTATCTTTGTTGTTTTCCTCCATCACAAATCGATTGTTACCTACTATCAGTCAAGGTTAAAAGATAAATCTCGTTCAATAGTTATCTAGGCCGCAGGATCAAAAGTGGATTCGGTAAGTATTCAATTAATCCCTTAGTGTGTTTTGTTAAAAGTCGAAGGGCTATCTAACTTCTCATTGTCATTAATCTTGTATTAACAAGGGTAAGGATCAGATATCGCAAGCGTGGTAAGGATCGTTAGCAAAGTGTAAGTGTACTCAACTCGATTATGGTTTAAGTAAATGGCCGAATGTGAGTATGATCTATAGGGGTGACTTGTGTGGATTATGAGTCACTCGAAGTTTGATGGTGTATGTGTGAGTGCAGATCTAGGGGATACTCGTGATTAGTAGCTAATGAAGGGCTATTAGAACCCGATGGCACACGGTAAGGTTACGGTAAGGCTGCGGCTTTTGGTAAATATTTTGATTAAGTATGGGTGATTGATTGAAGGTTGGTTGGTTGTAGGTTCAAGACCAAGGATAGTATAGCACGTCACAGTAACCAGGTGTGTACAAACACTACACACACATGATATCGACAATGCTCGAAAGCCGAAAAGCCGAAAGTGGCTAAATGGGCCCGGTGGGCCCTGAGGCTAAGTTTGATGAAATTGACTGATTTGGTTATATGAATTGAGTTAGCCATGCATGTTACATGATCTGGAATTTTTTTGGACCTAATAGGCCATATGAATGAGATCTGGGCCTAAGGGGCCATAAGGATGTGATTTGGGCATAATGGGCTATATGAATGTGAAATGGGCTTGATGGGCTTTATGGGGACATAGACAAGTATGCTAGGGTTTAATGGACTTTAGGCTAGTTCTGAGCAACTCTTAAACCGCATAAGACTTAATTTAATAATCAACATGTCCGGGGACAAGTCGCTGGGTTAGAGTGTGGCAATGGACATATGCATGTCTAGGATTGGATCTAGGGAAAGCTTGGTACTTAAGCGGTCCTAGCGACCCACCTCCTCTTTTCTGGAATCCTACCTGGTGCATAGTGTCTGTTCACATTAGCCGCAAAGACTTGTTTATGGGCTAAAGTTCATAACTAAAACCCGATATGGACCAAAATACCCCTGATTTGAAAAAATTACCAAATACCCTTAGTTTGAAAATTACCAAATATCCTTAGTTTAAAAATTACCAAATACCCTTGTTTGAAAATTACCAAAATACCCTTAGTATGAAAATTTCCAAAATATCCTTGATTTGTAGAATTACCAAAATATCCCTGATTTACAAAATTTCCAAAATACCCTTATTTTGTAAAATTACCTAAATACCTCTATTGGGTAGAATTATGAAAATACCCCTAGGTAGTGAAATGACTAAAATACCCCTAAGTGCTTAATGTGTGAAATTGTGTACGTTGCATCATGAAATATATGTTGCATTTGGGTGGGTTTTGATGATACGGAGGAAGATTTGAGGATCGCATAGTCACTTGACGACCGTGGATCCACCAGTGGCTTTAAGCCTATTATAGCAGCTTTGCTGCAACGTTTGAGTAGTGCCGCTACTGGTGCTACCTTTGGAGTGTAGGGATGGGTGGCTTGATATTTATATCCCCATAGGAGTGTAGGGTTGGAAGGGAAATGGAGTGCAGGGTTGGATTTGGGATGGGTGCATTGCATTCATGTGATACTGATGTGATATGAGGTCATTGTGGGCTAAGGCCCAAGACCACCGATTTTGATAGGGCTTAGGCCCAATGTGATAATTGTATGTTGATTGGATTACCAAGGGTCGTACACACTGAGTTTCGAAACTCACACCCTTTTTATTAAATGTTTCAGGTGATCCTCAGTAAACGGATCGATGTGGGAGAGGACTCGAAAATGGCCACACTACAAGATACTTAGAAGCTTTATTTATTTGTCTCAAAAGACATGATTTTAATTACTTTATTTTCGTTGGATGTAATAAGGCTTTGTACTCCGATTTGACTTTAGATTTTGATTTTTGTTGTTTTTGTTTCAACTGTTTATTAATTGTTAAACTTAAATAAATTTTCTTAAGTTTAAATATGGTTTTCGGAATACTTAAAATAATTAAATGGTCTTTTATCATTAGTTAACAAGACTCAAGGATTTTGGGCTTTGGGGCCTTAAATTTTAATTTAGCGAAATCGTTTTGAATTATGCCTTTGATGTGACATTCCCGGATTTGGCCATAACGTCTGGGCTGGGTCTTGGGGTGTTACATATAATTTGGACTCTGCATTTTCGTTAAGGGACTTCTCGTCTAGTTCAAACTGTTCAATTGTTTGATTGTTGATAAGTTGGTTGGAATGCAGATAACCCCTAAGGCTTATTAATCAATCTCTTGCGATGATTTAAGTGAGTGATCCTCAATCATTCGATCAAGTCAAGTAATAAGTCATATATTGGATAGTGGTATAGAAAGGGATTGTTTTCTCCAAAAGGGTGTGTAATCACACCATCTCCGCTATGAATCGGCAAAAGCCGAAAAGCCAAAACTTAGGCATTTGAGGCCTCACGAGCGTGTGATCGCTTGTGTGGTAAAATCGAGCCCACAACCGTGGGCGGTAGACTGAAGAGGCCACCACGAGTGTTCTCGTGCACTTGGGCCGTTATGGGTCTCGTTGGGCTACAATGGGCCGTGTGGGTCGAATGGGCTCATGGGCCCTACATGGGCAAATCTCAAGGACATGTGGAAATTATTGAACCCAATTGTGTCGTTCACATGGCTAAGGTCGTTTCTGGGCTTACCGGGCCACACGGGCATGTTGGCCCACATGGACTGCATAATGGGCCTTGGGCCCATTCACACTACTGGCGTAAGGTAAATGACCGTAATACCCCCATAGGGTAAATGACCGAAATACCCGCATAGGGTAAGGCCCATTCACACTATTGATTGAAAGGTAAAATGACCGAAATACCCCAATAGGGTAAATGACCGAAATACCCTTGTAGGGTAAAATGACCATAATACCCCTGTAGGGTAAAATGATCGTAATACCCCTGTAGGGTAAAATGACCCTAATACCCCTGTAGAGTAAAATGGCCGTTATGCCCTTGAAGGGAAAAATGTCTAAAATACCCCTATATGATACATGACTGATCTTGTATGACATTTGATGATATGTTTGCATTCAAGTGATATTATGTTGCATGAGGGATGAGATCATTGATTTGGAGGAAGTATATGATTTGTTAGGGTCGCATGGTCGCTTGACGACTGTGGATCCACCGATGGCTTTAAGCCGATTATGAGATTGGCAGCTCTGCTCCAATATTGGTTAGTGTCGCAACTGGTGCTACATAAGGAGTGTAGGGATGTGTGGGTTGATTTAAACCCCACGTGAGTGTAGGGTTGGATGGGATTCGGAGTGCAGGGTTGGTTGGGTATTTGTGCATTGCATGATCTAATTTGATTGAGATCTGGGCTCAGGCCCAAGCATACTGACTTAATCCCACAGCCACTAGACACGCCCGTGTGCCATGGCCGTGTGTTACTAGGCTAGCTACTGACTTGATCACACGGCCACCATGCACGCCCATGGGCCTCGGCCGTGTACCTTGTCCAGACACACCTAAAAGTGATCCTTAAACCACACGGCAAAGACACACGCCCGTGTCTCTTAGCCATGTATGCAAAACAGACCATTTGCAAGGTCAATTTGCCACCCACCCAAGGGTCAATCAACAAGCTTCAATACAATACCAATTCATGCTTTTAAATGCATTCAAACATACCATTTCATGCACCAAATAATCATCAACATCACCATCTACTTCTATGCCTAATATCATCACACTGAGTCCATTCAGAATAACAATTGTACATCTCAAAACATATATATATAACAAGCATTATGCAATTCATGCCATAATTCACCTTCAAAACATATCTTTCATCAACCACAAAGTCATGAAATATACCACAATCATAGCTCATTCATAAATTCTACACCATACCACTTCCAAGTCAAATCACATGGCAAGGATTTAAACATTTCAAAATACATTATAACTTCTAGCTTGTACATGCCATATTTCAACCATATACATCCTACCAAAAGTACCAAAATAGATTGCCGATAGTGTGATAGAGATGCTGACAATTCCCGGATTCGAGCTAGCTTTACTGACACTGCAAAGTAGAGAGACAAATCACACAGTAAGCTTTCCAAAGCTTAGTAAGTTCGTAATATAATACAATTAACCCATTGTATCAAATTAATATACAAATTAAACCATCTCATAGATAATTTACCAATGATACACCAATTCATCTATATCCAATACTCACATAGCATTACATTTATTTACTTTCAATTTCACCAACCACATAGGTATCATACATACCTTTGCCAACACATAGTTACTCACCAACCATGCAATCCAACCATCACATAGATAAAGACACAATTAGATACATTATCAATCTCAATTACATACTCAAATATTTATTCGTTCAACTCTTATATCTATCATCAACCACATAGGTTCAAACGTACCTTGATCAACATATAGCTACTCACCATTCATGCTACTCAATTGCTCGATATTACCTCTCGTTCAACCTTTGCTATACCTTTGATTTATTCGCACACTTAGTGCCAATTTCATAACCTAAACATAACCGTCAGCGCACACTTAGTGCCAATATGTTAAACCGAACATATCGATATCGCACACACAGTGCATATTTGATAAGCCGAAGCTTCTATCTTTTCGCACACATAGTGCTAATCGTTAAAGCCGTAGCTTCTATCGTTTCGCACACACAGTGCTAACTAACTCGGTATCAACTCAATTTCGCACACATAGTGCCTCAATACTCTAACTTATACATAACACATTCTATTCCATTTATATACATTCATTCATTTCACATCACATAGATACTAGTTTAATAGCAAGTATTATATCTGAACTTACCTCGGACGTCAAAATCCCGAAATAGTCGATTAATCGAGCACTTTATCTTTGCCTGGATCTCGATCCGAACCTCTCCTCTCTTGGTCTATACACATTCAAATTCAATCCATTCAATCACCATATCATTCATTTTAGTCCAAAAAAACATATTTGGGGTATTTTACAAAATAGCCCTCACATTTTCACATTTCGACACTTTAGTCCCTATTTCACAAAATCATCAAATTCACATAATTTATTTTCACACAAGTCTAGCCGAATTTTCCTTGTGTTCATACAAGCCCACACATATCATTTATTTTACATTTTAATCTTCAATTTATCATTTTCACAATTTAGCCCTAATTAGCTAAATTCACCAAAAATCCGAAAATAAAACATGTTTATTAAACACATATCTTCCATTTAACATCAATACTCATCACAAAGCTCACAATTTCATCAATGGCACATCTCATAAACATCATCAACTCTTCAAATTACAACATGGGCTTGATAGTAGACTAAGCAACAATCTTAAAAACATAAAAATCATCAAAAACCAAAGTCAAAACATACCTTAATCAATCACCCATACTTAATCAAAATATTTACCATAAGCCGAAGCCTTACCGTAACCTTACCGTGTGCCACCGGGTTCAAATAGCTCTTCCTTAGCTACTAATCACGAGTATCCCCTAGATCTGCACTCACACATACACCATCAAACTTTAGTGACTCATAATCCACACAAGTCACCCCTATAGATCATACTCACATTCGGCCATTTACTTAAACCCTAATCGAGTTGAGTACACTTACACTTTGCTAACGATCCTTACCACGCTTGCGATCTCTGGACCTTACCCTTGTTAATACAAGATTAACGACAATGAGAGGTTAGGTAGCCCTTCGGCTTTTAACAAAACACACTAAGGAGGTTGACTGAGTACTTACCCTATGATCTTGCGGCCTAAATAGCTACTGAACGAGATTCGGCTTTTAACCTTGACTGATAGTAGATAACAATCGATTTGTGATGGAGGAAAACAACAAAGATTCGACACTAATAGGGATTTTGGCAAGGAAAAAGATGGTGGTAATTCAACAATAAAAGACTTTGGCTATGAGAGAATTTGGCAAAAAGGGATTCGGCTATAGGATATTTCGACAACAAGGCAAGGTATTTTCGGTCGTGGAAAAATAAGTTTTTGGCAAGGAAAAGAAAAATTATGGAAAATTCGGCATTAGCTAGGACCCCAGATTCGGCACACACACGTTTATATAGCCTATAGCCGAAACTTAGCCAGCCCTAAAGTCCAATTCGACACCACTTCATCCACTGCTCATCTCCTAATTTTTCTCCATGATATCTCCCTTATCCTTCTCCTAAATTTTCTCTACTGATCACTTCTCCTTAGAGTCCCTCTACACTCCACTTTTAGCCTTCTAGAAGCCTAAAATTAAACTCCAAAATAAAGCTAAGCTAGCACTCGAACCTCAGACCTCCCTGCATGCATATGTCGCCACCTCTCTACACCTTAGTGGTGTTACTTCGCCACTTTACCACTGGCTTCTTTGTGCCATTTTTCACTTAGTTTTATTTAAAAGCCCACTACTTACAACCCTGATTCCTTAATTAATTAAATTAAGAATCCTCCACTACAAAAGTTGAGCCCGGAGCTTCTCCAACACACCTAGACACTTCAAATTAATTAAACCTTTAAAGCCATCATGTCAATTGTCATTTTCTTGCTCACTTAAAAATTTTATGAGACCCAAAGCCCAATAGGCCCAATTCTTCTAGAGCCAAATTGGGGGTGTTGCATGTAACACCCCAAACCCGGCCTAAAAGTTAGGCTCGAATCCAAAATGTCACATTAAAGGCACAATTCAAAATGATTTTGCAAATTAACAATTTAAGGCGCAAAAACCCTTTCATCCTTAAGTATTGTTAAGTAATAATAAAAACCCATTTTTATAGTTTTAAGTACTTCGAAAACCAAGTTTAAAACATATGAAATTTACTTAGGCTTAATATTTAAGTAAACAGTTGAAAACAACAACCCAAAATCTAAAGTCAAATCGGAGTACAAGGCCTTATTACATCCAACTAAAATAAGCAATTAAAAACCATGTGTGTATTTTTTTAAACAAAAACCAGAAAAAAAAACAAAATTTAAACTTCCCGTAGTGTGGCCATCTCCGAGTCCCCTCCCACGTCGAGCCGTCTATTGAGGATCACCTGAAACATTAAATAAAGGGTGTGGGTTTCGAAACTCAGTGTGTACAACCCTTGGCAATCAAATCAACATACAAATATTCACATTGGGCCTAAGCCCTATCAAAATCAATGGTCTTGGGCCTTGGCCCACAATGACCTCATATCACATCATATCATATCATATCATATGCAAAACAAGGTAATGCAAAACCTTCCCCAAAAATCCATTCGCTACACACACCACTTCCCTTCCAACCTACACACCTGTGGGGATTTCTAAATCGACCCACCCATCCTCTACACACCAAAGGTAGCACTCATAGCGGCACTACTCAACGTTGCAGCAAAGCTACTAATCATATAATGGGCTTAAAGCCACCGGTGAATCCATGGTCGTCAAGCGACTATGCGATCCTCAAATCTTCCTCCGTACCATAATTCCCACCCATATGCATCCTAAACAGAATATCATATGAATGCAACATGCACATGAGTAACATCCACAAAACTCATACTTATCACATAGGGTATTTTCGTCATTTCACAACCCAAGGGTATTTTCGTAAATCTACTCTCCAGGGGTATTTGGGCAATTTTGCAAAACAGAGGTACCTTGGGAATTTTGTAAATCAGGGATGTTTTGGTAATTCTACAAACCAAGGGTATTCTGGTAATTTCACAATTCAGGGCTATTTTAGTGACTTTATAAATCTAAGGATGTTTCGGTGATTTTCAAACTAAGGGTATTTTGGTAATTTTTACAAATCAGGGGTATTTTAGTAATTTTACAAACCTTGGGGTATTTGGTCCCTCTCGGGTTTTAGTTATGAACTTTGGCCCATTAACATGTCCTTGCGGCTAAAGTGAACAGACACTATGCACCAGGTAAGATTCTAGAGAAGAGGAGGTGGGCCGCTAGGGCCGCTTAAGTACCAAGCTCTCCCTAGATCCAATCCTAGACATGCACATGCCCGTTACCACACTCTAACCTAGCGACTTGTCCACAGACATGTTTAATTATTTGAAAGTCTTATGTGGTTTAAGAGTTACTCAGTACTAGACCTAAAGTCCATAAAACCCTAGCATACTAGTCTACGTCCCAATAAAGCCCATCAACCCATTTCACGTTTATATAACCCATAATGGCCATATCACATTCTTATGGCCCACTAGGCCCAAATCTCAGTCATATGACCCATTAGGCCCAAAACAAATCCACATCATGTACATGCATGCTTAACCCAATTCATATATTCAAATTAATCCATTTCATCAAACTTAGCCTCAGGGCCCACCAGGCCCATTTAACCACTTTCGGCTTTTCGGCACTGCCGGATTCGTTTGTGCATAGTGTTTGTACACAGTTGGTAACCACGCGTGTTGCAAACCCCTTAATCACGAACCTACAATCGACAGCACCTAATGATTAATCATAACTTAATGTACACTTTATCAGAAACCGAAACCTCACTGTAACCTTACTATGTGCCACATGTCCTAGTAGCCTTTCCTTAACTACTATTTGCGATTATCCTCTAGATCTGCACCCAAACATACATGGTCAAAATCTAGTGACCTATATTCCACATAAGTCACCCCTATGTGCCATAATACGTTCGGCCATTTACTAAACCACCACCAGGACGAATGCACTTACCTCTTGCTAACGATCCTTACCTACCACGCTTGGGACTGTTGAACCTTACCCTTGTTAATACAAAGTTAACCACAATGAGGGGTTAGATAGCCCTTTAGGTTTTGAACTAAAAAGATTAACTAAGCACTTACCAAAATCCTCCTTTGTTCCTGCGGCTTAAATTTGGCTTTTGAGATTAGTATGGTGACAGAGACAATTCGGCACCACTAATGGGAAGAAAAGGAGAAGTGATCAACTAGAACTAAAGGTGGACAAGAGAAGGAATTCAAGAAGAGAAGGTATGGGGAATTCGACTAGAGAGGAAACCAAAATTTTGGCAAAGGAATGATGGGGTTTTTTTTGGCAATTAGAAGAATTCGGCTAAGGGGGAGAAGAATAAAATTCCAAGAACCTCACAAAGGGATTCGACACCCTCCTCTTATAGCCAACAGCCGAAACTCCCTTCGCCCAGAGTCCCATTCAGCCCCATCACTTCCACACTCCTCATCTCTTAACTTTTCTCTCTATTAATCCCTCCATCTCATCCGAATTTTCCTCCTCTATCAGCTCACAAGACCAAGTCAAACACTCCAACGAAAGAATTCTAATTCCCCACAACTCTGGCCTTCCACTAGGCAAAATAAACACTCCTAAAAAACCTTACCACTACTCGAACCTTGGACCTCTTCACACCACCTTGTAGCCCTGAAGTGACGCCATCTTGCCACTGGGCCACAGGCCCACTTGTGTCCTATTTTCCTTCTAACCTGCTTAAGAGGCCTAAAGCTTGAGACTAGGGTCCACTAAAGCAAGAAAAATAAATTTTTCCTTATGGTCTCCCATATCATTAAGGCTTCAAATAATCCTTATAATACCTTAAAATTAATATTCTAAGTGCTACACACATACATACTAACTTCAATGCACAGATTTTAGGGTTTCGGGATTTGTAGGGCATTACGTTATAATTCTACCCCCTTAAAGAAATTTGGTCCTCAAAATTTCCAACTAACTACTAATCGCACCGCTTAAGTCACACCACTATGCTTTCGCTGCGCACTCTGATTTAATAACACATAAACATTGCACGCATACAGTTTCTATACCCAAAAATATCGCATCCATACAAAACATACCCGACTTAATGGTGATTGAACAATCTCGAGCCTTATGCTCCTCGGACCCGTATCTGAAACACGCTCCTGACTTCCTCTAGCATTCACCCAGATGACGCCTTTTGCAATATTCGCAAGCCGGAAGGTTTGGACGTACATTAACATGCTTCACAGAACGAGACTGCAGCCCTAGAGAATTGCGATCTCCTTTTTTCTTACAGTCCATGCACCTAAACCTAAGTGTTTCACCAATTTCTTTAACCTCCTCCAGTACCTCCCTAACTAGCTGAGTCAGCACATCAGCCCTAACACTTCCAAGGCCTCCGTCGCGACCCCTTGCACTTCTTCTAGCGCTCATCGCTGATTCTCATATCATCTGAATTAGGAATCTTTTACGAATTTAGTTCATAATTTCACTATTTAAAGCACATGTATTATGCAAGTAATGATTTAAAAGGTTGTTTCGCAGTCGTAAATCCACTACAGGCTTAAGTTTCCTATGGGCTTTAATCTCTAAGAACCTATTGATTAAAGTAGCCCACTATCTAAATATATTTTAGCAATTTAAACAAGTGTAATCACAGAAAAACTTACTTGGCTCGACGTCGAGGGCTCGGTGAACCACACTTCAAGAATCCTGCAAAAACTTTTTAATCTACTTGTTTTAACAAACCCAAAGTCTAAGGCCCATTTCACAGCCCGAGCTTTACAATCGGGCTCTGATACCAATAAATGTAACACCCCAAACCCGACCCAGACGATTTTGCTAAGTTAAAATTTAAGACCCAAAATCCCAAAATCCTTGAGTCTTCTAAAGTAATGATAAAAGCCCATTTAATTATTTTAAGTATTCTGAAAACCATGTTTAAACGTAAGAAATTTACTCAGGTTTAATAATTAAGTAAACAGTTGAAACAACAAAACTCAAAATCCAAAGACAAATCGGAGTACAAGGCCTTATTACATCCAATGCAAATAAAGTAATTAAAATCATGTCTTTTGAGACAAATAAATAAAACTTCTAAGTATCTTGTCGTGTGGCCATCTCTGAGTCCTCTCCCACGTCGAGCCGTTTACTGAGGATCACCTGAAACATTTAATAAAAAGGGGGTGAGTTTCGAAACTCAGCGTGTACGACCCTTGGTGAACCAATCAACATACATTTATCACATTGGGCCTAAGCCATATCAAAAACGGTGTTCTTGGGCCTTAGCCCACAATGACCTCATATCACATCAGTAACACATGAATGCAATGCACTCATCCCAAATCCAACCCTGCACTCCATTTCCCTTCCAACTTTACACTCCTGTGGGGATATAAATATCAACCCACCCATCCTTACACTCCAAAGGTATCACCAGCAGTGGCACTACTCAAACGTTGCAGCAAAGCTGCTATAATGGGCTTAAAGCCACTAGTGGATCCACGGTTGTCAAGCAACTATGCGATCCTCAAATCTTCCTTCGTATCATCAAAACCCACCCAAATGCAACACATATTTCATGAATGCAACATACACAATTTCACACATTAAGCACTTAGGGATATTTTAGTCATTTCACTACCTAGGGGTATTTTTGTAATCCTACCCTACAGGGGTATTTAGGTAATTTTGCAAAATAGGGGTATTTTGGAAATTTTGTAAATTAGGGATATTTTGGTAATTCTGCAAATCAAGGGTATTCTGGTAATTTTACAAATTAGGGGTATTTTAGTAATTTTGCAAATCTAAAAATATTTTGGAAAATTTCAAACTAAGGGTATTTTGGTAATTTTCAAATCAGCGATATTTTGGTCCCTCTCGGGTTTTAGTTATGAACTTTGGCCCATTGACAGGTCCTTGCGGCTAAAGTGAACAGACACTACGCACCAAGTAGGATTCCAGAGAAGCGGAGATAGGCCACTAGGACCTCTTAAGTACCAAGCTCTCCTTAGATCCAATCCTAGACATGCATATGTCCGTTGCCACACTCTAACCCAGAGACTTGTCCACGAACATGTTTAATTATTAGATTAAGTCTTATGCGGTTTAAGAGTTGTTCAGAACTAGGCCTAAATTCCATTAAACCCTAGCATACTTGTCTACGTCCCCATAAAGCCCATCAAGCCCATTTTACGTTCATATAGCCCATTATGTCCAAATCACATCCTTATGGCCCATTAGGCCCAGATCTCATTCCAGATCATGTAACATGCATGACTAAGTCAATTCATCTAACCAAATCAATCAATTTCATCAAACTTAGCCTCAGGGCCCACCGGGCCCATTTAGGCACTTTTGGCTTTTCTGCTTTCCAACATTGCCGATATCATATGTGTGTAGTGTTTGTACACACTTGGGTACTGCGACATTCTATACCATCCTTGGTCTTGAACCTACAACAACCAACCTTCAATCAATCACCCATACTTAATCAAAATATTTACCAAAAGCCGAAGCCTTACCGTAACCTTACTGTGTGCCATCGAGTTCTAATAGCCCTTCCTTAGCTACTAATCACGAGTATCCCCTAGATCTGCACTCACACATACACCATCAAACTTCGAGTGACTCATAATCCACACAAGTCACCCCTATAGATCATACTCACATTCAGCCATTTACTTAAACCTAATCGAGTTGAGTACACTTACACTTTGCTAACGATCCTTACCACGCTTGCGATCTCTGGACCTTACCCTTGTTAATACAAGATTAACGAAAATGAGAACTTAGATAGCCCTTCAACTTTTAACAAAACAAACTAAGGAGGTTGACTGAGTACTTACCCTATGATTCTGCGGCCTAGATAGCTACTGAACGAGATTCAACTATTAACCTTGACTGATAGAAGATAACAAGTGATTTGTGATGGAGGAAAACAACAAAGATTCGTCATAAATAGGGATTTCAGCAAGGAAAAAGATGGTGGTAATTCGGCAATAGAAGACTTTGGCTATGAGAGAATTCGACAAAAAGGGATTCGACTTTGTAGATAAGTCTTTGAAAATAATTTTTTTTTAAAAAAAATGAAAACAATAACCATTATAAAATGATAACCTAAGCTATGGGGCCTTATTACATAAACATTCCCAAAATTAAAACTTAAAGAAAAACCGAAAAAAAATAATTTATGGAAATAGAAACTTGATGGCCCCTCGAGTCCGCCTCGGCTCCCATGCCCACGATCTACTGCTCATCTGAAAAGTCAAGAAAATAAAAGGGTGAGTCACCAAGACTCAGTGTGCAACTCCCGAAAACACATAAAAGGCTTGGGCCCACAAACACTTATGGGCCTTAGCCCATACACAATGGCAACAAAATATTTACATGCAACATGACCCAACCCAACCTAAAAATCCATCCTCTACACACTAGCCCGTACCAACCAACACACCTCGGGGATCTCTACAATCAACCCACCAACCGCTACACACCATATCGACAACCATGCTGCCTATTCCTAACAGTCATGAATAAATTTAACGTGGCTTAGCCACCGATCACTATTGTGACCTAACTTTATAATTCGTGGTTTAACCACCGATCACCAAGTGACCTATTAACATGCTCTTCCCCTTCATCATATCAACCCCATCCCATGCATACATACATGCAGAATCAAAACAATATACTACCTAAAAGTTCACAGTCTGTCACATACATCGATACACATAGAGAAGTTTCTATGATTACGTACCTGGCATCCCTTGCCTACCCTTTTTGGGTAATCCAACTGTCTATACAGTCTTTTTCCGGCTTTTAGCCCATAACATATATTTAGTACAGATTACTATACAGCCTTTTTTCGGCTTTTAGCCCATAACATATATTTAGTACAGATTAATTAGTGTGTTTAGAGATCTACACACCTGATTACAGTCAAGACGAGACCTTCTATGTCGACACTATCAGAAGCCGATACGACTGCTAACTGCCTAAGATCTTGTTCTGAAGCCGGTCCACAACTCGGTGGCCAATCCCGTACTGCTGACACTGCTCGTTTCTTAAACTTCGGGATTGGTTTTACAGATCCAATCCCCTCCTTCGCCTGATCGATATTTGATTGCATTAAAAGACCTTATCATAACATATGGTTAAGATCACAATTACGATAGCGAATCTAAAGAGAATCTAAAGAGAACCCCTTACCTTTAAATCCTGAAAAGAGAGATATGGGGTTCAGAGACTAACGGTTCAGGCTTTTATATCTAAGCGATCTACTTCAATTCCCGAATGTCGCCCAACACATAAACATAAGAAACCAACGATCCATTAGCCTTTCGGCTTTGTCTTCTAAAAATCGAAAGAGAAAAAGAATAGATCAGAAGAAATCAGCACCTACCTTTACAGAGAATTCGACAACTCCTAGAAGATTTCGGCTTTTGAGAAGATCAAAAATAGAAGATGATAGGAAGGAATCTATGTAGATCCGGCTTTTAGTGAAGAGATCGGCAAAAGAGAAAAAGCAAAGAACAATGAATATTTGGCATATAGAAAAAGAATGGAGATGAGAATTAAAATCAAGAGTTTTGGCTTTTGCACAAAAGTGAAGATGAGAGAATGGGATTTAGGGATTTCGGCTTTGGCAGAGAATGAGAGAAAAGAAGGAGAGAAAAACCCAAAGGCCGAAATTGAAGAAGAGAATGGGAAAATAAAACCCTAAATGCCGAAAATAAAAGATATCCCCCTTACTTAACCTAATTTTCGGCACTTACTACACAAAAGCCGAAAATACCCCTTCTGACAACTCAAAACTCAACCTATTAACAGGGAAATTTCGGCACCCCTTAACCTCATTAAAAACCGATTCCTCCTCCCCCTCAGTGTTGGATTTTCGGCCACTACTGTGACCAGCAGATCAATTCCTAAATTTCCTCCCTTATCATTATCTGATCTCTCATCCACAAGTAACCCAGATAACACCACCTCTTCTTCCTTTTATCTGCCACATTATCTGCCATATTATCTACATTATCCAAACATATATATTCCCCCTATTTCTAAGGCCCATTGCCGTCCCATTCTACTCACTTAAAAGCCGAAAATTAGCTAAATTTTAATTAAAAGAATTGGGCTTCATACAACTTGAATTTGGGCCTCCCAGTTGACGCCACTTCCCTACTCTTTAAGTGGCGACACTTTGCCACTAGGCCACAAGCCCGTTTTGTATCTTAAAACACAGATAACATCCTTTAAGCCCTATCCAGACTGGCAATAGAAGACTTTGTAGATAAGTCTTTGAAAATATTTTTTTTTAAAAAAAATGAAAACAATAACCATTATAAAATGATAACCTAAGCTATGGGGCCTTATTACATAAATATTCCCAAAATTAAAACTTAAAGAAAAACCGAAAAAAAATAATTTATGGAAATAGAAACTTGATGGCCCCTCGGCTTCTGATAGTGTCGACATAGAAGGTCTCGTCTTGACTGTAATCAGGTGTGTAGATCTCTAAACACACTAATTAATCTGTACTAAATATATGTTATGGGCTAAAAGCCGAAAAAAGGCTGTATAGTAATCTGTACTAAATATATGTTATGGGCTAAAAGCCGGAAAAAGACTGTATAGACAGTTGGATTACCCAAAAAGGGTAGGCAAGGGATGCCAGGTACGTAATCATAGAAACTTCTCTATGTGTATCGATGTATGTGACAGACTGTGAACTTTTAGGTAGTATATTGTTTTGATTCTGCATGTATGTATGCATGGGATGGGGTTGATATGATGAAGGGGAAGAGCATGTTAATAGGTCACTTGGTGATCGGTGGTTAAACCACGAATTATAAAGTTAGGTCACAATAGTGATCGGTGGCTAAGCCACGTTAAATTTATTCATGACTGTTAGGAATAGGCAGCATGGTTGTCGATATGGTGTGTAGCGGTTGGTGGGTTGATTGTAGAGATCCCCGAGGTGTGTTGGTTGGTACGGGCTAGTGTGTAGAGGATGGATTTTTAGGTTGGGTTGGGTCATGTTGCATGTAAATATTTTGTTGCCATTGTGTATGGGCTAAGCCCATAATGTGTTTGTGGGCCCAAGCCTTTTATGTGTTTTCGAGAGTTGCACACTGAGTCTTGGTGACTCACCCTTTTATTTTCTTGACTTTTCAGATGAGCAGTAGATCGTGGGCATGGGAGCCGAGGCGGACTCGAGGGGCCATCAAGTTTCTATTTCCATAAATTATTTTTTTTCGGTTTTTCTTTAAGTTTTAATTTTGGGAATGTTTATGTAATAAGGCCCCATAGCTTAGGTTATCATTTTATAATGGTTATTGTTTTCATTTTTTTTTAAAAAAAAATATTTTCAAAGACTTATACCAATTTCATATACCACATTCGACAAGATGATCTTAATATGTAAAGTTTATAAACAAGTAAACCATTTGTAACTGATTAATAAAGTAATCCCATTTCAAAAGTCAATTCATTTTAATTACTAATGAAAACAAACCCTATGATCAAAACTTTATGCTATATGGTCAAGATACATAAGTTCATTACATTATCATAAACGCAATTAATAGCTTAGCCGAATATACAAGAACATATACATAAGAATTTCATGAACATTACATAAGTTGTATTAAACTTAAATAGAACCAATACTCAATCAAATCAACTTTTACATATAGCTCAAGACATACATAGATAGATAGATATATATATATATATATATACCTCATATACCTGCTCATTTTTTCATATTCGAAATATAAACTTAATTAACTAGTTTATCTAGCACATAACTTACAATTAAATATTTCTCTTTAGCTTAGCCGAACTCACATGAATATTGCATAACATGTTTCATGTTTCATAAAATAATTAAGGTTAACACACATACAAAATTTTCAATTGATACCTATCCAATACCCACTTGTCTTCCATACATAACTTAACTATGACTGTATATAAACATCCATATAATCCTTGCATCATAATAACATAAACATATACAACATTCGATCATTACAAGTCATATGTCTCAACCTCAAACTAGCACAAGATAAAAGCAATTTTCGAATGGCTATATTACTTATAAAACAAAATCTCCAACCCAAACATGAACGTTATCCGTCCTGTACATATTAAACCCAAAGCACATAGAATCATCTTAGCCGCAAACATACCCTCGATATAACATACATCAACCTAGATATGCATGAACAGGCCAGGGATAAATTTGCCAAGAACCAAGCACATTAAGCATTCAACCATTCACATATATAACTAAGCTTAACTTTCGAAATCCAACCATTATGTCATAGAGCATAAAAACTTAAGTTAACCAAAGGAAATAAGCCTTTTTCGCAAGGCTAGGCTATACCAATATACAAGCCAAAACTCATTGGTTTAACAACTTAGTCTAACCTATACATGCCTTTGATTCAAAAACCAAGTATATATAAGTACCAAGAAGGGATTGATAGTGTGGTTGATTCCTCTGACGATCCTTGGAGCCCGTAGCTTGAAAGAAATCTATAAAATAGATAATGTGCATACACAAGGTAAGCTCACTAGCTTTGTAAGTCTTAAGCAGAAACATATTCACATACAATTAATTAAGCATTTTTAAACAACTAACTCATGACATTAAATAAGCATAACTTAACTATATATATATAAACATTACAGCCGAATATGTATATATAATATTCACATATAAAACACCAACTTGTACACATCCATATACCTTTACAAATACCTTTGACTACTTATGCATTCATCTAACCAAATTTTTCTTATCATTTCATTTATTGAATAACATCACATACATATATATATATATATATATATATACATTATATATACATGTATATTCGTACAAGACTTGAGTATGAATAACACATACCTTGTAGCTGAATTAACAAATTCACCTCCACACGCTTACTTATTTCATTTCATAATTTCATTAGCACGTAATCAAATCTTAAAATAGCAATTCACTAGTTAGAACCTACTAAATATTACCTCGAATCTCACACACTGGCAGTAAGCCTGCTGAATTCAAAGTCCGAAGTCAAAACACCGGCATTAAGCCTGCTAGGCAATAAGCCTGAAATATGTCACCAGCACGAAGCCTACTAGGCATAAAGCCCGATACAGATCACCGGCACAAGGCCTGCTAGGCTCGAAGCCCGGATATCAATATAATTAATCTTTCAATTCACATTTCATAATGTTAACTTTATATCACGTATCACATTTATACATCAAACCCAATACATTTATTCACACCATATTAAATAAAATTTCAATCAATCCAATTTAGTACCCTTACATTCGGCTACTTCATGGATTCATGCTAAAAATATTCGAATTTCATCATTCATTAGATTCATAATTAATTCTTTAACATATATTCGCTTAAGGACTTACCTCGACTATCGACGGACCGCGTAAACCGGCTATTCGATAACCTTCGTCTTTTCCCGATCCAAATCCGTTTTTCTTTGTTCTTGATCTAAACACATTAAAATTCAGCTCATTCAAGTACATTTCATCTCAATTTAGTCCCTAAGCATATAAATAGGTAAATTACCATTTTACCCCTACTATTTCACATTTTTACAACTTAGTCCTAATTGCACAAAACACAAATTACACAAAATTTCAATATGGTACCTTAGGGCCGAATATTCATAAGGACTATACTAGTCCATATCTTTCATTTATTTTGCATTTTAGCCCCCTCAAAAATTCATTTTTGCAATTTAGCCCAAAAATACTTAAATTCACCAAAATTTCCAATACAAAATATACTAATCTTTAACATATCTTTAAAATAAAATCATCAAACATCAAAAACTACATGAACACATCAATGGCCGAATATCAAACATGCTTAGATTCAAAAATTTCAACATGGGTAAGCTACCGTTCGAAGCAACGATCTCAAAAATGTAAAAATTTACGAAAACTGACTAAGAATTTACCTTGAATTTGGCTTGAATATTGTCGAAACCTCAAAGAACCTAACTCCCCTTTTCTTTTTCAATATTCGGTCAAGAAAGATGAGTGAGCATGTTCATCTTTTTGTGTTTTATTTAACATATATATTAAATAATTATTGGTTTACTAAATTAACCTTTATACTAATATAAAAACCATATAATACTTAAGGTTATACTTGACTTTTGCCGCCCACTAACTATTAAATTGGGCTAATTGCCCTTTTAATACCCCATTTTAAAAAGCCATCATCAAATAGGCACTTTTCACTAGAGTTTGCAACTTTTACTTTTTACACGATTAAGTCCTTTTTGTTTAATTAAACACACAAACGATTTAATTTTTCTACGAAACTTTCACACACATTAAAGCACATATAATAAGCACAGAATATATCATTTAAATATATTTCAGACTCGGATTCGTGGTCCCGAAACCATCATTCTGATTAGGGTTAAATTCGGACTGTTACAACACTCCCCCCTTAGGGATTTTCGTCTCCGAAAATCTTACCATTAAACAAAGTCGGATATTGTTGCCTCATTGAGTCCTCAGGCTCCCACGTAGCCTCTTCAACTCCGTGCCTATTCCACAGTACTTTCACTAATGGAATTCTCTTGTTTCTCAACTCTTTCATCTCCCTAGCTAATATACGGATCGATTCTTCCACATACGTCATATCGGATTAGATTTCAATCTCGGACGGAGAAATCACATGTGATGGATCTGATCTGTATCTACGGAGCATCAAAACATGAAACACATTGTGTATCTTTTCTAGTTCAGAAGGCAACTTCAACCTATAAGCAACAGGTCTAATACGTTCGATGATTTCATACGGTCCGATAAATCTCGGGCTTAATTTGCCCTTCCGACCAAATTGGAGTACATTCTTCCACGGGGAAACTTTCAAAAGCACTTGATCTCCGACTTGAAATTCAATGTCTTTACATTTCAAATCGGCATAAGAGTTTTGACGATCCGAAGTAGCTTTCAAAGTATCCCTGATCACAGCCACTTTTTGTTCAGTCTGTTTAATCAGATCAACCCCGTGTATCTTGTTTTCCCTGAGTTCAGTCCAATACAATGGTGTATGACACTTGCAACCATAAAGAGCCTCGTATGGTGCCATTTTGATACTGGATTGAAAACTGTAATTATAAGCAAATTCAACCAGAGGTAAGTATCTTTCCCACGTACCTTCAAACTCAAGAACGCAACATCTCAACATGTCCTCAAGTATCTGAATGGTTCGTTCAGACTGACCGTCTGTCTGCAGATGAAAAGGTGTACTAAAGTGAAGTTTAGTACCTAAAGCATCCTGTAATTTCTTCCAAAATTGCGACGTAAATCTCAGGTCTCTATCTGAAACAATGGAACTTGGCACACCATGTAATCTCACAATCTGTGATACATACAATTCCGCAAGTTTATCGAGTGAATAGTCTGTACGAACTGGCACAAAGTGAGCTGATTTGGTCAGTTTATCTACAATAACCCAAACTGCATCTTTCTTACTCGGTGTCGTAGGCAAACCGGATACAAAATCCATAGTGATTCTATCCCATTTCCATTCAGGTATCATGATCGGCTGAAGTAACCCAGAAGGCACTTGGTGCTCGGCCTTTACTTGCTGACAAATTAAACACTTCGAAACAAACTCAGATATATCTCGCTTCATGCCAGGCCACCAATAGAACTGTTTCAAATCATTATACATATTCGTGCTACCCGGATGTATTGACATTTGACTATTATGAGCCTCGTTTAAAATCATCTGAATCAAATCCATATTCTTCGGAACACATATTCGGCCTTTGAAATACAAGCAGTCATTTGCATCAATTCAAAACTCTGACTCTGTATCATTTTCACACTGAACTCGTCTAACAATCAAGTCTTTGTCAAGTCTTTGTCAATTCTTTGTGCATTACAAATTTGCTGAATAAACATCGGTCTTGCTTTCAACTCGGCTATGATCGAATCATCATTAGACATAACCATATGTGCGTTCAACGCACGAAAAGCAAACAACGATTTTTGACTTAATGCATCAGCGACAATGTTAGCTTTCCCCGGATGGTAGTCAATAACCAATTCATAGTCTTTCAACAGTTCTAACCATCTGCATTGCCTTAAGTTCAGATCTTTCTGAGTCATCAAATACTTCAGACTTTTGTGATCTGAGTAAATATGACATTTCTCACCGAATAAGTAATGATGCCATATTTTCAAATCTGAGTAAATATGGCTGCTAGTTCCAAATCATGAGTCGGATAATTTCTTTCGTGAGGCTTCAATTGTCTCGAAGCGTAGGCTATGACTTTGCCTTCCTGCATCAAACACAACCCATCCCATTCAAAGAAGCATCACTGAAAACAATAAATTCTTTACACGATTCAGGTTGAGCTAACACTGGAGCTTCGGTTAAAAGGGCTTTCAACTGATCGAAACTTTTCTGACACTTTTTCGACCATTCGAACTTGACATCTTTCTGTAGTAGCTTTGTCAAAGGTGTAGCTATCATGGAAAAACCTTTGACGAATCGTCTGTAGTATCCCGCAAGTCCAAGAAAGCTTCGAATTACAGTAACACTCTTTGGTGGCTTCCAATCAAGTATAGCCGATATTTTGTTCGGATCAACCCGAATACTTGACGCTGAAACAACATGACCCAGGAAGCTGACTTCCTTCATCCAGAACTCACACTTACTAAACTTTGCATACAACTGTCGATCTCGCAAAGTTTGTAACACTAATCTCAAATGCTCGGCATGCTCGATTTCATCTTTAGAGTAGATCAGTATATCATCAATAAACACTACTACAAACCGATCCATAAACTGTCTGAAAACCTGATTCATCAGATCCATAAAAATAGCAGGTGCATCAGTAAGTCCAAACGGCATAACCAGAAACTCAGAATGTCCGTACCTCGTCCGAAATGCATCTTTGGCACATCTGTATCTCTGACTCGTAACTCATAATAACCTGATCTTAGATCTATCTTTGAGAACACTGAAGCCCCTTTTAACTGGTCAAACAAATCATCAATTCGAGGTAATAGGTATTTATTCTTTATTGTCACTTTATTCAGCTGCCAATAATCAATACACATTCGCATAGTCCCTTCTTTCTTTTTCACAAACAGAACTAGTTTTTGTCCAAAATAATATTTTTGGAAAAATTGCTATTTAAGGACTTCTAATTACTATTCTAAAGCTATTTCATACAAAAAGCTTCTAGAAACTCATATTTTACAACTTTTTACAATTTAGTCCTTTTGGACCAATCTACTACAATTTAATAAAATTGCTTCATGAAACATTCATACTAGCATGCAAACATGGCATAAACTTTGTAAACTCATAAATTCATCTCGGGTTCATGGTCTTGCACCACTATTCCGACTAGGCCCTAAATCGGGCTGTTACACATATACTCATCATCTCATACACATTCATCATTAAGAATTTTCATGTGACCATACATATATCAAAATAAATACATTTATTTGTATATCGACTTACCTTAGATTTGGATAACGGAAACGAACTTGGCTACTCAATTATTTCGATTTCCTACAATCTAAGTTCGTTTTCTTCAAATCTTGATCTATACGTATTCAGATTTAACTCATTTATGTAACACCCCTAACCCAAAACTGTCGTCGAAATAAGGTTAAGAGGCATTACCGAACAATTAGAACATTTCACCCTCATTGTACAACACATAATCAGTCATCATTAAAATGTATCACAGCATAATTTATATAGTCCCTTATTGAGGTTTACGAGACCTTAAACACGTGTTAGAAAAAGGTCGGGACTAAACCGAATACTTACGAAAATTTTTAGAAACTTAAAGATTTTTCAACACTGTAGAGGTCACACGCCCGTGCGGTCAGGCTGTGTGCCTCACATGGCTACCAGACCCGCCCATGTGTCCAGGCCGTGCCAAAACAGGGCATACATACTGACTCGTCCACACGGCCACCAGAGACGCCCATGTTCCATGGCCGTGTGAAATTAAGCTAGCTACTGACTTGGTCACACAACCACCAGGCACGTCTGTGCCACGGCCGTCTAACCTGCCCAAGCACACTTCGAAGTGGCCCTTGAGCCACACGGCAGAGACACACGCCCGTGTCCCTTGGCCATGTATGCAAAATAGGCCATTTGCAAGGCCAAAATGCCACCCACACTTGGGTCATACCTACAAGCACATACAAGCCTATTTTCACACACAATGTAGCACCCCTAACCCATATTCGTCGCCAGATTAGGGTTACGAGGCATTACCGAACAAAACACAGTTCAAAATAGACATTCTTTATAATTCATACGCCCAGTAATGTATTCTCCTTTATAAAATTTTACGAAATAAGTTAATAAACCAATCTCTTATTCATACAAGTCAAAATCATATAATTGAATCACATATCTAACCACACAAATCATGCTTTATCGAACATTCTCTTATACGAACTATATTTCAATTCCGTTTGCTAATTCAAAACTTTCTAACCAAGCCATCAAATATCAAAACCAATTTGTACCTGTTTCATAATTACAAAAATTCAAACCATATGACCATCATTTCCATGACATTCTAAAACCCAATTTATAATCAAACATTTTTCATTTCATATACCGAGTATATATCGAGACACCCATTTGTTTATATCTATTCCATAACAAATCAACGGTCATGTAATTTTATAAATTTAAGTACAATCGCATATTAAGTTGTTTCAACCCATAACATTAACTAAATAACAAACGTAACATTTAATAAACATTATACATGCGTCTGTTTAACTAATTTCGCCATATCTCACAGTTTAATATTCATTTGCACATAAAACGTTAGGTAACTTTATACATGACCAACTACATTTTTAACATCATCCAACCATGCGCATAACACCCTAAAAACAAAAGCCATTTCTAAATACAATTTCCAAATCATAGCATTTTAAACATTTTAACCTTATGTACATTTTACTAAGTCAAATTTAGCCATTTTCGAATACCAATGTCAAGTCATAAAATTTCTAATTTGCAAGCTAAATAACATATCTAACATGTTATATTTAACCATACACATGAACCACATATCTAATTCTCATGCTAATTATCATGCCTATAATTCATATACACAACCAATTAATTTATTAAATAATTGATCATCCAATTTAACTTCCATATAACAATTAAATCATATACATTCTTTGTCATTTAAAACCGAGCCTAAATAGTCAAATACCATAGCTGAACATATAACTACTTATATATAACACATTTTATAATCACTCATTGAACCAGCGATTTGATCTTTTTATACCGAACTACAAGAAAACATTAAATATGCATATGTATTCATATCACATATGTCCAACAATTTAAATAAATAACCTTTTGGTTATGAAATTTAACTCAATAAATCATAGCATTTCCATCACTCAATCTAAAAGCTAAACATGTTGTCTAATATTTTAACATCAAAACAATATGTCATATATAGTTATTCAAATGACCCTTTAACCAATCCATATTATACCACTTTTCATGCTTCCAAAATGAGTTAATTAATAAGCCGAATATACACCCTATGATAAACTGTAATATGTTCATATTTTAATCCCACATTTAGCATACTTTTGGATGATTTATCCCCCGAATTGTGGAATTTGGTGCTTCTAATCCTTTAATTTCATGTTTTATACTTAGGGGAGCATCGAAGGATGAAAAGAACGAGAAACGAGCCAAAAACGGAGAGAATGGGCCAAAGTACAAAATGCACACGGCCTGGGCCCATGGCACACGGCCGTGCCTCTTTAGCAAACCCAACCACGGCCTGAATTCGATTCACACGGCCGTGCCACACGGGCGTGTCCCTGACGTGACCTGTTTTAATTCTATTCAGAATAGGGTACTTAGAGGCAAAGAAAGACATTACAAAAGCCTATATAAACACCCTAGAGGCCAACCTTCAAGGGGGTTCTGGTAGGCTGAGGAGCCAAGCCAGAGAAGCCAAACTTTGGGATTTACTCGAAGAAAGCCAGTTGATTCATCTCAAGAAGCCAGTTGAGTCCATTTCATTCTTCTTTTTCTTTTCTCTTCTCTTTATTTTCCTTTTCTTTATTTCTCTTTTACTTAATTTAATCTATTTTATTTTGTTTTCTTTGATTTAGTTTCTAAAGGCTGCGTGGGAATCACCACACCACGGCCTTAGAAATCACACCCACTTTGTAAACCATCTAATAATAAGGACTTTCCAGTCCATTGATCTTCTCTTTTAATTTTATTTTACTTTTTACATTCTTTCTTTTTATTTTTCTTTTCTTTAAATATATAATTAGTATATTTTGAATTATTCTTATTATTTCCTGGCTAATTCTTCACGAGATTCCCAATTTCTTCATCTAGCGCAGAGGTTGTCAGCAGCCACCACACCACGACCACTGCCAACTCAAGGAATCCATCCAAAATTCAGGAAGTTTCACTTCTCCCCATCTCTTATGATTTCTTATGTATCTTTGTACATTGAGGGCAATGTACATCTTAAGTGTAGGGGGTGAATTCTATTTTGAAAAGTTCCTAACTTTTTGCATTATTCTCAAATCCCTGAATTATGTCATGTTCTTAAGTAATTTTCTCATTTTACTATTAGAATAAAATTTCCTTTGATTCATGATTTTTATTAATATGTTTTGGATTAAGTCATTGATAATTGTCCAGTGATGATTTAAACTTTAGGAGACTAGAGAATCAAGCATGATGAGCCTATTTTCAAAATCAAAGATTTGTTAGGTTGTCTACCTGAATCTAATTATTACCTTGAAGTTTGAAATTTACAAGGTTGATATAAGAAACCCATAATTTCTGTGAGATTTTGAGCCTTTTAGTGCATACATTCTTTTCTTGCTCACTTATGAGTGTGTCAACATTGATTTGTTATTCTAGAACTTGCTTCGATTATACATGTCAAGATCACATCATTGAATTGATATACAGAGATCATAAAGGCATTTAGGATTTAACCCACTTACTCCATTAAAAACCTACCCTCACAATTAACCCCTAATTAACCCCTTTGATCTTAACAAACCATTTATTGACTCACCCACTAATAATAACCCAAAACCCATCTTGTATTTGTTATCACCATTTATTGACTCCTTTTTTTGTCGAGATTTGATTTTGAGCAGTTGCCTATGTTCCATATTTCAGTTGTTAATGTTCTGTCTTTTTATTGTGAATACTTGATTTGTTCTTAAAAAAAAAGTTGGAAAGTTATTCATTATTATTTCTATGTTTGAGCTTAACCAATTCTGAGAAGAAGCTCGTGTTATTAGTGTTTCAAGTTTTCAATTGATGTAATTATTCGGATTAGTTCATTTTTCTAGTTAGGTAAATTGTCAATTCAATCTCGATTTTAACCCTCTAATTCAGCCTTTATCCACACCTTTAAACCCAAGCCCCATTACAACCCATAAAAGACCTTTTGATCTGTGTATCATTTCATTTTATAATGGTGGAGATTTGATTTTCATGCAAGCCTATGGGATTAACTTTTCAGTTTGACTTTTGAGTGCTTCTCAAAATTAATGGCAAATATCAAATTCACCATCAATTCCGAAAATTAAAGCATGGGTTTACTAGTATTCGAAGCAACGATCTCAAAAACATAAAAATTATCGAAAACCGAGCAAAATCCATACCTCAATTTGAGATTCAAAGTGCCGAATCTTTAAAGCTTTCAAATGTTTGTTTTTCTCTTCCTTATTCGGCCAAAAGATGAACATAATGGCCATTTTATGTTTTTTGTTTTATTTTATTTGTTATTAATATGCCATTTTACCTTTTTAACCTCAATGAAATAATATAGATGGAACACCCCAAACCCGACCTAGAACTTACGACCGGATCCGGCATGTCACATAGAGATGTTAGCTGAAAAGCTAAGCATTCATTGAAAATGTTTGCAACTCTTTTGAAAACTCTGAGTTTCGTTGTTTATTTGCAAAAAAACACCAATTTACTTAATATCTCTTTTATAAAGTTGTTATTAATTTGAAAATTGCCTTTGTTAAGAAAATCGAATTTGAATATTTGCAGAAACGTGATATTTTAGAAAACGAATATTAATGATTTAAGAAAACCCCGTATTTATCAGTTTAACAATTACAATTGAAAACTTAAAGAAAAATAACCCAATGGCCTTATTACAAAATATTAACCCAAAATAAATAATCTCAATATAAAGCAAAACGTAAATTTACTAAGTTCACAATGTATGGCCACCACCGAATCCCCTACGGCTCCAAGTCCTCTATCGCTGGGAATTACCTGCAAGGTTAGGGAAAAGGGGTGAGTTACAAGACCTCAGTGTGCAATCCCTTAAACGGTCTATAACTGGACCTTAGCCCTTACGGTAACAAATTTGGGCCCAAGCCCTATAATCATGGTAATGTAATGATGAAATGCAAATAATGTAATGCCACCCAACCCAATCCAACCACATACACCCCCGTACCAACCAATCGTCACCTGTGGGGATCAAGTCAACCCACCCTGCCAATCGCACCAATAATGCAGTCAAGCTACTAATCACAATATTTGTGGCTGAACCACCGGAGTTGTAATATGTATAAATATATATGTGGTATAGCCACGAAAACAATATGTGGCAAAGCCACCGGCCTACACTATTCTTCAATCATTATCCCGCCCCATGCAATATGATAACATGCAATATATCAACATATAAAAGTGTAATAAAATCATACACACGGTACTCAACCACAATAAAGGGTATTACAGTCATTCTACCCATTGAGGGTATTTTAATAATTTACCCTCCAAGGGTATTTTGGTAATTTTGCAACCTAGGGTTATTTCAGTGATTTCGCAACCTAAGGGTATTTTAGTAATTTCGCATATAACAGCCTTTCCAAAGGCTTACTGTCCCCTCGAGCGACTCGGGACCCTTTGTAGGTCTCTACGGAACTATTGGGCCTAAAATCCATTTTAGGCCCAAACGGGCCCACACGCTCGTGTAGCCCAAAACGCATGGTTTCGATTACATGTTTGCAGATTTCGCATTCAGTTCTGTCATTTAACAATTTTCCATCAATTTAGACCATGTGGGACGAATAGCCCATTGGGCCCATTAAGCCCGTTTCGGCTCGGCTAGGCCTGTTATAGCCCCAGATTCGTAAGTGTACTCATGACACTTTCTGCGACTTACTGTCATTACTTAATTTTCGATCTACCACTACGAGCGCTCGTACACTCGTGTGGGTTCAGATGCCGGTTTCTGGTTTTTCGGCTTTTGGTCGATTTGCGAAATATCATATGCATTCATACAAAGGGGTGTGAGATTACACACCTGTTATGGAATACGCGATACGATACTCTCCGCGACACCTAAGTATGAAATCAATTAACAGTTAGTCTAAACCTTAATAAAACTTCTTCCAAGTATTGAGATTGATTAACAATCTACATCAGTTACCAACAATCCAAGAAATTCACTGTAAGGGAAGATTGTCTAAACGTTTCCTTGATTTAAGCCCGTCGAGTCCCTTGCAACGTTGAAACCGAGAAGCAGTGTTAGCCGTTAAACTCATATCAACTCTATAAATCATAAGAGCCTTTCGGCTTCAAAACGAAGAACCCAACATTAAAACCCCATCACGCCATATTTGGCCACAACTCAACTTACCAACCAACTCTCGAAAATCAAACGTTAGAAGATCGACGAGAGTGTCTGCTAGCCTTCCAACAGCTTCGTCCCACACCAACAAACCAAAAAAGAATTGAGGTAGAAGGGATGGATTGATTCAGCATTAGTCAAAAGAAATAGGATGAGAACTTCGGCTTTTAGCAAAGAAACAGAAAGTGAAAAGAATAAGAATCTAGCAGAAGAGCAACACTAACCTTCGATCAGAGATGAACCGAATGGGAAAATAGGATTCGGCACAACGGCAAAATGCAAGAACCACTATTCAGCTTTGAAGCAAACCGTAATGAAAATCGAAAGGTGAGGAAGAATAGAGTCAACCACTTGAAGAATAGAAGGAAAGAGGAGTAGGGGTTTCGGTAATTAGCAATAAAACAAGATAGTTCACAATTCGTCTATGGAGGCTGAGTCAAAATGAGAATCAAATAAAGAACAAATGCCAAAAGGGTAGGTGTAAGAATGATTCGGCTTAAGGAGATAAGAGTGTAGAAGAAGAAAACAAAACGAAACGAAAAGAGAAAGAAATGGACGAACTGAGAGAGTAGAAGAGTAGGAGAAGATTCAGCCAACAAAATTTGCAAAGAACCAAAATTGACCCAAAAAGTAAAAGAAGAGAAAATGCATAGACAAACAAAAAGGTTCGATTTTGCTACCTACACCAAATGCCGAATTTCCCTTGCCAAAACACAACCCCTAGCCGAACTTTTCCTCCCCACTCATTCGACATTCGGCCAACCTCTACCCCTCTCCCTCAAATCCCCTGATTCTCTCCTCAACTTACTCCTCAATCCACTCTCCATCATCCATTCAAGTCCCTTGACCAAGTCCTCAACTATCATGGTAGAATTTGATCCAGACTCAGCTACCTACCTTTCTTGAGCACAAAAATAAAACCCCCAAGTGCAACTTGTGGGATTCGAATCTCACTCCCCTTGTATGCATGTTGACGCCACCACCATTGTGTCACTTACTCACTTGTGTTAGCAAAACACCAACATATTCCCTTAAGCCTTACTTCATACAGTCCTCCCCCCTAAAGTGCCCAAAAACCAAAATTTTACCAAGGCTCAAACTCGACGCCAGGCCCCCTAGGGCCCCTAAACACTCTTAAACAACACACAAAACCAACATAACATGCATTTACACAAATATTACAAACCCCTAAATTTTAGGATGTTACTGTTCTACCCCCTTAAAGAAATTTCGGCCTCAAAATTTGCCTGATTAAAAGAGGTGAGGGTATTGCTGTCAAATCATCTCCTCTGACTCCCACGTGGCTTCCTTTGTACCATGATTATGCCACAACACTTTGACTAGTGGAACGGACTTCCTTCTCAACACCTTAACATCCCGATCCAAAATCTGCACTGGTTCTTTTTCAAATGACAGATCAGGTCTAACCTCAATTTCTTCCACCGGCACTATATGAGAAGGATCTGAGCGGTAGCGTCTCAGCATAGAAACATGAAATAAATCATGTATCTGATCCAACTTTGGAGGCAACTCAAGCTGATAAGCAACCGGTCCCACACATTTCATTATCCGATAAGGCCCAATGAATCTGGGGCTCAACTTGCCCTTCCGTCCAAATCTTAAAACCTTCTTCCAAGGTGAGACCGTCAAGAAGACATAATCCCCCACTAAGAATTCTATCTCCTTACGCTTCAGATCCGCATACGACTTCTGTCTATCAGAAGCTTCTTTCAACCGACTCCGAATCAACTTTACCTTTTCCTCAGTTTCCAAAATCAATTCTGGACCCAACAACTATCGCTCATCTAATTCTGTCCAACAAGTAGGGGTACGACACCTACGGCCATATAACGCCTCGTAGGGTGCCATCTAAATGCTGGATTGATAGCTATTATTATACGCAAACTCCGCTAATGGCAGGTAATCTTCCCAACTACCCCTGAAATCGACCACACAGCCCCTTAACATGTCCTCTAGAATATGGATTACCCTTTCCGACTAACCATCAGTCTGTGGTTGAAACGCTGTGCTAAAGTCCAATCTTGTACCCAAAGCTTCATGTAACGCCTTTCAGAACCGAGATGTGAACCTTGGGTCCATGTCCGAGATGATAGACACTGGTACCCCATGTAACCTCACAATTTCTGCCACGTATAACTTGGCCAACTTCTGTAGTGAGTAGTCAGTGCGAACTGGTATGAAATGAGCGGACTTAGTCAATCGGTCAACGATTACCCACACTGAATCTTTCTTAGTAGGCGTCAGGGGTAGCCCACTAACAAAATCCATAGTTATTCTCTCCCATTTCAAAAGTGGAATCTTTACCAGTTGCAGCAATCCTGAAGGTAGTTGATGTTTAGCCTTTACCTGCTGACATGTCAAACACTTGCTTACAAAGTCGGTAACTTCCCGTTTCAATCTCGGCCACCAGTACTGTTCTCGTAAATCTCAGTACATTTTACTTCCACTGGGATACATAGTGTATGGACTACTATGCGCCTTCCGTAGAATCATTTGTCTTAACTCAGAGTCCTTTGGCATACAAACTCTTCCACGAAAACACAATACTCCTTCACTGCTCAGTCCAAAATCCACTGTCTCTCCACTTTTCACTTGCTGAAGCTGAGAACCCAACAATTCATCCAACAATTGCTTTTCTTTAATCTGACCTACCCATGTCGGTTTCACCTGAAGTTCCACTAACAAACTACCATCTTCATAAAGGCTGAGATGCGCAAACATTGCTCTCAAATCCGATACCAGCTTACGACTTAATGCATTCGCCACCATATTGGCTTTACCTGGGTGATACTCAATCGAGCAGTCACAGTCCTTTAGCAACTCTATCCTCCTCCATTGCCTGAGATTTAACTCCTTATGGGTAAGGAGATACTTCAGGCTCTTATGATCAGTATAAATAATCGACTATTCTCTATACAGGTAATGTCTCCATATTTTTAAGGTGAACACTAATGCAGCTAGCTCCAAGTCATGAGTGGGATAGTTCACTTCATGTAGCCTAAGTTGACGAGATGCATATGCCACTACCTTTGCTTCTTGCATCAGCGCACATCCCAAACATGTGTGCAACGCATCACAGTAAACAACAAACTTTTTTCTAGCCTCAGGCTGTGTCAAAACCGGTGCTTCAGTTAGAATCTTCTTCAACTTTTCAAAACTTTCCTGCTGTTTATCAGCCCAAACAAACGATACTCCCTTACGCAGTAACTTAGTTAGGGGTGCAGCAATCAGCAAAAACCCCTCCACAAACCTTCCGTAGTACCAAGCCAAACCCAGAAAACTTCGAATCTCTAACACTGACTTCGGTGGCTTCCAATCCAACACAGCTTGAACCTTTCGAGGATCAACTCTAATCCCCTCGGTAGACACAACATGTCCTAAAAAGGCCACTTCCTTCAGCCAAAACTCACACTTACTGAATTTCGCATGAAGTTGCTTTTCTCTCAATATTTGTAGCACAACTCGAAGATGTGAATCATACTCCTCCTCCGTTCTTGAGTACACCAAAATGTCGTCTATGAATACCACCACGAACTGATGTATATAGGGTTGGAAGACCCGGTTCATCGTATCCATAAAAGCGGCTGGTGCGTTCGTTAATCCAAACGGTGTAACCAGAAACTCGTAATGCCCATAACGAGTTCAGAAAGATGTCTTCTATTTGTCTGCCTCCTTGACCCTTAGCTGATGATATCTTGATCTTAAATCTATCTTCGAGAAGACCGAAGCTCCCCATAGCTGATCAAACAGGTCATCAATCCTTGGTAGCGGGTATTTGTTCTTAACGGTTAACTTGTTCAATTGACGATAGTCAATGCATATACGCATCAACCCATCCTTCTTCTTCACGAACATTACCGCGGCTCCCCACAGAGATACACTTGGTCGGATAAATCCACGGTCCAACAGCTCTTGGATCTGAGCTTTAAGTTCCACCAGCTCCTTCGGTGCCATCCTATAAGGGGCGATGGACACCGGAGCCGTTCCTGGTAGTAGCTCAATGCCAAAATTGACCTCACGATTCAGAGGCAACCCTTGAAGCTCTTCAGGAAACACGTCCGGAAACTCCTTCACAGTTCTGACATCCCCAACACACAATTCCTTAACGTCAGATGTGCTGATAAAAGCTAGAAACGCCTCACACCCTTTTCGCACCATCTTCTCAGCCTTTAATGTCGAAATCACATGAGACAGGTAATCCCTTCTTCTCTCCTATCACAATCACCTCCTCATCCTTTGGAGTCTTTAATGCCATACGCTTAGCAGCGCAATCCAAGTTCGCACGGTGCTTAACTAGCCAGTCCATGCCTAATATAAGATCAAATTCGCCGAACGACAGTTCCATCAAATCCGCCGGGAATGCTACTCCTTGAACTTTTAGAGGCACATTCCTAAATAACTTGTTCACTACCACAGATTGTCCTAGAAGGCTAATCACCGACATTTCTCTAGCAGCAATTTCAGATTCTATGCCCAAAGTCCCAGACACAGTGCAGGCAACATATGAATGGGTAGACCCAATATCAATTAATACGGTAAATGGCACATCAAAAATGAGAAACGTTCCGGTTATGACGTCCGGTGCGACGCCCTCCTCCCGTCGTTGAGCCGCATAATTCAGTCCCGGCTGTCTTGCATCTATGTTACCAGCACCTCTATCCGGTGCTCCACGACCACGTCCTATCCCACTTCCTCCTCTTAGCGGACCACAACCTCTCGGTGGCTGCTGACCACCTCTCTCTGGCTGCCCAAATCTCTGACTTACTACCTGTGTTTAAACAGGCTCACGAGGACAGTCTCTGTACCGATGATCCTTAGTCCCACATCTGAAACACCCACCAATTCTTCTCCAGCACTCTCCCGAATGGAATTTCCCACATACCACACAAGATTGCTGTCGACCCGCAACCACTAGAACCCCAACTCGAGATGGCCCATCAAACCTAGGCCTCCTATGAAATCCCCCTGAAGGACCTTAAAACCCAGAATCTCTCTTGTTCCTGCCTCTTTCTTATCACGATTTTGTTTCTCAGAACGTTTCACTTCCTCGGCAATTTTTTCTTTTTTACTAAGGCAGCAAAGTCTCTTTCCCTCTGCGGGGCTCTCAATACTCGTAGCTTATCTCGTAATCCATCCGCAAATCGCACACAACACTCATAATCCATTGCAACTATACCGCGAGCATACCAGCTCAAGCGTAGAAACTCCGCCTCATATTCTGCTACGGACTTATTCCCCTGGACCAAATTCAGGGATTCTTTTCTCCGGACATCCACATAACTTGCCCCTACGTATTTTCCCTAGAAGGTCGCTTTAAAGAAATCCCAAGTGATACGATCCGCTTGTATACCTTCCCTCACCGTGAGCCACCACTGGTGTGCCTCATCTCTCAGTAGAGACACCGCCCCTTCAGTTTCTGTTCAGCAGTGCAATCCAAATCGTCCATAATTTGTTCAACTGCCTCCAACTAGTATTCAGCTACATTCGGGGCTACACCAGAGATGCCCCTAAAAACTTCGGCCCCATTCGACCTAAGTCGCTTAGAAATAGACCCACGAGCTGCCGACCCAGTACTTGCTCTAGCAACCCGTTCCAAAACTCACAGCATAGCTTGAGACAGAGCGTCGTCCCCTCTAGTTCGGTCTTGAGACCCTGCTTCCGCCACCGACGATGCTGGCACCTTGCCTTCCGGCACATGCCCCAATTCTGAGGATCTCTTAGCACCCCGGCCTCTACCACGGACGCATGTACCACGTCCACGTCCTCTTGTACTCATACTACTAAATTGTATTAATCTGATAAAAAATTTTATGAATCAGTATGTAATTTAGTGTTTATTAACAAATGTTTTATGGAAAGCAGATATAAGAGCTGTTTTCGCAGATCGAATTTCCAAGTGTCTCAGTCTCTACAGTCTTAGCTCTTATAGCTAGCAGTCTCAGTATACTATCACTAACTCTAGTAGTTTCTTACTAAAGTCATTTCATCATACCATCAGATATAGGGTAAGAGAACTTACAATTTTGGTGCCGGAGACTTGGGTGCCATACTTCCAATAGCAATATATATTTTCCAAACCTGATTTCAAACCAAATTTAAAAACATTTTCGAACCCATTCCACAGTCGAGTTTTGCAAACCTGGCTCTGATACCATAAAATGTAACACCCCAAACCCAGCCTAGACATTACGACCAGATCCGACATGTCACATAGAGAGGTTAGCTGAAAAACTAAGCATTCGTTGAAAATGTTTGCAACTCTTTTGAAAACTCCGAGTTTCCTTGTTTATTTGCAAAAAAACCTCAATTTACTTAATGTCTCTTTTATAAAGTTGTTATTAATTTGAAAACTGCCTTTGTTAAGAAAATCGGATTTGAATATTTGCAGAAACGTGATATTTTAGAAAACGAATATTAATGATTTAAGAAAACCCCGTATTTATCAGTTTAACGGTTATAATTGAAAACTTAAAGAAAAATAACCCAATGGCCTTATTACAAAATATTAACCCAAAATACATAATCTCAATATAACGCAAAACGTAAATTTACTAAGTTCACGGTGTATGGCCACCACCGAGTCCCTTACGGCTCCAAGTCCTCTATAGCTGGGAATTACCTGCAAGGTTAGGGACAAGGGGTGAGTTACGAGAACTCAGTGTGCAATCCCTTAAACAGTTTATAACTGGGCCTTAGCCCTAACGGTAACAAATTTGGGCCCAAGCCCTATAATCCTGGTAATGTAATGATGAAATGCAGATAATGTAATGCCACCCAACCCAATCCAACCACATACACCCCCGTACCAACCAATTGTCACCTGTGGGGATCAAGTCAACCCACCCTGCCAATCACACCAGTAATGCAGTTAAGCTGCTAATCACAATATTTGTGGCTAAGCCACCGGAGTTAGAATATGTATATATATATGTGGCATAGCCACGAAAACAATATGTGGCAAAGCCACCAGACTACACTGCTCTTCAATCATTATCCCGCCCCATGCAATATGATAACATGCAATATATCAACATATAAAAGTGTAATAAAATCATACACACGATACTCAACCATAATAAAGGGTATTACGGTCATTCTACCCATTGAGGGTATTTCGGTAATTTACCCTCCAAGGGTATTTTGGTAATTTCGCAACCCAAGGGTATTTCAGTGATTTCACAATTAAGGGTATTTTAGTAATTTTTGCATATAACGGCCTTTCAAAAGGCCTAATGTCGCCTCGAGCGACTCGGGACCCTTTGTAGGTCTCTACGGAACTATTAGGCCTAAAATCCATTTTAGGCCCAAATAGGCCCACACATTCGTGTAGCCCAAAACGTATGGTTTTGATTACAGGTTTGCAGATTTCGCATTCGATTTTGTCATTTAACAATTTTCCATCAATTTCGCCCATATGGGTCGAATAGCTTGTGGGCCCGTTAAGCCCGTTTCGGCTCGGCTAGGCCTGTTACTGCCCCAGCTTCGCGAGTGTGCTCGTGCCACTTTTCGCGACTTATCGTCGTTACTTAATTTCTGATCTACCACTACGAGTGCTCGCACACTCGTGTGGGTACAGATGCCGATTTCTGGTTTTTCAGCTTTTGGCCGATTTGCAAAACATCATATGTATTCATACAAAGGGGTGTGAGATTACACACCTGTTATGGAATACGTGATACGATACTCTCCGCAGTACCTAAGTATGAAATCAGTTAACAGTTAGTCTAAACCTTAATACAACTTCTTCCAAGTATTGAGATTGATTAACAATCTACATCACTTACCAACAATCCAAGAAATTCACTGCAAGGGAAGATTGTCTAAACATTTCCTTGATTTAAGCCCGTCGAGTCCCTTGCAACGTTGAGACCGAGAAGCAGTGTTAGCCATTAAACTCACATCAACTTTTTAAATCATAAGAGCCTTTCAGCTTGAAAATGAACAACCCAGCATTAAAACCACATCACCCCATCTTCGACCACAACTCAGCTTACCAACCAACTCTTGAAAATCAAACGGTAGAAGATCAACGAGAGTGTCTGCTAGCCCTCCAACAGCTTCGTCCCACAACAACAAACCAAAAAAGATTTGAGGTAGAAGCAATGGATTGATTCGGCCTTAGTCAAAAGAAATAGGATGAGAACTTCGGCTTTTAGCAAAGAAACAAAAGGTGAAAAGAATAAGAATCTAGCAGAAGAGCGAACCTTAGATCAGAGATGAGCCGAATGCGAAAATGAGATTCGGCCCAACGGCAAAACGTAAGAACCACTATTTGGCTTTGAAGCAAACTTTATTGAAAACCGAAAGGTGAGGAAGAATGGAGTCAACCACTTGAAGAATAGAAGGAAAGGGGAGTAGGGGTTTCGGCAACTAGCAATAAAATAAGATAGTTCACAATTCGACTATGGAGGATGAGTCAAAATGAGAATCAAATAAAGAACAAAAGCCAAAAGGGTAGGTGTAAGAATGATTTGGCTTAAGGAGATAAGAGTGTAGAAGAAGAAAACAAAACGAAAAGAAAAGAGAGAGAAATGGACGAATTGAGAGAGTAGAAGAGTAGGAGAAGATTCGGCCAACAAAATTTGCAAAGAACCAAAATTGACCCGAAAAGCAAAAGAAGAGAAAATGCATAGACAAACAAAAAGGTTCGGTTTTGCTACCTACACCAAATGCCGAATTTCCCTTGCCAAAACACAAGCCCTAGCCGAATTTCTCCTCTCCACTCATCCCACATTCGGCCGACCTCTACCTCTCACCCTCAAATCCCCTGATTCTCTCCTCAACTTGCTCTTCAACCCACTCTCCATCATCCATTCAAATCCCTTGACCAAGTCCTCAACTATCCCGGTAGAATTTGATCCAGACTCAGCTACCTCCCTTTCCTGAGCACAAAAATAAACCCCCCCAAGTGCAACTTGTGGGATTTGAACATCACTCCCTTGTATGCATGTTGACGCCACCACCACTATGTCGCTTACTCACTTGTGTTAGCAAAACACCAACATATTCCCTTAAGCCTTGCTTCATACAGTCCTCCCCTCTAAAGTGCCCCAAAACCAAAATTTTACCAATGCTCAAACTCGACCCTAGGCCCCCTAGGGCCCCTAAACACTCTTAAACAACACACAAAACCAACATAACATGCATTTACACAAATATTACAGACCCCTAAATTTTAGGATGTTACAACAAAAACTGAAAAATGGTTGTCCACCATCGTCCATTCTATCATTTAACGGCCTAATTTCATTTTAAGGCCTCCACATTAAAAGAACATAGCAATATAGCAATTTAACAAATAGCAAGTCACTTTTTCATTTTTCGCGATTAAGTCCTTTTATAAAATCGAGAACACAAACGATAAAATTTTCACATGAAACTTTCACACATATTAATTCACATACTGTAAACACCAAAAATAATATTAAAATATTTTTTGACTAAGATTTGTGGTCACGAAACCACTTTTTTGACTAAGGTCTAAACCGGGCTGTTACACACAATTTGGCAACCAAATACATGTCAAATGATCAACATATCATCCCATCCAATCTCATTTCTAATCACGTCAACTTATATACCAAATTTCACATCTAAAACACATTCATAAACAAGCATGATTCATCCATAATATCACTAGATTATAATGGCATCAATCTATGTAACAGCCCGATTTAGGGCCTAGTCAGAGTAGTGGTGCGAGACCACAAATTCGAAGTATAAAATATGTGCTTAAATGATTTTACAAGGCTTATGAGGTATTTGCATGATTGTGTGAAGGTCACATGAAGAAATTTTACTAACTAGTGAATAAATTGTCCATTAGGACTAAATTGGAAAGAATAGAAAATGTGAGATTCTAGAAGGTTCAAGTATGAAATAGAATTATGAAAAAATCCTAATGGTCCTTATTTAGCAAATAGACCATTATATTGAATGATGGAAAAAAATGGACATCGGAAGGAAAAATCTCAAGAAAGGGTCATTAAGGGCATTTTTGTCATTTGGTAAATAAAAGATTAAAAAGGGAAAAAGAAGTCAAATCGTGTCCATCTTCTTCTCCACGGTGCCAAAAATTGCAAGGACTCTATAGTTAGGGTTTTGCTCATTTTCAAGCTTAAAGTAAGTGCATCCTAGCCCCGTTTTTAATGTTCTTCGTATTTTTGAAACCCTCGTAGCTCGGTTTAGCTATTTCTAGCCATATGTTGAGCTAGGGTTTATGTTTAAAAATTTACCCATGTATGACATGCATGTATTTTGATGCTTTATGGAAGAATATAAAAGTTTGATGTATGATAAACATCTTTTTCTAAGTGATTTTCATGAAAAATGCATAAAAGGACTAGATTGCAACAAGTTATAGAAATGATCATACATGAGTGAAATAGTGAAAATTGAATGTTGCTATAGTTGAGAAAATGATTTGGCTAGGTTTGAAATGCAAGAAAGTTGAATGAAAATCATTTTACCAGCCTAGGGGCAAAAGTGTAATTATGTGAAAGTTTAGGGGCATTATCATAATTTTGCCAAATATGAATTATGAGTCGATTTAGTCAATGCACGTGTTTAACAAGAGAAATTTATTATTATAGATCAACAAACACAAAGCCCAGATCGAAATCGTGGCAAGAACAAAGTTGAAGACTAAATCGAGCACCAAGACACATTTTAAGATTCGAGGTAAGTTTGTATGAAATTAGTATTTCATAATGTTCGACATTTGAAATTGTTCATTAATATGTTAATGCATGATATTGTGAATGAAATCGAGTTATAAAGTCTCAATGAGTATATGATAAGAACATGTTAAATTGTAGTTCCGGAATAAATATATTACCTATGTATGCATTTGAGAAAAGAAATGTCCCGTATAAGACCATATCTAGGATATAGCTTCGGCACCAAAGAATGATCTCGTGTAAGACCATATCTGGGATATGGCATCGACATCCAAGTACGATCTCGTATAAGACCATGTCTGGGACATGGCATCGACATCGAGTTATGAGACCCCGTATAAGACCATATATGGGATATGGCGTCGGCACTAAGGAATGATCCCATGTAAGACCGTATCTGGGATACGGCAATGGCATCAAACTTCATGTATGTTAAGCTTGAAAAAGTTCATGATGATTTGATCTATTTATAAGCAAAAGAGTCAAGTAAGTGAGTTGGCCTAGATCTAAGTTTATTTGTGAATGGCCTTGAGTGATGTTCACGGTATGAATGATAAAGATGTGGTTCTATGATTATATCGGTAAATGTAATAAACTACATGAATCAGTGACACAGGTACTATGAGTAACTAAAAGTTACCGATCATATTGACATGAAATGGGTACGAGTAAGTATGAATAAGTATGAATTAAGTACGAGTAAGTACTTATGTTCATTAGAGCTATATTGCCATTGTTTCATGATATGAATGATTACAGTTTGAATAAATTGTTATCTTAGAGTTTCATGCAAACTTACTAAGCTTTATGCTTACCCCTCTCTTTTCCTTTTTCCTTGTAGTTCCATCAAGTTAGCTCGAGGGATATTGGACGTCGAAGTTCGGGTCACACTATCATCTGTTCTTTTGGTATATTAATACTAATCCATTTAGAGTATGGCATGTATAGGAAATTGATCGTTTTGATTTATGTCATGTTTGAAGGCCAAAGGTTGGCTACTCATGTTTATACACTCATTTTGTAATTGACCATAATGAATTTGCTAATATTGCCAAGTTCATACTTAAGGTTAATGGGTATAATGAAAGGAAAGTTCACGCAAGTTATTGAGTATGATTGTGGATAGAATGATGTACCATAGTATAACATTGCTTTGTAAGTTTGATTTGTGGAAATGCGGATGAGTACATGTTTTAGGGTGGCAAGTGGCTTGGAAAATAGCCTCTAAGTGTCCACATGGGTAGACACACGGGCGTGTGTCTAGGCCGTGTGTGACACACGGTCAACTCGCATAGGTGTGTCAATAGGCCGTGCGTCTGCTCCATGTTATTTTTGAAGTCAGATTAGTCCACGGGTGTGCCTAGGCCATGTGAGATGGTCAGTTTTCACCAAGGGTAGAGAACACGGGCGTGTTCCTAGGCCATGGGACACAAATAGAATATCCAAGTTATTATACACGGGGTAGGGACATGGGCGTGTGTAACCACATGAGCTGACCCCACGGGCGTGTCCCATTTCACATGGGCGTGTGATTCCTATTTTGATGAAAAGTTTTCTAGGTTCGTAAAAGTTTTCGGATGTGAGTTTAAGGCCTCGCATGCCCTTGGAATGCATGTTACGACTAATAAAGAAAAGTGTTTAAAACAAAACGATATTTTATAGCCCGTAAGTACACGTTTATGTACGTTTCAAGTATGGTAATGTCTCGTATCTAGTCCCAGCTTTGGACTTGGGTATGGGGTGTTACATTTTGTGGTATTAGAACTACAGTTTAGTCGATTCTATGACTAACGTCGCGTAAGTACGAGTTTAGCTATACATGTTGTAATAACCAAATTTTGCCCGGGTCCTCAATCAAACCCGGGGCCCATTAAGAAACCGATACCAAAAATAAAACAAATTAAACCCAATGCCAATGCCAAGGCCAAATGCAGATAGCAGTTCAAAAATAATGACCAATAAACCCAATAAAACTGGTCCATATAAATGTCCATTTACAGAACAAGTCCAGGCCCAGTTACACAACTAAATATCAGGCCTAAATCAAAACAATTAATAAAGTCCAAAGACCATTACAAAAAAAAAAAAAGAAAAAGCAACAGAGCCCAATATAGCCGAACACCAAGCCAAATTCCAATACAAACAAACCAGCTTATTAAAGCCCAAAAGCCGTTAGTAATCTAAAATTACAACAGAAGATGGCCCAAAACCCCAGAACAAACCAAACCCCAATTACAGGCTCAAATGACCCATTAAATATTAGACCAGCTAGCCCAAATGGAAACCCAATTTAGGGCCCAGTACACAAGACCCAAATCCTACCCAAACTCGAGCCCAACCGTATTGGCCCAAAGTACTGAACAGTTTCAAAGAACCCTAGGGTTCTCTCCAAGTGCCGCCGCGCGTCGGTTGCACGCGCGTCGTTCCAACTGCCCGCGCGCGTCGTCCCGATCACCCACACGCGCTCCTTTCCCCACGTCTCTTTGATCGCCTCGCACGCCCATGCCCCTCGGGCTCCTCGCGCCACTCCAGATTCCCATCACTTCGTTCTGGCCACCAGTACTTCTCTCGCGCGCCCCGATCGAACACTCGCACGCCTCCACCATCGCGCTATGCCCATACCCTGCAGACAGAAAACCAACGAGCAACAGAGAAGCATGGACAAAAGAATAGAATAATACTAGAGGTTGTATATTTTGGCTATAAAGCCGTCCAAGAAACAGGGTACAGGGGTTCGGCCCTTTTCAGATACCAAAAAAAAATCAAAGAGAAAATCGAATAAGAAACCTCTGTAAGCAGGGGATTTTCCTTTTTTATGGCTAGAGATTAAAATCGGGAAAGAAAAAGAACGAGAAGAGAACCCTTGTAACCCCTTTTATTCAAATAGAAATTGAAAGAACGACAATCAGAAACAAAACAAAGAACAAGGTTGACTTCTTTATTTACGGCTCTTTTCTGTTTATTATTTCATTTTTTGTTTTACTTCAAATCTTTACAAAAAACGAAATCAAGAAGGGAAAAGTAAAGAAAGGAACTTACCAAAAGCCGAGGATCGTTCACGGGCTTTCGTCGCCGGCCGAGTTCAATGGCTACGCGACGTTCGCAATTCTTGGTGGAACGAAGAGGGTCTGGGCTGGGGTTTCGTTTGAGAGAAGGGAGCCCCAGGCGTCGGGCTAGAAAGGAGAGAAAGAGAGGAGAAGAAAGGAGGGCTGCGGCGGCCGAGTAAGGGAATGAGGGTTAAAATGATTTGAATGAATTGTAGGGTTTCTTAAGTGGCAATTGAAACGACGCCGTTTGGATACAAGGAAGGCTGTGTATATCCCATAAAAGGGACATCTGCGCAATGAGCCCTCCCCTTTTACGCCGCTCCTTAATTGAACCCTATTGCACTTTCTCTGGTCTCTATTTTTTCCCTCGAATCCGTGCGTCTCCTCAATTTAGTCCGACCTCAAAACGTTGCTCATTTACAGGGGCAGATTATTATCCGTTGGGACCCCTGAGGCTTCACGCGCCTTGCAATTGAGCCCTTGCGCCTCCATTGGTTTTAATTTAAACCCCAAAATTCTGTTTAAAATGCAATTCGACCCCCTTTCTTGTTATTTCACATTTTTTTAACCCTTTTAATATTCTTACTCTAATTATATCTTCAAGGTATATATTTATATTTATTATTGCTATTATTATTATCTTTACTATCTTTATTATTATCATTTAGTACTACTATTATTTATTATTATTATTTATATAGTCGGTATCGTTAGATTTTTTTAAAAAAAATCCATTATGTATTATTGTACACGTCGTTCACTTTGTTTCTATCATTGACGTGTTTTATTATTGTTTCAAATTTGCATGGAATATGTTTATCGCTCTTCGTTGTTTATTGCGTTTACATATGTCTTAATGCACATGTTGGCAATTGCTCTAGCATAGGGATTACTATTTGTCGCATTTTTATTATATTTTCGTCAATGCTTGTCTTAAATGTTAGCATATTATAATCATTCTTTATGCATATGATCAATAATGTAAAGGCAACACCGTCGCGTGTATTACAGCTTAAAATAAAAAGCATATTTTTACAAAATTATCCTTCATTCAAAGTTTTTTTTTAAAAAAGGCAATCGTTGGGAATTTAGAAGCTTGGAAGATAACATCCTAACGTGCTGGGTGTCTATTTTCCGGTCAACTAAAGTAACCAAATAGCCTTCTCATATATTTGAGGACTAAAGACGGTCTCGGTATCGAAGTATGAATATGTTATGTCCTAACGTGTTGGGTATGACGTTTCCATTCCTTCGGAACGAGTTAAACCTTAGGACTCAGTACTACTTGAAATAACCCCTTTTACGAATCTTTTAACCTCAAATGTGTTCAACTCTCAACATTGGGACAACATCAATCAATTTGGTACCAATTTTGGGCGTCGCAAGGGTGCTAATCCTTCCTTGCACGTAACCGACTCCCGAACTCATTTTTCTCAAAATTTTCGTAGACCAAAACATTGTTTTAGTAAATCAAAATGTTTCATTGAAGCGAAGGTGGTCCGATCCCACCTAATAAAGATCGGTGGCGACTCCCTGTTTTTAAAAGTCGATTCCCGTTTTGTCAAAAAATCTTTACGATAGCTTGGCGACTCCACTGGGGACATCGAGAGTCAGGCCGTAAATCGATTGATTTTTGTCCCTTTGATTGAAAATTTGGAAAATTATTTCGAAAAATCATGTTTTTCTTTGATGCATTTGCTCGTGCTATAATGTCGAGTCTCATGAAATATTTGGCATTGCATTGCATGACCGTCGGTCACACCCTTAAGTGGGAGTAAGAAACTAAGCCTTCGTGAGGTTTTCACCTCCGCATGGGCTAGTGGATTGCTCCCGGGAGACATCCGTACCTACGTGTCTCGTGAGGTTTTCACCTCCGCATGGCCGTAGGGAAATGTATCCCCCTGAACCGAACTCGGTCCGTGTGAGCCTATAATGGGTGAGGGTCGAGGAATTTGCTGGTTCGGGTACCCCTCTGTAGAACCGAACCTCATATAGAAGCCCTAGAACCTACCCTAGATATAGTATCGAGATAGTTATCCGGATAAGTGTTTAATGATATTTTGCTTGTGTGACTATGCAGCACTAACTAACGTTGTTTGTTTGATTTGCATGTCATTTCATACAATAGAGGTGTCAATTTCTGCTCGGTTGCCGAAATAGAAAGTTTGCTATGGAGAACAACTTTCTTGATAAAGTAGAGGACAATGCAGCCGTGCGCACATGGTCAGAAAAGTTGCAATCTGGGGAAGGAGATAGCTTAGTCGAGGGTCATACGTTAGAACTGTGGGATTTTACCCGTGTTAGCGTGACGCAAAACGAGCTTCGAGAGTTGCGGGATATCTGGACCCATTGGAAAGACGAAGTCAAACAGATATTCTACCGCCGCTATGGTGATATATCTCACTTGTTGGATGTCAAAATAGATAAACACTTGTTTCGGGCTATGGTCCAATTTTGGAATTCCGCGTACAGCTGTTTCACTTTTGGGGAGGTGGATTTGGTGCCAACAATAGAAGAATACACCGCTTTGCTTCGTATTCCTGAGATGCAAGTCGATAAGGTCTATATTAGGCCTGCTTATGTCCCTCATTTGGCAAAGAAGTTGATGAAGATTACGGGAATGAGTGAGCAGTGGATCTCAGCCAAGATTCAGCAAAAGGGTGAAGGGAGATGCTTTCCTTGGGTGGATTTAAGGGATCTGATTTCGACACACCCTGACGTGGGGAAGAAGGTTGATATTTTTGCCCTAAGCCTTTACGGTTTAGTCATCTTCCCAAAAGCTCTGAGGCACGTAGATGAAGCGGTGGTGGATCTGTTCGACCGATTGGATAAACAAGTCACACCTGTCCCGGCGATTCTCGCGGAAACCTTCAGATCGTTAAATGCATGTAGAAGAGCGGGAGAGGGAAGGTTTATCGGATGCGCCCAACTTTTGATGGTATGGTTTCACGGGCATTTTTGGAAGATGGACAAAGTCTCTTGTCGACCTTTTCATAGAGACTATTCACCAATAAAAGAGGAAGCTGCTATGTCAAAAAGAGAGGACACAACAGAAGAAGGATGGATGGTAATTTTTCAAAACCTTCAAGGAGAAGACGTTGAGTGGAGAGCTCCCTGGATGATGCCTGGAGAGATACTCTATAGGTGTGGAGACGTCAATTGGGTACCTCTACCCGGAATTTGGGGAGTCATCGGGTATGCCCCATTGCTAGCGGCGAGACAATACCAGTCTAGACAATTCGTGCCGGCAACACATGGGTTAAACCGAAGTGAGTTCTCTTATACGGGAGAGGGATACAAGAAGAAGATCAAAGAAATGGCAAATGCTTGGAAACAAGCACGCCGAATGAAGAGGCTAGCTGCGGGCGAAACGGAAACTTCTGAATACAATGCATGGCTAAGCAAGAGAATCAATGATAATATCCCGGGACCAAACTTAGATAATGCTCAGTCTTTGGAGGAACGGTTGCGAGTGATACCAACAGAATTAGAAATTATAAAGCAAGATTTCGTACAGCGAAGTTCCGAGCTTGAAAAGAGAATCTAGCAGTTGAAGGAGGAAAAGATGTTTTTGAAGTTACATGTAGAGATACAGAAATCAGAGACGGAAAAGGTGCAGAAGGGGAAGAGCAAAGCCGAAGAAGAATTGGATAGCTTAAAGGGGGACTACAAGAAGATGCGTCTCTCGATGAGAACTGCCGGACTAGGAAAGACTTCGAGCCAATGGCGACAAGAGTTGCAAGAAGAAAGAGCTAAAGCCGAGCAATGGGAAAAGAAATTTCGAGAAATGAAGGTTCAAAATGAGACCCTTGAAAAGCAAATATCAGAAGGCCAGAATAGAATAAACGAATTGAAGACAAGGGCGTCAGAGTTGGAAAAGTCCCTCGACCATTATCGAAACCGTAACTCAGCAAGAGAGTTAAAAGCAAGTCTGAGTAGAATCGAAGAAATGAAAAAGAGGACTGAAGAGTTAGAAATGGAGCTACTGCACTGTCAAAATCATATTGGGCATTTAAAAGAGAACGAGGAACGAAGGAAAGCGAAGCTGTGCCATTCCCAGAGTCAGGTCAGGGATAGAGATTACCTCATAGGGGAGGCTATAATCTGAATACGAGAGATAGCTGAGTATTTACAAACTCTAGCTATACAAGCCGACACATTGAGCATACAATTCGAGACACAGTCGGATCGTGGGCGAGAATTAGCTTCCCTACTGACAAAGATTAAAACCTTAGGTGTTAGAGCAAGGCCGTTTCTGTAATCTATTTTATGTAAAGAGCTTTGTTATCTAAGGAAGTTTTCTATGGAGAATTGAATCAGATTTGACACCTTTTTTGCATTCATACCATGCATTTGCATTGCATTACATACATTAGCATCATATCGCCTTAACTATTCGCTAAACTTAAAATCACATAATCCGCAGCTACGACATTACGAACCTGGAATCACATCATCCCTATAGGACACGCTTAAGAACTAGAGCTATGGACGCCGAACTCAATGAAAGGATTGAAAGGATGGAAAGAACCCAGAAAGAGCTGCAAGAACAGTTAGCCAAGGCACAACAAGAAGCGAGGGACCAGATGATGAGGTGTCGCGAGGAATCGCGAGAACATAAGGATCAAATGGATAGAATGTTGAAGATGTTGACGGCCATGTCCAACGGACAAGAACTTGCGCAAAGTCCTGACATTACGGAGCCCCATTCGAGGGATAATCAAGATCCGCTCTATCCCCCAGGATCCACGTCACCTCACGCTCATGCAACGCAAAGGGGATATCCTCAAGGGAACCCAGTAGGCCTGGAGCAACGACCCGTCCCACCTACCCATCTGGGGGAAGGTATATACGTATCAAACGCTGGGGATAATTCTGCTAACCCGATGGTTCCGGATTTGGATGATCCGATGGAAATAGCTAGGTTAAAGAGGGATGGCCATGATGCCGAAGAAAAATATAAGAGTCTAGAAGAAAGACTCAAGGCCGTGGAAGGTACTGGAACCTTCTCTGCACTAAGTGCCAAAGAGCTTAGTTTGGTGCCTGATCTGGTTCTACCCCAAAATTTAAGGTACCGGATTTTGAAAAGTATGAGGGAACGAGATGTCCAAAGGCACATCTTATCATGTTTTGCCGAAAGATGGCCGGACACTTGAATGAGGACAAGCTATTAATACACTGTTTCCAGGATAGCTTGATCGGAACAGCCCTCCGATGGTACGATCAGCTTAGCACAGAGAAGATACGGTCATGGAAAGACCTGGCAACTGCATTCTGCGAACAATACAAGCATGTTACTGATGTGGCTCCCGACCGGATGACACTGCAAATGTTGGAAAAAAAGCCAACGGAGACCTTCAGACAATACGCTCAGAGATGGAGGGATCTCTCAGTCCAGGTCGAGCCCCCTTTAACTAAAAGTGAGGTAACGGTCCTTTTCATCAATACTTTGAGGGCCCCGTTCTACGACAAACTGGTGGGAAGTGCCACGAAAGACTTCGCCGACCTCGTAATATCTGGCGAACTCATCGAAAACGGCATTAAATGTGGAAGAATGGAAGGCCCTGAGAGCTCTAAAAGACCAACACCTGCAAAGAAGAAAGACCCCGAAGCCCATATGGTGGGGACCGGGAGCCACTATGCTCCTAATCCATATCCGACTCGACCACGACCTCAGTTTCACCCACCGCCAGGTTCATACTTTCCTCCACAAAGCCCTTACTATCAAGCCCCTCCTCCCTATCCCGTTTACGCCACCGACAATCAAAGACCATTCACCATATTTCCTCCAAACACTATGCCTGCCCAAGGCCAGCCAAAAAACGAACAAAGACCAGTAAAGCCCAGTCCTGACAGACCCCAATTCACCCCCATTCCCGTATCATACGGAGAATTGTGCCCGAAGCTATTGGAAAAATAGTTAATCTCACCACATTACATGGCACCATTAAAACCCCCGTTCCCAAGGTGGTACGATCCCAACGCTAATTGCATGTACCATGCCGGGAATCAGGGACACTCTACAGATAACTGTTTAGCCTTTAAGAGAAGAGTGCAGGGCCTCATCGACGCCGGGATCTTGCGGTTTGACGGTACCAACAATATGACAAGAAACTCGCTCCCTAACCATGCCCCAGGGAACGTGAATATGGTGACACCGGAAGATGGGTGGTGAGCTAGAAGCTGTGTCTCTAGGATAAGGACACCTTTGGAGAAGGTCTGGGAAGTAATGATTGAGAAGGGCATGCTCGATAGGAATTTCAAGGAGGAAAACGCGAAGAGTCCAAGTTTCTGTGTCTTCCACGGCATATCACCATATCCAATTTTGCGAGGAGTTCAAAGAGCTGCTTCAAAGCATGATGGACAATAAAAAGGTGGAAATCTTCAATAAGATGGAAGAGACTGGTGGAAAGGAGATATGTGCATCTGAGGGCCAATCATCAGGACCTCCCTACAGTGCCGATCGGCCTCTGGTAATATACTACGAGGCAAAGAAGGAAGAGAGGAAACCAAAAATGATAATCCGAGTACCTTCCCCTTACCCTTACACGGATAGTAAAGCGGTGCTGTGGAAGTATGATGTCAACGTCACCACACCCGAGGCTACAACTGGAGGCATCAGCGAGGTGGGGCATTTTACCCGCAGTGGGAGATGCTATTCCCCTGAGGTGTTTGAAATGAAGAAGAAAACCATTGGAACGAGTCAGAAAGGGAAGGCACCGATACCCAAGGCTGAGGGTGAGGGTGAAATACAATCCGAACGAGGAGTAAAGGAACCAGTGACCGAGGATGAAGCACGGGAATTTTTAAAGTTCATTAAGCACAGCGAATACAGTGTTGTGGAACAGTTGAATAAACAACCGGCAAAAATCTCAGTATTATCCTTGTTGTTGAACTCAGAGCCACATCGAAACGCATTACTGACGGTGCTGAACCAAGCATATGTGCCAAGTAATGTGCCCATTGAAAAACTCGATAGGTGGTTGAACAATTTAAACGCGGATAATTTCATCTCCTTCAGCGATGATGAAATACCACCTAATGGTAGGGGCTCTGTTAAAGCTTTGCACATCACAACTGAGTGCAAAGGATATATAATACCGCATGTGCTTATTGACAACGGGTCCGCGCTCAATGTCATGCCGTTGGCTACATTATCTAGGACGCCCGTTGACATGTCTTATCTGAGGCCGTGCCATTCTGTGGTGAGGGCATTCGACGGAACACGGCGAGAAGTTATGGGAAAAATTGAGATCCCTCTGGAGGTAGGCCCGTGCACGTACAATGTGGAATTCCAAGTCATGGACATTACTCCTTCATATAATTGCCTCTTAGGAAGGCCCTGGATCCACTCCGCAGGAGCGATCCCTTCATCTCTTCATCAGAAAATAAAGCTAATTATTGACAACCGCCTGATCACGATCGCTGGTGAAGAGGACATCGTCGCATCACTATCTACCGACACACCCTACATTGAGGCAAACAAAGATGTGCCAGAATGCTCCTTCCGTTCCTTCGAACTCATCAACGCCACATTTGTCGCTGAAGGAGATAAGGCTCCCACACCCAAGCTGTCAAGAAACACCAAGATGGGGGTCAAGCTGACGGTAGGAAAAGGTGCCCGAGCAGGAAAGGGTTTAGGAAGATACCAACAAGGGATAGCTAGAGCGCTAAATCCTGTACACCACAAGGCTCCGTACGGCTTGGGGTTCAAACCTGATGAGCGACAAAGGAGGAAACAACGGCAAAAAGATCAGGGAAAGAGGATTGCAAGAGCCTCAGGACGAGAGGTAGAATGGGAGCCCATGACGTACCCGCCCTTGTCGAGAACTTTTACGTCAGCAGGAATGATGCACGCAGAGGGAGATGATTCATGAAACATGCCGTTATCGGTTGAAAGGGATTTTCAGAACTTCAACATAAACGTCATCGACGGAGCGGACGATATGACGAAAGGCCTTTCGAAGATACGCCCTGGTCCTCCGGGATTTGTGTTGGACAATTGGACTGCTGAGGACCTCCTTGTAGTTTCTAGGACCCCTCCAGAGTAATTCTCAATGACAACCTTCTGTATTCCTCTAAGTCGAAGAGGAATTTGTTATAAAAGTTTGTATCAGCTATCTGACTTTTAAATGAACAATCAATGAAGATGCATTTTGTCACTGTCTCTCATTCTCATTAGCCTCATATCTATTCCCTCTTCTCACGGCCTGTCTTCATATATATATATATATATATATATATATATTCATGTCATAGAATCACATTTTTGTTTCCAATACCTCTATATTTCTCTATAGTTTCTTTTTACTTGTCAGGTGCTCGGATAACGACAACATGAACAATCCTGCTACTGATCCTAAAATCGACTTTGAGCAAGCTGCTTGTTTAGGGGAATCCGAAGCTGGCGAAAATGCTGAAGATTATGTCTCAACCCCTGACTTGTTAAGGATGATGGAACAGGAAGATAGACAAATACTCCCCCACCGAGAATCTGTTGAGACGGTGAACCTGGGAAACGAAGAAAAGAGGCAAGAGGTGAAAATTGGGACTTCCATCTCAGAGCCCACCAAACACGACTTGGTCGCCTTGCTTCATGAATACAAAGACGTATTTGCATGGTCATATCAGGATATGCCAGGATTAAGCGAGGATGTAGTGGTCCACAGGCTCCCTGTGAAGCCAGAATCCAGGCCGATTCAGCAGAAGCTAAGACGGATGAGACCCGAAATGCTCTTAAAGATAAAAGAGGAAGTCAAAAAACAGTTCGACGCCGGCTTCTTACAAGTCTCCAAATATCCGGAATGGGTGGCTAATATAGTCCCAGTACCAAAGAAGGACGGCAAGGTGAGAATGTGTGTGGACTATCGCGATCTGAATTGAGCAAGCCCTAAGGATAATTTTCCCTTGCCACACATCGATACGTTGGTAGATAACACGGCAAAACATTCGTTATTTTCCTTTATGGATGGATTTTCGGGTTATAACCAAATAAAGATGGCCCCTGAGGACATGGAAAAAACTACATTCGTGACGATGTGGGGAACCTTCTGCTACAAGGTGATGCCATTCGGTTTGAAAAACGCTGGGGCAACATATCAAAGGGCAATGGTGATGCTGTTTCACGACATGATGCATAAAGAAATAGAAGTTTATGTCGACGATATGATAGCCAAATCTCGGGGAGAAGGAGAGCATGTTGGAAACCTCCGAAAATTGTTTGAAAGACTGAGAAAGTTTCAACTGAAGCTTAATCCGGCTAAGTGTACATTTGGAGTAACCTCGGGGAAACTACTGGGCTTTATCGTTAGCGAGAGAGGTATCGAGGTCGACCCTGACAAAATAAAGGCCATACAAGACTTACCATCTCCGCGAACACAAAAAGAAGTCAGAGGGTTTCTAGGGAGATTAAACTACATCGCTCGGTTCATTGCCCAGCTTACCAACCAATGCGACCCAATTTTCCGACTATTGAGAAAACACAACCCTGGGGAATGGAATAAGGAATGCCAAGCTGCCTTCGACAAAATAAAACGATATTTGTCTAACCCACCTGTGCTAGTACCACCGACTCCAGGGAGACCGTTAATACTGTGCCTAACGGTGTTCGAAAACTCAATGGGTTGTGTACTGGGGCAACATGACGAGGCGGGGAGAAGAGAAAGGGCGATCTATTACCTCAGTAAGAACTTCACAGAGTATGAGGCAAGATACCCATCAATCGAAAAATTCTGTTGTGCTCTGGTTTGGGCAGCTCGAAGGCTTAGACAATATATGTTGTATCATACGACATGGTTAATCTCTAAATTGGACCCAATAAAGTACATGATGGAATCACATGCACTCTCAGGAAGAATGGCGCGATGGCAGATCCTGCTATCGGAATACGACATCATCTATGTAAGCCAAAAGTCAATAAAAGGGAGCGCAATAGCCGACTTCCTAGCAGCCCGAACCACAGAAGAATACGAGCCATTAAGATTTGACTTCCCGGATGAAGATTTGATGTGCATCACAGAAAAAGAATGCGAATCGTCAAAAGAAGAGTCATGGAAAATGAGTTTCGACGGGGCATCAAATGCCTTAGGACATGGGATCGGAGCAGTCTTGGTGTCACCAGAAGGGAGTCATTATCCATTCACTGCCCGATTAAACTTCTTCTGTACCAATAACATAGCGGAATACGAGGCTTGTATCATGGGGCTCCGCGCAGCTATTGAACGAGGCATCAAAATCCTAAAGGTATCAGGGGATTCAGCATTGGTGATTTACCAGATCCGTGGAGATTGGGAAGTGAGAGACTCAAAGTTGGTCAAATATCACGATCTTGTTATGGATCTGGTCAAAGAATTCGAAGAGGTGACCTTTAATTACTTCCCACGAGAGGAAAACCAATTGGCTGATGCCTTGGCCACCTTAGCGTCTATGTTCAAAGCGAATCGAGAAGCGGAAGTAATGCCTCTCCAGATGAGCATATATGAGGCCCCGGCGCATTGTTTTAGCGTTGAAAGAGAGGCGGATGGACGACCATGGTTCCATGATATCTTAGGATATGTCAAACATCAAAGGTACCCAGAGCAAGCAAACGAGAACGACAAAAGAACAATTAGAAAAATGGCAGCAGGATTTGTTCTTGATGGGGACATCCTATACAAGAGAGGAAAAGATCAAGTGCTTCTAAGATGCGTGGATAATGTCGAAGCCAGAAAAATACTTGAAGAGGTGTATGAAGGAACTTGTGGAACACATGCCAACGGTTTCACCATGGCCAGGAAAATTATGAGACTCGGCTATTACTGGTTGACAATGGAAAGTGACTGTATCAGCTATGCACGAAGGTGTCACAAATGTCAAATTTATGGCGACAAAATTCATGCAGCACCTTCGCCCCTCCACGTGATGACCTCCCCGTGGCCCTTTTCCATGTGGGGCATGGATGTTATAGGTCCAATTTCCCCCAAGGCCTCTAACGGCCATCGATTCATCTTTGTGGTCATAGATTACTTCACAAAATGGGTTGAGGCCACTTCGTTTGCAAATGTGACAAAAACCGCGGTTTGCAAATTCTTGAAAAAGGAGATTATATGTCGATATGGGCTGCCTGAGAAAATCATCTCGGATAACGCTTTGAATCTGAACAATAAGATGATGAAGGAAGTATGCGAACAATTTCAAATAAAGCATCACAATTCCTCACCCTATCGCCCAAAGATGAACGGAGCGGTAGAAGCAGCCAATAAAAATATTAAGAAAATTATTGGAAAGATGACCGAGACATATAAAGACTGGCATGAGAAGCTCCCATTTGCTCTATATGCATACCGTACATGTGTGCGGACCTCCACGGGGGCAACTCCTTTCTCTCTAGTATATGGAATGGAAGCTGTACTGCCCATCGAGGTAGAAATCCCTTCTTTACGAATCTTAATGGAGTCAAAACTGGAAGAATCAGAATGGGTACAAGCTCGATATGACCAACTGAATCTGATTGAGGAAAAACACTTAAAAGCAATTTGCCATGGACAAATGTACCAGAAAAGAATGATCACGGCCCATGACAAGAAGGTACGACCAAGAGAGTTTCGCGAAGGAGAGCTCGTGTTGAGAAAGATCCTCCCTATACAGAAAGACTTTCGAGGAAAATGGGCACCGAATTGGGAAGGACCCTATGTCGTAAGGAAGGCCTTCTCGGGTGGAGCTTTGATTCTCACCGAGATGGATGGGAAAGAGGTACCGAATCCAGTAAACTCGGATGCCGTGAAGAAGTACTACGCCTAAAAAAAAAAGTCAGGATGAAAACCCGAAAGGGCGTCTTGATAAACACAATTGGGATGAAAACCTGAAAAGGCGTCCTAACGAAGAGGATGCACATACAAAGAGCAAGAACGTTTGAATGGGGAGTCAAGGGGCGAGTTTATAATATTTGAAGCGGACTCAGAAGCTCAGGGTCTTCTACGCAAGGAGCTTCACTCAAAGGGGGATTCAGGGTGAAGGAGCATGGAGAAGTTCATGCATTAGATATCTAGAGCATTATTGACAATTGAATCTACTTTCTTTTTATGTTTTCTTTATTGAATCATTCCTTGTCAATTTTCTTTCCTTGTTGCTTTGAAATAAATACAAACATAAGGTATCTCTTTCACACCTACCTGGCCAGTATCATGCATTTCGTGTTTGGTTCGTTAAATGGTAAATAGTGAAATTACATACTTTGAACAAAAGAAGCATTGAGCATTACCTGGACGAGAACCTGGTAAGTACAAGAAACCTCAAAGCAAAGACAAAAGTTCAACCAGAAGACAAAGTGGGTGATATATGAGAGGTACAGGCTACTAGTAAAACTTGAGCACTAGTACAAAAACTGAAAAAAGTCAAGAATCGAAGCAGTGGGTACAAGTCGTCATAACAAGAGATACACGACAAACAAATCGAGAACACATGGCATAATCACATAGGCATAAGAGCATTTAAGACAAACATATGCATATCATGATAACATCACGCATGACACATACAGGTACGCCAACGAAGCAAGAAATTCTGGTGATAGTTGTACCAAATCAAGGAAGAAAGACGTCCGAGTTCCACCAGAGAATAAGTTTTAAAATCAACTCATAATGCGAGAGGTGAGTTGGGCCTCGGGGCACGCCGAGGTATTTAATTTCTGTCTTTAAATTTCTACTCAAAAATAAACTCATAATGAAGAGGTGAGTTGGGCCTCGGGAGACGCCGAGGTATTTAATTTTTGTCCTTAAATTTCTGTTCAAAAATCAACTCATAATGAAGAGATGAGTTAGGCCTCGGGAGACACCGAGGTATTTAATTTCGGTCTTTAATTTCTGTTCAAAAATCAACTCATAATGAAGAGATGAGTTGGGCCTCGGGAGACGCCGAGGTATTTAATTTCTGTCCTTAAATTTCTGTTCAAAAATCAACTCATAATGAAGAGATGAGTTGGGCCTCGGGAGACGCCGAGGTATTTAATTTCTATCTTTAATTTTCTGTTCAAAAATCAACTCATAATGCGAAGAGGTGAGTTGGGCCTCGGCACACGCCAAGGTATTTAATTTCTGTCTTTACATTTCTTTTCAAAGTATCAATTCATGTTGACGCATCGGGTCACGCGCTAAGGTATTTTCAATTTCTACCTTTCCATTCCTGTTGATTCAAAAAAAAAAAAAAAGCTGAGATACTTATAAGATCGCGTTGGGCAAATTTTGACAAAGAAGTACCAGAGGAGCAGAATGAAGCTACAGGCCATATCTTTCTGAAGTGGCAGTAGAATGAGGATCGAAGTTTCCTTGAAGATGGTAAGGAAGCAATTTGAAAAGTTCAGATTCGTTTCCTCAAAGTCCTAGCGGAACAGTCGAAAGTTTGAAGCTACGAATCTCTTCATGTCATGAACTCATGTTGAAGCAAGTTCAAGAATGAACAAGATTAAGGAAAAGCGAATCGAAGCTACAGGTCATGTCACACGGAAGCAGCGGTGGAGTAGGTCAAAGCAACAGGGTTTGAAGATGTTTGAAGAAGAAGGGCACCTGAAGAATCTATATTTGGCTAAGACCGGGCAAAATTGGTTCTTCTTTTATCTTTGCTCTATTCTCGTTTCACGACAATGAGCAAAGAGGGGCAGCTGTAATAACCAAATTTTGCCCGGGTCCTCAATCAAACCCGGGGCCCATTAAGAAACCGATACCAAAAATAAAACAAATTAAACCCAATGCCAATACCAAGCCCAAATGCAAATAGCAGTTCAAAAATAATGACCAATAAACCCAATAAAACTGGTCCATTTACAGAACAAGTCCAGGCCCAGTTACACAACTAAATATCAGGCCTAAATCAAAACAATTAATAAAGTCCAAAGACCATTACAAAAAAAAAAAAAAAGAAAAAGCAACAGAGCCCAATATAGCCGAACACCAGGCCAAATTCCAATACAAACAAACCAGCTTATTAAAGCCCAAACGCCGTTAGTAATCTAAAATTACAACAGAAGATGGCCCAAAACCCCAGAACAAACCAAACCCCAATTACAGGCTCAAATGACCCATTAAATATTAGACCAGCTAGCCCAAATGGAAACCCAATTTAGGGCCCAGTACACAAGACCCAAATCCTACCCAAACTCGAGCCCAACCGTATTGGCCCAAAGTACTGAACAGTTTCAAAGAACCCTAGGGTTCTCTCCAAGCGCCGCCGCGCGTCTGTTGCACGCGCGTCGTTCCAACTGCCCACGCGCGTCGTCCCGATCGCCCACGCGCGCTCCTTTCCCCACGTCTTTTTGATCGCCTCGCACGCCCATGCCCCTCGGGCTCCTCGTGCCACTCCAGATTCCCATCACTTCGTTCTGGCCACCAGTACTTCTCTCGCGCGCCCCGATCGAACACTCGCACGCCTCCACCATCGCGCTATGCCCATACGTTGCAGACAGAAAACCAACGAGCAACAGAGAAGCATGGACAAAAGAATAGAATAATACTAGAGGTTGTATATTTTGGCTATAAAGCCGTCCAAGAAACAGGGTACAGGGGTTCGGCCCTTTTCAGATACCAAAAAAAAATCAAAGAGAAAATCGAATAAGAAACCTCTGTAAGCAGGGGATTTTCCTTTTTTACGGCTAGAGATTAAAATCGGGAAAGAAAAAGAACGAGAAGAGAACCCTTGTAACCCCTTTTATTCAAATAGAAATTGAAAGAACGGCAATCAGAAACAAAACAAAGAACAAGGTTGACTTCTTTATTTACGGCTCTTTTCTGTTTATTATTTCATTTTTGTTTTACTTCAAATCTTTACAAAAAACGAAATCAAGAAGGGAAAAGTAAAGAAAGGAACTTACCAAAAGCCGAGGATCGTTCACGGGCTTTCGTCGCCGGCCGAGTTCAATGGCTATGCGACGTTCGCGATTCTTGGTGGAACGAAGAGGGTCTAGGCTGGGGTTTCGTTTGAGAGAAGGGAGCCCCAAGCGTCGGGCTAGAAAGGAGAGAAAGAGAGGAGAAGAAAGGAGGGCTGCGGCGGCCGAGTAAGGGAATGAGGGTTAAAATGATTTGAATGAATTGTAGGGTTTCTTAAGTGGCAATTGAAACGACACCGTTTGGATACAAGGAAGGCTGTGTATATCCCATAAAAGGGACATTTGCGCAATGAGCCCTCCCCTTTTACGCCGCTCCTTAATTGAACCCTATTGCACTTTCTCTGGTCTCTATTTTTTCCCTCGAATCCGTGCGTCTCCTCAATTTAGTCCGACCTCAAAACGCTGCGCATTTACAGGGGCAGATTATTATCCGTTGGGACCCCTGAGGCTTCACGCGCCTTGCAATTGAGCCCTTGCGCCTCCATTGGTTTTAATTTAAACCCCAAAATTCTGTTTAAAACGCAATTCGACCCCCTTTCTTATTATTTCACATTTTTTTAACCCTTTTAATATTCTTACTCTAATTATATCTTCAAGGTATATTTATATTTATTATTGCTATTATTATTATCTTTACTATCTTTATTATTATCATTTAGTACTACTATTATTTATTATTATTATTTATATAGTCGGTATCGTTAGATTTTTTAAAAAAAAATCCATTATGTATTATTGTACACGTCGTTCACTTTGTTTCTATCATTGACGTGTTTTATTATTGTTTCAAATTTGCATGGAATATGTTTATCGCTCTTCGTTGTTTATTGCGTTTACATATGTCTTAATGCACATGTTGGCAATTGCTCTAGCATAGGGATTACTATTTGTCGCATTTTTATTATATTTTCGTCAATGCTTGTCTTAAATGTTAGCATATTATAATCATTCTTTATGCATATGATCAATAATGTAAAGGCAACACCGTCGCGTGTATTACAGCTTAAAATAAAAAGCATATTTTTACAAAATTATCCTTCATTCAAAGTTTTTTTTAAATAAAGGCAATCGTTGGGAATTTAGAAGCTTGGAAGATAACATCCTAACATGCTGGGTGTCTATTTTCCGGTCAACTAAAGTAACCAAATAGCCTTCTCATATATTTGAGGACTAAAGACGGTCTCGGTATCGAAGTATGAATATGTTATGTCCTAACGTGTTGGGTATGACGTTTCCATTCCTTCGGAACGAGTTAAACCTTAGGACTTAGTACTACTTGAAATAACCCCTTTTACGAATCTTTTAACCTCAAATGTGTTCAACTCTCAACACTGGGACAACATCAATCAATTTGGTACCAATTTTGGGCGTTGCAAGGGTGCTAATCCTTCCTTGCACGTAACCGACTCCCGAACTCGTTTTTCTCAAAATTTTCGTAGACCAAAACATTGTTTTAGTAAATCAAAATGTTTCATTGAAGCGAAGGTGGTCCGATCCCACCTAATAAAGATCGATGACGACTCCCTGTTTTTAAAAGTCGATTCCCGTTTTGTCAAAAAATGGTTACGACACATGTCATATGTAAGAGTAATTGTGTAATGGTAGTGTGACGAGTCCTGACAACTTGAATTGTGTTTTTATTTAGTTGATGGATATTGATCCTAATCGAGCTGCAGCCGATGATGCTGCATGTAATGCGTTGACTCCCGCACAAGGGACCGCGCCAATAGAAAGTAGACCTGAGACTTTGGGTCAAGGAGAAGAGGCCCGAGAAGCCTTTCTCCGAATGATGAGTAATTGGTACATAGAGTACATTCGAGCAAATCCGAAAGCTCCACCCCCTCCGCCCCCGCCTATTCCTCAACCTACTCATGTAGCTCTCCAAGTAGTAGAAGTTGTAAGAAGAGAAAAGCCTCTGATTGATAGGATCCGGAAGCAAGGAGCTGAGGAATTCAGGGCTAGTAAGGATGATGATCAAGAAAGAGCAGAGTTCTGGCTCGGAAACACCATTCGGGTGTTTGATGAACTATCGTGCACACCTAAAGAGTGCATGAAGTGTGTAGTTTCCCTTTTGAGAGATTCCATTTACCAGTGGTGGAATACCCTTGTGTCGGTGGTACCAAGGGAAAGGATAAAATGAGAGTTCTTTCAAGAAGAGTTTCAAAAGAAATATATAAGCCAAAGATTTATTGACCAGAAGAGAAAGGAATTCCTTGAGTTGAAGCAAGGAAAGATGATAGTAACTGAATATGAGCGCGAGTTTTTGAGACTCAGTAAGTACGCTCGAGAATGTGTGTCCTCGGAAGCCATTATGTGTAAGAGGTTTGAGGACGGGCTAAATGAAGATATAAAGTTGTTTATTGGCATCATTGAGTTAAAGGAATTTGTTGTGTTAGTATACAGAGCCTGTAGGGCTGAAGACCTGGTTAAGGAGAAAAGAAAAGCTGATATGGAATCTCTTACCTCGAGGAAGAGACAGTTGAGTAAGTCTTTTCAATATTCATTTAAGAAGTCAAGAGACTTCTCAACCCGATCAGCTACTTCAGTCGGGTTTTCAAATAAGAGTAAGAGTAAACAGTACTCAGGGTCTAAAGCTCAGACTACATCAGTTGCTAGTGTTGGCAACTCCCGACCCAATATATCGGAGTGCCCCCAGTGTGGCAAACGTCATTCCGGTGAATGTCGAGCAAATGAAAAAGCATGTTTCAAGTGTGGGTCATTAGACCATTTTATTAGAGATTGTCCAGAAATGGATGAGAAAGAGAAGCCTCGGGAGGCAAGACCGAGAGGCATTACTAAAGGGAGACCACAGAGAAACCCGGGAAGTGGGGCATGTAGTAAGACTACTCTCAAGGAGCAGGCTGCAAGACTTCAGGGCCGAGCATCTGCGAGAACTTACGCCATTCGCACTCGCAAAGAGGCATTGTCTCCTGACGTGATTACGGGTACTTTTTGTCTCTATGATACTAAAGTTATTGCTTTAGTAGATTCAGGATCTACCCATTCATATATTTCTATGAAATTAGTATATAGAATGCGTATGCCCGTAGAGTCTTACAGAATTTGTGATAAAAGTGTCTAATCCTTTAGGCAAAAATGTGTTAGTTGATAAAGTATGCAAAGATTGCCCATTAATGATTAGAGGTCATTATTTTAAAGCAAATCAAATGATATTGCCATTTGATGAATTTGATATTATTCTTGGTATGGACTGGTTAACCACTCATGATGTGACAGTAAATTTTTGGAAGAAATACATTGAATTGAGATGTGAAAATGGGGACACTCTTCGTGTTGAATCAGATGATCAAGTTCGGTCGCCGGTAGTGATATCTCACATGTCGGCCCAAAGATATGTAAGGAAAGGGTATGAGGCTTATCTAGCTTTTGTGATGAATGCTAAAGAAATGAAATTAAAGATTGAATCGGTTCCGATAGTATGCGAGTACGTAGATGTATTTCCAGAAGAGTTTCCAAGGTTACCTCCGGTTAGAGAGGTTGAATTTGATATCAAATTAGCTCCTGGCACTACACTTATATCAATTGCACCTTACAGAATGGCTCCAACTGAGTTAAAAGAATTGAAGGCACAATTGCAAGAGTTAACGGATAAAGGTTTTGCAAGACCAAGTAGTTCTCCATAGGGTGCTCCAGTGCTATTTGTGAAAAAGGAAGATGGTTCTATGAGGCTATGCATAGATTATTGTCAACTCAATAAGTAACTGTGAAGAACAAGTACCCTTTACCAAGGATCGATGACTTGTTCGATCAACTTGCCTAAGACCGCTTTTCGAACGAGGTATGGGCATTATGAATTTTTAGTCATGCCATTCGGTTTGACAATTGCCCTTGCGGTGTTCATGGATCTAATGAACCGCATTTTTCGACCAATATTAGACAAGTTTTTTGTGGTATTTATTGATGATATACTAATATACTCCCGGGATGAACATGAGCATGCCAAGTTTAGTAAAAGTGAGTTTTGGCTAAAAAAAGTTGGATTCTTGGGACACATTGTCTCGGGAGATGGGGTTCAAGTTGACCCAGGTAAAATTTCAGCTATTGTTGACTGGAAATTGCGAAAAAAAGTGTCTGAGGTTAGAAGTTTTCTGGGCCTAGCCGGCTATTATCGACGGTTTGATAAAGGATTCTCCATGATAGCTATGCCAATGATGAGATTATTACAGAAAAATATAAAGTTTGAATGGACAGAAAAGTGCCAAAGGATTTTTGAGAAGTTAAAGGCAATGTTGACAGAGGCTCCAGTTCTGGTGCAACCTGAGTCGGGGAAAGAATTTGTAATTTACAGTGATGCATCTTTAAACGGATTGGGCCGTGTACTTATGCAAGAGGGCAAGGTGATATCTTATGCCTCAAGACAATTAAAGCCGTACGAGCAGAACTGCCCGACTCATGATTTAGAGTTGGCGGCCATAGTATTTGCATTGAACACCATTTGTATGGTGAAAGATGTCGGATATTCACAGATCGCAAGAGTTTAAAGTATTTGATGACTCAGAAAAAATTGAACTTAAGGCAACGAAGGTGGTTGGAGTTGATAAAAGACTATCAACTAGTTATTGATTACCACCCGGGAAAGGCGAATGTAGTCACCGACGCCATAAGTAGAAAATCTTTATTTGCCTTGATCGCTATGAATACACAGATGACCATATTGGAGGATGGTTTAATTCTAACTCAGCTGAGGGCTAGACCAATGTTCCACCAAGAGATTTACGAGGCTCAAAAGGATGATAGTGATTTGCAGACCAGAAGGACTCGATACGAGTCGGGTGTTGAGTCTGATTTTCGAATCAATCCGGATGGATGTTTGATGTTCAGGGATCGCGTATGTGTACTGAAAAATGATGAGCTCATTCGTAGAATTTTGCATGAAGCACATAGCGGGTGTCTATCCGTGCATCTGGGTGGTATTAAGATGTATAATGATCTAAAGAAATGGTATTGGTGGCCAAGTATGAAGAAAGATATACCTGAGTTTGTTTCAAGATGTTTGATTTTTCAGCAAGTAAAGGCTGAACACCAAGCACCCTCGGGTTTACTTCAACCGATTATGGTGCCCGAGTGGAAATGGGACCAAATCACTACAGATTTTGTAACAGGATTGTCGTTGACACCAAGCAAGAAAGATGCCATATGGGTTGTAGTCGATAGACTTACAAAATCGGCCCATTTTATACCAGTACGTGTCCACTACTCTCTTGAAAAATTGGTAAACTTGTACGTTTCGTAGATTGTGAGGTTACACGGAGTGCCCTTATCGATTATATCGGATAGGGATCTAAGATTCAAATTCAGATTTTGGAAGAAGTTGCAAGAGGCGTTGGGCACAAAGTTGAATTTCAGTACAGCTTTCTACCCCCAAACCGACGGCCAGTCGGGGAGGCTAATTCAAGTTCTTGAAGACATGCTTAGGTGTTGTGTTCTTGAGTTTCAGGGTAGTTGGGAAAAGTATCTACCGTTGGTAGAATTTGCTTACAATAACAATTTTTAGTCAAGTTTAAAAACTGCACCTTATGAGGCTTTGTATGGGTGTAAATGTCGAATGCCTTTATATTGGACCAAGCTTAAGGAGAACTAGATTCACGGGGTTGACTTGGTTAGAGAAACCGAAGAAAAAGTAAGGGTGATTCAAGATTGTCTAAAAGCTGCTTCTGATAGACAAAAATTCTATTCGGATTTGAAAAGGAAAGAAATGGAGTATCAAGTCGGTGATAGAGTATTCTTGAAATTATCGCCATGGAGGAAAGTTCTTAGATTTGGCCGGAAAGGCAAATTGAGTCCTCGTTTTATCGGACCATTTGAGATCACCGAGAGGATAGGGCCGGTAGCATATCGATTAGCCTTGCCATCTGAGTTAGAGAAGATTCATGATCTATTTCATGTGTCTATGTTGTGACGCTATAGATCAGACCCTTCGCATGTGATCATACCGACAGAGGTTGAAATTCAACCCGACATGACATATGGTGAAGAATCGGTCAAGATTCTAGCCCGAGAAGTCAAGCAGTTAACAAATAAAAGTATAGCTCTCGTGAAAGTTTTATGGCAGAGACATGGGGTAAAAGAGACTACATAGGAGCCCGAGGAGGCTATGAGGAATCAGTACCTAAACCTTTTTGCTGGTAAGATTTTCGGGGACGAAAATTCCTAAGGGGGGAATTGTAACAGCCCGATTTAAGGCCTAGTCGGAGTAGTGGTGCGAGACCACAAATTTGAATTAGAAAATATGTGTTTAAATGATTTTACAAGGCTTATGAGGTATTTGCATGATTGTGAAGGTCACATGAAAAAATTTTACTAATTAGTGAATAAATTGTCCATTAGGACTAAATTGCAAAGAATAGAAAATGTGAGATTCTAGAAGGTTCAAGTATGAAATAGAATTATGAAAAAAATCCTAATGGTCCTTATTTAGCAAATAGACCGTTATATTGAATGATGGACAAAAATGGACATGGGAAGGAAAAATCTCAAGAAAGGGTCATTAAAGGTATTTTTGTCATTTGGTAAATAAAAGATTAAAAAGGGAAAAAGAAGTCAAATCATGTCCATCTTCTTCTCCATGGTGTCGAAAATTGCAAGGACTCCATAGCTAGGGTTTTGCTCATTTTCAAGCTTAAAGTAACTGTATCCTAGCCCCGTTTTTAATGTTCTTTGTATTTTTGAAACCCTCGTAACTTGATTTAGCTATTTCTAGCCATATGTTGAGCTAGGGTTTATGTTTAAAAATTTACCCATGTATGAAATGCATGTATTTTTATGCATTATGGAAGAATATAAAAGTTTGATGTATGATAAACATCTTTTTCTAAGTGATTTTCATGAAAGATGCATAAAAGGACTAGATTGCATCAAGTTATAGAAATGGTCATACATGAGTGAAATAGTGAAAATTATATGTTGCTATAGCTGAGAAAATGATTTGGCTAGGCTTGAAATGCAAGAAAGTTGAATGAAAATCATTTTACGAGCCTAGGGGCAAAAGTGTAATTATGTGAAAGTTTAGGGGCAAAATCATAATTTTACCAAAATATGAATTTTGAGTCAATTTAGTCAATGCATGTGTTTAACAAGAGAAATTTATTATTATAGATCAAGAAACATAAAGCCCAGGTTGAAACCAAGGCAAGAACAAAGTTGAAGACTAAATCGAGCACCAAGACACATTTTGATATTCGAGGTAAGTTTGTATGAAATTAGTACTTCATAATGTTCGACATTTGAAATCGTTCATTAATATGTTAATGCATGATATTGTGAATGAAATCGAGTTATAAATTCTCAATGAGTATATGATAAGAACATGTTAAATTGTAGTTCCGGGTACAGCTCCGGAATAAATATATTACCTATGTATGCATATGAGATAGGAAAGGTCCCGTATAAGACCATATCTAGGATATGGCTTAGGCACCAAAGAATGATCTCGTGTAAGACCATATTTGGGATTTGGCATCGACATCCAAGTACGATCTCATATAAGACCATGTCTGGGACATGTCATCGACATCGACTTATGAAACCCCATATAGGACGATATCTGGGATATGGCGTCAGCACTAAGGAATGATCCCATGTAAGACCATATCCGAGATATGGCAATGGCATCAAACTTCGTGTACGTTAAGCTTGAAAAAGGTCATGATGATTTGATCTATTTATAAGCAAAAGAGTCAAGTAAGTGAGTTGGCCTAGATCTAAGTTTATTTGTGAATGGCCTTGAGTGATGTTCACTGTATGAATGATAAAGATGTGGTTCTATGATTATGTCGGTAAATGTAATAAACTACATGAACCAGTGACACAGGTACTATGAGTAAGTAAAAGTTACCAGATCATATTGACATAAGATGGGTAAGAGTAAGTATGAATAAGTATGAAATAAGTACGAGTAAGTACTTTTATTCATTAGAGCTATATTGCCATTGTTTCATGATATGAATGATTACAGTTTGAATAAATTGTTATCTTAGAGTTTCATGCAAACTTACTAAGCTTTATGCTTACCCCTCTCGTTTCCTCTTTCCTTGTAGTTCCATCAAGTTAGCTCGAGGGATATTGGACGTCGGAGTTCGAGTCACATTATCATATGTTCTTTTGGTATATTAATACTAATCCATTTAGAGTATGGCATGTATAGGAAATTGATCGTTTTGATTTATGTCATGTTTGGAGGCCAAAGGTTGGCTACTCATGTTTATACACTTATTTTGCAATAGACCATAATGAATTTGCTAATATTCCCAAGTTCATACTTAAGGTTAATGAGTATAATGAAAGGAATGTTCATGCACGTTATTGAGTATGATTGTGGATAGAATGATGTACCATAGTATAACTGTAACAGACCAAATTTGACCCAAATCGGAACGGTGGTTTCGGGACCACGAATCCGAGCCCAAGAAATGTTCTAATAATTTATTTCATGTCTATTATATGTGAATGAAAATGTGTGAAAGTTTCGTAGAAAAATTTTATCGTTTAAGTACTTAATTTGATAAAAAGGATTTAATCGAGAAAAGTGTAAGAGTTGCATGCTAAAGTGAAAGGTACTAATTTGATTGTGGCTTTTTAAGTGGGTGTACTAAAAGGGCAATTAGCCCATGTGCTATAAAGAGGGACGGCAATGGGCCTTTTTAATCACAAAATTGATGTTATTTTAGTATGATTATATGTTATATTAGTGTGTTAATAAAATGTTAAAATATATGCTTGCTTTAGCATAAAACAATAAAAACAAGTGGGAAGAAAGAGAAGCTTATCTTGCTCATCTTCTTGGCCGAAAGTTTGAAGAAGAAACTCCATTGTTGGAGCTTGAAATTTCGGCACTTTGGGGCTTAATTAGGGGTATGTATTTTGCTTAGTTCTTGATAATTTTTGCATTTTTGGAATGGTTGCTTTGAATCCTATACAACCCATGTAGAAATTTTTGAGATTTTGGCACATTAAATTCGGCTATGGTTGTATATGCATGACTTGAAATGTTTGATAGTAGATTTCAATTAGTATATGTTAAATCATCCTTTTTGAATTTGAAATTGTGATGAAATTGGATGCTAGGGATTTATTTGAAAAAAATAAAAAGTTTGAAGGACTAAAACATAAAATAAATGGCATGCATGGACACATATGGCTATGGGGGATATTCGGCCAAGCTATAGTGTTGGAAAATTTGGCATATTTTGTGTTACACAAAATTGGACCAAATTGTAAAAATGGAAAACGTTAGGGGCAAAATGGTAAATTGCCCAATTGTGTGTTTTGGGACTAAATTGAGATGAAATGCAATTAAATGAGCTAAATTTTAATGTGTTTTAGATCAAGAGCAAAGAAAAACGGAATTAGACCGGGGAAAGACGAAGGTTCTCGAATAGCCGATTCGCACGGACTATCGACAACCGAGGTAAGTCCTTTAGTTAAATCATGTCAAAGAATTAATTATGGTTATCTTGAATATTAAAAATTGAGGAATTGTAGTATTCTTTTTCACCATGGCCGAATGTATATTGGTATGTTAGGTTGGTGATTTTGTTGAGTATGTGATGGGGAATTGTTAGATTGTATAGTGATAAAATGGTTTTGATGGTTCAATGTAAGCATACCCGATTGAATTAGACGAATATATAATAGTTATGAAGTGTGTTGGGAATGTTTAACTGTATTGACATGACTCGAGCTTTTTATGCCTAGCAGGCCTTGTGCCGGTGATTCTATTCGGGCTTTCATGCCTAGCAGGCTTTGTGCCGGTGATTCTTATTGGGCTTTTATGCCTAGCAGGCTTTGTGCCGGTGATTCTTATCGGGCTTTTATGCCTAGCAGGCCTTGTGCCGGTGATTCTTATCGGGCTTTTATGCCTAGCAGGCTTAATGCCGGTGATGTATTTTATGAAATAGAAATTGAAATTTGTGTTCAAGGCGAATTAAAGCAAACTTATCAAGTTAACTGCTCAGGTGAGTATGTAAAGTAGGAATGAACTTCTTACTTATATAAGACAAGGTAAATCAGTGATTTATTACAACTGGCATGTGTTACGAGTGTGGAATATATATACATATATATATATATATGGTTCTAATATATGTGTTCTCGGCTTTACTAATGAATTACATGATGTTGTATCTTGGTCTTTTAGTATGTGGATACATGACTGGGTATTCGGCCACATGAGTGGTAGTGTAATTGATGCCATGGTATAGTAATTGACATTTAAGTGTATAAATGTTGTACCTATGATTACATGATGATATTTTGGGTTTAGAAAGATTTGAATATAAATAAGTAATTCGATTATGAACATGTGGGTAAAGAGATATTTTTCTTACGAATTCATACTTGCTTATATGGGTATGAAATTAAAGTTTGAAAATAAATACGAGTATAAGCCTACAAGTTGAATTGTAGTAATTAAATCGTTGATTTTTAAATGTTATATTTTTTTTATGAAATTAGGACTTACTAAGCTAGTAAGCTTATCGTGTGAAGTGTTTCTCTATTTTTTTTTTAGATTAGGTGCAAGCTACAAGCTCGTCGGGATCGTTCGGAAAGTCGCTCACACTATCAATCTACATTTTGGGTACTCTTTTATTTTGGTTTTAAATGAAGGCATGTATAGGAAGGACTTGGTCTTTGTCTTGATGAAATTTTAAGGTTCTTGTATATAATAGCCATGCGAATATGGCTAAATTTTTGGTTAAATATGCCGTTGTGTTTTTGATATGTATGTTGGTTTATGTTGGCAATGTTTATGCATTCTTAGTTGAAGTTTAATCGTTTTTGATAAGAAATTGTATGTATACGAAATGTATCCTTGAATTAGGTATATGGACATGTTCGGTTAGAAGTTAGTTTTTCATGAATTGTAACGAAACAGCTTGTAGTAACAGAAATGGTATGACTTTGAAAAATCACCAAAAATAGGATACCTTGAATTAGAAGGTGAATGAAATATGAAATTAAACCTTATTGTGTCTAGTTTTACATGAAAGAAACAGAGTAGGCAAAAGATTTATATATTATGAGATAATTAAGTTTTAGTGAGACCTGCTCTGAATGAATTCGTGAGTCACTCTTCTGTTTTGCAAAAATTGTCAAAAATTGTACAAAAATAATTAAGAAGCATGGTTTATATGTGTAGAACCCTTAATGAGTCTATTTTTCATTGGTATAAACAAGAACATTATAGAAAATTTCTGCAACGAGATAATTGTATTTTTGTAGAGACAGGTCAGATTTGTCAAGCAGTGTAATGAGGCTAACTTTAATAAATAAACTGTACTAATTGGACACAAGAAAAATTCTGGAAAAATTATGGTGAAAAGGTATATGAGTCTAGTTTAAAGGAAAATTTAAGGATCTAAATTTTGAGTTTTGTAACTCGAGTTATGATCGATTTAGTCAGCGTGATGCAGTTAGACAGCTTTAAAATTTTACACCCCGAGTTAATAGTCAAGTCTAGTAATGCCACGTACTCGATTCCGGCAAAGGGTTTCGGGTAAGGGGTGTTACAATAACAATGCTTTGTAAGTTTGATTCGCGGAAATGAGAATGAGTACAAGTTTCAGGGTGGCAAGTGGCTTGGAAAATAGCCTCTAAGTGTCCATATGGGTAGACACACAGGCGTGTGTCTAGGCCATATGTAACACACGGTCAACCCGCATGGGTGTGTCAATAGGCCGTGTGTCCCCTGCATGTTATTGTTTAAGTTAGATTAGTCTACGGGCTAGCCACACGGGCGTGCCTAGGCCGTGTGAGATGGTTAGTGTTCACCACGGGTAGAGAACACAGGCGTGTTCCTATGCCGTAGGAAACAAATAGAATATCCAAGTTATTATACACGGGGTAGGGACATGGGCTTGTGTGACCACACGACCTGATGCCACGGGCGCGTCCCATTTCACATGGGCGTGTGATTCCTATTTTGATGAAAAGTTTTCTAAGTTTGCAAAAGCTTCTGGATGCGAGTTTAAGGCCTCATAGGCCCTTGTAATGCATGTTACGACTAAGAAAGTAAAGTGCTTAAAACAAAACGGAATTTTATAGCCCATAAGTACATGTTTACGTATGTTTCAAGTATGGTAATGTCTCGTATCCGGTCCCAGCTTTGGACTTGGGTATGGGGTGTTGCAATCCATCACTAAGCTTACCATTCAGTAGACATTTTCATTACCATCAAGCCATACCAAAACATACTTCATAAACCATAATCATTCATGCATATTACCAACATTTTTCTAGCCACATCACATGGCTATTTACACATCTCAAACATGTTTCAAAACAACTAGCCTATACATGCCATATTCAAATATACATATCTTCAAAAGTACCAAAACAGATTGTCAATAGTGTGATAGAGATGCTGACGATCCCCGAATCCGACACTATAAAACAGAGAAACAAATCACACAATAAGCTTTCAAAGCTTAGTAAGTTCGAAATACAGTACATATAACTTAATTATACCACATCACATATAATTAAACCATCACTTAGATAAATGCAGAATTAGGCACATAATCAATCTCAACTATATGCTCAAATATCTATTCATTCAACTTTCAAAACTATCATCAACCACATAGGTTCAAACGTACCTTGATCAACACATAGTTACTCACCATTCATGCTACTCAATAGCTCGATATTACATCTCATTCAATCTTTGCTATTCTTTTGATTAATTTGCACACTTAGTGCTAGTTTTATGATCGAAACATAATGATCATTGCACACTTAGTGCCAATATGTTAAACCGAACTTATATCAGTAATGCACACACAGTGCCAAATCAATAAGCTGAAGCTTCTATCTTTTCGCACACCCAGTGTTAACCATCTTTGTCTCGTTTCTAATTTCGCACACTTAGTGCCATTTGTTTCAATTCCGCACATAGCATTTCTAATCTCATAATTATGTATATATTCATTCAATTCACATCACATAGATATAATTTAACAACTAGTATTATATCCGAACTTACCTCGGACGTCGAATTACCAAAACGGTCGATTAATCGAGCACTTTGTCTTTACCTCGATCTCGATCTGAACTTCTCCTTTCTTAGTCTATACACATTTAAATTAAACTCATTCAATCTCCCATTCATTCAATTTAGTCCACGCACACATATTTAGGGCATTTTACAAAATAGCCCTCATATTTTCACATTTCGACACTTTAGTCCCTCTTACACAAAATCACAAAGTACACATAATTTCTACTCACACAAGCTTAGCCGAATTCTTCCCATGCTAATACTTGCCCACACATTTCTTTTATTTAACATCTTATTCCTTCAATTTACACTTTTCTCAATTTAGCCCAAATTAGCCAATTTCATCAAAAATTCAAATACAAACTATGTTAACCCAACATCAAACTTTCATATTTCATGAACTATCAACACAAAGCTCATATGTTCATTAATGGCACATCTCAAAATCTTCATCAAATTCTAAAATTAAAGCATGGTTTGATAGTACACTAAGCAACGATCACAAAAACATAAAAATTATCAAAAACTGATTAAAAACGTACCTTCAATTAAATCAAAAGCTAGTCGAAACCTAGCTTCTTTTTCTTTTCGTTTTCCTTGTATTTTCGGTCAAAAGATGAGTACTATGCTTTATTTTCATGGTGTTTTATCATATTAACATAATAATTCACCTTTTACTAAATTACCCTTATCTAATAACAAATAAAAATTGTTCATTTAATGGCACAACCGTCCATCACCCATCCACTAACTTATAAATGGTTTAATTACTACATAAGGCCTTCACCTTTATAAAACCATAACAAATAGACTATTCAAAAATCAGCACACAACTTTTACCTTTATACAATTAAGTCATTTTTCACAATTCGACACACAGTCAATAAAATTTTCACACAGGCTCAATCACATATTATAAACATAAAAAATAATATTAAAATATTTTTTTCTGACCTCGGATTTGTGGTCCTGAAACCACTGTTCCGACTAAGGTCTAAACCAGGCTGTTACAACTCTCCCCCCTTAGGGATTTTCGTCCCCGAAAATCTTACCAATGAATAGGTGTGGATATTGCTCTCTCATAGCATCTTTAGGCTCCCAAGTAGCCTCTTCTACTCCGTGTTTGTGCCACAACACTTTCACTAAGGAAATTCTTGTTTCTCAACTCTTTGGTTTCCTGTGCCAAAATTCGAATCGTTTCTTTACAATACGACAAATCTGATTGAATTTCAACCTCAGTAGGAGCAATCACATGAGACGGATCAGATCTGTATCGTCGAAGCATCAACACATGAAATACAGTATGAATTTTTCTCTAATTCAGGTGGCAACAAAAATCTATAAGCAACCGCCCCAACTAATTCTATGATCTCATACGGTCCGATGAATCTCGGACTCAACTGGCCTTTCCGACCAAATCGAAGTATTTTCTTCCACGAAGACACTTTCAAAAACACTTTGTCACCAACTTCAAATTCAATATCATTTCGTTTCAAGTCTGCATAAGACTTCTAACGATCTAAGGCTGCTTTCAAACTATCACGAATCACTTTCACTTTCTATTCAGTCTCTTTAATTAAATCAACCCCGTGAATCTTAATTTCACTCAGTTTAGTCCAATACAATGGAGTTCGACATTTTTCGACCATAAAGAGCTTCATATGGTGCCATTTTAATGCTAGATTAAAAACTGTTATTGTACACAAACTCAATCAACGGTAAATGCTTTTCCCACGTACTTTCAAATTCAAGAATACAACACCTCAACATATCTCCAAGAATCTGAATGATCCACTCGGGTTGTCCATCCGTTTGCGGATGAAATGCAGTACTAAAATGCAACTTTATGCCTAAAGCCTCTTGCAATTTTTTCCAAAATCGCGAGGTAAATCTCGGATCTCTGTCAGACACAATAGATAGTGGCACCCCGTGCAATCTCACAATCTTAGAGATATACTATTTAGTTAACTTATCAAGCGAATAATCTGTTCTCACCGGAATGAAATGAGCTGATTTCATCAACCTATCAACTATCACCCAGATTGCATCTTTCTTTTCCAGAGATAGCAGCAATCCCGACACAAAGTCCATCGTGATTCTCTCCCATTTCCACTCAAGAATCATAATCGGTTGTAACAAATCGGATGGAACCTGATGTTCAGCTTTAACTTGCTGGCATATTAAACATTTCGACACAAAGTCAGAGATATCTCGTTTTATACCATGCCACCAATAAAACTGTTTCAAATCATTATACATTTTTGTACTCCTCGGATGAACAGTCAAACGGCTATTGTGAGCTTCGTTCAAAATCAGCTGAATTAACTCTAATTTCTTCAGAACACAGATCCGATCTCTGAATGTCAAACAATCATCACTATCAACTCAAAATTTTGAATCAGAATTCAAACCATATTGAGCTCATTTAGTCATCATTTTAACATCACTTTTTTGGGCATCACAAATCTGACGTACGAACATCCACTTTACTTTCAACTCAACCAAAACTAAATCATCACCACATAGATCTACCTGAGTACTCATAGCTTGCAAGGCACAAAATGACTTTCAACTCAAGGCATCAGAAACAACATTAGCTTTGCCCAGATGATAATCAATCACCAGTTCGTAGTCTTTCAACAATTCTAACCATCTTCTCTGTCGCAAATTTAATTCTTTCTGAGTCATCAAGTACTTCAAGCTCTTGTGATCGGTATAAATATGACATTTCTCACCAAATAGGTAGTGACGCCAAATCTTCAATGTAAACACAATCGCGGCCAATTCAAGGTCGTGCATCCGATAGTTCTTCTCATGCGGCTTTAACTGCCTCGAAGCATAAGCGATGACTTTGCCTTCTTGCATCAGCACATAGCCCAAACCATTCAACGATGCATCACTGTAAACTATGAACTCTTTGCCCGATTCAAGTTGAACTAACACTGGTGCTTCCGTCAACAATACTTTTAACTGCTCAAAACTCTGATGCCACTTTTCTAACCACTCAAATTTAACATCTTTCTGTAGTAATATAGTCAGCGGAGTAGCAATCATCGAGAAGCCTTTTACAAATCTTCGATAATAACTAGCAAGTCCTAGAAAACTACGGACTTCAGACACATTCCTTGAAGGCTTCCATGCCAAAATAGCAGAAATCTTACTCGGATCAACTCGCATTCCAAAGGCCGATACAATATGTCCCAGAAAATTGACTTCACGCAACCAGAATTCACATTTACTAAACTTTGCATACAATTTCTTTTCTCGCAGAGTTTGCAACACGATTCTCAAATGTTTAGCATGCTCAGTTTCATCACTTGAATAAATCAAAATGTTACCAATGACTACGACAACAAATCAATCTAAATGCGGCCTGAAAATTCTGTTCATCAAATCCATAAAAACAGCAAGAGTTGTTAGTCCGAAAGGCATAACTAAAAACTCATAATGCCTGTACCTCATTCTAAAAGTAGTTTTCAGAATGTCTAAATCTTTTACTCTCAACTAGTAGTATCTCGATCTCATATCTATCTTTGAAAACACAGTGGCTCCTTTTAGTTAATCAAACAAATCATCGATTCTGGGCAACGAATATTTGTTCTTTATTGTCACTTTGTTCAACTGAGGGTAATCAATGCACATTCTCATCGCGCCATCTTTCTTTTTCACAAACAGAATAGGAGCACCCCAAGGTGAGAAACTCGATCTTGCAAACCCTCTATCAGTTAACTCTTGCAACTGTGACTTTAACTCTTTCAATTCCGTTGGTTCCATTTTGTACGGAGCTACCGAAATAGGAGTCGTACCAGGCAACAATTCGATGCTAAATTCAACCTCACATATCGGAGGTAATCCTGGTAGTTCTTTAGGGAATACATCAGAGAAATCACAAACGACTTTCACTAATTGAACTTTCTCTATAGTCACTTTTGCATCAATCATATATGCTATGTAAGCTTCACAATCCTTTCTCAAATAGTTCAAAGCTTTCATCACAGATACAACAATTGGTAACCCTTTCAAATTACTGGATTCAATTCGAACCATCTCACCATTCTGACTTCTCAAATCAATACTCTTTCTTTTATAATTCACAATAGCATTATGCAAAGTAAGCCAATCCATACCCAAAATTATATTAAATTCATCGAATGGTAGCAGCATCAAATTAGCTGGGAAACAAATATCCCGAAACATCTATGGGCAATTCTTGCACACTTTATCCACCAAGACACACTTACCTAAGGGGTTCGATACTCTAATTACGAATTCAGTAAACTCAACAGGTAGAGTCTTACTTGATACTAGATTCACACACAAATAGGAATGAGTAGAACCTAGATCTATCAATGCAATCACATCAGTATTAAGTAGAGTAGAAGTACCAGTAATAACATTTGGAGATGATGCCTCCTCTCCTGCACGTATAGCATAGGCTCGGGCAGGTGCTCTTGCCTCCGATTTCTGTTCGTGGACCAACACTTGATTCAATTGCAACTTCAGTTCGTGGACCAACACTTTGTCTTGCACGGTCTCTATTCGGATGTCCAAATGAAGCATTTGATCGATTACTTGCATCTCTAAATCTCTTCATCGAAGGTTGAGAAAACCTATTCATCGGTCTTTTTCTTTCATCACGAGCTTTAGAATAAGCTTTCTTATTTTCTTTACTGAGCTCATCAGCTTTGCAGGCTCTTTCCACTAACACAACAAATTCATTTATGTCAAGTATCCCAACCAACAACTTAATATCTTCATTCAACCCTTCTATAAAGCGTTTACACAAAGTAGCTTCGGTCAAAACACATTCCAGTGCATACTAGCTCAATCTCCATAGGTGAAGTGTGTTTATTTTGATGTTTTATGATAGAATATGAAGTCTGAAATTATGTTAAACAACTTTTGCTAAGTGATTTTAAGTAAAAACGAGTAAAACGACTTAATCGGTAAAAATACCTAATGTTCATAAGTACATGTTAGAGTGAGAATTTGATGTTGTCATAGAAGAGAAAAATGACCAGCATGTCATAAACCATAAGAATAAGGGATAAAGTTTAATTTCTGAGCTTTGGGGCAAATGTGTAAATATGTAAAAGTTTAGGGGCAAAATTGTAACTTTGCCAAAGTTAGAGTTAAGGACTGTTTTGATAAATGTGAGTATTAAATAAGCTAAATTTGCTATTATAGATCAAGAAGAATGAAATCCAGAGTTAGATCGGGGAAAGAAAAAGATAGTAGACTAAATCGATATAGTTTATCGTATTTTGTTTCGAGGTAAGCTTGCGGTAAATATGTAACACCCCAAACCCGACCTAGACGTTACGACTGGATCTGGCATGTCACATGAAAGGAATGTCTAAAAAACTGTGCGTACGTTAAAAAGTTCATATTCTTTATATTTGTTGTGAAAAATCGAGTTTAAGTAATTTTGAATAAAAAACGGTTTATTAACATTTTAGGAAAATCCTGAATTAAACATTTAAAATAATAAGCAGTAACCAAATTAAAAGCTAAAATCAAATAAAATACCATAGGCCTTATTACATAACAGAATCCCAATATAATAAGTTCAAAATAAGGTAATGTAGTTTACAGAAGAAATAGTAACGCATGGCCACCTCGAGTCCGCCTCGACTCCAAGTCCTCACACTAGAGATTAACTGAAACATTTAAAAAGAGGGGGTGAGTTTACGAAAACTCAGTGTGTAATTCCCCTTACGAGTGATAACTGGGCCTAAGCCCACAAAAGCAGATTGGGCCTTAGCCCTCACAATAACATACTTGGCCGAAGCACACATAAATCGAATCAGGCCATAGCCCTAACATCACAGTATAGCAGATAACACATGCCAAATGATGCAAAACCCAGTCCCAGCCTAAATATCCATCCGCTACACACCACCCGTACCTACCAATCACACTAGTGGGGATTACTAAATCGACCCTCCATCCGCTATACACCCTCGAAGGCAGTCGCTGCAGTCAACTGCTCATCGCCCTTAATAAGTGGCATAGCCACCGGATAATGTGACAACGTCACCGGAAACATAATATTGTGACATGAGTCACCAGATTAATGTGGTAAAACCACCAGAACACTTCCCCTTTTCATTATCATATCCCCAACCCCATGTAAACATAATAATTCGTGTATGCAGTATGTCATGTATGCAAAACATATATCAAATATAAGAATAACATGAATTACCATCATAATCAGATAGACATAAAACAACAAAATCAAGCTAATCAACCTCTAAGGGTATAATCGTAATTTTACCTCCCAAGGGTATTTTCGTAAATTCGCACCTGCAATGGCCTTTTCGAAGGCCTAATGTTGCCACTAGCGACTCAGCCACCATTTCCAGTTGTACCAGACGATTGGGCCTAAAACCCGATTTCGGCCCATCCGGGCCTACACGCTCGTGTGGCCCACCTAGCACAAATCTATCCACGTATATAAGTTCCACCTAGTCTAGTTCAACATATACTAACCAATCATACAATTTACTCATATGGGCCCACGAGCCCATTGGGCCCACTTCGGCCCATCGAGGCCCAAGCAGCCCCAACCCACAAGAATCCTACTGATGGCCTTAACTATCGCGTCGAAGCCCCACACGTGCGCTCGCACGCTCGTGTGGCTACTAATGCCGTGTGACCGGCATTTCGGCATTTTGCCGCTCTATAGCTAGAGTAGAGAAGTACACACCTGATAAGACTCTGGTGTTAATCCGCGCTCTGACCACTCCTGTGCCCAAATGCCCACTAAGGTATCTTAACTCTCCTCCTGGAATGCTCTTTATATAGCTAGCTCTTCACCTTCATTCTTTGTGTCTTTCCGATGTGGGATCCCTTCGCCAGTAGAGTTTAAATTCAACTGAAACTCTTGCCGTCCAATCCGCAAAATAAATACTCCTTTGCTTCTCACGAGATTCGAACCCAGGCTCCTTTGCAACATAATCCACGCTGCTAACCACTTGGCCACAAGCTCCTCTTGTGTCTTAAACCATGCGCAACTAAATATAAACTATGGCCCAAATTCTAAGATCCAAGTAAAAGAAACTAAAATGCAAAAGCCAAGACTTGAACCTTGGACCTCCTTCCTTCCTTGTGGCGTCAGCCCCTTGTCTCTTATGTGGCGTCACTTTGCCACTACACCACACACTCCACTTGTGTCATTTTCTCCATATTTTATTCTTAAGGCCTACCTGCCAACTTCCAGGGTTTTTTCCGCCTAAAACCAAAATTTCCCTAAAGCCTAAATTTGATCCCGAGACTCCCTAGAATCCTATAACTTTCCAAAATTACTTACCTAATAAGTCTAACTTGCATTAATACCGTTCTCTAAAATTTTAAACGCTACTACGCCTAAGGCCCATTGGGCTCAATCCTACCAAGCCCAATTTCAGGATGTTACAAAATAAATGCAATATTCTATTATTTTACATTTAATACTATTAAATTCCAACATTTACATATTTATTTTATAAATTTATCATTGAAAGACTCAAGTATGAATTGACGGAAAAGCTATTTCAGAAAGTTCCGGTTGAACCTTAGGAATGTGTAGGATACAAATATCATGACATTAGGGTTTAAGGAGATCATGTAAGACCATGTCAAGACATGGCATTGATAAGTTTCTATAAGGCAAAGGTCCTATGTAAGACCATGCCAAGGCATGGCATTGGTGACTTTATAAGGCAAAGGTCCAATGTAAGACCATACCAAGGCATGGCATTGGTGAGTTCATAAGGCAAGGATACCACGTATGACCATGTCAAGACATGGCAATGGTTAAGTTTCACCAGGAAAGGTACCCGCGTATCCTTAGTATTCCAAGTGGTTCAACGGGAAAATTCAAAGAGTATACCAAAGGAAGGGTAAGACAAGTTCATGTTAAAAGGTATAGGTAAGAATGAAATTTTAAGTACATTGAGTTAAAAGCTTAAGTGATCTTGATAAGAAAAGAATAAATAATGTATTATGAATGTTGTTATTTATTTACATGCAATCTTACTAAGCTTAATGCTTACTCCCATTCTTTTCTCTCTTTTCATAGTATTACAAGCCAACTCGGGGATCAAAAGGACGTCGAAGATCGTTACACACTATCAAAGGATTATATTGGTATTTTGTGACTCGAATGTTTTAAGTTATGGCATGTATAGTGACTTAGTCATTTTGTGTGTATGACCTTATGATATGGTTTAAGATTGGCTTGTAAATGCTTGGTAATGATTAGCTATTAAAATGGCTAATTAAGAGCATGTTTTGGATGTTTTGTAATGCCTAGTTAATAGTTATTATAGAGAAATCATGTAATTATATGCAGGGGAACAGTTTGGATAGCAGCGGTGACGTGAATTTGAAAAATCACCAAGGATAGTAGAAATCGAATTAGGGTGTGCATGAGATATAAAATTAAATATTATTGAGTCTATTTTTATATAAAAAAAACGGTGTAGAAAAAAGAGTTGTATACTATGAGATAATTGATTTTTAGTGAAGAGGGGTCAGAACTGTCGGTCAGTGTAACAGGGGAGACATTAACTAATAAACTGTACTAATTGGCGACACCAAAAATTATGGATAAATTATAGTAAGAAGATATATGAGTCTAGTTTCAGGAAAAATTTACGGATCTAAATTTCGAGTTTCGTAACTCGAGTTATAGTCAATTTAGTGAACATGACGCAGATGGACAGTTTCAATTTTTATGCCCTGATTTAGTCAGTTAAGTCTAGTAATGCCTCGTGCTCGACTCCGGCAACGGTCTCGGGTAAGGGGTGTTACAACCCCTAATTCCAGGATGTTACACGGACATTATGAGTTTTTAGTTATGCCTTTTGGACTAACGAATGCTCCTGTTGTCTTCATGGACTTGATAAACAGAATTTTTAGACAGTACCTAGATCATTTTGTTGTTGTATTTATTGACGACATCTTGATTTATTCACGGGATGAAATTGAACATGTTGAACATCTGAGAATTGTGTTGCAAAATTTGAGAGAAAAGCAATTGTATGCGAAATTCAGTAAATGAGAATTATGGTTACGTGAAGTCAGTTTTCTGGGATATATTGTATTAGCCTCTGGAAAACGAGTTGATCCGAGTAAGATTTCTGCTATTCTGGAATGGAAACCTTCGAAAAATGTGTCCGAAGTCCGTAGCTTTTTGGGACTCGCTGGTTATTATTGTCGGTTTGTAAAAGGCTTTTCGATGATAACTACTCCGTTGACTAGATTGCTTCAGAACAATTTGAGATTTGAATGGTTCGATAAATGTCAGAAAAGTTTTGATCAGTTGAAAGCCCTTTTGATTGAAGCTCTAGTCTTGATACAACTGGAATCAGGCAAAGAGTTTGTGATTTATAGTGATGCTTCATTAAATGGTCTGAGATGTGTTCTGATGCAAGAAGGCAAAGTTATAGCTTATGCCTCGAGACAACTAAAGCCGCATGAAAAGAATTATCCGACACTCGACCTTGAGCTAGCTGTAATTGTATTCGCATTAAAGATTTGGCGACATTACCTGTTTGGTGAAAAATTTCATGTGTTTTCAGATCATAAAAGTTTGAAATATCTGATGACACAGAAAGATTTGAATTTCCGACAGAGAAGATGGTTAGAGCTGTTGAAAGACTATGAGCTTGTGATAGATTATCACCCGGGTAAAGCATATATTGTAGCTAATGCTTTGAGTCGAAAATCACTGTCTGCATTACGTGCTATGAATGCTCATTTAGATCTGTCCGAAAATGATTCTGTGTTAGCTAAATTGAAAGCGAAACCGTTGTTTTTACAGCAGATATGTGATGCTCAAAAGTTTGATAATGAAATGTTAGCAAAACGAACTCAGTGTGATTTGAACTCTGATTCTGAATTTCGAGTTGATGCTAATGATTGTTTGAGATTTCAAAATCATATTTGTGTTTCGAGAAATTCTGAGTTATTACAGCTAATTTTGAGTGAAGCTCATAATAGTCGTCTATCTATTCATCCGGGAAGTACAAAGATATATCATGATCTAAAGCAACACTATTGGAGGTCTGGTATGAAAAGAGATATTTCTGATTTTGTCTCAAAATGTTTAGTCTGTCAGCAAGTAAAAGCTGAACATCAGGTTCCATCTAGTTTGCTACAATCGATTCTGATTCCTGAGTGAAAATGGGATAGAGTGACAATGGATTTTGTTTCTGGATTACCTTTGACTTCGAGAAAGAAAGATACTATTTGGGTTGTAGTTGATCGGTTGATAAAATATGCCCATTTTATTCCAGTACGATCTGATTATTCACTTGATAAGTTAGCTGAGCTTTACATTTATGATATTGTGAGATTGCATGGAGTGCCTTGTCTATTATGTCTGATAGAGATTCGAGGTTCACATCACGATTCAGAAAGAAACTCCAAGATTATTTAGGCACGAAATTGCATTTCAGTACCGCTTTTCATCCGCAAACAGATGATCAGTCTGAATGGATTATTCAAATTCTTGAAGATATGTTGAGATGTTGCATTCTTGAGTTTAATGGTACGTGGGAACAATACTTACCACTGATTGAATTTGTGTATAATAATAGTTTTCAGTCAAGTATCAAAATGGCACCTTATGAAGTTTTGTACAGACATAAATGTTGAACACCTCTGTATTGGACCTAGCTCAGTGAAAATAAGATATACGTGGTCGATTTGATAAAAGACACTGAACAAAAAGTGAAAGTAATCCGTGACAATCTGAAAGTAGCGCCTGATCGTCAGAAGTTCTATGCAGACTTGAAAAGAAAAGATATTGAATTTTAGATCGGTGACAAAGTATTTTTATAAGTATCCCGTTGGAAGAAAGTGCTTCAATTCAGACATAAAGGCAACTTGAATCCAAGGTTCATTTGACCGTATGAGATCATTGAACGTATTGGGCCAGTTGCGTATAGATTGTTGTTGCCACCTGAACTAGAAATGATTCATAATGTATTTCACATATCGATGCTTAAATGATACCGATTTGATTCGTTACATGTGATTTCTCCGTCTGAAATTGAAATCCGATCCGATATGACTTATGAAGAAGAACTGATCCGTATCTTAGCTCGTGAAGTGAAAGAATTAAGAAACAAGAAAATTCCATTAATAAAAGTGTTGTGGCATCGAAACGGAGTGGAAGAGGCTACGTGGGAGCATGAAGATTCAATGAAACAACAATATCCAAATCTGTTTAACGGTAAGATTTTCGGGGACGAAAATCCCTAAGGAGGGAAGAATTGTAACAGTCCGGTTTTGACCCTAGTCGGAACAGTGGTTTCGGGACCAAAAATCTGAGTTAATAAAATATATTAATATTATTTTCTATGCCTTTGATATGTGATTAAGCATGTGTTAAAGTTCCGTAAGTTAATTTGTATGTTTGTGTGATTAATTTGAGAAAAAGGGCTTAATCGCATAAAATGAAAGTTTGATGGTTAAATGCAAAAGTATCAAATGGTTGATGTCTTTATAATTTGGAGCCCTTAAAAAGGAATTTGGCTCATTATAAGGATAGTGGACGGTGGATGGACAAGTATGTCCATGGTTTGAATGTTTAGTTATTAAGGATTCATTAAGGGTAAAAAGGGAATTTGATAATTATGTTTAAAATGATAAAACAAAAGCATGAAATAGCAATTGTTATCATCTTGTTTCCACCAGTTATTGAAAGAAAAGAAAGGGTTTGAATTCTTCAAATATTCGACTAGCCTTTGATCCAAATTAAGGTATGTTTTGACTTTAGTTTTTGATAATTTTTATGTTTTTGAGACGGTTGCTTAGTCTACTATCAAGCCCATGTTGTAATTTGAAGAATTGATGATGTTCATGAGATGTGCCATTGATGAAATAGTGAGCTTTGTGATGAGTATTGGTGTTAAATGAAAGATATGTGTTTAATGAACATGTTTTGTTCATGAATTTTTGGTGAATTTAGCAAATTAGTGCTAAATTGTGAAAATAATAATTTTGAAGGACTAATTTTTGAAATAAATGAAATGTACAGACTTGCATGAGATACATGAATATTCGGCTAAGCATGGGTATATGGTGATTTTGGGTATTTGATGATTTTGTGAAATAGGGACTAAATTGTCCAAATGTGAAAATGTGAGGGCTAATTTGTAAAGTACCCTAAATATGTGTCCATGTACGGGACGTGGGCATCGATATGAGATTTACGTGTAAGACCATGTCCGGGACATTGGCATCGTATTGATTCGTGTAAGACCCTGTCTGGGACAGTGGCATCGATATCTGATTACATGTAGACCACGTTTGGGACATTGGCATTGTACGACTATTCTGAGCACTCTGTCTGTCCTATTAGATCCCGAATAGTTCAATGGGCAAATCTGAGATAGGAACAATTATGTGATTGTATATTCGTTTCAGGTACGTTTGATATGTATACTAAGTGTGTAAGAAAGGTAAGTATCTATATGAACTTACTAAGATTAATATGTACAATGGAATGATGAGATGATATGTGAAAATATGCTTGAATAAGTTATGTGTATATATGATATTTGAGTTGAAGAATGCGGTAAGATATGGCTAAGCATATGAGTCAAAGAATATGAGATGAATTTGCTATGAGAACTATAAATGACATTGTATCATTATGAATATGTGTATTTTATGCTAAGTTTATTTGTATATGGCTTACTAAGCTTTTGAAAGCTTACTCTGTGTGTGTTTGCTGTGTTTTATAGATTGTCAAAGCTACTGAAAGCTCGGGGACCGTCGAGGATCATCATCAGACTACTCAACTTATTTTGGTACCTTTGAAATATGTATATAGCTAAATATGGCATGTATAGGCTAGTCATTTTGAATTATGTTTGAATGTGTATAATTAGCCATGAGATGTGGCTAGATTAATGTTGGTAATGTGCTTGAGTAAATATGTAATATGATGCATGATTTGGTATGGCTTGGTAACTAATGAAATGGCCAAGACTTTGGTAAGCATATGAAAGCATTATGAGTATGTATGTTTGAGCAAAGGAATGATTATACGAAAGGTAAATGTAAATGAATCATGCTTGAATGTATATGTGTTTTAGTTGTGTAAACTGGCATGAATGGAAATGAGATTGAATGTGAGAACTTGTTGATTTATTTGCCATGTTTAGGATGTAAAGTGTGCTTGAAATGAATTGGCATTTTGCTTGTAGGATTGACTCTTGTATGAGTGGCATTTTTGGCTTTGCAAATGGTCTGTTTTGCATACACGGCCGTGGCACACGGGCGTGCTCGGTAGCCGTGTGAATAAGTCAGTAGCTAGCATAATCTTACACGGTCATGGTACATGGGCGTGCCTGGTAGCTGTGTGATGAAGTCATTAGCTAGCATATTTCTACACGGCCATGGCACACGGGCGTGTCTGGTGGCTGTGTGGATAAATTAGTATCCATGCTCTAATTTGGCACGGCCAGCACACATGGGTGTGTCTAGTAGCCGTGGGAGGCACACAGCCTACCCACACGGGCGTGTGACCTCTATAATATAGAAAATTTTTTAATTTTCGAGAACTTTCATATGTGTTTGGTTTAGTCTCGACTCTATTCTGAAGCATTATTAAGGTCTCGTTGACCTATAAAAGGGACACTTTGATTGTGATTGATGAATTGTAATACTAAATGTCTGTAAAAGTTTCCGATCTGTCCAATAATGCCTTTAACCCTAATTTGGCAACGAATACGAGTTTGGGGTGTTTCAATATTTGTGTATTTTGATGTCTAATGGTAGAAAATGTATGTTTGGTGTTAGATAAACAACATTTACTAGGTGATTTTTGATGGAAATGTCAAAAATGATTTATTTGTAAAAGTTATAAAATGAGTAGTAAAAGTGTGATTAAATGGAAAATATGGTCTCGTATTAGTATGAAAATGGTTCGGATAGGCTTGGGTTTTGAAGAAATGGAATATATTTCAATTTACGAGCCTAGGGACTAAATTGAAAAAATATAAAACATTAGGGACAAAACTGTAATTTTTCCATATTATGATTTTTGGGCTAAAATGAATAATGTGAGTATTAAATGAGTTAATTTATTTTATTATAGATCAAGAAAAATAATGTTCGGACCTAGATCGGGGGATAAACAAAGTGTTTGTCGATTAGGTCCACTTCTACTATTTTTGTACTGAGGTAAGTTCGTATGTAAATAATGCATTGTTATATTTATGTTTTAAATGCTTTAATATTGTATGAATTGTGATTGACTCTTTGGACGTATTCGACAAAGTTTCGACAAACGAGAAATCCCAGTTGAACCTTAGGAATAGAATAGGATATGAGTGACATGTCACTAGGAACCCATGTGTATATGCGATTATGTGATCCGGGTGCTGGCTTGTACATCCTACCAGTGGCTGGGTAGTCCTGCATGTGTTGCGGATACCTGACAGCTTGTGTGAGCAGCACTGTGTAGCTACGTCCTGACTGACAGCTTGTGTGAGCAGGCTTGTGAATAGCTTAAAAGCGAGCCTATATGTATTATGATATATGAGGTAGCTTTGGCTACATATATGGTACTTATGTGCAAGATTTCCAAGTATCTGTTAATATTCCGAGTGTTCAACGAGAATGTCAAAGTTGTGAAAGGATATGGCTATGATGCGAGTTAGTACAGGTATGAACTCATAAGTAATGAGCTCGATATGTGATGAACCCTTGGTAAGGTGGTGATTGAGTAAGTTATGATTATAAGATTTTAATAACATTCATGCTAATTTTTATCATGTAAATTGTATGTTTAATGTGTGGTTATGATGCTTATTATTTGCATAGGAACTTACTAAGCTATATAGCTTACTCCCCTTTCTTTCCCTTATCTAATAGTGTTACCAAGCTAGCTCAGGGTTTCGGAGATCGTCGGAGATCCATACACACTATCAACAATTATTTTGGTATCAATGAATTTAACATTTTGAGTTATGGCATGTATAGGGGACTTGATCATTTTGTTATGTGTCATAATTGATTGGGCCAAATGCGTTGGCTTATGTTGGTTAGAAGTTCATTTTGTATAAGGCCATTTGAAATTGGCTAATATTGGTATAAGTATATTCGTATGATGATGCCTTTCATGAATGAGGAAACTTGCATGATTTGAGTTGATAAATTATGCGATGTTTATGTATGATAGATGTTAGCATGTGAATGATGTGTTCATATCTGGGTTATGGATGATTTGGTTGTATGTATAAGCTTGAATTGGTGCTATGTTATGTTATGTAGGTGTGTGCATTAAAGAGGTGGCAAATGGCTTGGTAAATAGCCTTATTTTGTCCACACGGGCAAACACACGGTCTGCCTCACAGGCATGTGTTTCAACCGTGTGTCCCCTGCACCTTAATTGTTGCAAAATAGAATGTCGAGATTTGAGCACACGGGCAAAGACAAGGGGCGTGTGTCTCAGTCGCGTGTGCTACACAGCCTAGAACACAAGCATATGTCTTGGTCGTGTATAACCTGCACTTCATTTGAATTAAATTAAATAAGCAGACGGCCTAGTACATGGGCGTGTGGCACGGCCGTGTGGCACAAGTCAGAGAGCACCCTAAATTGAACACGGTCTGGAGCACGGGCGTGTCCAGGGTCATAAAAAATTTTCTAAGTTTTGTAAAAATTTCCTGAGTTCTTGGTTTAGTCTCGAACCACTTTTAATGCATGTTTTGGGCCTCGTAGGCTCGTATTAGGGACTTTATGATCTATTATGAATGATTTTAGTTCGATGAAAATTTATGACTCGAAATTGTGTAAATGTTTGTGTTGTAAGTCCGGTAATGCCTCGTACCCTATTCCGGCATTGAGTACGGGTAAGGGGTGTTACATTGTGAGTGTGTAGGAGATTTTTAGAAGGAGTACTAAACCGATATAGGACGATATGTCACAATATAGGATGTTCGATGTCGCAACATAGGGAGCAAAATAGAGAAAGGACAAGACTGCCTTCGATGTCGCGACACAGGTTGAGGGTGTCGCGACATACCCCTGAAGATAGCTAAAGAGGGGTATACTGATTACTATTGTAACAGTCCGGTTTATACCCTAGTCGAAACAGTGGTTTCGGGACCATAAATTCGAGTCTGTATATTATTTTAATATTATTTTCTGTGCCATTGATGAGTGTTTAAACATGTGCTAAATTTTCGTAAGCTAATTTGTCCGTCTGTGTGTTTAATTTGACAAAAGGATGAAATCGCATAAATGTGAAAGTTGCTTGCTATTTGTTAAAGTATCAATGTGTTGTGGCTTTGTTAAGGTGGAGGCCTTATGTTGTTATTATACCAAATTATAGATAGTGGATGGATTAAAGTCATAAATGCCCATATTGTATAATTTGTTTTAATTATATGAATGAATGCTATTTTGGTAATTGAATTATTAACATTATATTAGTAAAATAGTATGAAAATGGACATTTTTTTCATGCTTTCATCCATCGAAAACCATAAAGAAAAAGAAAGAGATTAAGCTTGTTGAGGTTCGGCCATTTGAGGGCTTATATTCAAGGTATGTTTTAGTCGGTTTTCGATAATTTCTACGTTTTTGTAATCATTACTTTGATAGCTACAAAACCCATGTATTAATTTTGTGAATTGATGATGTTTGTGTGATATGCCATTGATGAAATGTCAAGCTTTTTGATGGTTTTTGGTGTTAAAGGAAAGGTATGAGTTAGATGAAAATACTTTGTTCTTGAATTTTTGATGAATTTAGCTAAATAGGGCTAAATTGTGAAAATGGTAACCTGAAGGACTAAATAGCAAGTTTGATGGAAAATATGGACTTGTATGAGATGTATGTATATTTGGCTAAGCATGTGCATGTGTGGATTATGTGAATTTGATGTTTTGAGAAAAATGGACTAAATTGATAAAGTGTGCAAATATGAGGGTTAATTTGCAAATAGCCCTAAATGTGTGTCCATGGATTGAATTGTATGAATTAGTGAATACAAGGGTTAATTTTGAATATGTTTAGATCAAGAACCGAGGAAAACGGACTTAGATCGCGGGAAAACAAAAGTAAACGAGTAGCCATTTTCATTCTGATATATTGAATCCGAGGTAAGTCATTATGCAAGTAAACGTACTTTTATGAAATTGTAATTGTTTATATGACTACTGTTGATAATTGATGCTTATGAGAGGATTGTGTACATGAATTCTGAGATAAGTTTGATATAGTGATTAAGTCCGAAAAGCTCCGTATGAACTTAGGAATGTATAGGTATCTGTTCTGTTTTATCATGTAAGACCATGTCTGGGACGTTGGCATTGATTTGAAATTCTGTGTAAGACCTTGTCTGGGACGTAGGCATCGATATGAACTTTATGAGTAAGACCTCGTCTGGGACGTAGGCATCGATATGAGCTTTATGTGTAAGACCACATCTGGGACGTTAGCATCAATATGAACTTTATGTGTAAGACCATGTCTGGGACATTTGCATCGTATTGCTTTGTGTAAGACCCTGTCCGGGATAGTGGCATCAATATCTGAGTACATGTAAGACCTCATCTGGGACGTTGGCATTGTACGACTATTCCGAGCTTTCTGAGCATTCTTCTAGATTCTTATTGGTTCAACGGGCAAGTCTGTGATATGAATTGCAAATACGAGCTATGGTCAATTATGATAACGAATGTCAGTTTCATGTACGTTGATTATACACTAATTGTGTATACAAGGTAAGCATCTATGTGATCTTATTATGATGCTATGAATATGGAATTGATGATATGATATGTAAAGTTTTGGTTAGATGAGTTTTGTGTTTATATGATTCTTGAATTGTGAATATGGCAAATGTGGTCAAAAGTACATGAATCAAAGCATATATGTGATAATTTGCTAAGTGATTGATATGTGCTAATGTATTTATTTGCACATATATGCCTCCCATGCCAAGTTATTTGTATATGACTTACTAAGCTTTTGGAAAGCTTAATCTGTGTGCGTTTTCTCTGTTTTATAGGTCGTCAAAGCTACTGAAGGCTCGGGATCATCAAGGATTGTCATCACACTACTAAACTTATTTTGGTACACTTTGAAAATGTATATAGCTAAATATGGCATGTATAGGCTATTATTGGCATAAGTTGTTATATGAACTTAGCCATGTGATTTGGTTAGTTAAGAGTTGAGAAATTATTTTGAATGAATGGGATATGTGATGCAAGTTTTGGCATGGTTAGATGATACATGAAATGGTTAAGTTTTGAGTAAGCAAATGAATGAATAAAGCTTGTGATGATATAAGTTTTGGTCTTTGAAATTGTCATGGTTGGAATTGGTATTGAATGCATGGTTTGAATGGTTACATTTGGTATGATTTTGGTGGTTATAGGTGCATGAAATGTCTTGGTATATGTTGATTGTAGGCATGACCCTTTTGGGTGGCATTTTGGTCTTGTATATGACCTATATTGTCACACAGCTATGGTACACGGGCGTGCCTAATGACCGTGTGAGCAAATCAGTTTATGGCTTAATAGTAAACGGCCTTGGCACGGGGGTGTTGGATAACCGTGTTGGTTTTGGCAGGTTCGACCACGGTCAGGGCACACGGGCGTGCTTGGTGGACGTGGGAGGTTAGTCAGTTTCGACCATGGGGAGGACACACGAGGGTGTCTAGCAGCCATGGAGGGCACATGGTTTCCTCCCACGGGCGTGTACCCCATTGTAACTTGGAAAAGTTTTAAATTTTTCGTGAGATTTTGTATGTGTTTCGATTTAGTCTCGACTCGGTTTATAATCATGCTTACAGTTACGATGACTCATTTAAGGGACATTGCATATATATGATTGATGAATAAAATGTATGTAATGTTATGAAAGTTTCCGATCTATCCGATAACGCTCCTAACCCTAATCCGGCGACGGACACGGGATAGGGGTATTACAACTATGTTGTGACACAGGTCCTGATGTGCCAGCTAACCTCAGGTTAACGACGACGACCATCTGAAGGCTATAAATAGGCTCATTTTTCACTTGTTGTGGATACCATTCCTTTAGCCTAGATTCTATTTGTAAAATTTAGTTTAGTATGTTATTTCATTATTAGGTTTTAGATTCATTTCAGTTGTTCTTGTTGATTTCAAGAGATTTGAATTGTGGAAGCATTCAAAATTTGTGGATTTGCGATTAATCTCAGTACAATCAAACTCTTTCATTTACTCTATCTTGTCGATTTAATTAGCATGCTTTCTCTTTACATTGATTCTATATTGCCTATGAAAGCCATAAGGAACTAATCCCTATCTGGGGGATTAACGAGTGGAGGTATGATTTTTTAATTGTTTTGTAGGGTTACTCCATAGATCAACTATTTGGGAAAGGAAGAACATGAAACAAACCCTAGGCCTGAGAACCCCGGGAAGTCATCAAGGTGGGAATTAACCCAAAATTGGTATGGCCCATCCATGAACGCCTTCACCCCAAGCCAGTCTGGATTGTGAGGTCGGAAGATAAGTAGTTTTTGTTGACTAGTTATGTTAGTGGAAGATCGAAAGTTCCTGCTAGGGTAGCGATTAGTTGATTGACGAGGAACTCGAAATGACAGTTAATAGAGATTACTGGAGTGAACTAATCACCCATAATCAAGATTTGATTTATTCTCCCTTTCTATCTCTTGAAGTCTATTTCTTTTATGTTATTTTTTCTTTATTATTATAAAAACCCTAAAAATCCTTTATTTTATATTTTCTTACTATAACTAATTCAAAAGTACTAATCAGATCTTTTAGTGTTTAGGTTAGAATTGATCTGGCACTCGCCTCCCTTTGGTACGATCCTCGGAGTACTTACCTACGTCGTTGTAAAACTATATTACAACTTAACCCGTATACTTGCGGAAACCACCTTGTCTTTCTATATTTTATTGCAGTATTCACACTCTGGACGTTAGTACATTCGAAGGCGGTCGCTAATCTCCGATTAATGGATTAGTTCTCTATGGATCTAGTAAACATCATAAACAATAGACATAAATAATAGATCAAGAAAAGAGTTTAAGAAGAATTCTAGTTATTGATAATAACGCAAACAATAATCCACGAAGAGTTGATTGATCCACAAATTGAATTCCGCAAAGAACGAAATAAGAAATAAAATAGAATTACAATATGAAAAGAAACCTAAGTACAAAATAAGCTAAAGAGAAACTGAAAATAAGGCTAATTGAAAGTCATAAACTAAAACTTGAATAAAAACTATCTATAAAGTGTTTAGAGTTGTCTATTTATAGGCTTAGGGTTGGCCATCGTCAATTGGCCTAATTCGACTGACTTTTTGCATTAAAGTATGTTGTGTAGACCAAAATGCCTTTAGTTCGTATTCATCTCGTCACTTCAGTGTCGCTACACCCTCTGGCCAGTATCACGACACTTATGGTAGTTTATGAGTTAAGGCTTGATTACAGAGCTGTGTCGCGACAACCTTTTGCTATGTCGCGACACTGAAGGAAGTTTGCTCCTTTTGAGTGCCCTGTTCACTATGTTGCGTCATCGATGCTTTGTGTCGCAACATCGTGGCCAATCTCGTGTTCCTATGCCTCCGAATGTTGTCCTGCACACTCATAAAAAATGTTAGCCTATCTTTAGGCCTAATTTGGGCCCTAAGGTCATATAAATAGCTCAAATTACACTTTTTATTATCTATGAACTAAATATGAAAACTAAATAATAACATAACTAAACTGTTTTTATATGAGCTCTTTAAGTACAGAAAATAGTTTAATCTGCTACAACGAATTGCGGCAGATCACACATGAAGAAGAGAGAAAATTTTCGGTATTGTTTTATACTATGAACATAGCACAACCTAGCTTTAAAACCAATCGTTGGAAAAAAAATCTGATTTGTAATATTTATAACAATAAGCCTTTCCCAAAATTACACCTATGTTCTGGGCTAGACGGATAATTATTGTAACACCCCTAACTCGTATCCATCGCCGAAATAGGGTTACGGAGCATTACCAAAACATTCAAAAACATTTACAGGTAATTCATGCAAATTACTATTCATTAACAGAGATCATTCGTAACGTCCCTTAAATGGACCCTCGAGGACCAATACGAGCATTAGAATCGAGTCAGGACTTAATCAGAACCTCTAAGAATTTTTCGCAAACTTACAAAATTTTTCTAAGGCTCAGGGCTCACACGCCCGTGTGATCCAAGGGACACGCCCGTGTGACCCTGGAACACGCCCGTATTGCAGGCCATATTCAACCCCGTGTAACTCTTTGACTTGTGCACATGGCCATGCCACACGCCCGTGTGCTAGGCCATGTGGTTAATTAATTCATTTTGAAATTATGTGCAGGTTTGACACGACCAAGACACACACCCGTGTTCTTGGCCATGTGGCACACACGTCTGAGACACACGCCCGTGTCCCTGCTTGTGTGTTCAATTCTAAGCATTCTATTTTTCAAGATTTAAGTGTAGGGGACAAACGGCCTAACCACACGCCCATATACCAGGCCGTGTGACACACACGGTCTAGAAACACGCCCGTGTGGACAAAGTGAAGCCATTTCTAGCTTCATTTCTAACCCAAAATCACACCATTGACCTGCACTTAAAACTTACATCCAAATACTAACCATTTCAAGCATTCAAATTAAGCAAACTCCATCATTCAACATGACATATCATTACTTGCATTCATGTTTATAATCTTACCTTGGTTTAGTCCATATGTTAGACATGATTTGATCAAGTACTTAACACATATGTAGCTACCATAGTATGACATTACAAATATATATCAAAACAAACCATTACTAGCCATTCCAATGGCTAAATTACAACCATCATTTACATTTACATGCCAATAGGGCCAATATATCCTATACATGCCATTACAACCATAATTGATTTACTATACATACTGATATAGGCCGATGGATAGTGTGAGTGATCTCCGCTGAGCTTCTAATCCAACGAGCTTCTGATTTACTATAAAATAAGGAAATAAAACTAAGTAAGCATTACATGCTCAGTAAGTTCGTATAACATGGTACTTAACTTACCATTCATTCTATTTTGAGGTAACTATGTAAGGCACATTCAATCAATTTGACCTCAAGCCTAACACATATTCTCATTGCCCTTGTTAGTCATATATTCCATAATAACATCAAAACATGTATGGGCTCAATAACAATCAAGTCTTCATGCACATATATTTTCCACATCATGTATAAATCACTTCGTTACATCTCAAGTACTTTTTCATATAACACATCTCGAGTTCAGATTATTTCATATCAAAACTTTACTCATTTTACTCAAAATATCATTGTCATACGAGCAGTAGTACACTCAAAGTATATAAGTCTACATTCATGGATGAACATATTCATCAAATGAATTCCTTGTTCAAATATCATCCTCTCACGTTTTCTGTAACACCCCAGACCCGGCCCAAACACCACGACCGGATCTGGCATGTCACTAAGAAGATTTTATAAAACATGTCGTGTCTTTGGAAAACATTTATTGAGTTTAATCATTTATACCGGAAAAACTTAGTAATATGATAATGTATATATAAGATATAAATTTTATACGATGCCTTTATGAATTAGAAACCGAAATTTGATAGATGCCTTAGCTTAATTAAAACGTAAAGTCCAAATGTTTGATAGTAATAAAAGCCAAAATAAAATCGAAAAATGTAAGGCTAATGGCCCATGGCCTTATTACAATGAAATAAAAACCCAACTATACCAAAATATTAAATATAAATAAATAAAATAATGTCTGTTGCAGTATCCAAAATAATCTCATGCATGGCCACCAGGCGTTCCTCTCCAGCCCGGTCCGATGCTTTAAGTGTCTCCTGTAAAATGTTAAATAATAAGGTGAGTCACGAGACTCAGTGCACAACCCTCGTGCACCATTAGATTGGGCCTTAGCCCCACAGAACAGATATCAAAACATGAAATAACAGAAATTATGCAAAGCCAAACCCAATCCTAGGTTTCCATCCGCTACACACCACCCTTACCTACAATTCACACCATTGGGGATTTCTACAATCAACCCACACCGCTACACACCATCGATGGCAGGCATGCTGCAGTTAGCTGCTCATCGTCAGATCATGGCAATAGCCACTACAACAGATCATGGCAAGTAGCCACTACAACAGATCATGGCAAATAGCCACTACAACAGATCATGGTAAAAAGCCACTACAACAGAACACTTCCCCTTTCATCAATCACCCAACCCCATGCAATTACAGAATTCAACATACATACAAAACATATCATCAGTAGAAACATTCACTTATGAATGACAGAGATCACTAACCTGGTGGTTCGCTTTTACCCTCCTCGGGTTTTCAACCGTTATGCCGGGATTTCAGCATTTAACAGAGTATAAGCAGATTTAATAATCACATATTAGCAGACAATCTAAATGGTGTGAGAAGTTACACACCTGATTAATGCATAGGACTACTCTCTATGTCGATACCCTCACTAAACAGATCTACTACCTTCTATCTACAACCTTGCTCAAAAGCCAGAAGAACGCGAAGATAGGGCCTCTCCTATATTCGGCCAAGGGTTAGAGTTTTACCCGAATTATACGTTTAGATTAACAGATCTCCTTACCTTGAAATCCCGAAAGTAATACGATCCAAGTGCTACTGAACTCTGCCTTAGAAATCTAAGCGATTGAATCCCCCTTCAAATCCCAGAATGCCACGAATGAAAGAAAACATGAGATTAATCTACCATGTAGCCATTCGGCTATGGTTTCTAAAAGCCGTAATAGATTGAAAGAATAACGTATTCAACACTTACCTCTTCAGAAGATTTCGGCTACCCCTTGCAGGAAAATTCAGCAAACACAAGAGAAGAGATCTAGGAATTTCAGCTTTTAAGACAATCCCGAAAAAGTATGAACAAGAGAAGGCTGAAGTGTTTTTCGGCTTGTAGAAGAATTCAATGGGGAGTTTCAGCTTTTAATGAATGGGAGAAGGATAACAATGGAGATCAGAAGATTCGGCTAAAAGGAAATTTCAAAGAAAAAGAAAGAAAATGTGAGAAAACAATGGTGATTTTCGGCTTTTAGAAGAGAAAAGATGAGACAAGAGAACAAGTGAGATGGCCTTCAAATTTTCGACACAGGAAGAGAAGAAAGAGTAGGGTTCAAATGCCAGAATTGATTAACTATCCCCCCTATTTATAGAAATTTCGACACTTACCTAACCTTGCAGATAAATCCTATCTTTTCTCCTTTATCTTAATCTACTAACTCATCTAAAAGAGACTTAATTAGCTCCAACTCCTCCCTCATTTATCAGCATAATATCCACATATTTTAAACATTAAAAATCCCCTAAATAATAGCCTTGTTGCTGTCCACTCCACCTAACCCTAATGCTTAAAATTAGCTAGCTTAAATTAAAAGAATTGGGCTCCATGAAACTTAAATTTGGGCCCCTTACTCCCTTGTGTGGCGTCACCTCCTTGCTCCCTAAGTGGCGCCACTGACCACTGGGCCACAAGCCCATTTTGATAATTTAAACACAGGTACCACCTTTTAAAACTCTATAATGCCCAAACAAAAATTTCACCAAGGTCTTGACCACATCCTGAGCCCAATTTGGACCCCTAACAGTTAAATTAACACATTACACATGTTCACCCATTAAACGCATAGGCCCAAAAATTCAGGATGTTACATTTTCATATATTAAATGTCATATATCATCATTCTCATGTTTTTCAGACAAATACGTGTAACAACTCATTTCTTATTCATATTCTCTCATGTTAAGATTTTTACCCGTTGAATTTATTCGGAATATCGATGGATACACATGTAGTACACACAAAGTGTACAAATCAGTACATCCGTCAATTCATATTCAATGGTACCCATAAGGTACTATTTTAGAGAGTACACTCTCGAGCCATAAATATATACAACAGGATTACTAGTCCAGGCTAGATCATTTTTATGACATATGCTTTAAAGAGCTTGATCTAGATTATCAGTCCAGGCTAAATCCTTTTTATGACATATGGTCTAAAGAGCTTGATCTGGACTACCCGTTTAGGCTAAATCCAATCCAGAAGATATGCTCGAGAGGACTTATATCAGGATTACCTGCCCGGGCTAAATCCTTTCTATAATGAGATCAATAGGATTACTCGTCCGAACTAAATCCCGACAGCAACAAATTGAGGATCTCATTTATTTCGGGAAATCGCATATCCATCGAATTTTTTATTTATTCAAACAAAATTTAACATCTTTCAAGCATTATTAGACAGGTGGTCAATCTCATATATTTATGCATTTATGCAATTCAAATGTTCACATTCAACTCAAGCATAAAATTTACATTTTTATCATTTTTCATTTATATGGCATTATCATTTATTTGGTTTTAACGACTATGTGATCATTTCACATATTTATGGAATTTATACAATTCACAAACACAACATTTAATTCAAGAATAAAAATATATAAAATTTAGTTACACAAACTTACCTCGACAAATGCTCGTGTGCATAAATCTATTAATCCGACATTTTCCTCTTTTCCTCATTCTAACTCCGAATTTGGTCTATCCGGATCTATACAAGTAAATTTAATGTCAATTTATCACATTCATATTCATGTGGACTCAATTTACATCCTAGGCAAATTTACCATTTTGCCCCTAGCTTTTCCATAAATTCCAATTTTGTCCCTAGGCTCGGAAAATGAAATTTATGCAATTTACTCCCTATTCCAAGCATAACCGAAATTCCAACATAAAATTTACAGCACATATTTTCTATAAATTTTATAATTTTTCATCAATTTTCACCACTTTGCATTTTAGCCCCTAAATCATGTTTTCATAAAAAATCACTTTGTAAAAATTGCTTATCTATCAACAACCTTTCATTTTCTACCATAAATTTCAAATTTTCAGCATATACATCCATGACCTAATTTCCATATTACGAGAACTTTTCAAATTAATCCCCCAAATAGATAGATTAAGCTATGGCGGTTTCAAAAATATCAAAATTACTAAAAACGGGCCAAGGAAACTTACCCAATTTGGCCATGAAAGTTTTTTCTCTCCCTCCTAAGGCTTGCATATATTATTTTGGGGAAGAAGATGAGAAAATAAGATGATATCTCTTTTATCATCTTTTAATTAATTAAATATTTTTACTTTCCAATTTAGTCCTTGCCCTTTTTCTAAATTTACATGGATGAGTCACCAAAATATCTACATACTTTTTTTAATGGTCTAATTACCTTATAAGGACCTTAAGTTTTGAATTCAATAGCTATTTAATCATTATAACTACTAGAATTCAACTTTTGCATTTTATGCGATTTGGTCCTTCTCATAATGTAACACCCCAAACCCGGTCAACACACCACGACCGAATCTGGCATGTTATGGAGTGAAAGCCGTTTGAAAACACAAATGTGTCGGAAAGTTTCCCAAGAGACTCTTTGATCGTTTTAAAAGTTGTTTAAGTGTTGTAAAGGTTGTTTTAAACCTATGCTAGAAAAATTCACTTGATTCTACAAATTTTTGAAAAATGTTTAGTTTTTATTAAAACCTAGTGTGTCGAGTATAATCAAGTTAAAAACCATTTGCTTTTGAAGTTGTTTGAAAATTTAAGTTATAAAAGCATTCAAGTTACCTCATTATTTTGTGAACTCTGTTACCCGATGGTAACGTTTTTAAAACCCGAAAGAGTTATAGTTTTGAAATCATGCTTTTCACCGGTTAATTTAACAAGTCTATAAATCCAATTTATGAGTAATATAATCAAAGTAAAAGCAAGTAATTAAAACCCCAAAATAATACTAGCGGCCTTATTACAAAACCAAAAACCAAATTAAAAGAAAGCTAATAAAAACGAAATAGAAGTTTAAAGTCCAAAACCAAAACTGGGATGCATGGCCACCTCGAGTCCTCCTGGGCTCCATATCCGCAATCTATGCCTCATCTGCAAAATGTAAGGGAAGGGGTGAGTCACCAAGACTCAGTGTATAAATCCCCGACCCGGTAATTCAAGCACTTACACAGATCATCAGTAAAACATGCAGATTATGCAACCCATAACCTAGCCATCCAATCTCCTCTAACTACCCCGTGTGGTCAAAACCAATGGTGACCGAAGTCACAAATATATATATATATATATATATATAACGTTGTGGTCAAAACCACTGGTGACCGTAGTCACAAATCAAGTGATGGGGCCAACCCATCGTGTGGTCAAAACCACTGATGACAATCCCGTAATAATCATGTGGGGCCAACCCACTGTGGTACCAAACCACTGGGACGAGTCACAATATCCATATGTGGTCAAAACCACTGGTGACCGTAGTCACAAATATCAATAATGTGGTCAAAACCACTGGTGGTCAAAACCACTGGTGACCGTAGTCACAAATCAAATGATGGGGCCAACCCATCTTGTGGTCAAAACCACTGGTGACAGTCCAAATAATCATCCCCCTCCTCTCATCAATCCCCTCATCGTCATGCTCATATCATACGTGTCATAATCTCATATATCATGCATTTATGTATAACATGGCATTTTAACAGAACAAGATGACATAAACAAATATACATCGTAAATCACATAGTAGGGGACTTACCCGGAATCCAATATTGGTCACTTTGAATGGTCTTAGTTGTGATGATAATGAGTATGGAAGTAAATGGTTTAGTTGGCGATTGAATAATACATGAAATAATATGTATGAATGCATTTGAAAGCATGAATTGGTATTGTATTGATGCTAGTAGGCGTGATCCTTGTATGGGTGGCAAATTGGCGTTGCAAATGGCCTGTTTTGTCTACACGGTTATGGCACACGGGCGTGCTTAGTGGCCGTAGGATAAAGTCAGTAGATAGCCCAAGCATGCATGGCCAGGGCACATAGATGTGCCTAGTAGCCTTATGAATAAGTCAGTATATTGCCTAACAGTACACGGCCTTAGCACACGGGCGTGCCTGGTGGCCGTGTGGAGAAGTCAGAATACTTGATCTACTTTGGCACGGCCTGGAAACATGGGGGTGTCTGGTGATCGTGTGAGGCACACGGCCTGATTGCACGGGCGTGTGACCTCAACAGTTTTGAAGAATATTTTAAATTTTGAAAACTTTCATTAGTGTTCGATTTAGTCCCGACCCCTTTCTAACACGTCTTTAAGGTCTCGTAGACCTAACTGAGGGACTGTATGTTCGTAATTGAGTATGTATGATTGATGATAGTGTAACACCCCAAACCCGGCCTAGAAGTTATAGCCGAATCTGGCGTTGTCACATTGGAGTGCTTTTTGGAAACCCTTTTTTTTCTTGTTGAAAAAACTCGTTAGGAGGTTGAATCCTCTTCGTAGAACTCATGTTAAACCAACATTTTGTTAATCAATTTAAAACGTCTTTACTTCTAAAACCTTGTTTGTTTGCGAAAGCTTAAAAATCGTTGCGGAAACATAGTGTTTTGAAAACAGTTATCGTTTTGGGAAAACTGCGTTCTACTTCTAACATGTATAAATCATAAAGATTAAAACCTCAGATTGAAAACTATGAAATTGGAGAGGCCTTATTAAAAATATAAAAAAATCCAAACAAAAACTAATAAAAAGCCAAGTAAATGAAAACAGGAGCAGTACTGTGGCGACCTCCGAGTCCCTCACAGCTCCAAATCCACAAAGTCTGGGGATTACCTGTTCAGTTAGACAAAAGGGTGAGTTTGCGAAAACTCAGTGTGTAATCCCTTATAATAAAAATAGTCAGATATATAGTATGCAGAAACAGACTGGGCCTGAGCCCATCACAGACATAGTATCAGGTGGGTCTTAGCCCATAACAGAACTAGGTGGACCTAAGCCCATTACAGAATCAGTATCATATACAAATATGCAAAAAAAAATCCAACCCAATCCAACCAATTCACCATGTGGGGATAAAATCGACCCACCCAGCCAACACACCAAGCTTAGCACTAGTTGTGGCACTAAGTCAACAGAACGGCCCGATGCCGTAGACAGAACGGCTAAAAGCCATAAATATCGTAGAAAGGTTACCGGTTAATAGAACGGCTAAAAGCCATAAAAATCGCAGCATTGCTGCTGGTTAACAGAACGACTAAAAGCCATAAATATCGCAACATCACTATCGGTTAACAGAATGGCTAAAAGCCATAAGTATCGCAGAAAGGCTGAAAGCCTTATACAGAATGGCAATGGGCCGTACACTTCCTCCGTAACTTTGTCCCAACCCATGCAATATGTCGTGTATGTCATGCTCAATCATCACAGGTGTATGTAGAATGACCATACTTAGTAACAGTCATTTAACATATATTACAAGCATATCAGTCACACAACCACAGTCAAGTCAGTTAAAACACAGTCATACGATCATAGTCAAGTCATGGCACAAAACCAGTCATTTACCCTCAGGGGCAAAATAGTCATTTTACCCTATAAGGGTATTTCGGTAATCCTACCCTTCAGGGGTATTTCAGTAATTCTACCTTACAGGGGTAGTTCAGTAATTCTACCCTACAAGGGTATTTCGGTGATTTTACAAATCGAGGGTATTTCAGTAATTTTATAAATCAAGGGTATTTCGGTAATTTTACAAAACGAGGGTATTTTAGTAATTTTACAAATCAGGGGTATTTCGGTAATTTTTCAATCCGGCGGTATTTAGTAATTTTGCAAATCAGGGGTATTTCAATAATTTTGCAATCCGAGGGTATTTCGGTAATTTTACAAACCAAGGTATTCTAAACAGAGATAACGATGTGAATGGGCCTAGGGCCCATTCTCAGCCCAAATGAGCCCACATGCTCGTGTGGCCCATTTAGCCCAAACCTAGCCACAGATATGAGATTCACATAGTCTAGCCCAATATTTACTACACAATCATACAACTTATTCGATTGGGCCCACGGGCCCATTGGCCCCACATGGCCCCTTTCGGCCCATCGTGGCCCAAACAGCCTAAACCCACAAGAACACTTATCATGGCCTCAACTATCGCGCCGAAGCTCCCACACGTGCGCTCGCACGCTCGTGTGGCTACCATTGCCGTGTGACTGGCATTTCGACATTTGCCGCTCTAGAACTAGAGTAGTGTGAAATACACACCTAATAGGAATCTGAAGCTAATCCGTGCTCTGAACACTCCTATGCCCAAACGCCAACCAAGGTAGGCTTACACTCCTCATAGATCGCTCTATTTAAAGCCAACTTCTCACCTACTCTCATGCTAGCTTCCCGATGTGGGATCCCTCCTTCAACAGTTTAATTCCAACACAAACTCTAGTCATCCAATCCGAAAAATAAACACTCCCTTGCTTGACATGAGATTCGAACCTTTGCCCTCTCCTATACTCTAGACGCTACATGCCACCACAACACAAGCTCCATTTGTGACTTAAAACATGCGCAACTAAATATAAGTCTATGGGCCAGAGTCTAAGTTCATTTAAAAAGAAAATCAAAATGAATTACGAGGGCCAAGACTTGAACCTTGGACCCCTTGCTTCCTCTATGGCGTCACTTTCTTGTCTCTCATGTGGCACCATTTGCCACTAGACCACAACTCCTTTTGTGTCATTTTTCTCCACATATTATTCTTAAAGCCTACTTGCTAACTCCTAGTGTTTTATTCACCTAAAACCAATTTTTTTCCTAAAGCCCAAGTTTGAACCCGGGACTTCATAGAAGCCCCCTAACCTTCCAAAATCACTCACCTAATAGATCCAACTTGCATTAGTGCTATTCTCTTATTCTAAAAAATTTTAAACGCTTTCAAGCCCAAGGCCCAATAGGCCCAATTCTACTAAGCCCGAATTCAGGGTGCTACAAATCTACCCCCTTAAAGAAATTTCGTCCTCAAAATTTCCAACTATATAATAGCCGCACAACACAAGTTACACTACTACGCTGCCACTGCGCACTTTGATTCTAATATCTCTATCATATTTTAACTAGAATTTGGAACTCCCTACACCTACTCAAAACACCTAACCATTGAAGCAGACAGATATCTCATACGCAACCAATTTCTATATCCAAACAAAACATACACAGACTAAAAACCAGAAATACAGTCCAATAACTAAAGAAACCACCGTTTTTCTAACTCACTGTATTTAAATTTTTAAATAGACAAAAGTATTCAAAAAACTTATGGATTCGGCACCGGAGACTCGGTGTACCACAGTTTGAGTAATATCATTATTTTCCAAACCAAAATTTAAACAGATCAGAAAATTTTCAAAACCCATCCCACAGTCGAGTTTTGCAATCGAGCTCTGATACCACTAAATGTAACACCCCAAACCCGGCCTAGAAGTTATAGCCGAATCTGGCGGTGTCACTTGGAGTGCTTTTTGGAAACCCTTTTTTTTCCTTGTTGAAAAAACTCATTAGGAGGTTGAAGCCTCTTCGTAGAACTCATGTTAAACTAGCATTTTGTTAATCAATTTAAAACGTCATTACTTCTAAAACCTTGTTTGTTTGCTGAAGCTTAAAAATCGTTACAGAAACATAGTGTTTTGAAAACAGTTATCGTTTTGGGAAAACCGCGTTCTACTTCAACATATATAAATCATAATGATTAAAACCTCAGATCGAAAACTATAACATTAGAGAGGCCTTATTACAAATCTAAAAAAAATCCAGATAGAAACTAATAAAAAGTCAAGTAAATAAAAACAGGAGTAGTACTGTGGCCACCTCCGAGTCCCTCGCAGCTCCAAATCCACGAAGTTTGGGGATTACTTGTACAGTTAGACAAAAGGGTGAGTTTGTGAAAACTTAGTGTGTAATCCCTTATAATAGAAACAGTCAGATATATGGTATGCAGAAACAGACTGGGCCTGAGCCAATCACAGACACAGTATCAGGCCGGTCTTAGCCCATAACAGAACCAGGTGGACCTAAGCCCGTTACAGAATCAGTATCAGATGCAGATATGCTGAGAGAAATCCAACCCAATCCAACCAATTCACCATGTGGGGATAAAATCGACCCAACTAGCCAACACACCAAGCTTAGCATCGGTTGCGGCACTAAGTCAAAGAACGACTCGGCGCCGTAGACAGAACGGCTAAAAGTCATAAATATCACAGAAAGGCTGCCGGTTAACAGAATGGCTAAAAGCCCTAAATATCGCAGCATCGCTATCGGTTAACAGAGCGGCTAAAAGTCATAAATATTGCAGAAAGGCTGAAAGCCTTGTACACAGCGGCAATGGCCGTACACTTCCTCTGTAACTTTGTCCCAACCCCATGCAATATGCCGTGTATGTCATGCTCAATCATCACAGGTGTATGCAGAATGACCATACTCAGTAACAGTCATTTCACATATATTACAAGCATATCAGTCACACGGCATACAAGACATGTGGAGAAGTCAGTATATTGCTTAATAGTACACGACTTTAGTACACGGGCGTGCCTGGTGGCCATGAGGAGAAGTCAGAATACTTGCTCTACTTTGGCACGGCCTGGACACATGGGGGTGTCTGGTGATCGTGTGAGGCACACGGCCTGATTGCATGGGCGTGTGACCTCAACAGTTTTGAAGAATATTTGAAATTTTGAAAACTTTCATTAGTGTTCGATTTAGTCCCGACCCCTTTCTAACACGTGTTTAAGGTCTCATAGACCTAAATGAGGGACTATATGTTCGTAATTGAGTATGTAAGATTGATTATAGACTTTGTGTCGTGGTATGGATGTGAAATATTGTAATTGTTTGGTAATGCCTCTTAATCCTATTCCGGCGACGTTCTCGGGTTAGGGGTGTTACATTGGCCGTGTATGCAAAATAGGCCATTTGCATGGCCAAAATGCCACCCACACTTGCGTCATACCTACAAGCACATACAAGCCTATTTTCACACACAATTTGGCAACCAAATACATGCCAAATGATCAACATATCATCCCATCCAATCTCATTTCTAATCACGTTAACTTATATACCAATTTGCACATCTAAAACACATGCATAACCAAGCATGATTCATCCACAATATCACAAGATTATAATGGCATCAATCCATCACTAAGCTTACCATTCATAAGACATTTTCATTGCCATCAAGCCATACCAAAACATACTTCGTAAACCATAATCATTCATGCATATTACCAACATTTATCTAGCCATATCACATAGCTATTTACACTTCTCAAACATGTTTCAAAACGACAAGCCTATACATGCCATATTCAAATATACATATTAAAGTACCAAAACAGATTGCCAATAGTGTGATAGAGATGCTGACGATCCCCGAATCCGAGCTAGTTTTACTGACATTGTAAAACAGAGAAACAACTTACACAGTAAGCTTTCAAAGCTTAGTAAGTTCGAAATACAATACATACAGCTTAATAATACCACATCACATATAATTAAACCATCACATAGATAAATGCACAATTAGGCACATCATCAATCTCAACTATATGCTCAAATATCTATTCATTCAACATTCAAAACTATCATCAACCACATAGGTTCAAACGTACCTTGATCAACATATAGTTACTCACCATTCATGCTACTCAATAGCTCGATATTACATCTCATTCAATCTTTGCTATTCTTTTGATTAATTTGCACACTTAATGCTAGTTTTATGATTGAAACATAATCGTCATTTCACACTTAGTGCCATTATGTTAAACCGAACTTATATCGGTAACTCACACACAGTGCCAAATCAATAAGTCGAAGCTTTTATCTTTTCGCACACAAAATGCTAACCATCTCTGTCTCGTTTCTTATTTCGCACACTTAGTGCCATCTGTTTCAATTCCGCACATAGCATTTCTAATATCATAATTATGTATATATTCATTCAATTCACATCACATAGATATAATTTAACAACTAGTATTATATCCAAACTTACCTCGGACGTCGAATTACCAAAACAGTCGATTAATCGAGCATTGTCTTTGCCTCGATCTCGATCTGAACTTCTCCTTTCTTGGTCTATACACATTTCAATTCAACTCATTCAATCACCAATTCATTCAATTTAGTCCACGCACACATATTTAGGGCATTTTACAAAATAGCCCTCATATTTTCACATTTCGACAGTTTAGTCCTTCTTTAACAAAATCACAAAATACACATAATTTCTGCTCACACAAGCTTAGCCGAATTCTTCCCATGCTAATACTAGCCCAAACATTTCATTTATTTCATATCTTAGTCCTTCAATTTACACTTTTCTCAATTTAGCCTAAACTAGCCAATTTCGTCAAAAATTCAAATACAAAATATGTTAACCCAACATCAAACTTTCATATTTCACCAACTATTAACAAAAAGCTCATATGTTCATTAATGGCACATCTCAAAATCTTCATCAAATTCTAAAATTAAAGCATGGGTTTGATAGTACACTAAGCAACGATCACAAAAACTTAGAATTTATCAAAAACCAATTAAAAACGTACCTTGAATTAAATCAAAAGCTAGCCGAAACCTAGCTCCTTTTTCTTTTCTTCTAACTTGTATTTTCAGTCAAAAGATGAGTACTATGCTTTATTTTCATGTTGTTTTATCATACTAACATAATAATTCACCTTTTACTAAATTACCCTTATCTAATAACAAATAAAACTTGTTAATCTAATGGCACAACAGTCCATCACCCATCCACTAACTTATAAATGGTTTTATTACTACATAAGTTCTTCACCTTTATAAAACCATAACAAATAGACTGTTTAAAAATCAGCACACAACTTTTACCTTTTATACGATTAAGTCCTTTTTCACAATTCGACGCACAGTCAATAAAATTTTCACACAGGCTCAATCGCATATTATAAACATAAAAAATAATATTAAAATATTTTTTTCGACCTCAAATTTGTGTTCCCGAAACCACTATTCCGACTAGGGTCTAAACCGGGCTGTTACACACTATGAGCTTCGTGTAAGTTTCTCTAAATGAGCTCAGGATTTTACAGTACACAAATTCTACCTCTAAACGTTAAGCAATCATCAAGTCGAAATTGAAATTTTGAATCAGAAATCAACTCACACTGTGCCTGTTTTGCTAACAACTTGCCAAAGCTTTGATCAGTTGAAAGCTTTGTTGACCGAAGCTCCTGTGCTAGTTCAGCCAGAATCGGGTAAAGAATTTGTTATCTATAATGATGCATCTTTGATCGATTTAGGTTGTGTTTTGACTCAAGAAGGTAAAGTTATAGCTTATGCTTCAAGACATTTAAAGCCACACGAAAATAATTATTCGACACACGATCTGGAATTAGTAGCTATTGTGTTTGCGTTCGAAATTTGGTGCCATTTTCTGTTTGGTGAGAAATGTCACGTCTATTCTGATCACAAAAGCTTAAAATATTTAATGACTCAGAAAGATCAAAATCTACGACAGCGAAGATGGTTAGAGTTTTTAAAAGATTACGAACTTGTAATTCACTACCATCCGGGGGAAAGCCAATGTTGTTGCTGATGTTTTGAGTTAGAAATTGTTGTTTGCCCTACATGCAATGAATACTCAGTTGGCCCTAACCGATGACGGTTCGTTAGTAGCTGATTTGAAAGCGAGACCATTGTTTTTACACTAGATTTGTGATGCTCAGAAAGTTGATAATAAAATGTTAGTGAAACGAGCTCAGTGTGATTTGAACTCTGATTCAGAATTTCGAATTGATGTTGATGATTGTCTAAAATTCCAAGATTGGATTTGTGTTCCAAGAAAACCAGAGTTGATTCAGTTGATTTTGAAAGAAGCTCATAGCAGTCGCTTATCTGTTCATCCGGTAAGTACAAAGATTTATAATGATTTGAAACAACATTACTAGTGGCTTGGAATGAAAAGCGATATATTTGACTTTGTTTCGAAATGTTTAATTTGTTAGCAAGTTAAAGCTGAACATCAGGTGCCATCCGGTTTGTTACAACTGATTATGATTCCTAGGTGGAAATGTGATAAAGTGATGATGGATTTTGTTTCGGGTTTGCCCTTAACTCTGAGAAAGAAAGACGCGATCTAGGTTGTAGTTGATAGATTGATGAAATAAGCCCATTTTATTCCGGTACGATTTGATTACTCACTTGATAAGTTAGCTGAGCTATATATTTCTGATATTGTGAGATTGCATGGAGTGCCATTATCTATTGTGTCTGATAGAGATTCGAGGTTTACTTCGTGACTTTGGATGAAACTGCAAGAGGCTCTAGGTACAAAATTGCACTTCAGTACTGTTTTTCATCCACAGAAGGATGGTCAATTCGAGTGGATTGTTCAGATACTTGAGGAAATGCTGAGATGTTGGATACTTAAGTTTGAAGGAATGTGGGAACAGTATTTGCCATTAATTGAATTTGTGTGTAATAACAGTTTTCAATCGAGCATTAAAATGGCACCGTACGAAGATTTTTATGGTAGAAAATGCTAAACACCTCTGTATTGGTCAGAGCTTAGCAAAAATAAGATTTACGGGACCGACTTGATAAAAGAGACTGACCAAAAATCTGAAAGTGATTCTTGATAGTTTGAAAGTAGCATCAGATCAACAGGAATCCTACGCAGATTTGAAACAAAAAGATATTGAGTTTGAAATCAGAGATAAAATGTTTTTAAAAGTGTATCTGTGGAACAAAATACTCCAATGTAGCAAAAAAGGCAAATTGAGTCCGAGATTCATCGAGCCGTATGAGATTATTGAGTGTGTCGGGCCGGTTGCGTATAGATTGTTGCTACCATCTGAGTGTGAAAAGATTTACAATGTGTTTCATGTATCGATGCTTCGATGATACAGATTCGATCCTTCACATGTGATTTCTTCGTCTGAGATAAAGATTCTGTCCGATATGACTTATGAAGAAGAACCGATTTCTATCTTAGCTCGCGAGGCTAAAGAGTTGAGAAACAAGAAAATTGCATTAATAAAAGTATTATGGCATCAACACGAGGTCGAATAAGCTACGTGGCAACCCGAAGATGCTATGAAAGAGAAATATCTGAATCTGTTCAACGGTAAGATTTTCCGGGATGAAAATCCCTAAGGGGGAGAGTTATAACAGTCCGGTTTAGTCCCTAGTCGGAATAGTGGTTTTGGACCACAAATTCAAGTTAGAATAATATTTTAATAATATTTTTCGTGTTTCTAATGTGTGAATTGATATCTATGAAAGTTTTGTGATTTAATTTATCTATTTGTGTGCTTGATTTGCAAAAAAGACTAAATCGTAGAAAATGTCAAAGTTGTGTTCTAATTAATTAAGTGCCGAATTGACATGGTTTATTAAATGTAAGGTCTCTATGTTGTAATTAGACCATTTGAATATTGGATGGACAAAAATGCCTAAGGATAGTGGATTTTAAATGAAATTAATAAGGCTAGTATGGTAATTACATTAATATTTGATAATAAATAAAACATAAAGTAAGACACATGTTTTCATTGATCTTTTTGCACCAAAATTGAAGAAAGAAAAGCGTTTTAAGCTTCAATTGCATTTGGCACTCACTTAGCTCAATCAAGGTATATTTTGAGCTCGATTTTTAGTGATTTTTATGTTTTTGTGATCATTGCTTCGTGTTCTCTTAAGTCGATGTCTCAATTTCTGAATTTGGTGAAGATTTCAAGTTATGCCATTGATGGTTATATGAGTTTAATGATGTTGGTTGATGAGTTATGGAACCTTGATATGAGATTTATAAGTTTTGTCTTTGGATTTTTGATGAATTTGAGTAATTTGGGCTAAATTGAGAAAATGATATTTTGAGGGACTAAAATGTGAAATAAATGAAATATATGGGCTTATATGAAGTGTAGTAACATTCGGCCTAGCATGTGTAAAAAGACATTATGTGAATTTTGTGATTTTATGAAATAGGGACTTAAATGTCAAAATGTGAAAATGTAAGGGCTAATTTGTAAAATACCCTAAATATGTGTATATGGATTGAATTGAATGTTTTGGTGAATAAAAGAGTCAAATTTTAATGTGTATAGATCAAGAACCAAAGAAAACGGAATTAGATCGAGGGCAGTCGAAAGTAGTAGAATAGCCGTTCATTTCCATTCTCTCATGTACGAGGTAAGTCGATATACAAATAAATGTGTTCAAGTTGAATTATTATTGTTTATATGAGAATGAATTGTGATATATGGCCAACTGAGCTTAATACATGAAGTCCGAAAAAGTTCCGAAAATGCGTTAATGTCCGAAAAGTCCTGTACGAACCTTAGGAATAGTTAGGATACATATGTCATGATATTGGTTTCTGATTTGTGTTATCGTGTAAGACCATGTCTGGGATGCTGGCATCGATTTATTATTTACGTGTAAGACCATGTGTAACATCCTAAAAGTTAGGGGTTATAAAATTTTGCATAATTGCATGTTGTGCTTGCTCAACAGGTTATTTAAGTGTATTTAGTGGTTCTAGGGAGGCCTGGGTTCGAGTCTGAGCCCTGGAAAAATTTTGGTTTTTGGCCCTTTAGTGGAGAGGGCTAGTCGAGGTTGGACTTATGTAATATCCTGAAATAGGGGTTATTTTGTAACTGAATTGTTTGCTTGTGTTTCGACTGCAGTGTTGTTATTTTTGATGTTTTGAGACTTAGTTGTAAATCTAGTGTAGGCCTGAGTAGTAGGAAAAATTTTAGTTTTAAGTCTTAAGTTAGGGGAGCTAAAGGAGCTAAGGGTTATAAGTATTTAAGTGGGTTTTTAGCACATGAAAGAGGCTTGGCAAGGTGGCAAGGAGGCGCCACCTAGAGCCTGTGTTTGACGCCACTTGCAGGGGAAGGAGGTCTCAGGTTCAAGCAGCGGAAATCCCACCTTTTGCTTTCTATTTTGACGCCAAGGAGGGGAGGGAGTTGTGTGCAGTTCAAACTCTGCCATGGACTCAGTCAAATGATTCAAATGGTTGGCAAAGAGAGAATTTAGGTAGTTGACTAATTCAAAATGGTTTGAATTAGTGGCCAAGAGCATTTTTGGGTGTTGGCCGAATCTTGAACTCTTCATGGGGGGAGTGGCCGGTTTTGGTAGGTGAGTAAGGGGAGAGTGCCGAAATCTCCTAGAGTGTTAGAGTGTTTTTTCGGTCAGCTTGTGTCAATAGCCGAAACATCATTTGGTGATTGCCGAATTCCTTTAGGTGCTTCTTTTTGTTTTTGCCTTGAGCCGAATCTTCAAGTAAGCACACCTCTTTTTCTTCTTCTTTGAAACCGAAAGCCTCAAGCAATCTATAACCGAAACTTTACCCTCCTAAACATCCCCTCTCTTTCTTGTTTCCATTTTGTTGGTGGTCGAATTCCCTAGTGAGCACTCTTCCATTTTCTTTCTTTTCTTTTTCAAAATTGTTCAAAGTCCGTAATTTTTCCCCTTTTGTTTTCACTCTTTTGCCTAAACCCCTATCTTCATTTCACTTATTTTCTTCCTCTTCTTCCACTCAAGCCGAACCATAAGTGCCTGTTTTAAACAACCATAGTCGAATTCTCTTCTCCCTTTTTGTGGTTAGTTTTGGCCGAATCTCAAGCAAGGGTGATCTCTCCGAGTTTTCTCCAATCGGTTTCTAGTAGAGGGTAAGTGCTCAAGGCCGAATGCCTATTTCTCCTTCTCTCTTTTTCTCTGTCGACTTTTACATGGGTAAGAGCTGATTTCGGCACTTAATAGCAGGGGTGTTAATTACCTTTTTGGAACCGAATTATTGTAGGGCCTCCGGGATTTTGGAAACAATCAAGCGAAGCCTTCATCCTTGATTAATCGGTTGGTAAGTGGTGGTAAGGTCTTACTTTAGTAAACTATTCTTTTAGTATTCAAAGGCCGAAGGCTGTTAATATAGATGTGTGATTGCCGATTGTAGGGAAGTGAAGCAGAGGCACATAGCGTGTGGTGGCTAGTATTCGAGGGACGTATAGGTAAGGTTTCGGGTTTTAGGCGTTAACCCTTTGGTTTATTTGGTTTGGCCGAATGGCCTAGGTTGCTAACCTTGGTAATGGCCGAATGTAGGATCAAAGGACCTAGCGTTGTAGATCGACTCTTCAGATTTAGGGCTTCCGTTATAACAGGTGTGTAAACTTACACACTCTATTGCTTAGTAATATATGTTAATAACCTGATGTTATTAAAGCCGAAACAGTATAGATGTTGATACGGTACCCTATGGGTATGTGCACGGATTTGGGTAAGTCCATTTCAATATGAGTTCTGTTATGTGATATATGATATCATGATTTAGGACATATATGTTATGTGATGTGTAACTAGGCATGTTGGCATGATTTGCATGATGTGCATGATTTACATGAGTATGGCATGATGTTGATGGGTGATATGAGAGGAGGGGGAAGATGATATCCGTGTCTTTGGGACACCAGAGGTTTGGCACCTCCAGTGGTTTGGTACCACAGGTTGATATTTTGTGACTTTGGGTCACCAGAGGTTTGGCACCTCATAGCGACTTGTCCCAGTGGCTTAGCACCACAGTGGGTTGGCCCCACAGTTGACATATCGGGATCATCGCCAGTGATTTGGTATCACACGTGGGTTGGCCCCACATTTGGATATTGATATTTTGTGACTTTGGGTGACCAGAGGTTTGGCACCTCATAGCGACTTGTCCCAGTGGCTCAGCACCACAGTGGGTTGGCCCCATGGTTGATATTACGGGATCGTCGCCAGTGATTTGGTATCACACGTGGGTTGGCCCCACAGATGGATTATTCGTGACTTTGGGTCACCAGTGGTTTGGCACCACAATATTGGATATCATGACTTTGGGTCACCAGTGGTTTGGCACCACCAGTGGTTTGGTACCACACGGGGTAGATAAGGAGTATGGATGGCTAGGGTGGGGGTACATTATTTATATTGCTTGGTGATGTGTGTGTAAATATGTTGCATTAATCGAGAGGAGGGTTTATGCACTGAGTCTTGGTGACTCACCTTCTCTCTTATCATTTCAGGTGACACTTAGATCGCGGACGAGGAGCCGGGTGGACTCGAGGTGGCCATGCTATGAATAAATACGGTCTTTCATGGAATTGAATTTGGTACTTTATTTCTTTTATTTCGATTTGGTTTTGTTGGGATTGTAAAAAGGCCTTTTAAATTATGTTTTGATTATTTATGTGGTTGGATTTGATTTCAAATATGACTTAACAAATTATTGATTAACATCTGATAAAATTTGAAAAAAATAAGGTTTGCCAAAACTACGAAGCGGCATGTTTTAAACTTTACCATCGGGTATCACTTCATAATTTAAGATAACTACAACTCAAATGGTTTTTCGAAATTAAAGTTTACACACTTAATTTAAATGTTTTTAAGCAACTAAAAAGAAACTAATCGGATTTTTAAATGATATAGCACTGTTTTACTTATGAATCCGACAAACTAAGTTTTAAAGATCTAATTTCGGGTTTTCAAAAACAACAAGAGCAGTTTTTAACTCATCATGCACCTGCTTTCTACAAAAAAAAGCAACAAGAAGTATTTTTCAAAACTTGATTCGATAGCCTATTTTCTTCAAAATACTTTCCCGTAACATGCTAGATTCGGTCGTGATGTGTTGACCGGGTTTGGGGTGTTACAATTGCGGTATCAGAGCCAAGTTCAAAGGCTCGGCTGTGGGCCCGAGGCCCAAAAATGTTTTAAAAGTTGGTTTTAAGTGTTTTTGTTTCAAAATATATGGTATGAAAGGCATGGCACCGAGTCTCCGGCACCAATCCGCCCAGGTAAGTACCGCTTACTATTGCTTGTGATTTTTGGATGTGATGAGATTGAATGACTAGTAATAGTGGACTACTCTAGAAACTGAAACTGATAGGACTCTATGGGCTGCGAAAACAAAACTTCTTTAATAAGAAATATTCATAAGACTGTGCTTTTAAACAGTGGAATAATTACTAATGCATAAAACTTCTAAATCAGATAAGTCGAGGTATTAGTCATGAGCACTCGAGGTGGACGTGGTCGTGGACGTGGTCGGGGTAGGATGACAGTTTCTGAACCAGTACGGTCTGGTCAGGGGTCAGAGAATGAGATACCGGTACTGCCACCAGCTGTAGGTGCTGAGTTTCAGGATCAGACTGGGGATGACGCAGTATCACAGGCGATGCTGCGAGTTCTGGAAAGGGTAGCTGGAGTAGGTGGAGGCATAGGAGGTCGGAAATCTATGCCTGAGCGACTCTGGGCAAATGGGGCTAAGGTATTCCGAGGTGTTTCTGGTGTGGCTCCCAGCACGGCTGAGTATTGGCTGGAGGCGACGGAGCGGATCATGGACGATTTAGACCTGACTGCTGAGGAAAAGCTGAAGGGGATAGTTTCGCTTCTGCGGGATGAGTCATACCAATGGTGGCTCACGGTTCGAGACAGTGCTGCAGCGGAAGATCTTACTTGGGATTATTTTAAGGCTGCGTATCAGAAAAAGTATATTGGATCTAGCTACATCGATGCACAACGAAAGGCATTTTTGAGGTTGGTTCAGGGGAGTAAGTCTGTATCAGAATATGAGGCAGAATTCTTAAAGCTGAGCAGGTATGCTAGAGGCATTGTGGCTACTGAACATGAGCGGTGTGTTCAATTCGAGGATGGCTGAGAGATGAGCTAAGGTTGCTGATTGCTCCACAGCAGGAACGTGAGTTTGCTGTTCTGGTAGAAAAGGCGAAGGTAGCCGAAGGGGTTAAAGAGTCTGTGAGGCAAAACATGGATAGGAACAGACATAAGAGAAGCTTTGGGTCAGCTGGGTCGGCCGGAAATTCTCAGAAAAGGGCTAGACAGAGTGGACCTAATCAGTCTGGTAGGTCTGTTGTTACTAATCAGGGACCAGCACAGTGTAACCGTTGTGGGAAATCTCATTGGGGAGGATGTTGGACCGGTGGAAAAGGGTGTTTTGAGTGTGGCTCACTGGATCATCGTGTGAGAGACTGTCCGCGTAAGTTGGCTAGGATTCAGTCTGAGGGTCAGGGCCGTACTCAGTTTAGAAATAGAGGACCGCCACCACAGAGGGGTTGTGGTAATGGTAGAGGGGGTAACGGTTTTGGTCGGGGCCGAGGAGCACCGGGCAGAGGAGTGGGTAGCACTGAGGCAAGACAGCCTGGGTTAGTGTATGCAGCGAGGCGCCGAGAGGAGGGCGACGCACCGGATGTCATAACCGGTACGTTCTTGATCTTTGGTTTTCCCTATACTGCTTTGATTGATGTGGGTTCAACGCATTCATACGTTGCTAGTAGCATAGTAGAGACCTTGAATTTAGACTTTGAGACTACTTCTAGGCAGATGACAGTAATTAGCCCTCTAGGTCACTCTGTAATTGTAAATAAGCTGTATAGAGACGTACCCCTAGAACTCCAAGGGGTAGTGTTTGTTGCTGATCTGATGGAACTGCCGTTTGGGGAGTTCGATCTGATTCTTGGGATGGACTAGTTGGTTAAGTACTAGGCAAGGTTGGATTGCGCGGCTAAGCGCATGGTTCTAAAGACGGCTAAGGATGACGAGGTGGTCATGATAGGTAATAGGAGAGATTACTTATCCAACGTGGTATCTACTTTAAAGGCTGAAAAGATGGTCAGGAAGGGCTGCGAAGCATTTATGGTTCATGTGTATGCCTTGGAGGCTAAGGAGTCTGCGGTAGGGAATGTCCGAACAGTAAAGGAATTTCTTGATGTGTTTCCTGAAGAGCTTCTGGGATTGCCACCGGATCGTGAGGTGGAATTTGGGATAGATCTGTTACCTGGAACCGCGCCAGTGTCTATTGCTCCGTATAGGATGGCGCCAAAGGAATTAGTGGAATTAAAGGCTCAGATCCAGGAGTTGTTGGACCGAGGCTTTATCAGGCCAAGTGTTTCACCTTGGGGAGCGCCAGTGCTCTTTGTCAAAAAGAAAGATGGTACAATGCAGATGTGTATAGATTACCGGCAGATGAATAAGCTGACGATCAAAAACAAGTATCCGTTGCCGAGGATAGACGACTTGTTTGATCAGCTGAAGGGTGCAGCGGTATTCTCGAAGATCGACTTAAGGTCTGGGTATCATCAGCTAAAGGTGAAAGAGGCTGATATCCACAAGACGGCGTTTCGTACTCGGTATGGGCACTATGAGTTTCTGGTAATGCTGTTTGGGTTGACTAACGCGCTGGCAGCATTCATGGACATGATGAATAGGGTATTCCAACAGTATTTGGATCAGTTCATCGTGGTATTTATAGACGACATCTTGGTGTATTCAAGGACAGAAGAGGAGCATGATGCACATTTGCGAGTAGTGTTGCAGATTCTAAGGGAAAAGCAGCTTTATGCTAAGTTTAGTAAGTGCGAGTTCTGGCTCAGGGAGGTGACTTTCTTGGGTCATGTAGTGTCAGCTGAGGGGATTAGAGCGGATCCTCGGAAGATTGAGGCAGTATTGGATTGGAAGCCGCCTAAGTCAGTGGCTGAAATTCAGAGTTTTCTAGGCCTGGCTGGGTACTACCGAAGATTTGTGGAGGGATTTTCGTTGATCGCAGCATCGATGACCAAGTTGTTAAGAAAAGAAGTCCCATTTGTGTGGACTGAGAAGCAGCAAGAGAGTTTCGACAACCTAAAGAAGATCTTGACTGAAGCTCCGACTTTGATTCAACCTGAGGCAAGAAAGGAATTCACGGTATATTGCAATGCATCACATACGAGTTTGGGATGTGTGCTGATGCAGGAAGGAAAGGTAGTGGCTTATGCATCTCGACAGTTGAGACCGCATGAGGTCAATTATCAGACGCACGACCTGAAGTTAGCGGCAGTAGTTTTCGCATTGAAAATTTGGAGGCACTACTTGTACGGGGAGAAGTCAATAGTCTACACAGATCACAAGAGTCTAAAGTAGCTTTTGACTCAGAAGGATTTGAACTTGAGGCAGCGCAGATGGATGGAGTTGCTCAAGGACTACGACTGTTCGATCGGTTATCACCCGGGCAAGGCTAACGTTGTGGCAGACGCGTTGAACCGTAAGGTTGTATCGGACTTAAGAGCGATGTTTGCCCATTTGAGTTTGTATGACGACGGAAGTATTCTGGCAGAATTGCAGGTTAAGCCGACTTGGGTTGAGCAGATCAGGGAGAAACAGTTAGAGGATGAGGTTTTGAATGCGCAGAGATTGCAAGTGCAGGATGGTGGTTTGGAGGGATACAGCTTGTCTAGTGATGGAGTGCTATGTTTCCAAGGGAGCGCTTGTATGCCAAAGGACATCGAGCTAAGGCAGAAGATTCTTCAGGACGCACATAGTAGCCCATACGCTATGCATCCTGGAGGTAGCAAAATGTATCGGGATCTAAGAGAGCAGTTTTGGTGGCCAGGACTAAAGCAGGAAGTGACGGAATTTATAGGTAAGTGTCTGACGTGTCAGCAGGTCAAGGTTGAACATCAATTGCCGTCAGGGTTGCTTCAGCCAGTGAACATTCCACAGTGGAAGTGGGAAAGGATCAGTATGGATTTCGTCAATGGATTACCTCTTACGCCTAGCAAGAATGACTCAGTTTGGGTGATTGTGGATCGTCTTACTAAATCAGCTCACTTCATACCGGTAAGGGTTGATTACTCACTTCAGAGGTTGGCGAAGCTGTATGTGTCAGAGATAGTGAGGTTGCATGGTGTGCCAGCATCTATCATCTCGGATAGGAATCCCAGATTTACGTCAAGGTTTTGGAGAGCGTTGCATCAGGCTTTGGGTACGCGCTTGGATTTCAGTACGACATTCCATCCACAGTCTGACGGGCAGTCGGAAAGGGTTATACGGATTCTAGAGGACATGTTGAGAGGTTGTGTTTTGGACTTCAGAGGTAGCTGGGAGGAGTTTCTACCATTAGCTGAGTTCGCCTACAACAATAGTTACCAAGCAAGCATCAAGATGGCACCATATGAGGCGTTGTATGGTAGGAAGTGTCGCTCACCTACTTGTTGGACGGAGTTGGGTGAACGTCAGATGTTGGGACCAGAGTTGGTTGCAGAGACTGAAGACAAGGTTAAGTTGATTCAGGCTCGATTGAAAGAGGCTTCGAACAGGCAGAAGTCTTATACCGATCTCAAGCGTAGGGATATAAAGTTTGTCGTGGATGATAAGGTCTTTCTGAAGGTCTCGCCGTGGAAGAAAGTATTGAGGTTCGGTAGGAAAGGCAAGTTAAGTCCAAGGTTTATTGGGCCGTATAAGGTACTGAGACTAGTGGGACCAGTAGCTTATCAGCTTGAGTTACCGGCAGAACTAAGTCAGATTTACGACGTATTTCATGTCTCCATGCTTAGGCGTTATCGTTCAGATCCATCGCATGTTGTAGCAGTGGAAGAGATCGAGGTGAATCCGGATTTGACCATGGAGGAGGAACCAGTACAGATTCTAGATCGGGATGTGAAAGTTTTGCGTAGGAAGACAGTTCCTTTGGTGAAGGTGCTATGGCGGAACCATGGCGTGGAGGAAGCTACGTGGGAACCCGAGTATGTGATAAGACAGCAATACCCTCAACTCTTTTGACCAGGTAATTTCGAGGCCGAAATAGACTGTTTAAAAATCAACACACAACTTTTACCTTTTATACGATTAAGTCCTTTTTCACAATTCGACACACAGTCAATAAAATTTTCACACAGGCTCAATCACATATTATAAACATAAAAAATAATATTAAAATATTTTTTTTGACCTCAAATTTGTGTTCTCGAAACCACTATTCTGACTAGGGTCTAAACCGGGCTGTTACACACTATGAGCTTCGTGCAAGTTTCTCTAAATGAGCTCAGGATTTTTCAGTACACAAATTCTACCTCTAAACATTAAGCAATCATCAGGTCGAAATTGAAATTTTGAATCAGAAATCAACTCACACTATGCCTGTTTTGCTAACAACTTGCCAAAGCTTTGATCAATTGAAAGCTTTGTTGACCGAAGCTCTTGTGCTAGTTCAGCCAGAATCGGGTAAAGAATTTGTTATCTATAGTGATGCATCTTTGATCGATTTAGGTTGTGTTTTGACTCAAGAAGGTAAAGTTATAGCTTATGCTTCAAGACATTTAAAGCCACACGAAAATAATTATTCGACACACGATCTGAAATTAGTAGCTATTGTGTTTGCGTTGGAAATTTGGTGCCATTTTCTGTTTGGTGAGAAATGTCACGTCTATTCTGATCACAAAAACTTAAAATATTTAATGACTCAGAAAGATCAAAATCTACGACAGCGAAGATGGTTAGAGTTTTTAAAAGATTACGAACTTGTAATTCACTACCATTCGGGGGAAAGCCAATGTTGTTGCTGATGTTTTGAGTTAGAAATTGTTGTTTGCCCTACATGCAATGAATACTCAGTTGGCCCTAACCGATGACGGTTCGTTAGTAGCTGATTTGAAAGCGAGACCATTGTTTTTACACTAGATTTGTGATGCTCAAAAAGTTGATAATAAAATGTTAGTGAAACGAGCTCAGTGTGATTTGAACTCTGATTCTGAATTTCGAATTGATGTTGATGATTGTCTGAAATTCCAAGATTGGATTTGTGTTCCAAGAAAACCAGAGTTGATTCAGTTGATTTTGAAAGAAGCTCATAGCAGTCGCTTATCTATTCATCCGATAAGTACAAAGATTTATAATTATTTGAAACAACATTACTAGTGGCTTGGAATGAAAAGAGATATATTTGACTTTGTTTCGAAATGTTTAATTTGTTAGCAAGTTAAAGCTGAACATCAGGTGCCATCCGGTTTGTTACAACTGATTATGATTCCTGGGTGGAAATGGGATAAAGTGATGATGGATTTTGTTTCGGGTTTGCCCTTAACTCTGAGAAAGAAAGACGCGATCTAGGTTGTAGTTGATAGATTGATGAAATAAGCCTATTTTATTCCGGTACGATCTGATTACTCACTTGATAAGTTAGCTGAGCTATATATTTCTGATATTGTGAGATTGCATGGGGTGCCATTATCTATTGTGTCTAATAAAGATCCGAGGTTTACTTCGTGATTTTGGATGAAACTGTAAGAGGCTCTAGGTACAAAATTGCACTTCAGTACTTTTTTTCATCCACAGAAGGATGGTCAATTCGAGCGGCTTGTTCAGATACTTGAGGAAATGCTGAGATGTTGCATACTTGAGTTTGAAGGAATGTGGGAACAGTATTTGCCATTAATTGAATTTGTGTGTAATAACAGTTTTCAATCGAGCATTAAAATGGCACCGTACGAAGCTTTTTATGGTAGAAAATGCTGAACACCTCTGTATTGGTCAGAGCTTAGCAAAAATAAGATTTACGGGATCGACTTGATAAAAGAGACTGACAAAAAATCTGAAAGTGATTCTTGATAGTTTGAAAGTAGCATCTGATCGACAGGAATCCTACGCAGATTTGAATCAAAAAGATATTGAGTTTGAAATCGGAGATAAAATGTTATTAAAACTGTATCTGTGGGACAAAATACTCCAATTTAGCAAAAAAGGCAAATTGAGTCCGAGATTCATCGAGCCGTATGAGATTATTGAGTGTGTCGGGCCGGTTGTGTATAGATTGTTACTACCATCTGAGTGTGAAAAGATTCACAATGTGTTTCATGTATCGATGCTTCAATGATACAGATTCGATCCTTCACATGTGATTTCTCTGTCTGAGATAAAGATTCTGTCCGATATGACTTATGAAGAAGAACTGATTTCTATCTTAGCTCGCGAGGTTAAAGAATTGAGAAACAAGAAAATTGCATTAATAAAAGTATTATGGAATCAACACGAGGTCAAATAAGCTACGTGGCAACCCGAAGATGCTATGAAAGAGAAATATCTGAATCTGTTCAATGGTAAGATTTTTCGGGATGAAAATCCCTAAGGGGGAGAGTTATAACAGTCCGGTTTAGTCCCTAGTCAGAATAGTGGTTTTGGACCACAAATTCAAGTTAGAATAATATTTTAATAATATTTTTCGTGTTTCTAATGTGTGAATTGATATCTATGAAAGTTTTGTGATTTAATTTATCTGTTTGTGTGCTTGATTTGCAAAAAGGACTAAATCGTAGAAAATGTCAAAGTTGTGTTCTAATTAATTAAGTGCCGAATTGACATGGTTTATTAAATGTAAGGTCTCTATGTTGTAATTAGACCATTTGAATATTGGATGGACAAAAATGCCTAAGGATAGTGGATTTTAAATGAAATTAATAAGGCTAGTATGGTAGTTACATTAATATTTGATAATAAATAAAACATAAAGTAAGACACATGTTTTCATTGATCTTTTTGCACCGAAATTGAAGAAACAAAAGAGTTTTAAGCTTCATTTGCATTCGGCACTCACTTAGCTCAATCAAGGTATATTTTGAGCTCGGTTTTTAGTGATTTTTATGTTTTTGTGATCATTGCTTCGTGTTATCTTAAGTCAATGTCTCAATTTCTGAATTTGGTGAAGATTTCAAGTTATGCCATTGATGGTTATATGAGTTTAATGATGTTGGTTGATGAGTTATGGAACCTTGATATGAGATTTATAAGTTTTGTCTTTGGATTTTTGATGAATTTGAGTAATTTGTGCTAAATTGAGAAAATGATATTTTGAGGGACTAAAATGTGAAATAAATGAAATATATGGGCTTATATGAAGTGTAGTAACATTCGGCCTAGCATGTGTAAAAAGAAATTATGTGAATTTTGTGATTTTATGAAATAGGGACTTAAATGTCAAAATGTGAAAATGTAAGGGCTAATTTGTAAAATACCCTAAATATGTGTATATGGATTGAATTGAATGTTTTGGTGAATAAAAGAGTCAAATTTTAATGTGTATAGATCAAGAACCAAAGAAAACGGAATTAGATCGAGGGCAGTCGAAAGTAGTAGAATAGCCGTTCATTTCCATTCTCTCATGTACGAGGTAAGTCGATATACAAATAAATGTGTTCAAGTTGAATTATTATTGTTTATATGAGAATGAATTGTGATATATGGCCAATTGAGCTGAATACATGAAGTCCGTAAAAGTTCCGAAAATGCATTAACGTCCGAAAAGTCCTGTACGAACCTTAGGAATAGTTAGGATACATATGTCATGACATTGGTTTCTGATTTGTGTTATCGTGTAAGACCATGTCTGGGATGCTGGCATCGATTTATTATTTACGTGTAATACCATGTGTAACATCCTAAAAGTTAGGGGTTATAAAATTTTGCATAATTGCATGTTGTGCTTGCTCAACGGGTTATTTGAGTGTATTTAGTGGTTCTAGGGAGGCCTGGGTTCGAGTCTGAGCCCTGGAAAAATTTTGGTTTTTGGCCCTTTAGTGGAGAGGGCTAGTTGCGGTTGGACTTATGTAATATCCTGAAATAGGGGTTATTTTGTAACTGCATTGTTTACTTGTGTTTGGACTGCGGTGTTGTTATTTTTGATGTTTTGAGACTTAGTTGTAAGTCTAGTGTAGGCCTGAGTAGTAGGAAAAATTTTAGTTTTAAGTCTTAAGTTAGGGGAGCTAAAGGAGCTAAGGGTTATAAGTATTTAAGTGGGTTTTTAGCACATGAAAGAGGCTTGGCAAGGTGGCAAGGAGGCGCCACTTAGAGCCTGTGTTTGACGCCACTTGCAGGGGAAGGAGGTCTCAGGTTCAAGCAGCGGAAATCCCACCTTTTGCTTTCTATTTTGACGCCAAGTAGGGGAAGGAGTTGTGTGCAGTTCAAACTCTTCCATGGACCCAGTCAAATGATTCAAATGGTTGGCAAAGAGAGAAATTAGGTAGTTGACTAATTCAAAATGGTTTGAATTAGTGGCCAAGAGCATTTTTGGGTGTTGGCCGAATCTTGAACTCTTCATGGGGGGAGTGGCCGGTTTTGGTAGGTGAGTAAGGGGAGAGTGCCGAAATCTCCTAGAGTGTTAGAGTGTTTTTTCGGTCAGCTTGTGTCAATAGCCGAAACTTCATTTGGTGATTGCCGAATTCCTTTAGGTGCTTCTTTTTGTTTTTGCCTTTAGCCGAATGTTCAAGTAAGCACACCTCTTTTTCTTCTTCTTTGAAACCGAAAGCCTCAAGCAATCTATAGACGAAACTTTACCCTCCTAAACATCCCCTCTCTTTCTTGTTTCCATTTTGGTTGGTGGCCGAATTCCCTAGTGAGCACTCTTCCATTTTCTTTCTTTTCTTTTTCAAAATTGTTCAAAGTCCATAATTTTTCCCCTTTTGTTTTCACTCTTTTGCCGAAACCCCTATCTTCATTTCACTTATTTTCTTCCTCTTCTTCCACTCAAGCCAAACCATAAGTGCCTGTTTTAAACAACCATAGTCGAATTCTCTTCTCCCTTTTTGTGTTTAGTTTTGGCCGAATCTCAAGCAAGGGTGATCTCTCCGAGTTTTCTCCAATCGGTTTCTAGTAGAGGGTAAGTGCTCAAGGCCGAATGCCTATTTCTCCTTCTCTCTTTTTCTCTGTCGACTTTTACATGGGTAAGAGTTGATTTTGGTACTTGATAGCAGTGGTGTTAATTACCTTTTTGGAACCGAATTATTGTAGGGCCTCCGGGATTTTGGAAACAATCAAGCGAAGCCTTCATCCTTGATTAATCGGTTGGTAAGTGGTGGTAAGGTCTTACTTTAGTAAACTATTCTTTTAGTATTCAAAGGCCAAAGGCTGTTAATATGGATATGTGATTGCCGATTGTAGGGAAGTGAAGCAGAGGCACATAGCATGTTGTGGCTAGTATTCGAGGGACATATAGGTAAGGTTTCGGGTTTTAGGCGTTAACCCTTTGGTTTATTTGGTTTGGCCGAATTGCCTAGGTTGCTAACCTTGGTAATGGCCGAATGTAGGATCAAAGGACCTAGCGTTGTAGATCGACTCTTCAGATTTAGGGCTTCCGTTATAACAGGTGTGTAAACTTACACACTCTATTGCTTAGTAATATATGTTAATAACCTGATGTTATTAAAGCCGAAATAGTATAGATGTTGATACGATACCCTATGGGTATGTGCACGGATTCGGGTAAGTCCGTTTCAATATGAGTTCTGTTAAGTGATATATGATATCATGATTTAGGACATATATGTTATGTGATGTGTAACTAGGCATGTTGGCATGATTTGCATGATGTGCATGATTTACATGAGTATGGCATGATGTTGATGGGTGATATGAGAGGAGGGGGAAGATGATATCCGGGTCTTTGGGACACCAGAGGTTTGGCACCTCCAGTGGTTTGGTACCACAGATTGATATTTTGTGACTTTGGGTCACTAGAGGTTTGGCACCTCATAGCGACTTGTCCCAGTGGCTTAGCACCACAGTGGGTTGGCCCCACAGTTGACATATCGGGATCGTCGCCAGTGATTTGGTATCACACGTGGGTTGGCCCCACACTTGGATATTGATATTTTGTGACTTTGGGTGACCAGAGGTTTGGCACCTCATAGCGACTTGTCCCAGTGGCTCAGCACCACAGTGGGTTGGCCCCACGGTTGATATTACGGGATCGCCGCCAGTGATTTGGTATCACATGTGGGTTGGCCCCACAGATGGATTATTCGTGACTTTGGGTCACCAGTGGTTTGGCACCACAATATTGGATATCGTGACTTTGGGTCACCAGTGGTTTGGCACCACCAGTGGTTTGGTACCACACGGGGTAGATAAGGTGTATGGATGGCTAGGGTGGGGGTGCATTATTTATATTGCTTGGTGATGTGTGTGTAAATATGTTGCATTAATCGAGAGGAGGGTTTATGCACTGAGTCTTGGTGACTCACCTTCTCTCTTATCATTTCAGGTGACACTTAGATCGCGGACGAGGAGCCGGGTGGACTCGAGGTGGCCATGCTATGAATAAATACGGTCTTTCATGGAATTGAATTTGGTACTTTATTTCTTTTATTTCGATTTGGTTTTGTTGGGATTGTAAAAAGGCCTTTTAAATTATGTTTTGATTATTTATGTGGTTGGATTTGATTTCAAATATGACTTAACAAATTATTGATTAACATCTGATAAAATTTGAAAAAAATAAGGTTTGCCAAAACTACGAAGTGGCATGTTTTAAACTTTACCATCGGGTATCACTTCATAATTTAAGATAACTACAACTCAAATGGTTTTTCAAACTTAAAGTTTACACACTTAATTTAAATGTTTTTAAGCAACTAAAAAGAAACTAATCGGATTTTTAAATGATATAGCACTGTTTTACTTATGAATCCGACAAACTAAGTTTTAAAGATCTAATTTCGGGTTTTTAAAAACAACAAGAGCAGTTTTTAACTCATCATGCACCTACTTTCTACAAAAAAAGCAACAAGAAGTATTTTTCAAAACTTGATTCGATAGCCTGTTTTCTTCAAAATACTTTCCCGTAACATGCTAGATTCGGTTGTGATGTGTTGACCGGGTTTGGGGTGTTACAACTTAGGTATAATTGAGTGTGTTTTGCTAACATGAGTGGAGCACGTGGTGGAGTGGTGTGGCGTCAAGTGGAGAGCATAGAGGGAAGGGGTTCGAATCCCACAAATTACAAATGAGGGATTTTATTTTGTGACTTGGGAGAGCAAGAGGCAGAGTTTGGATCAAACTCTTCAAGGGGAGTTGGAGACTGGGTCAAACTATTCAAACGGATGAAGGGGAGAAAATTGAGGAGGAAAAAGTGGAGAGAATCAAGGAAGTGAGGTGTGTGGAAGTGTTGGCCGTGAGTGGGAGTGTGTGATAGGGGGAGTTTCGGCTGGAGAGGGGTCTTGATTAGTTTTTTGGCAGCTTTGGTTTTGAGGTAGAAACTGAAACTTCTTGGGACTATGGTCACTTTGTGCTTATGTTTCCAAGTTTGTTTCATTTAGGCATTTTGGTTGAGAGAATTTTGGAAGCATTTCGGGTTTCTTCTTGGCAACATTTGTTCAATTTTTCTTCTCGTTACTTACCTCTCGTGCATTTTTGGGTGTTTCTTCTTCCTTTTCCTAGCCGAAACTTTGGTGTTGGCCGAATCACCATTCTTCTTCTCCTTTCTCTTCACGCCATACTCATCCCTTGTTTCTCTCTAGCCGAATCTATCTTCAACTAGTTCCGTTTTTTCTTGATGCTCATCTCTTCACGATACAAGCTAGCTGATTTGCGGTAGGCCGAATCTATCCTCCCCTAACCCTTCATCTCTTGTTCTCTAATTGATTAAGCTGAAACTAACCTTTCCCTTTTCGTTTTAGTTGATTATCATCTCTGAGGGCCGTGCGTGTTCAACTCCTTTTTGCTCAAAGAATCTATCTTTGCCGAATCTGAGGGTAAGTAGTACTAATCGTTTTCTGGATTCCTCCCTATTGCCGAATATGGGTGGATGCTAACCTCCTTTGTGCATCAATTATTTTAGGAATCTGTTTGCTTTAGCCAAGGAGCACGGCCGAATACTGTCATTCTGTTGTGGGTGGTCACGTCTTGTGGTAAGTGAGGTTGGTTGAGTAGTATATTTCGGTACAATGGATTTTTGAGAACATTGGGATTAACTCATAGTCATTATTATTTTAGGGGCATCGAGGAGTGGTTCTTTCAGCAATCCAAAGTAGGTGTGTAATCTCACACCACCGCTTACTCTGTGAATGTTGTTCTGTGAATCGGCTAAAAGCTGAAATATTGAAATGCTGGAATACCAGAAATCGAGATCACTCGAGCTGCGAGCACTCGTAGTGATAAACTGAGTCTCTAGTGAGGGTGACAGACTGTTGAGAAAGTGTCACGAAGGCTCTCTTGAAACTGAGGCCGTAATGGGCCTTGTTGAACCGAGGCGGACTAAATGGGCCTAACGGGTTAATGGGCCCATATGAGTGAAAACGATGAAAAATGTAAGTTGATCAATGCAACTGCAAAGTCCGCAGAACCGAGGCTGAAAACGAACAGAATGGGCCACACGAGCCTGTGGGCCCAAATGGGCCGAAATCGAGTTTCAGGCCCAATAGCACGGTATTGACCAGAAATGGAAACTGAGTTGCTCGAGGTGACATTAGGCCCTCAGAAAGGCTGTTGTAGGGTTAAAATTACCGAAATACCCTTATTAAGTAACATTACCAAAATACCCTTAGTGGGTAAATTACTGAAATACCCTCAGCAGGTAAAGTTACCAAAATACCCTTAAAGAGTGAAATTACTAAAATGCCCTCGTTGGGTGAAATTACTAATATCGCCTGAGGGGTAAATTACCATTTTACCCCTACCGACCAACTGACCACTATACCCCTAGTGGAAGATCTAGTGTTGTGTGTGTACACTGTTTAATTGTTTATGATGGTAAATTATGTCATACATCATTTTAATATGTCACTACATGTTGCATTGGGTTAGATTATGCTTATGGAGGAAGTACTGTACTGGTGGCTATGCCACGTTATACTGATTCGGTGGCTCTGCCACGATATATTGATTTTAGTGGCTCAGCCACGTATACTATTATTGGCAGCTTTGCTACGTTGATATTAGCAGTATGCGCTTTTGGTGTGTAGGGCTGGGTGTGTTGACTTGGTCCCCACATGTTGAGTAGGGTTGGTACGGGTGGTGTGATGGTTGGATTGGGTTGGGCTGCATATTGGTTTGTTTTACCATGATTTTTGGGGCTAAGGCCCGAACTGGTACCGCATGGGCTTGGGCCCAGACTGTGACTGTGACAGGGGATTGCACACTGAGTTCTTGTAACTCACCCTTTCCTTTTAACCGTGCAGTTAATCCTAAGCGTTAGAGGATTTGGAGATGTGGAGGACTCGGAGGTGGCCATACGTTGGATTTACTTCTTAACGAAACATAGTAATTTTAGATTTAGTTTATTTTACATTATTTTTAGGGTTAGTATTTTATTTAATAAAGCGTTTGGGATTTTATTTTTAAAATTTTATGTGGTATTTCTTATATCATTGCAAGTTTTTTTAAAACGGGTTTTAAAACAATAACATCTGTTTTTAAATATCACGTTTCTGCAATGGTTTAATCAAGCTTCCGTAATAGACAAGTTTTTAAAAGAACAATAATTAATGCATAATAAGGTTTTACAAAAAGGAAATGATTTTGAGTAAAACTAGTTTTGTTAATAAGCAACACAAAATCAAAATTTCGAATCAGTAAGAAGTTTTGATTCGTAGATGAGTTTTCCAACATATGCATAGTTTTCAAACATCACCTAATGTGGCACGCTAGATCCAGTCGTAACGTCTAGGCCGGGTTTGGGGTGTTACATTTAGTGGTTGATAAATCGTAATATATACATATTTTAATCCCACATTTAGGACACTTTTGGATCATTTAAGCCTTGAATTATGGAATTTGGTGCTCCTAATCCTTTAATTTCATGTTTCATACTTAGGAAAGCACTGGAGGATGAAAAGAATGAGAAACGGGCCTAAAACGGAGTAAATCAGCCAAATCACGAAATCAACACGGCCTAGGCCCAAGCCACACGACCATGCCACCTAAACAGACCCGAACACGGCCTGGCCACGATTCACACGGGCGTGTGCCATAGGGCGTGTCCCTGCCGTGACAAAGAAGAGTTTCATTCGGATTAGGGTACTTAGAGGCAAACAAAACCATTCCAAAAGCCTATATAAACACCCTAGAGGCCAACCTTCAAGGGGTGTCCAGTTAGGCGTCCAGTTAGGCCAAAGAGCCGAGCCAGAGAGGCCAGAATTGTGGAATTTACTAGAAGAAAGCCAGCTAATTCATCTCAAGAAGCTGGAATTATACTCAAGACGGAAGATCTTCCATTGAATTTCTTTTAGGGGGTTTAGGGTTTTTCTTATGTTTTTTTTTATATTTACTTCTGAGATGTATTCTTTTATCATTATGAACTAATCCCCTCAAATACCTGAGGGGGATGAAACCTCAGACGGATCTTGTTATCAATACTTGATTTGTTCTTAATTATGTGTTCTTAATTCTTATTTTGATATTCCAGAATATTGACTCAAGTATTGATGTGCTTAGGCAGAGGAGGAATAGACCCTGTCTAAGAGTAGATCTAGCATAATCAAGTGGAGCTGATCGCAACCCTAGAGATAAGATGACGAAAATCTGTCGAATTAGGGTCAAACCTAATATGGGAGTCCATAGATCGAGTTAATACAATTCTAGGGGTTTTAATTAGAAAGAGATTTCAATTAATCAACCTAGGGTTAGACGTTAGTAGCCTCGAGAGAGGTATTAATATACATTAGGTAATCCTACGGATCAAGTCAAGTGAATAAATCATCTGGTTCAGAGTTAGATAACAAGTGAAGTCTAGGTGGATTCTTCCTCGGGTATTGTCTTAATCAATTGGTTTTTCTCACAAGTTTTTTCCCAATTCATTCTCTTTGTCTTAGCATCTTTAGCTTAACAGATAGTTAATTTTAGATTAATTAATAATTCCCTTAATTCTTAGGCTAAATAATAAAAAGAAACTTAGTATTAGTACTTTTGGTTCCTTTGGGTTCGACAATCCGGTCTTGCCACTAAACTATACTACCTTTCGATAGGTGCGCTTGCCTCAATTGTTGTCACAGTTAGTTTCTAGGCTTGATCATTCTTTTTATAAATTTTTAAGACTCTGATACACGATCAAGTTTTTGGTGCCGTTGCCGGGGAACTAAAATATTAAGAACGCTCAATTTTTATTACTTTAGCCATTTTTATTTTTACAATTTACTTTTATTTTTATTTTGCTTTTAACTTTACTAATTTTCCTTCTTTTATTTGTTCTTAGCAGGTACCTCTAGTTTATGACTAGGAGGAACCCGTCATGACCCTTGATTTTTGACAGTTAAATAGAACATACCACTCGCAGAAACCGAAGAGATGTCACTGAATAATTATCAGTGGCAAGTCATGAGAACAAAACCTACTAAAGCAACCGATGTTTTCAACCTTGACGCGGTCATCATGTTATCTAACCAGATGGAGCTTTTAAATAGAAAAATTGATGGTTGGTATGGTTCTACGCAGGTACATCCGGTAATACAGTACGATACAGATGGAAGAGGGGTGAACAACACAGAATATCTATCCTACAAACCTAGCATAGAGAACGAACAAGTCAACTATATGGGTAACTATCCTAGGCCTCAACATAATCTCTACAGTAACACTTACAATGCAAGTTGGAGGTACCATCCCAATTTCTTGTGGGGTGGTCAAGGTAATCAAAGACCGCAACTTCGTCCAGGCTTTCAACAACCACCTCACCAGCAGGAAAAAAAGCCGAACCTTGAGGAGATGCTAACGAAATTTATCTCGGTGTTAGAAACATGCTTCCAAAACACCGAAACAACGCTTAAAAATTAGCAAGCATCAATTCAAGAGCTCGTGAATCAATTAGGGCAACTTGCTAAGCTGATCTCTGAACGACCAGAAGGCAGCTTGCCAAGCAACACTGAAACTAACCCAAAGGAGCAACTTTAAGCCATAATAGCTCAAGATAGTGTAGGGTTAGATGAGCCTACGGTAAGCCAAGAGAATGTGGTAAAGGAAGGTAAAGATGAGGTAAACCATGATAAGCCAAAACCAGTAATTAAAGAGTACCAACCACGTATATCGTACCCCGATGCGATGAAGAAGGACAACACAGACGAATAGTTCGGTAAATTCCTTAAAATCTTAATGAAATTACATATTAACTTACCGTTTCTTGAAGCTCTTTCGTAGATGCCAGATTCAAGGAAATTTTTAAAAGAGCTGTTAACAAACAAAAGGAAGTTAGACGAGGAATAGCATGTGGAACTAAACGCAGTGTGCTCAGCAATGTTGCAAAACAAACTACCACGAAAATTAAAAGATCCAGGGAGTTTTACAATTCCATGTTTAATTGTTAGTTTATCTGTTGATAATGCTTTAGCTGATTTAGGGGCAAGCATAAATGTTATGCCTTATAAAATGTTTAAACAACTAGGTCTAGGGAAACCAAAACAAACTAGGATGAGTATTCAATTGGCTGATAAAACTATTAGAATTCCTAGGGTTATAATCGAAGATGTTCTCGTGAAAATTGATAAATTCGTATTCCCAGTAGACTTTGTCGTTTTAGACATGGATGAGGACAATAGTATCCCCTTAATTTTAGGAAGACCCTTTTTAGCAATTGCCAGGACTAAAATTGGTGTCAGCACAGGTGAACTCATACTCTGTGTAAGTGACGAATCAATCAGTTTCCAGGCTCTTCACTCGGCTAGGACATCGAGTAATCAAGGTGAGAAAATTAATTTTATTAATGACCATTCAGTTAAACCTTCATTTCAGGAAGCACCACGGAACAACACAACTGAGCCAGACCCTAGACCTCATGCCAGCAAGCAAATAACTTATGAGTAACGAAGGCTTCAGATCGATGATTTAGACGAGTGGAAGACACACTTCAAAGAGAAATTAGGGATACACAAAGCAGAACCAAAGCCATTCCATGGGACAAGCAAAGTCAAAATCAGAGATCAGTATTATTAAATAAAGCAGACCCTCAAATATCTCCTCCTGACCCTAATACAAACGAAGAAATCTCTTTTAGGGTACTCAATGTTTTCCCAAATGGAACAGTCGAGGTAAGTAATCCTATATTTGGTACCTTTAAAGTAAATACTACTCGACTTGAACTATATACCCATTATAGAACTGATAGCATGAGGAATAATTTTCAACTCCTGAAATCACCATGAATGCGCGAATGATAGGTAAGTCTAGCTTAAGACTATAAACGAGCGCTTCTCGGGAGGCAATCTGAGCACTAACCCGATTAATTTTCACATTTTTATTCATTTATTTTATTTTTATTTTTACTTTTAGCACCTAACTAAAAACTAACCAAAGTGCAGATTTCCACACCACACGACCTTGCACACGGCAGTGGCCGTGACCGTGTGGATGCTACGGGTGTACGTATTGACATAACAGAGATAGTACGAAATAGAACAAAAAATATCTTCAAGCCACGACCCTCAACTGAACACCACGGCCGTGTGATGCGGCCGTGGCCGACACTGTTTTAGCAACAAGGGCGTGGCGACCTGCACATGGGCGTGGGAGAAACGAATGAAGCATAACACGGTCGTGCGACATGGCCGTGTGACTCGACACGCCCACGGTACACTGGCGTAGGAACGTACCAGACCTGAAATTTCTATTTAAACCACCCCTCTCCCTTTCTTACCTACTCCCCACCCTTCTTCTTCCTTTACATCCCCTCTCCATTTTTATTCTTTCTTTTATTTTCATAACTCTAGATCTAAACAATATCCATGTCAAAGAAGCTGAAGGATCCTAGCACAGTCTCCTTTTGTGAGACCGATCTACATAAGTTCATGCCGGCTGCTTCATTAACTCGACAGGAAAATGACCTTTGAGTTCTAAAGGCTGCTTGGGAATCACCACACCACGACCATAGCCATCACACCACAGCCTTAGAAATCACACTCACCCCGCTAACCATCTAATGATAAGGACTCTCCGGTCCATTAGTCTTTCCTTTTAATTTTATTTTACTTTCTATTTTCTTTCTCTTTCTCTTTCTTGTCTTTAAATATATATTTAGTATATTTTGAATTATTATTATTATTTCCTGGCAAAATCTTCACGAGCTTCCCAATTTCTTCATCTAGCGCAGTGATTGCCGGCGGGCACCACACCACGGCACTTCCAACTCAAGGAAGCCATCCAAATTCAGGAAGTTTCACCTCTCCATATCTCTTAAATTTCCTATGTATCTTTGTACATTGAGGGCAATGTACATCTTAGGTGTACGGGTGAATATTTATTTCGAGAAAGTGCCTAACTTTCTGGATTATTCGCAAATCCCTGAATTATGCCTTGAATTATACCTTGTTCTTAAGTAATTTTCTCATATTATGATTAGAATGAAATTCCTTTGGATCATGATTTTTATTGATATGTTTCGGATTAAGTCATTGATAATTGTGCAGTGATGATTTAAACTTTAGGAGATTAGAGAATCAAGCATGATAAGTCCATTTTTCAAAAATTAAAATTTTGTTAGGTTGTCTACCTGAATCTAATTATTACTTTGAAGTTTGAAATTTACAAGGTTGATATCAAAAACCCATAATTTTTGTGGGACTTTGAGCCTTTTAGAGCATACATTCTTTCGTGCTCACCTTGTAATTATGAGTGTGTCAACATTGAGCTGTTATTCTAGAACTTGCTTCGATTATACATGTCGAGACCACATTAATTGATTTGATATAATGAGATGATAAAGGCACTTAGGATTTAACTCACTCACTCCACTAAAAAGCTTACCCTCACAATTAACCCCTAGTGAACCCCTTTGATCTAACAACCCTTTTTATTGACTCACCCACTAATATTAACCCAAAAAACCAAGTCTGTATTTGTTATCACCATTCCTCTTGACCACCCTTATATCGAGATTTGATTTGATCAGTTGCCTAACTATAATCTTTAATTCAGTAGTTAAATTCATCTTTTATTATGACTTGATTTGTTCTTAAAAAAAGGTATATTCTATACTAGCTTTATGTAATTGAGCTTATACGTTTAAATTCCACATATTGAGAAGAAGCTCATATTATTAGTATTTCCTGTTTTCAATTGATGTAATTATTCAGGATTAGTTCATTTTTCTAGTTAGGTAAATTGTCAATTCAATCTCGATTCTAACCCTCTAATTCAGCCTTTATCCACACCTTTAACCCGAGCCCCATTACAACCCTTTTTAAAGACCTTTTGATTTGTCTATCATCTCATTTTACAATGGTGGAGATTTGATTTTTAGGTAAGCTTACGGGATTAACTTTTCATGTTCGACTTTTGAGTGCTTAATCTTGAACCTTAAACACTTTGAGCAATTTGAGTGAATCTTTAGTGAGGATGTCAACTCTTGTCGATTTTGAATTAAAGGTGATTATTTAGGTAAGAGAAAACGCCTATATTTTTTGTGTTACAAAAACTATGACTTTGATTGTTTGAATCTTTAGGACCCTTTTACTTAAATTATCAATGTATGAATTATCTTTGAATTATGATGGAACACTATTGATGAATATTATGAATCAAGAAAGTTCATTTTAATTGTGAGATGAGAATTTTGCTTGAGGACAAGCAAATGATTAAGTGTGGGGGTATTTAATAAACCGTAATATATACATATTTTAATCCAACATTTAGCATACTTTTGGATGATTTAAGCCTTGAATTGTGGAATTTGGTGCTCCTAATCCTTTAATTTCATGTTTTATACTTAGGAAAGCACCGGAGGATGAAAAGAACGAGAAACGAGCCTAAAACGGAGTAAATGGGCCAAATCATGAAATCAACATGGCTTGGGCCCAAGCCACACGGTCGTGCCACCTTAATAGACCCAAACACGGCTTGGCCATGATTCACACATGCGTGTGCCATAGGGCGTGTCCCTGTCGTGACAAAGAATAGTTTCATTCGTAATAGGGTACTTAGAGGCAAAGAAAGCCATTCCAAAAGCCTATATAAACACCCTAGAGGCCAACCTTCAGGGGGTCTAGTTAGGCATCTAGTTAGGCCAAAGAGCCGAGCCAGAGAGGCTAGAATTGTGGAATTTACTAGAAGAAAGCCAGTTGATTCATCTCAAGAAGCCGGAATTATACTCAAGACGGAAGATCTTCCTTTCAATTTCCTTCAGGGGGTTTTAGGGTTTTCTTATGTTTTGTTTTATATTTACTTCTGAGGTGGTTTCTTTTATCATTATGAACTAATCCCCTCAAATACCTGAGGGGGATGAAACCTACGGCGTATATTGTTATTATTTTATGAAATATATGATAAATACTTGATTTGTTCTTAAGTATGTGTTCTTAATTCTTGTTTTGATATTCCAGGATATTGATTCAAGTATTGATGTGCTTAGGCAGAGGAGGAATAGACCCTATCTAAGAATAGATCTTGTATAATTAAGCGGAGTTGATCGCAACCCTAGAGATAGGATGACAAAAATCTACCGGATTAGGGTCAAACCTAATATGGGAGTCCATAGATCGAGTTAATGCAATTCTAGGGGTTTTAATTAGAAAGATATTTCAATTAATCAACCTAAGGTTAGACATTAGTAACCTCGAGAGAGGTATTAATATACATTAGGGAATCCTATGGATCAAGTCAAGTGAATAAATCGTCTGGTTCAAAGTTAGATAACAAGTGAAGTCTAGGTGGATTCTTCCTCGAGTATTGTCTTAATCAATTGGTTTTTCTCACAAGTATTTTCCCAATTCATTCTCTTTGTCTTAGCATCTTTAGCTTAATAGATAGTTAATTTTAGATTAATTAATAATTCCCTTAATTCTTAGGCTAAATAATAAAAAGAAAGTTAGTATTAGTACTTTTGACTCCTTTGGGTTCAACAATCCAGTCTTGCCACTAAACTATACTACTGTTCGATAGGTGCGGTTGCCTCAATCGTTGTCACAGTTAGTTTCTATGGTCGATCATTCTTTTTATAAATTTTTAAGACTCTGACACACGATCAGTGGTATCAGAGCCAGGTTACAAAACTCGACTGTGGAATGTGTTTGAAAAGTTTTCCAAATCTGTTTAAACTTTGGTTTAGGAACAGTGATAGTGTTACTGGAAGTATGGCACACCGAGTCTCTAGCACCAAATTCGTAAGTTTCTTTTCTCTATACTTGAGTATGTGATGAAATGACTATATTGAGAAACTAGTAGAGATAATGGTAGTACACTCTAACTTTAGCTATAGAAACTAAGACTATAGAGACTGAAACAGTAGTAAACTTGATCTACAAAAACAACTTTTATTACTGTTTTTCATAAAACACTTGTTAATAATCATAAGAATTATAAGTTGATTCATAAAACTCTTAAATAGATTAATATGTTACATCGAGATGAGTACAATAGGTCGCGAAAGGGGTACACGTGGCCGTGGTAGAGGCCGTGGTGCGAGGGCTAGGTCCTTAGCGTCGGGACATATGCTTGAAAGGGAAGCACCGACATCACCAATGACTGAAATGGGGTCTCATGACCAAGCCGGAGGGAATGATGCTTTGTCCCAAGCAATGCTACGGGTTCTGGAAAGGTTGGCTGGAGTGAGTACTGGGTCAGTGGCCCGAAGGTTAATTGCTGAGCGACTCCGGTATAACGGGGCTGAGATCTTCAGGGGCATCTCTTGTGTAGCCCCGAATATAGTAGAATACTGGTTGGAGGCAGTTGAGCGGATCATGGATGATTTGGACTGCACAGTGGAACAGAAACTGAAAGGAGTAGTGTCTTTACTGCAAGATGAGGCATATCAATGGTGGCTTACTGTGAGGGAGGGCACACAGGCGGACTGATTAACATGGGATTTCTTTAAGACGGCCTTCTAGGGGAAGTATGTCGGGGCAAGTTATGTTGATGCCCGGATAAAGGAATTCTTGAATCTGGTTCAAGGGAGTAAATTCGTAGCAGAGTATGAGCCTGAGTTCCTACGCTTGAGCCGGTACGCTCGGGGTATAGTTGCAATAGAATATGAGCGTTGCGTGCGGTTTGAGGATGGTCTTCGGGATGAGTTGCGGGTACTGATAGCCCCGTAGAGGAAAAGAGACTTCACTGCCTTGGTTGAGAAGGCTAAGATTGCCGAGGATGTGAAACGCTCAGAGCGCCAAAACCGTGAGAAGGAAAGGGGCAGGGATAAGAGAGATTTTAGGCCTTCAAGTTCTTTAGATGGATTTCATAAGAGGGCTAGATTCAATGGGCCGGTCTAAACGGGATTTTCGATGGTTGCTAGCAGACCGCAGTCTTGCGCTGTATGCGGGTTGTCTCATAAGGGTGAATGTTGGAAGAGAACTAGGGCATGCTTCAAATGTGGATAGAGAGATCACAGGGTTAGATACTGTACGCAGAGGCTGGGTCTGGTGCAAGCTGCAGGTCAGGGTTATGTTCAGCCAGGGAGAGGTGGTCAACAGCCACCGAGAGGTCGTGGTCTAGCCAGAGGGGGAAATGGGTTTGAATGAAGCCGTGGAGCACCGAGCAGAGGTGCTGGTAATACAGAGGCGAGACAGCAAGGGTTGGTTTATGCTGCTTGGTGTCGAGAGGATGGCAGCACACTTGACGTCATAACCAGTACGTTTCTCATTCATGATGTTCCATTTATAGCTTTAATTAATATTGGGTCTACACACTCGTATGTTGCTTGTACTGTGTCAAAAACATTGGACATATAGTTTGAACTTGCTGATAGAGAAATGTCGGTGACTAGTCCTATAAGACAGTCGGTGATAGTGAGTAAGCTATTTAGAAAGGTGCCTTTAGAGGTTCAAGGGGTTTTATTTCCAGCGAACTTGATGGAACCGCCGTTTGGCGAGTTTGATCTCATTCTGGGCATGGACTAGTTAGTGAAACACCGTGCGAATTTGGATTGTGCTGCTAAACGTATGGTATTGAAGTCTTCAGAGGATGAGGAAGTGGGTGTGATATGGGAGCGAAGGATTACCTAACCAATGTAATGTCAGCACTAAGGGCTGAGAAGCTGGTTCGCAAAGGTTGCGAGGTGTTCCTTGCTTCTGTCAGCACTTCTGTTGTCAAGGGCGTAAAGGAATTTCTGGATGTATTCCCTGAAGAGCTTCTAGGGTTGCCACCAAACCGTGAGGTCGAATTCGGCATTGAGCTTTTACTGGGAACGGCTCCGGTGTGCATCGCCCCTTATAGAATGGCACCGAAGGAGCTGGTAGAATTAACGGCTCAGATCCAAGAGCTTCTGGATCAAGGATTCATCCGACCGAGTGTGTCTCTGTGGGGAGCACTGGTACTGTTCGTAAAGAAGAAGGATGGGTCAATGCGCATGTGTATTGACTACCGTCAGTTGAACAAGTTAACGATTAAGAACAAGTATCCGCTACCAATGATAGATGATCTATTTGATCAGCTACGAGAAGCTTCAGTTTTCTCTAAGATAGATCTAAGGTCGGGGTACCATTAGTTAAGGGTTAAGGAGGCAGATGTATTCAAGACAGCATTCAGGGCTCGTTATGGACATTACGAGTTCCTGGTCATGCCGTTTGGGTTAACGAATGCACCATCTACTTTCATGGATATGATGAACCGGGTCTTTCAACCCTACCTAGATCGGTTCGTGGTGTTGTTCATAGATGATATTTTGGTGTATTCAAGAACTGAGGAAGAGCATAATTCACATCTCCGGGTTGTTCTGCAGATATTGAGGGAAAAACAACTTTATGCCAAGTTCAGCAAGTGCGAGTTTTGGCTGCGAGAGGTGACATTTCTGGGGCATGTCGTGTCTACCGAGGGAATTAGGGTTGATCCTCGAAAAGTTGAGGCTGTATTAGATTGGAAGCCACCGAAGTCGGACTCAGAGATTCGAAGTTTTCTGGGTCTGGACGGGTACTACAGACGGTTTGTGGAGGGGTTTTCACTAATTGCTGCACCCCTAACTATGCTACTGCGTAGAGGAGTACCGTTTGTTTGGACTGATAAACAAAATGAGAGTTTTGAGATGCTAAAGAAGATTCTAACTGAAGCTCCGGTATTAATACAGCCAGAGGCTGGGAAAGAGTTCGTTGTCTATTGTGAGGCGTCGCACACAGGTTTAGGATGTGTGCTGATGCAAGAGGGTAAAGTGGTGGCTTACGCGTCCCGTCAGCTTAGGCCGCATGAGGTGAACTACCCAGCTCATGACTTGGAATTAGCAGCGGTGGTGTTCGCACTAAAGATATGGAGACATTATTTGTATGGGGAAAAGTCGATCATTTACACCGACCACAAGAGTCTTAAGTACCTCCTTACCCAAAAGAAGTTGAATCTTAGGCAACGAAGGTGGATAGAGTTGCTTAAGGATTATGATTGCTCGATTGAGTATCATCCGGGAAAAGCTAACGTGGTGGCAGATGCACTGAGCCGTAAGGTTGTGTCTGATTTGAGAGCAATGTTTGCTCGTCTCAGTCTATTTGAGAATGGTAGTTTGTTGGCAGAACTGCAAGTAAAATCGACTTGGATTAGTCAGATTAAAGAGAAATAGATGTTGGATGAGTCGTTGATTTCTCGATTCCAACAAGCTATGAAGGGAGAGACTGTGGATTTTGAGCTGAATAGTGAAGGAGTGTTATGTTTTCGTGGAAGAGTTTGTGTACCGAGGGACTCTGAGTTAAGACGGTTGATTCTGCGGGAGGCACATAGTAGCCCATAAGCTATGCATCCCTATGGAAACAAGTTATACCGAGATCTATGTGAACTGTATTGGTGGCCAGGACTTAAGCGTGAGGTGACTGATTTCGTAAGTAAGTGTTTGACATGCCAGCAAGTGAAGGCTGAGCATCAACTGCCTTCAGGACTACTGCAACCTGTTAAAATTCCACTCTGGAAGTGGGAGAGGTAACCATGGACTTTGTTAGTGGCTACCCTTGACGCCTACTAAGAAAGATTTGGTGTGGGTAATTGTTGATCAGCTAACTTAATCTGCCCACTTCATACCAGTTCGCAGTGATTACTCGTTGCAGAAGTTGGCCAAGTTATATGCGGCGGAAATTGTAAGGTTACATGGGGTGCCAGTGTCTATCATTTCGGACAGGGACCCTAGATTTACATCACGATTCTGGAGAGTGTTACATGAGGCTCTGGGTACAAGGTTGGATTTCAGCATAGCTTTTCATCCGCAGACTGATGGTCAGTTAGAGAGGGTAATCCAGATTTTTGAAGATACGTTAAGAGGCTGTGTGATTGATTTTAAAGGCAGTTGAGAAGACTATATACCTTTAGCATAATTCGCTTATAACTACAGCTACCAATCTAATATTCAAATGGCACCATACGAGGCATTATATGGTCGTAGGAGTCGTACCCCTACTTGTTGGACAGAATTGGGTGAGCGACGATTGATGGGTCCAGAGCTAATTTCGAAAACTGAGGAGAAAGTGAAGTTGATACGGGGTCAGTTAAAAGAAGCATTTGATAGGAAAAAGTCGTATGCTGACTTAAAGCGTAAAGAGATAGAGTTTGCTGTGGGAGATTATGTCTTCTTGAAGGTCTTACCTTGGAAAGAGATCTTGAGATTTAGACGGAAGGGCAAGTTGAGCCCCAGATTCATCGGACCTTACCAGGTAATAAAGCGTGTGGGACCGGTTGCCTATCAGTTGGAGCTGCCTTCTGAGTTAAGTCGTATACATAACGTATTCCATGTTTCTATGCTGAGGCGCTGCCTTTCTGATCCTTCTCATATAGTGCCGATAGAGGAGATCGCGGTAAGACCTGGTCTAACATTTGAAGAAGAACCGGTGCAGATTTTGGATCGAGATGTTAGGGTGTGAGAAGGAAATTTGTTCCGTTAATCAAGGTGCTGTGGCTTAACCACGGTTCAGAGGAAGCCACATGGGAGCCTGAGGAGGCGATGCATCGGCAGTACCCTCATATCTTTTGATCAGGTAAAATTTCGAGGCCGAAATTTCCTTAATGGGGTAGAATTGTAACATCCCAAAAGTTAGGAGTTAAAAGTTTTTGCATAATTGCATGTTGTACTTGCTCAGCGGGTTATTTGAGTGTATTTAGGGGTTCTAGGGAGGCCTGGGTTCTGAGTTTGAGCCCTTGAAAAATTTTGGTTTTGGACCTTTAATGGAGAGGGCTAATTGAGGATGGACTTAGATATAATTGAGTTTGTTTTGCTAACACAAGTGGAGCATGTGGTGGAGTGGTGTGGCATCAAGTGGAGAGCATAGAGGGAAGGGGTTCGAATCCCACAGATTATAAATGAGGGATTTTATTTTGTGACTTGGGAGAGCAAGAGGCAGAGTTTGGATCAAACTTTTCAAGGGGAATTGGAGACTGGGTCAAACTATTCAAACGGATGAAGGGGAGCAAATTGAGGAGGAAAAGTGGAGAGAATCAAGGAAGTGAGGTGTGTGGAAGTGTTGCCCATGAGTGGGAGTGTGTGATAGGGGGAGTTTAGGCTGGAGAGGGGTCTTGATTAGTTTTTCGGCAACTCTGGTTTTGAGGTAGGAATCGAAACTTCTTGGGACGATGGTCACTTTTTGCTTTTGTTTCCAAGTTTGTTTCATTTAGGCATTTTGACTGAGAGTATTTTGGAAGCATTTCGGGTTTCTTCTTGGCAACATTTGTTCACTTTTTCTTCTCGTTACTTACCTCTCGTGCATTATTGGGTATTTCTTCTTCCTTTTGCTAGCCGAAACTTTGGTGTTGGCCGAATCACCATTCTTCTTCTCCTTTCTCTTCACGCCTTACTCATCTTTTGTTTCTCTTTAGCCGAATCTATCTTCAACTAGTTTCTTATTTTCTTGATGCTGCTCTCTTCACGATACAAAGCTAGCTGATTTGGGGTAGGTCGAATCTATCCTCCCCTAACATTTCATCTCTTGTTCTCTAATTGGTTAAGCTGAAACTAACCTTTCCCTTTTCGTTCTAGTTGATTATCATCTCTGAGGGCCGTACGTGTTCGACTCTTTTTTGCTCAAAGAATCTGTCTTTTCTGAATCTGAGGGTAAGTAGTACTAATCGTTTTTTGTATTCCTCCCTATTGCCGAATATGGGTGGATGCTAACCTCATTTGTGCATCAATTATTTTACAAATCCGTTTGGTTTAGCCAAGGAGCGAGGCCGAATACTGTCACTCTGTTGTGGGAGGTCACGTCTTGTGGTAAGTGAGGTTGGTTGAGTAGTATATTTCAGTAGTATGGATTTTCGAGAACATTGGGATTAACTCATAGTCATTGTTATTTTAGGGGCATCGAGGAGTGGTTCTTTCGGCAGTCCAAAGCAGGTGTGTAATCTCACACCACCGCTTATTCTGTGAATGTTATTCTGTGAATCGGCTAAAAGCCAAAATACCAAAAAGCCAAAATACCGGCAACCGAGATCACTCGAGCTGCGAGCGCTCATAGTGATAAACTGAGTCTCTAGTGAGGGCGACAGACTGTTGAGAAAGCGTCACGAACACTCTCGTGAAACAGAGGCCGTAATGGGCCTTGTTGAGCCGAGGCGGGCTAAATGGACCTAACGGGTTAATGGGCCCATATAAGCGAAAACGATGAAAAATGTAAGTTGATCAATGCGACTATGAAGTCCGCAGAACCGAGGCTGAAAACGAACAGAATGGGCCACACGAGTGTGTCTGCCCGAATGGGCCAAAATCAGGTTTTAGGCCCAATAGCACGGTATTGATCGAAAATGGAAACATTAGGCTTTCGAAAAGGCTGTTGTAGGGGTAAAATTACCGAAATACCCTTATTGGGTAAAATTATAGAAATACCCTTAGTGGGTAAATTACTGAAATACCCTTGGTGGGTAAAGTAACCAAAATACCCTTAAAGAGTGAAATTACTGAAATGCCCTCGTTGGGTGAAATTATTGATATACCCCTGAGGGGTAAATTACCGTTTTATCCCTACCGACCAACTGACCACTATACCCCTAGTGGAAGATCTAGTGTTGTGTGTATACCCTGTTTAATTGTTTATGATGGTAAATTATGTCATACATCATTTTAATATGTCACTACATGTTGCACTGGGTTGGGTTATGCTTATGGAGGAAGTGCTGTACTGGTGGCTATGCCATGTTATACTGATTCGGTGGCTCTGCCACGATATACTGATTTTAGTGGCTCAGCCACGTATATTGTTACTGGCAGCTTTGCTGCGTTGATATTAGTAGCTCGTCTGCGCTTTTGGTGTGTAGGGTTGGGTGGGTTGACTTGGTCCCCACATGGTGTGTAGGGTTGGTACGGGTGGTGTGATGGTTGGATTGGGTTGGGCTGCATATTTGTTTATGTTACAATGATTTTCAGGGCTAATGCCCGAACTGATACTGCATGGGCTTGGGCCCAGACTGTGACTATGACAGGGGATTGCACACTGAGTTCTTGTAACTCACCCCTTCCTTTTAACCGTCCAGGTAATCCCCAACGTTAGAGGATTTGGAGTTGTAGAGGACTCGAAGGTGGCCTTACGTTGGATTTGCTTGTTAATGAAACATAGTAATTTTGGATTTAGTTTATTTTACATTATTTTTAGGGTTAGTATTTTATGTAATAAAGCCTTTGGGATTTTCTTTTTAAACTTTTATGTGGTATTTCTAATATCATTGCAAGTTTTTTTTTAACGGGTTTTAAAACAATAACATCTATTTTTAAATATCACGTTTCCGTAACGGTTTGATCAAGCTTCCGTAACAGACAAGTTTTTAAAAGGAAAATAATAAATGCATAATAAGGTTTACAAAAAGGAAATTATTTCGAGTAAAACTAGTTTTGTTAATAAGCAACACAGAATCGAAATTTCGAATCAATAAGAAGTTTTGATTCGTAGATGAGTTTTCCAACATATGCATAGTTTTCAAACATCACCTGATGTGGCACGCTAGATTCGGTCGTAACGTCTAGGCCAGGTTTTGGGTGTTACACCATGTCTAGGACATTAGTATCGTATATGATTTCGTGTAAGACCTTGTCTAGGATAGTGGCATCGATATTGATTACATGTAAGACCACGTCTAGGACGTTGGCATTGTACGAACTTTTCGAGTTATCTGAGTATCCTTATGGATTCCGAACTGTTTAACGGGCATTCCGTAAAATGAATAATTATGTGAAATGTGTTACCGATGAAGTTACGTTTGAAATATACGCAAAGTTTGAGTATGAAAAGTAAGTATATGTGAAAAATGTGGAATTGAGGTACATGTTTGAGAACATTGAAATAAAATGTGATATATACAAATGTGATATGATCAAATGAGCTACAAAAAGATGTGATATATTTGTAAGCAAGAGACTAGGAACAATTGAGCCAAATGAGAATTATGAATTTGCTATTATGTTATGCCATTGTTTATGCAAATGAAATGGTTTATGAATGTTCTATATGATATGTTTAGTTGTATATGGCTTACTAAGCTTTTGAAAGCTTACTTTGTGTGTGTTTGCATTGTTTTATAGATATCGGAGCTACTGGAAGCTCGGGGATCGTCGAGGATTATCACCACACTATCAAACTATATGTTGATATCTTTTGAAAATGTACATATTGAAGTATGGCATGTATATGCTAGAGAACTTAGGTTATGTTATGAAATATGTATATATATAGTCATGTGATATGGCTTGTTTATGAATTTGAATATGGATAGATCTAGTCCATGTTATGTGATGAAAAGGTTAGTATGTTTTGATGAGAGGTTGGTATATTGAAATTGATATGTTTTGGTTGTTTTGGGTTATAAAATGATGCTTGTTTGATGCTTGTAGGTATGACCCTAATGGGTGGCAGTTTGGCCTTGCAAATGGCCTATAGTTGCCCACACGCTTGACCACTTGGGCGTGTGTCCTGACCGTGTCTTTCATTGTCTCAATTCGGAGCTAACCAGAATTGCACACGGGTCAGACACACGGGCGTTGACAGGCTGTGTGACTCAAATCAGTGTTGCACACGGGCCAGACACATGGGCTTGTGACAGGTCGTATGATTCAGGTCAGTTTTGAAAATGGGCTGAGGCATGGTCCAAGTCACGGCCATGCGTAGTACACGGCCTAGCCACACGGGAGTGTGCCCTGTTTAGAAAGAAAAAATATTCCAAGTTTCGCAAAGTTTTTGTATAAGATCGATTTAGTCCCGAACCCTCTCTAAAGCATGTTTAGGTCACATAGACCTTCTAAAGGGACAAAGTGATTGTGAATGTTTATGATGTGTTAATGTATAATGTATGTTTGAAAAATGTTCCGATATGTCTGGTAATGCCTCTTAACCTTAGTCCGACGATGGACACGGGTTAGGGGTGTTACAATGTTAGCATTCAATTTGTATGATTGTTTCTGTTGTGAAGTTAAATGTTCTATTTTGCTCGGTAATACTCTGTAACCCTAATCTAAAAATGAAGTTGGCATAAGGGTGTTACAACTCTAGAATGTGATGGTTCTATTTTAGCCAAGTTAACAACAAAACCAGTGTTCCTTTATAAAATTCTAGAGCTACGAAAAGATTATATTGAGTTGTTGGCTAAAAGAAAACTTGTTAAAATGATCAAACTTTAGAGATCAATGTTGATATTAGCGGGAATTTTCGCTTTTCAATCCGTTTGTGTGTGCCGAAAAATTTACACTAATGGTCAAGAATGAAAAGAGGAAATCTCATAATACGTGGTTAAATGTTAGATATGCCTGCAAGACAAAGCCGAACGTCTAGTTTCGTCAGGTTTGCTATAGTTTGTAATGAGTGTAAAATGTGAACGAAAATGAGTTACTATGGATTGTCGGATTACATGATATGTCATTATCTATCATTTTGACCAAGACTCAAATTTACCTCCATATTTGGAGATAGGTTACATTAAACTCTAGGCACAAAACTGAATTTCAGTATAGTATTTCATCCTCAAACTGACAGACAATCAGAATGGATGATTCAAATACTAGAAGACAAACTGCAGTGTTGTATAATTGAATTCAAAATAGCTAAAGAAAATTTATACCATTAGCAGAATTTATATATGATGATAGTTATCATTTGAGTATTAAATGGTACCATAAAAGGTTTTATACGAATGTAAATGTAGAACTCTATTGCACTGGTTATAGTTGACTGAAAGAAATATTATAGAGACTGATCTGATTCGTGAGACAGACGATAGGATTAGGATTATACGAAGATTATTTGAAAGTCACCTCAAATCAATAGAATCGTATGTTGAATTGTAGAGAAAAGTTATCAAATTTCAAACTGATTATAAAGTAATATGGCATCATCACAATAGATAAGAGAATATGTGGGAGCTAGAAAATAAACATGAGTTTTCCCATGTAAAAATTCTGAGGAAGAAATTTCTTAAGAGGGAGAGTTGTAACAACTTGTTTTTTAGTGGTGTCGGAAACAATGGTTTCGAGACCACAATTTCGATGAATGAGTCCATAGATATATTTAATTAACGTTATGAGTTAAATATAGTATAATAGTGAATAGTGATTTAATATATTTTATTGATTGGTGTGTTAGTTAAGGTACAAGTGGTACGCACCGAAAGTTAAGTGATTTTGTAAAAGGTTTTGAGACCTCATTTTCGTTAAACGAGCTTGTAAATTATATTATTGAATATTTACAGAGTTATTATCTTAGTGATTGAAGTTTGGTCCAAAAATTTTGGAGTTTTGATGGCTAATTGAGGAAAATAGGCTAAATTTGTGACACCCCAAAATAAGGCCTAGGAATTTTAGGGGTATTTTGGAAATTTTGGCCTATATGATCTCAGAAATTTGTAAGATTTGTACCCGATTGTGCTTTTGACTGCATCTTAACTGTCAAATTAATTTTTGAAAAAGTGTTCTAGAAACCCTTAATTTTGGATAACGGTTGATTTTTAACAAAGTCAAAATAGTAGGCATTTTTGTTGCAGTTTTACCATTTTTTGGAACCTATTTCATCCCCTTCAACATGTTTTTCACGTCTAATCCTTTTTGTTTCTAGCTTGTATCGTCGTTTATTCTTTCCCTCAGTATTCCATTGATTTTTTATTCATAAATCATAACACATTAATTTCTCATCATTCCAAAGTCATTTATTATGATAAACCTTCAAGAAAAACACCCAAAAACCCCATAGATTTCATCATATTCTCCAAACGTGGGTTTCTGAATTTTCATCAAAACCTGTTCTGTCAACCCGTTTTTAGTGAAATCAGAACAGTGGTTTCGAGACCACAAATCTGAGCCGAAAAGAAAATTTATTATAATATTATTGCATGGTCTGCATTATGATAGGAATGTTATATGAAAATTTTGATAAGAAAAATTTACTGATTATGTGTTTAATTAGGGACAGGATCAAATTCCATAAAATGCAAAAGTTGAATTCTAGAAGCTAGAAGGATCAAATAGCTATGGAATTCAAAATAAAAGGTCCTTATATGGTAATTAAACCATTAAAGTGTAATAGCCCAGTTTAGAACCTACTCAGAACAGTAGTTTCGGGACCACAAATCCAAAGTCATAGAAATAATTTAATATTGTTTTTGATGTTTATGGCATGAGATAAAGTATGTGTGAAAATTCTGTGTGAAAATTTTATCATTTGTGTACAGATTTGTGAAAAAGGACCTAATCATGAAAAATGAAAAAGTTGTGTGCTAGTAGTTAAAAGTGCTTATTTGCTATGTTTTATTAAATGTGGGGTCCTTATGTTGTTATTAGACCACATGATTAATGGATGGACAAAAATGAGCTTATATTACTGGAATTTAAATGTGTTTACAAAGGTTATAATGGTAATTAGTTAATTACATGGGAATTAAGTAAAAACAAAGCCAAAAATTCATTTAGTTCATCCTTTTTCAACCAAAAAATAGAAAGAATAGATCGGGTTTAAAGCTTTGGAGGTTTCGGCACTAGCATGGTTAATTTGGTAAGTGAATTTTGTTTGGTTTTTGATGATTTTTATGTTTTTATGATCGTTGCTTTGATTACTAGCTAGCCCGTACCTTGATTTTTGGAATTTATAATGATTTTGTGAAGTACCATTGTTGAATAATTGGGTTTTGTAATGTTTGATGATGAAAATAAGTGTTTGATTATTGATATACATATTTTCTAAAGTGATTTTGAGTAAAAATACATTTTTGGGATTTAATAGAGAAATGAGAAATAAATGTGAAATATGGGCTCCTAGCGGCATTATGGTAATTCGACTAAGCATGGATTAAATTGGATTTTTTTAATTTGATGTAATTGTGCAAAAAGGACTAAATTGAGAAAATATGGAAATTAGGAGGCTAATGTGTAAAATGCCCTAATTATGTGTTGTAGACTAAATTGAGTGAAATTGTAATTAAATGAGTAGAATTTGATATTATATAGATGAAGAAGGAGAAATTCAGGCCTAGGTCGAGGCAAAAATAGAGTGCTTGATTGATCGACTAATCTCGTCGTTTCTAAGTCCGAGGCAAGTTCGTATATAATATGTATTATTTAAACAATGTTCATATGTGATGAAATGAATGGAAATGTGATTGTGGAGTTCGGTAATGTGAAATGTGAGTTAGAAGATATGTGGCACTAAGTGTGCATAAATAGAACAGTTACAGTGATGAATGGCACTAAGTGTGTGAGACTAAGAAAGCATTGGTTATATTATTTGGCACTATGTGTGCGATACCGAGACAACTTCAGTTTAATGTGATGGCAGTAAGTGTGTGATATTATTATAGCTCCTGCTAATTAATTGGCACTAAGTGTGCGAGTTCATCGAACGTTTAAAGAGGATCGAATGAATTATGGCATCTAGCATTGAAATGGTAAATGTGATAGATAAATACATGATAGAACAGGTATGTACAGAACCCATGTGATTGATGATATTGTGTATGAGATAGATGGAAGATTATGTGAATGAATGGTGAAAAGGGTTGAATTGAGTAGCATTACATATGCTTGTACATGATCTTATAGATATGGTATGAAAGTGAGTAATATCCATGGGTAAGATTGAGTAATGATGTGAATTGAACTAAGTTTTAGTTAATTTTGCATATTGAATTTGAATTGTTGAGTTGATTGTGTTATATTATGAACTTACTAAGCTTTAAAGCTTACTGTGTGAAGTCTTTCTCTGTTTTATAGTATCATTAAAGCTAGCTCGGATCTGGGGATCATCAGCGACTCAATCACACTATCGGACATCTATTTTGGTACCTTTTGAAAGATTTATTTATGGTATATGGCATGTATAGGCTAGTGAAGTTGTGGAATGTTTTGAGATATATAAACCTTCCCATGTGATATGGCTTGATAATAGAATGATTTTGGTACATGTTTTGACTATGTGAAAATGGTGTATGTGATGTGTATATATGGTCTTGTATGAATGGCCATTATGGTGTACTTTGGTGAAAGAGAAATGGTATGTTCATACTTGATTCGGTATTTGAGATGGTGAATGATTTGTATGTTATTTGATGTTGGAATTGAACAAGTAGGGATGACCCAAATTGGGCGACAATTTGGCTTTGTAAATGGCCTATAATTGTCCACACGGCTGAGCACACAGGCGTGTGTCTCAACCATGTCCTTCAATATCCCAATTCGAAGCAAACCAGTCTTGCACACGGGCCAAACACACGGACGTGTGACAGGCCGTGTGATTTAAGTCAGTGTTGCACACGGGCAAGACACTCAGATGTGTGACAGGCAGTGTGACCCTAGTCGGAGTTGCACATGGGGTAAGACATGGTCTAAGGTATGGCCGTGTGCACACAGCCTAGCCACACAGGCGTGTGTCCTATTTTAAAAGAAAAATTTTCTAAGTTCTGCGAAGTTTCCGTATGAGATTGGTTTAGTTCCGAACATTCTCTAAAGCATTTTTAAGGCCTCGTAGACCTTTTAAAGGGATTTTGTGTTATTGATTAGGTATGATGTGTGAGCCATGGTCGTTTAAATGTTATGATTCGACCGGTAATACCTCGTAACCTTAGTCCGGCGATGGATACAAGGTTAAGAGTGTTACATTTAATTGGTATTAGAGCTACGGTTTAGTCGATTCTAGGACTAACGTAGCATGTGAGAGTCTAGCTATACATGCCATATATACGAACTGTAATAGTGTGATGAATAATGACAAATAAAATGTGTTTTCGTATAGCAAATGGATCCTGAACGAGCTGTTGAGAGTAATGCGCCTGCTCCCACTCAAGGGATAGTGCCGGCTGAATCTAGGCCAATTACTAGTAGCCACAAGGGAGAGGCAAAGCAATCCTTCTTCCAAATGATGAATGAGTGGTTCACGAAGTCCGTTCGAACGAATCTGGCTACTCCACAACCTCCACCCCCGCAAGTTCCTGTAGCTCCACAAGTTATTGACCTGATTCGATTGAGTAAACCTCCAATTGATAGATTCAAAAGTATGGGGCCGAAGAGTTCAGGGCCACAGTTGATGATGATGTTGAGCGAGCTGAATTCTGGCTTGAGAATACTATTAGAGTGTTTGATCAATTATCATGTACTCCTGATGAATGCCTTAAGTGTGTTATTTCATTGTTGAGAGATATGACATATCATTGGTGGAAAACATTGATATCTATGGTTTCAGAAGAATGAATCACCTGGGATTTCTTCCAAACTGAATTTCGAAAGAAATATATCAGTCAACGGTTTATAGATCAGAAATACAAAGAGTTCCTTGAGTTGAAACAGGGCCATATGTCTGTTACGGAATTTGTGAGATTGAGTCAATATGCACGAGAATGTGTTTCGACAGAAACTACTATGTGTAAAAGATTTAATGAAGGGTTGAATGAAGATATTAAACTTTTAGTCGGAATTCTTGACTTGATTGAATTTGTGGTATTAGTTGAAAGAGCTTAGTAAAGAAAAAGGGTTTAGGGTTTAGGGTTTTAGGGTTTAGTGTTTAGGGTTTAGAGTTTAGGGTAAAAAAGACTCAGAAGCTAGAGAGGAGAGAAAAAGGTCGATGAGTAAGTAGTATCACTCTTTGCCAAAGAGATTCAGAGATGCAACCATTCACTCAAATGCTCCTACTGGACATTCAAGTAGAGATCTGTGAAACAATATACGAGTCCTAAAGCTCAAATTTCAACGGAATCAAGTGTTGGCAGTGTCAAAAACAATATGCCTGAGTGTAGATAGTGTGGGAGACGTCATATTGGTGAATGCTAGGGCAAGTATAATAATAGAGTTTGTTATAAATGTGGATCACGAGATCACTTCATTCGAGATTGCCCAGTGTTGGCTGAAAAAGATAATGCTTAGAGTGAGAGGCCGAGTAACACGGCAGCTAGGGGTAGACCACCCAGAAACACAAGAATTGTAAGTGGTAGTCAGAGAGGGACAACGGATACAACTTTGATATCCGAGGTGAGAGCACCTGCTAGAGCCTACGCTATTCGCGCTCGCGAAGAAGTGTTATCCCCCGACGTCATTACTGGTACTTTCACTCTTTATGATATTGATGTGATTGCATTGATTGACCCAAGATCAACCCATTCATATGTGTTTGTGAACTTAGTATCTAGTAAGACTATACCTATGGAGTCTACTGAATTTTGTAATTAGAGTATCGAACCACTTAGGCAAGTGTGTTCTGGTTGACAAAGTGTGTAAAAATTGTCCGTTGATGTTTCGAGATATCTGCTTCCCGACTAATATGATGCTACTACCCTTTGATGAATTTGATATAATTATGGGTATGGATTGGCTAACTTTACATAATGCTATTGTAAATTACAAACGGAAGACTATTGATTTGAGTAGTCAGAATGACGAGATAGTCTGAACTGAATCCAGTGATTTAAATGGGCTACCGGTTGTAATATCTTCGATGAAAGCTCTGAATTATGTGAAAAAGGGATGTGAAGCTTATCTTATGTATGTGATTGATACGAAAGTGACAGAAAAGAAAATTGAATCTGTGCCTCTGGTTTGTGAGTTCTCTAATGTGTTTCCTAAAGAATTATCGGGATTACCTCCGATTCGAGAAGTTAAATTTGGCATTGAGTTAGTGCCAGGGACGACCCCTATCTCTATAGCTCCATATAGAATGGCTCCAAAAGAATTAAAAGAATTGAAGTCTCAGTTGCAAGAATTGGCAGATAGAGGTTTTGCACGACCGAGCTTTTCTCCTTGGGGTGCACCTGTTCTATTTGTGAAAAAGAAAGATGGTACAATGAGAATGTGCATTGATTGCCGTTAGTTGAACAAAGTGACGATAAAGATTAAGTATCCTCTACCGCGAATTGATGATTTGTTTGATCAGTTGAAAGGGTCTACAGTGTTTCCGAAAATAGACTTGAGATCAGGTTATTATCAATCGAGGGTCAAAGAATCAGATGTGCCGAAAACTACTTTTAGAATGAGGTACGGGCATTATGAATTTTTAGTTATGCCTTTTGGACTAACAAATGCTCCTGCTATCTTTATAGATTTGATGAACCGGATATTCAGGCCGTATTTGGATCAATTTTTCATTATGTTTATTGACGATATTTTGATTTATTCTTGTGATGAGACGGAACATGCCGAGCATTTGAGAATTGTGCTACAAACACCGCGTGATAAGCAATTTTATGCAAAGCTTAGTAAATGTGAGTTTTGGTTGCGCGAGGTTGGTTTTCTGGGACGTATAGTGTCAGCTGCAAGAATACGAGTTAATCCGAGTAAGATTTCAGCAATTTTAGAATGGAAACCTCCGAGAAATGTGTTTGAAGTTTGCAGATTTCTGGGACTAGCAGGATATTATAGACGGTTTGTGAAAGACTTCTCAATGATTGCAACTCCGTTGACGAAATTACTATAGAAAGATGTTAAATTTGATTGGTCATGTAACACCCCGTACCCGGTACCGTCGCCGGAGTTGAGCAAGGGGCATTACTAGACTTGACTACTAGTTCAGAACATGAAAATCTTAAAGCTGTCAAACTGCATTGTGCCGACCAATTCGGCTATAACTCGAGTTATAGAGTTCGAAATTCAGATCCGTAAATTTTCCTTGAAAGTAGACTCATATATCTATTTACCATTATTTTTCTAGAATTTTTCATGTGGCCATTTAGTACAGTTTATTCATCAAAGTTACCCTTATTACACTGCCGGACAGTTCTGACCTGTCCCTATAAAACTGCAGTTATCTCATTGCACAATTTTCATATACTGTTCTAGTTTATACCAACGAAAAATAGACTCAATAAGGGTTCTACACATATATCCCATGCTTCCTAATTATTTTTGTACAATTTTTGACAATTTTTCCAAAACAGAACAGTGACTCGCGAATGCATTCAGAGTAGGTCTCACTAAAACTGAATTATCTCATAATGTATAAGTCTTTTGCCTACTATGTTTCTTTCATGTAAAAATAGACACAATAAGGTTTAACTCCATGTCTCATTCACCTTTTAATTCAATATACCCTATTTTTGGTGATTTTTCTAACTCATATCACTGCTGTTACTACAAGTTGTTTTGTCACAATTTATGAAGAACTAGCTTCTTACCAAACTCACCTACATTCCTAATTCAAGATTCATTCCGCATATATAAACATTTCCTTAACAAAATGATTAAACTTTGATTTAGAAAGCATAAACCTTACCATCAAGAGCCAGCATACACATTAACAACACTACAACATACTTAATTGGAAATTTAGCCATATTCGCATGGCCATTCTTTTAGGATTTACATGTGAACCGTAAAACTTCCTCAAACAATCCAAGCCTATCCTATACATGCCTTCGTTCAAAACCAACCCAAAATGAAGGAGTACCCCAAAAAGATAGGTTGATAGTGTGAGCGACTTTCCAACGACCCCGATGAGCTTGTGGCTTGCCCCTAATCTATAAAACAGAGGAAACATCTCACACGAGTAAGCGTACTAGCTTAGTAAGTCCCAATTCATTTAGAATTGTAACATCTAATTATTTATGAAGATAAAACAATCCACATATGGTATTTTACATAAACAACTAAGTAAATAGTTTACACAAGGTCAAGTTTAATAATTCAAGGACCCACTTTCATAGTAGTTATTCATGCAAATCAATTGTCCCATAGTAGCATGTTCTAAGTTCAACTTCCGTCAAATTTCTTTCATCAATGACAACTTAGCACAAGTAATAGTTAACATAGCATACCTCACATACTTACCCGAACCATTTTCTTGACAATTTAGTTCTAAATTGTCTTGACAAGGATTAAACTCCTCTTAGGCAAATTTCATCACCGGCATTTAGCCTGCTAGGCGTAAAGCCCGATAGATAACACCGGCACGAGGCCTGCTAGGCATACAAGCCCGATAGATAACACCGGCACGAAGCCTGCTAGGCATAAAAGCCCGATAGATAACACCGGCACGGAGCCTGCTAGGCATAAAAGCCCGATAGATAACACCGGCACGAAGCCTGCTAGGCATAAAAGCCTGAATGTCAATATATCTTTACCTGCTTTTCACATGTTTACTATGCATATCGAATCATACACCTTAATTACCATTGCATTTAATAAATTTGAAATCAATCAAATCCATCACTATCACAAGCGGCCAACTCATGGTTTTATACCAAGCTTATACAATTTATATAATTCACTAAATATATATAGGATCTTTAAATATAAAGTAGCTCACAAACTTACTCATCCACCTTGCATTAGTCCCAACAATTGCCATCATATTCTCAACATGAATCATCAACCCACATGTAATTATACATTCGGCCATGATGCATTTGAATACTAACATTCATTAATTTTAAAAATCAAGATAATCATAATTTACTCTTTGTCATAATTTAACCAAGGGACTTACCTCAGTTGTCGATAAGCCGTGCAAATCGGCTACTCGATAATCTTTGTTTTTCCTCGGTCTTGATCTTTCTCTTTTTGTTCCCGATCTAATTTGATTCAATTTTAACCAATTAACTACACTTCCATTCAATTCAAGAGCAAAATCATAAAATACATATTTCAAGACATAACAATGTGCATTCGATTTATTAGGGAACACTTTGGCGATAATTTCCTTGGTGTGTTTTAACTTACACTTACCTTCTTATCTAACCGTACCTTAACTTTATATAATTACACATATATAATCAAATACATTAGCTCAAATTCATTTTCTATTATGGCCGAATGTACTACTTCCATACCCTTGCATTTTTCTTCAATATACAACCAAGAAACAAGCTAATAACCACATCTAATTCAAACATTCAACTAATCCAATTTCCTATTGAACACCACAATAAAAATTTCAAACCATTTAGGTTATTTCTACATGGCCGAATGGCCCTTAGGTGTTTAGGATTCTCTACAACTCTTCCATCTATCAAAATTTACCCCCTTGCACTAGTTTACTTCAATTAATCAAGTTTTAAACTTAGTTCACCCAATAACTTAACATCACATATAACAATCTTATATGGTAACTTTATCAAGGGAATGGCCGAACATCAAGATGCAAGAAGAATTTATTTTCATGAATGTCCAACCCAATATTCGGCCAAACATGAAGGTATCTTCAAGCCAAAATCGGCAAAGCTTTCTTACAAGTTCAAGCTATTTCTTCTCTTACCATTTAAGTTCATTTTCAGCTCAAATTATAAACCTCTCCCCCCCCCATGGCCGAACTTCTTCATGCATGGCATCACAAAACTTTACTTGTTTTTCCCCTAATGCTTAAAGAAATCAACAAAATCTAAGGGTTGGCTATCAAGCTAAGATTCAACTCTTATCTTGATTCCCACATGCATGGCCGAATCTCATCCTACTAACTTAACAAGTTTTGCTTGTTTTCCAAAGAGAAATAATCAAGAATTCAAGCCATGTCAAGATAATCCTTACCTAATCTATTGCATGCAAGGCCGAATGGGGAAGATGAAGTCCTTCTCTTCTCTTCAAGGTAGAAAATCGGCAAGGATGAATGAAGATGAGAAAACTTTTCTTTTTTTTTTTTTTCTAAAATCAAAATAGGCATAAATTAAAAGCATAAATTCCTAGCATGCTTGAATATAATAATGCCTAAATGTCATAAAAAAAATAAAAAAAGAGCATATATGCATGCTTGCCGTCCACCTTGTTCAAATGTGGGGAATTTGACATGCAAATTCCCATGTTTTATGGACAATTCAATTAGCTCCCTTTTCATTAATGCCCACTACATTAACCCTTCTTGCAATTTAAGCCTTCTTAGCAAATTAAACACTTAGATAGCTAAAATTTCCTACGAGATTTTTACACTCACTAAAAGCACACATAACAACACAAGACATGATATTATAATATCTCACGGGCTCGGATTTGTGGTCCCGAAACCACCGTTCCAATTAGGGTCAAAATTGGTCTGTTACAGGTCAGAAAAGTGTCAGCAGAGTTTTGAACAGTTGAAAGCATTGTTGACAGAGGCACCAGTGTTAGTTCAACCTGAATCAGGTAAAGAATTCATAGTTTACAGTGATGCATCGTTGAATGGTTTAGGTTGTGTGTTGATGCAAGAAGGCAAAGTTATAGCCTATGCTCTGAGGCAGTTAAAACCGTATGAAAAGAATTATCCGACGCACGATCTTGAATTAGCAACTATTGTGTTTGCATTGAAGATTTGGCGTCACTATTTATTTGGTATGAAGTGTCACATTTATACTGATCACAAGAGCTTGAAATATCTGATGACTTAGACAGAATTGAATTTGTGATAGCGAAGATGATTAGAATTGTTAAAAGATTATGTATTAGTAATTGACTATCATCTAGGAAAAGCTAATGTTGTTGCTGATGCTTTGAGCCTAAAGTCTTTATTCGCTTTACAAGTAATGAATACTAAGATAGATTTGTGTGATGATGGTTTGGTTTTAGACGAATTAAAAGCAAGACCGTTGTTTTTACAGCAGATTTGTGATGCCTAAAAAGTTAACAATGAAATGCTGGCGAAACGAGCTCAGTGTGATTTGAATTCTGGTTCAGTATTTCTAGTTGATAATGATGATTGTCTGAGATTCTGAGATCGATCTTGTGTTTCGAGAAATTTTGAGTTGATTCAGTTGATTTAAACGAAGCTCATAATAGTCGTTTATCGGTTCATCCAGGAAGTACGAAAATGTACAATGATCTGAAACATTTTTATTGGTGGCCTGGCATGAAACGGGATATCTTAGAGTTTGTTTCGAGATGTTTAGTCGTCAGCAAGTCAAAGCTGAACATCAGTTACCTTCGGACTTATTACAGCCGATTATGATTCCCGAGTGGAAATGGGAGAGAATCACGATGGACTTTGTGTCGAGAAAGAAATATGCAATATGGGTGATAGTTGTCAAATTAACAAAATCAGCTCATTTTATTCCAATAAGAATAGATTACTCGCTTAATAAGTTAGCTGAATTATATGTTTCTGATGTTGTTCGATTGCACGGGGTGCCTAATTCTATAGTGTCAGATAGAGATCCGAGGTTTACTCCACGATTTTAGAATAAACTGCAAAAGGCTTTAGGTACAAAGCTGCACTTCAGTACTGCTTTTCATCCGCAAACAGATGGTCAATCCGAGCGGACCATTCAGATTCTCGAGGATATGTTGATATGTTGTATTCTTGAGTTTGTAGGTACGCGGGAAAAGTACTTGCCGTTGATTGAATTTGCATATAATAATAGTTTTCAATCAAGCATTAAAATGTCACCATATGAGGCTCTTTACGGTCGTAAATGCAGAACTCCATTGTATTGGATTGAGCTTAGTGAGAATAAGATTCACTGTGTAGATTTGATCAGAGAGACTAAGAAAAAAGTGAAAGTGATTTGAAACAGTTTAAAAGCGGCATCTGATCTTCAGAAGTCTTGCGCAGATTTGAAACGAAAAGATATTGAATTTGAGATTTGTGATAAAGTGTTTCTGAAAGTATCTTCATGGAAGAAAGTACTTTGTTTCGGAAGAAAAGGGAAGTTGAATACGAGGTTTATCAGGCCGTATGAGATTATCAAATGTATCAGGCCGGTTGCTTATAGATTGTTGTTGCCACTTGAGCTAGAGTAATTCATAATGTATTTCACGTATCGATGCTTCGACGATATAGATTTGACCCATCGTACGTGATTGCCCCATTGAAGTTGAGATTCAGTCTGATCTATCGTATTACGAAGAACCGATTTAAATTCTGGCTCGTGAGATTAAAAAGTTGAGAAATAAGAAAATTACTTTAGTGAAAGTGTTGTGGCACAGGCACGGGGTTGAAGAGGCTACATGGGAGCCTGAAGATGCTATGAGAGAGCAATACCCGAATCTATTCACTAGTAAGATTTTCGAGGATGAAAATCCCTAAGGGGGAGAGTTGTAACAGCCCGGTTTAGACCCTAGTCAGAACAATGGTTTCGGGATCACAAATTCAAAGTCAGAGAAATAATTTAATATTATTTTTGATGTTTATGACATGTGATAAAGTATATGCGAAAATTCTGTGTGAAAATTTTATCATTTGTGTACAGATTTGTGAAAAAGGACCTAATTGAGAAAAATGCAAAGGTTGTGTGCTAGTAGTTAAAAGTGCTTATTTGCTATATTTTATTAAATGTGAGGTCCTTATGTTGTTATTAGACCACATGGTTAATGGATGGAAAAAATAGGCTTATATTAGTGAAATTTAAATTTGTTTACAAAGGTTATAGTGGTAATTAGTTAATTACATGTGAATTAAGTAAAAACAAAGCCAAAAATTCATTTAGTTCATCATTTTTCCACCGAAAATAAAAAGAATAGATAGGGTTTAATTGTTTGGAGGTTTTGGCATTAGCATGGTTGATTTGGTAAGTGAATTTTGTTCGATTTTTATGTTTTTGTGATCGTTGCTTTGAATACTAGCTTGCCCGTACCTTGGTTTTTAGAATTTATAATGATTTTGTGAGGTACCATTGCTGAATAATTGGGTTTTATAATGTTTGATGATGAAAAATAAGTGTTTGATGATTGATATACATATGTTCTAAAGTAATTTTGAGTAAAAATGCATTTTTGGGATTTATTTGAGAAATGAGAAAACTTTGTGTTGAAATGTGAAATATGGGCTGCTAGGGGCATTATGGTAATTCGGCTAAGCATGGATTAAATTGGATTTTGTGAATTTGATGTAATTGTGTAAAAAGGACTAAATTGAGAAAAATATGAAAATTAAGGGGCTAATGTGTAAACTAGCCTAATTATGTGTTGTAGACTAAATTGAGTGAAAATATGATTAAATGAGTTGACTTTAATATTGTATAGATCAAGAAAGGAGAAATTCGGACCTAGGTTAAGACAAAAACAGAGTGCTTGATTGATCGACTAATCTCGTCATTTCTAAGTCCGAGGTAAGTTCGTATATTATATGTATTGTTTAAACAATGTTCATATGTGATGAAATGAATGGAAATGTGATTGTGGAGTTTGGTAATGTGAAATGTGAGTTAGAAGATATGTGGCACTAAGTGTGCATAAATAGAACAGTTACAGTGATGAATGGCACTAAGTGTGTGAGAATAAGAAAGCATCGGTTATATTATTTGGCACTACGTGTGCGGTACCGAGACAACTTCGGTTTAATGTGATAGCACTAAGTGTGCGATATTATTATAGCTTCGGTTAATTAATTGGCACTAAGTGTGCAATTTCATCGAACGTTTAAAGAGGATCGAATGAATTAGGGCATCGAGCATTGAAGTGGTAAATGTGATAGATAAATACGTGATAGTACAGGTATGTACAAAACCTATGTGGTTGATGATATTGTGTACGAGATAGATGGCAGATTATGTGAATGAATGGTGAAAAGGGTTGAATTGAGTAGCGTTATAAATGCTTGTACATGATCTTATAGATATGGTATGAAAGTGAGTAATAGCCATGGGTGAGATTGAGTAATGATGTGAATTGAACTAAGTGTTAGTTAATTTTTCATATTGAATTTGAATTGTTGAGTTAATTGTGTTATATTACGAACTTACTAAGCTTTAAAGCTTACTATGTGAAGCCTTTCTTTGCTTTACAGTATCATTAAAGCTAGCTCAGATCTGGGGATCGTCAGCGACTCAATCACACTATCGGACATCTATTTTGGTACCTTTTGAAAGTTGTATTTATGGTATATGGCATGTATAGGCTAGTGAAGTTGTCAAATGTTTTGAGATGTGATATGGCTTGATAATAGAATGATTTTGGTACATGTTTTGACTATGTGAAAATGGTGTATGTGACGTGTATATACGATCTTGTGTAAATGGCCATTATGGTGTACTTTGGTGAAAGAGAAATGATATGTTCATACTGGATTCGGTGTTTGAGATGGTGAATGATTTGTATGTTATTTGATGTTGGAATTGAACATGTACGGATGACCCAAATTGGGTGGCAATTTGGCCATGTAAATGGCCTATAATTGTCCACACGAGTGAGCACACGGGCGTGTGTCTCAATTGTGTCCTTCACTATAACAATTCGAAGCAAACTAGTCTTGCACATTGACCAGACACACGGACGTGTGACAGGCCGTGTGATTTAAGTCAGTGTTGCACACAGTCTAGACACACAGGCGTGTGACAGGCCGTGTGGCCCTAGTCAAAGTTGCACACGGGGTAAGACATGGTCTAAGGCATGGCCGTGTGAGGCACACGTCCTAGCCAGACGGGCGTGTGTCCTGTTTTGAAAGAAAATTTTTCTAAGTTTTGTAGAGTTTTCGTATGAGATTGGTTTAGTCCCGAACCTTCTATAAAGCATGTTTAAGGCCTCGTAGACCTTCTAAAGGGACTTTGTGTTATTGATTAGCTATGATATGCTGATGTGTGAGCCATGGTGGTTTAAATGTTATGATCCGACCGGTAATACCTTGTAACCCTAGTTCGGCGATGGATACGGGTTAAGGGTGTTACATAAAGAAAAGTTAGTAGATATTTTTATTATTCATCCATAGGAAAATTAGAAAAGGATGAGGACTAAATTGTAAATGTGAATAATTAAAAGATGATAAATAAATTAAACAGAAATATCATCATTTTATATCATCTTCTTCCCCAGAAAATACATGCAAACCCTAGGAAAGAGAAAGCAAGATTTCTTGGCTTAATTGTGTAAGTAATCTTGTCCCGTTTTTAGTAATTTTTATAATTCTGAGATCAGAATAGGTTAATCTATTTATTTTGGGGATTAATTTGTAAAGATATCAAAGTATAGAAATTTTTCCATGGATGAATATGCTGAAAATTTGAAATTTATGGTAGAAAATGAAAGATTCTTGACAGATAAACAACTTTTGTAAAGTGAACTTTCATGAAATTCTGATTTAGGAACTAAATTGAAAAGATGTAAAATTCATGAAAAATTTCTAATTTTTGTGAAATATATGTGCTGTAAATATTATATGTAATTTTATGAAATTGTTAATAAGGATTAAATTGCATGAATTTCATTTTTCGATCCTAGGGATAAAATCGTCATTTATGAAAAGTATAAGGGCAAAATGGTAATTTTGCCTAGGACATGAATTGAATTCAACTGTAACACCCCAAACCCGGCCTAAATGTTACGACCGGATCTGGCATGTCACATAAAAGGGTTGTTTAAAAACTGCGCGTTTGGTAAAAAGTTCGTATTCTTTATATTTGTTGTGAAAAATCGAGTTTAAGTAATTTTGAATAAGAAGCGGTTTATTAACATTTTAGGAAAATCTTGAATTAAACATTCCACAATAATAAGCAGTAACCAAATTAAAAGCTAAACCAAATACAATACCAAAAATACAGTTAAAGCGGCCTTATTACAAATTAAAATCCCGAATTAAAAATAAGTTGAAATAAGAGAACAAGTTTACGAGAAAATAAAGTATGGCCTTCACGAGTCCGCCTCAGCTCCCAAATTCGCGATCTAACGATTACCTGCAAAATTAACTAAGGGGTGAGTCATTGAGACTCAGTGTGTAAATCCCCATCCAAAGTATGTTAAGCTCATACACAGATCCATGTGCAAATATGCATGTCATGCAACCCATCCATCCTATCCATCCGAAGCTCCCAAATCTACCTCGTGTGGTACCAAACCACTGGTGACCCAAAGTCACAAATTAACATATGTGGTACCAAACCACTGTGGTGCCAAACCACTGGTGACCCAAAGTCACAGATAATCATATGTAGGGCCAACCCACTGTGGTGCCAAACCACTAATGACAATCCCTTTTAATATAATATGTGGGGCCAACCCACTGTGGTGCCAGGCCACTGGGACGAGTCACGAAGATAACATATGTGGCACCAAACCACTGGTGGTGCCAAACCACTGGTGACCCAAAGTCACAAATAATCATATGTGGTACCAAACAATTGGTGGTGCCAAACCACTGGTGACCCAAAGTCACAAATAATCATATCTTCCCCCTCCTCTCATCATACCCATGCAATATGACATAATAATTCGTATATGCAGTATGACATGTATGCAAATCATATATCAAAGATAACGTATGAAATGAATTACCATCATAATCAGAATAACAAATACTACATACTCAAGCCAATCAACCTCTAAGGGTATAACAGTAATTTACCTTCTAAGGGTATTTTGGTAATTTACCCACTAAAGGTATTTCAGTAATTTCGTACCTAGAATGGCCTTTCCGAAGGCCCAATGTCACCCCGAGCGACTCAACTACCATTTCCGGTCTTTACCGGACCATTGGGCCTAAAACCCGATTCTGGCCCATTCGGGCCCATACGCTCGTGTGGCCTACCTAACATAAATCTAGCCACGTATATAAGTTCCACCTAGTCTAGTTCACTCTATACTATAACATCATACAATTTATTCAATTGGGCCCACGGGCCCATTGGGCCCACTTCGGCCCATTGCGGCCCAAACAGCCCCAACCCACAAGAATACTACTGATGGCCTCAACTATCGCATCGAAGCCCCACACGTGCGCTCGCACGCTCGTGCGGCTACTATTGCCGTGATTGGCACTTCGGCATTTGCCGCTCTACAGCTAGAGTAGAGAGAGTTACACACCTGATAGGAATCTGAAGCTGCTAAACCACGCTCTGAGCACTCCTTTGCCCAACGCCAACCAGGTATGATCACTCTCCTCCTAGAATGCTCTTTATATAGCTAGCTCTTCACCTTCCTTCTTTGTATCTTTCCGATGTGGGATCCCTTCGTCAGTAGAGTTTAAATTCAACTGAAACTCTTGCCGTCCAATAAGCAAAATAAATACTCCATTGCTTGCCATGAGATTCAAACCCAGGCTCCCTTGCAATATAATCCACGCCGCTAACGACTTGGCCACAAGCTCCTCTTGTGTCTTAAACCATGTGCAACTAAATATAAATCCATAGCCAAATTCTAAGGTCCAAGTAAAAAGAAAACCAAAATGCAAAAGCCAAGACTTGAACCTTGGACCTCCTTCCTTCCTTGCGGCGTCACCCCCTTGTCTCTTATGTGGCGTCACTTTACCACTGCACCACACACTCCACTTCTGTCACTTTCCTCCACATTTTATTCTTAAGGCCTACTTGCCAACTTCCAGGGTTTTTCTCGCCTAAAACCAAAATTTCCCCAAAGCTAAAGTTCGATCCCGGGACTTCATAGAAGCCCTCTAACCTTCGAAAATCACTTATCTAATAAGTCTAACTTGCATTTAAGCCGATCTCTTGCTCTCCAAAAATTTAAACGCTACTACGCCTAAGGCCCATTGGGCTCAATTCTGCTAGGCCCAATTTCAGGATGTTACATAAACTGAGTATCAAATGTATTAAATTGATGTGAAATTCATTTATATAGATCTGTAAAAATCAAATATGAAGTTAGATCGAGGAAAGGAAAAAGTGATGAATTTGTATATTTCTGTATACGGACAAGTGTTGAGGTAAGTTCGTGTAACTAAATTATGTACATTTATATGGTTGAAATAAAAGTTGTGTATGTGAATTGTATAATTGTCATGTATATGAAATTGATTGAATATCCGATAATGCCCGATAAATGTTAAGTTCCATTTGAACAAATGAAAATCGATGGATACAAGTTTCCCATATTGGTTGTGGTCTTGCATATGTTGTAAACACACCATAGCTCAAAAGAGCATCCCGTTTTTGTAACAGCCCGTTTTTAGTTAAATTGAAATAGTGGTTTTGAAACCACAAATCTGAGGTCAAAATTATTATTATTTTATTATTTTAATGTACGTGGCATGATAATATGTTTGTGTGAAAATTTCGTTAAGAAATTTTATCGTTTGAATTTTTAATTCGATAAAAATGACTAAATCGTGCAAAGCGTAAAACTTGAGTTCTAATGGCTAAAGGTGTCTAATAGCTGTAAAACCTTAAAATTAAGGTCCTTAAGTGGTAATTAGACCTTTTAAATTGTGAGTGGACATATATGGACGTGTTATTAAGTGTTTTAAAGGTTATTAATCAAGGTTATATGTGTAAATTAGTAATTAACTTAAAATAAATAAGACAAAAATTATATTTTAGTGTCATCTTCATCATATAGCCGAAAATTAGAAGAAGAAAAGCCATGGAAATAGCTTGATACATTCAGCCTTGTCTTCTTGAGCATGTAAGTCAATTTTTGTTTAGTTTTTAATTATTTCTATGTTTTTGAGATCGTTGCAACTAGGTCTAGCTAGCCCAGGGACTAATTTGCAAAATTGTTAAAGATTTTGGATGCTGCCATTGATGAATAAGCATGTATTTTGAAGTTTCTTGATTGATTATGAATGCTTGTTGATAGATATAGAAGTTTTTTTAAGTGATTTTTGAGAAAAATGCAAAATAAGGATTAAATTGAGAAATGTTGAAATTTTTTGGTTAAAATGTGAAATAAACGAAAAATATGGGCTACTAGGGACTAATTGGTAAATCGGCTAGCATGGGTTAATATTGAATTGCATGAATTTGTGATTTTATGAAATAAGGACTAAATTGTAAAATATGGTAAATATTAGGGGAAAAGTGTAAATTTATTTAAATGTGAATTTTAGACTAAATTGAATAGAGAGGTGATCAAATAAGTTAATTTTGATTATATTTAGATCAAGAAAAACAAAGTTTGAATCTAGATCGGGGGAAAACTAAAGTTATCAACTAATCGGCTTATTTCATCGTTTTCAAATTCGAGGTTAGTTTGTATGTGATAAATTTCATTATAAATGTATTTTAAATGCTTTGATATGGTTTAAGTTGTGAATATGAGACTTCAAATAAGTTCGACAATGACTTGTTGGTAATTTGACATTTTAAATCCTGGTTGAACCTTAGGAATAGTTTAGGATATACACTGAGTTGGCTTCCGGCCATGATATTAGCACTTCGGGTGTGAGTTATACCGATTTGGCTTCGGGCCATGAATATCAGCTAATTTGGCTTCGGGCCATGATATCAGTACTTCGGATATAAGTTACCTTGATTTGGCTTCGGGCCATGGTATAGGTACTTATTGTGCGAGACTTGAGTATCCGACTTCTATTCCAAATGGTGTGGTTGTGGATGAGATTAGTACGAGACGGTACAGGTAAGTGTATAAATCATATTAGCTTTGAATCAAAAAAATGGTGAAGAAAATATATAGTTTTGTGAACGGGTAGTTGAAAGGTTTGTTAGTTGATGTGAATTCATGTATTTATAATCAATTGTTGAAATTTTTGTTTATGATTAGATCGAGTTTATTTCATACGAGTTTACTAAGCTTTATAGCTTACATCGTTTATTTTTCTATGTTTTATAGTGAATTTAAAGTTAGCTCTGATTCAAGGATTGTCGGAGACATCGTCACACTATCCATCTATTAATTTGGTACTTTTAAGCTTATGTTTTGAGTTTATGGCATGTATAGGAACTTTGGTCATTTTGGTATATGTGTTGTTATGAATTTTGCCATTTGTGTTGGCCTATAAATTTTATGTATATAATGTTGTATATTGCCATGTAAGTTGACCTATTTGGCTTAGTTGGTGATGTATATATATGTGTGTGTACTAATGCCATTTTGTGATGTGGTTTATATTGCTTGGTGAAGGGTTGATTGTGGATTATTAGTTTGAGTAGCTAATGGTTGAATTTGAGATTGGTATGCTTGTGGTTTTAGGCAAAGGAATGTTTATATGAAATAATGCATGTAGATGTGTAGTGCAAGTGAGTTTTGGTATGAAATTGAATGGTATATTAGGGCATTGATGTGTTTGTATTGGTTTTTGTTGAGATGGTAGGAATTTTGCTTGAATAAGATTAATAGAATGTTTATTTATGCCTTTTATCGGTGCCAATTGGTTTGATGTAGGTGTGTACCAAATTGGGTGGCAAAATGGCTTGGTAAATAGCCTATTTTTGTCCACACAGGCAGACACACGAGCATGTGTCTCAGCCGTGTGTGACACACGGTCATGTTGCACGGCCGTCTGTCCCCTGGTGATGAAATTGAAATCAAGTCAGTATGCTCCACACAGTCTCACACATGGGTGTGTCTTGGCCGTGTGACATAAGTAAGTATACCCTACAGGTTTGGCACGGCCTAGCACATGGTCTGGCACACGGGCATGTATGGCCATTTTTAGGGTACACGAGCTAGCCACATGGGCGTGTGTTGGCCGTGTGACACAAGTCGAAGAGTTACATGGGGTCAGACACAGGCTGGGAAACGACCATGTGCTTCCATTTCAAATGTCCACACGGCTTGTGACACGGGCATGCCTGTTGGCTGTGTAAGACATACAGACGAGCCACACGGGTGTGTGTCCCCTGTTTTTGAGAAAATTTTCTAAGTATTGAAAAAGTTTCTAAGTCCTGAACCACTCTCAATGCATGTTTAGGGCCTCGTAGGCTTGTATTAGGGACAAATTGATTTAGATTGAATGATGAATGTATGAAATGATTAAATGTATGTGAAAAGTATGTTTAAATGTGTTGTAAGTCTAGTAATACTCTGTAACCTTATTCTGGCAATGAATATGGGTGATAGGTGTTACAGTATTGGCTCTCTCGAGCTTCTTGTATAAGGTTCTTGCGAGCTTCCCGTTGTAGCTCTTCGGAGCATCCCAATAGGTTGTGATCCTACATTTGTTGTGGACACACCTTAGCTCTTATGAGCATCCCGATTATAGGCTCTTCGTAAGCTTCCTGTTAAATTGGATTTTTATGAACTTCTAGATAGTGCTCACTTAAACTTCTCGATATTTGGCTATCCAGAGCTTCCCGTTATATGGCTCTTTATGAGCTTCCTGATAGGCTCTTCGTCAGGTTCCCGATATGGTTCTTTGTGAACTTCCTGATTATGGCTCTTATGAGTTTCCCGTTATATAGCCTAGATAAGCTTCCTGATAGGCTCTTTATGAGTTTCCTGAAATGGTTCTATGTGAGCTTCTCGTTACAAGGCTCAACAGTATGCTTCTAGATTATGTGCCGTAATTGGGTACCCCTGGATATGAATTGACAGATTTTTGTTTTGTACACTAAAGCGTACTATATGGATATTTCAAATGAATTCAACGGGTAAAGTTCTGACATGGCTAAACTGAACTTGAAATGATTTGTCATTAAACTGTGCATGTAATATGGAATAATGATATGGGAAGCATATGTATATGAAAGTCATTAAATGATGAGCTCATCCATGTTGTTCTTGGTATTATGTGAATTACTTAACTAACATGATTGGTGAAGTTGTGTGTTTTAGGCTATAAGCCAAATTGCTTGGATGTATTTTTGTATGCTATCTTAAATATAAACATATGATAAGTTAAATTCCTATTATACGAACTTACTAAGCATTTGAAATGCTTACTTGATTTTCTTTTCTCTGTTTTATAGTGCTCAGAAGCTCATAAAGGTTGGAGTCGGTCGGAGCATCATCACACTATCCTTCAGCCTATTGTGGTATAAATAGAAAACTTGTTTTGGTATAATTGCATGTATAGGCTATCTTAGCTAATGTTGGCATGTACATGATTGTGTATAATCTAGCCATTGGAATGGCTAATAATGGTATGTTTTGGTACATAAATATAAGGCTATATTATGTTTAACATATATGTGTATGGTATAGTTAAAATGAATTATGGTAACTTATATGTTTTCACAAAAAAGGTAAGTTTGGAAATACTTGAATGTAAGTGTTAATATATCATACATAACTCTTGTGTTTGGCATGGATAAGTTGTCTTGAATTGGTTGTTGAAAATGCTTAAGTTTTGGTATAGGTGCAAGGTAAAAATGATGAGAAATAAGGCTTGGAAAATAGCCTTATTTTGTCCACATGGGCAGACACACGGGCGTGTGTCTTAGCCGTATGTGACACATGACCATGCGCATGGGCGTGTGGGTTGGCTGTCTGTCTCCTACATTCATAAAATTTAGAAACAGAATGCTCAAAATTTATCACACGGGCAGGGACACGGGCGTGTGTCTCAGTCATGTGAGACACATGCCTTAGCACACGGGCGTGTGTCTTGGTCGTGTGAAACCTGCACCTAATTTTTGAAAATTAAATTGTCCACACCGCCCAACACACGGGCGTGTGGCTGGTCGTGTGACTGAAGTTAGAAAGTTACACAGGTATGGACACGACCGTGTGCCTCATATTGAATGCCCATACGGCCTGAGACATGGGCATGTCACTTGGCCTTGTGAGCGACACGGCCTACTCATACGGGCGTGTGACCTTTGTATACAAGAAGTATTTTGAAGTTTTGGGAAATTTTTTTTTGAGATTCCAATTTAATCCCGACTTGTTTCTAATGCTTATATTGGACCTCGAGGGCCTATTTAAGGGACGATATGATTAGTTTCGAATATGAATAGTAAATGACATGAATTAATTGAAATTTAACTGTAAACTCTGGTAATGCTTCGTAACCCTGTTTCGGTGACAGATACAGGTTAATGGTGTTGCATTTATTAGTATCAAAGCTACAGTTTAACCGATTCTCGGACTAACATAGGAAGTATAAATTTATCTATACATGCCATTATATAATTTGTGAGAGTGTGAGATCTCCTGACCATTTTAAATGTTTTTTTTCATATAGTAATGTCATCTTGCTGAGCTAGAGCTGAATTCGAGGAAGCTGGAAGTAATGCTCCATCTTCAATTCAAAGAGCTGCATCTAGTAGTAGAAGTCCTGAATCTGAGGGCCAAGGTGAGGAGGCAAAAGAAGCCTTCTTCCAAATGATGAACGAGTGGTTCACAAAATTCATAAGAACAAGTCCTGTTGTATAACAACCTCCCCCTCTTACTCCTCAACCAGTTCCCAATATGCCACAAGGTGCTGAACCTGTTAGAATTGGTAAGCCTCCGGTAGATAAAATCCGTAAATATGGGGAAGAAGAATTCAAAGCAACAGCTGATGACGATCTGGAAAGGGCTAAATTTTAGTTAGAAAATACAATCAAGGGTTTGGATGAATTGTCTTGTACACCTGAAGAATGCCTAAAATGTGCCATATCTTTGCTAAAAGATTCAGCCTATCAGTGGTGGGATACCATCATTTCTGTTGTACCGAGGGAAAATGCTACATGGAAATATTACCAAACAGAACTCAGAAAGAAGTATATTAGCCAAAGATTTCTAGATTAGAAAAAGAAGGAATTTTTAGAGCTCAAATAGGGAAATATGAAGTATTGAGTATGAATGAGAATTTGTTAGATTGAGCAAGTATGCCAGGGAATGTGTTCTGACTAAGGCTGATATGTGTAAATGTTTTGAAGAAGGATTAAATGAGGACATCAAGTTATTGATTGGAATCCTTAAATTAAGGGAATTTATGATACTAGTCGATTGAGCACACAAAGCTGAAGAATTAAGTAAAGAAAAGAAACAAGCAGAAAGAGAATCTTGGATTTTTAGTAAGAGATCTATGGGGAAGTCACAAGCATCTGTTTCAAAGAAATCAAAGAAACACTATGATCGTTCTACCACATTTACGGGGTATTTTGGAAAAGAACGATGCTCTCAACGCTCTAATCTGAGATCTCTGTCTCCATCTATTACAAGTGTAGGAAGTGTTGGAAGTCCTAAACCAAGATGCAAACATTGTAATAAATTGCATTTTGGTGAATGCCGATGAAAAGCAAAGCTTGCTTTAGATGTGGTTCTTTTGACCACTATCTCAAAGACTGTCTAGAAAAGCCTGTAAAAGATATTGTTCAGACCCCTAGGTCCAACAATTGCACTTCGAGGGGCAGACCACCTCGTCACCCCGGCAATGTCAGTTGTAGCCGAGGTGTGACAAAAGATTCAACAGTTAAGTTTGAAGTACGAGCACCAGCAAGAACATATGCTATTCGTACAAGAGAGGATGCCTCTGCACCAAACGTCATTACAGGTACATTTTCTCTTCCTGACACTGATATTTCTGCTTTGATTGATCCTGGTTCAACACATTCATACATATACATGAATTTAGTGTCTGTTAAAAATTTAACTGTTAAGTGCACTGAATTTGTGGTTAAAGTTTCAAACTCTCTGGGCCAATATGTTATGGAGGATAAAGTTTGTAAAAATTTTCCGTTGATGGTAAAGGGTTATTGTTTCTCTACTAATTTGATGCTACTGCCTTTTGATGAAATTGATGTAATTTTAGGAGTGGACTAGCTAACTCAACATGATGCAATGGTAAATTGTAAGTAAAATACATTGTGTTAAAATGTCAGAATGGTGAATTGCTTTATGTTGAATCTGATAAACTGGATGGGTTATCTAATGTAATCTTAGCTTTATTAACACAGAAGTATGTAAGAAAAGGGTGTGATGCCTATCTTGCTTACGTGTTGGACACTAAAGTATTCGAATGGAACATTATGTCTGTAACATCCCGAAATTGGGCCTAGTAGGATTGGGCCGATTGGACTTTGGGTTTAGGAGAGATTAAAACCTTTAAGAATCTGAGAATGATGTTTTTTGCAAATTGGATTTATTAGTTAAATGGATTTGGAAGGTTACGAGGTTTCTATGAATTCTCGGGTATATTTGGGTGTTTAGTATAGTTTTGTGAAGGCTTGGAATTATTAGCTAAGCTAGAATAATTTTTAGTTTGAAGAAATTAGTGAAGTGGATTAGGTGATCTTGACACTTAAGTTAGTTTAAGTGTTAAATTAAACACATGTGGAGTTAGTGGCAAGGTGGTTAAGATGCATGATGAGTAGCTTGAGGTTAGAGGTTCGAGTTGCATGTTTAGCATTTTGAAGACTTTATTTTTGTTTTTATTGTATCCTAGCATTAATGGACGGTCAAATTCTAATTATGATAGGTTGGATTTTCAATTTTTGGTAAGTTGAATATTGGTTTAGGAAAGTTTGTACTTTGGGAAAGGAATCTTAAGGTTATGGAAGGATGGGGGAACATAAGGCTTGGCTTAAAGAAGATGTTTTGGAAACTATTCCAAGGCCTTTAGTGCTTGTATGTGGACGGCATGTGTAGCTAGGGGGGTGGCCGAATGTTGATAGGAAGTTTGGGGGGGAATAGTTGGCCAATTTGAGCATTTGTGCACCTTTTGGCTTTTGTTTCTTTTTCTCTCCAAAAACTCCCTCTTTGGCCGAAGGTACCTAGGCATTTTTGTGCAAATTTGCTTTGGATTTTAGCTCTCATTTTTGTGTTGAACCAAATTCTAATTCTTCTCTCATTTCTCCTTAGAACCGAAAACACATTTTGCATTTTAGTGCACTCTTTCTCCCATCTCTCTCTCTTTTCTTTCTTTTGGTATTTGCTCAAAATCATATTTCCTTTTTCTTTCTTTTGGCCTAACCTCTCTCTTCTCCAAACTCTCTTTTCTTTTCTTCCATTGTTGATTAAATCGAATCCCCCCTCTCTTCTTTTTATTCTCTTCTCTACTCTCGAATTTCATTTCTTCTTAGTCTCAAATCAATTGATTTTTTCTTTTCAAAACCATAGCCAAAAATCCCTTCACCTTTTAACCATATTGCCGAAACTTTCCACTCTCTTTTGGTGTTGTTTTGGCCGAATATCAATAAGGGTAGATAATCCTTGGGTTTCCTTCAATCGGTTTTGGAAGATAGGTATGTGTTCATGGCCGTATTTTCGTTATTTCTTTATCTTTTCTAAGTCATTTTCTTGTGGACAAAGGCCGAATCTTTGGGCAATTGTTTGCAAAGTTCTAACCAATTTTAGGAATCAATCATTCTTTTAGGCTCTTTGAGACTTTGGAAGCAATCGATCTAAGCCCATTCCTTTAGCAATCGAAGTTGGTAAGTCAAGTGGTAAGGATTCAATATTCTTTAAGTTGGTTGAGAAAGCCTAAGGCTATTGGGATTAAGATATGATGTTGGCCGAATGGTCTTGATTAAAGTGTTATGGTTTGGCCGAATGTAGGACAAGGTGATCTAGTGCGGTAGATCGGATCTTTGAAAGTTAGTATTAGCGTTGGTGAAAGGTGTGTATCTTACACACTTTATAATTCGGTTATATACATATATATATATTGTCTAATCATGTTATTAAAGTGGGAATCTATGAGATTTTGATAAAATACCTTGATGGGTATGTGCAAGGATTCGGGTAAGTCCGTTTCAATATGATGTGAATATATGTTGATTGATATCATGATCTATTATTTAACTATGTTATATGATCATATCAAGTATGATGGCATGATTGATACTCTTAATACATCGGTTTGGGAACATGAGTGGAGGGGGAAGGATTTGATATCCGTGTCTTTGGACACCAGAGGTTTGGCACCTCCAGTGATTTGGTATCACATTTGTATCTTTGGGACACCAGAGGTTTGGCACCTTATAGCGACTCGTCCCTGTGGTTTAACACCACCGTGGGTTGGCCCCACTTTTGAGATATGGGATCGTTGCCAGTGATTTGGTATCACACGTGGGTTGGCCCCACAACTTGATTATTCGTGACTTTGGTCACCAGTGATTTGGTATCACATTTTGGATATCGTGACTTTGGGTCACCAGTGGTTTGGCACCACCAGTGGTTTGGCACCACCAGTGGTTTGGTACCACACGAGGTAGGAAAGTAGTTATGGATGGCTAGGTTGGGTGCATTATATGTATGTTGCTTGATTATAAATTGTGTAAGAATGTTGCATTAACCGGGAGAGGGATTATGCACTGAGTCTTGGTGACTCACCTTTTCCCTTATCATTTCAGGTGATTCGTGAGATCGAGGATTGAGGAGCCGGATGAACTTGAGGAGGCCATGCAATAAAATTTGATTTTACATGAACTTCGAATTGGGGTACTTTAATTTATTTTAATTTGGTTTCTGTTTTATTTTGGGTTTGTAATAAGGCCTCTTTAATTATGTTTTGGATTATTTATATGCTTTGGATATGTTTTAAATATGGCTTATAAATTATTTGGTTAATCTAATAATTGAGCCCAAAGTTTTCTAAAATAATAAAAACGCAATGGTTTTAAAATCTTACCATCGGGTAATATAAATCGTTTGATAGTAAAATGTAAATTTAGTGTTTTCTGCAATTTAAATGATTTCCAAATATTAAGTTTCCACATTCAAATGCAAATGTTTTCATAGTAATAATTCGAGTTTTTCTTAAATGATACAAATGTTTTCTAACCTGTGAATTATCAACTAAGCTTTAAAGTTTTATTTATGAAATTTCAAAGTAAATTATCAGTTTAAACTTATTATACATCTGTTTTCTACAAATATAGAATTTTAAAAGAGTTTTTCACTAAAATTTAATTCTTAATTCGATTCTTTTCAAAACTTTTTCCTGAGTGACATACCAAATTCAGTCATGGCGTATTGACCGGGTTTGGGGTGTTACAAATTGGTATCAGAGCTAAGTTCAAAAGCTCGGCTGTGGGCCTAAAGCCCAAAATGTTTTAAAATACGGTCTTAAAATGTTTTTGTTTGAAATTATATGGTTAGAAAAGCATGGCACCGAGTCTCCGGCACCGATCCGCCCGGGTAAGTACTTAAAACTGTTGCTTTTGATGATATGATGATGATGGCATGACTGTATAGTAGTAGGAACTACTCTAGAGACCCAAAACTATAGGTTGGATGTACTCGCGAAACAATCTCTTATTAAATTATTCATAAAATTGTGCTTTAAGAAAGTGGAATAATGACTAAGCATAAAACTTCTAAATTAGATAAGTCGAGACATTAAACATGAGCACTCGAGATCGTGGTCGTCATGGACGTGGCAAAGGCCGAGGTGTTAGGGCTAGATCTTCGGCACCGAGGCATATTTCTGAAAGGAGGCGTTAGCATCGCTAGTGGTTGAGACGGGGTCTCATGATCGAGTTGGGATTGATAAGCTGACTCAGATAGTTAAGGAAGTTTTGGAGGAGGTTAAAGGAATCGGTGAAGCACTTCGAGTTGGGTCTGTGGACTGTAAGAAGAATAGAGATCACGGTTCTCTAGGGTCACAATCTCGTTCTGTAAAACATGTCAAGGCATGATCGAACTTTTTGGCTTGCGATTACTGTGGAAGGTGTCATCCGGGAGAATGTTGGAGGAAGTTAGGAGTATGCTTGAGATGCGGGTCTAAGGAGCATAAGGCTCGGGATTGTTTCCTCACTCTCAAGTCAGGTATGTTTTGGTTGGAAGTGATGATTGAATGTAGGAAAATTCTTGGTATAAGTGGTAGATAACGGTTTGCTATGGTGGATTAGATGTTTGGTTGTGTGAGAAAAAGGATTCAAGATTAGGTTAAAAAGTACATTGTGGTTTTTAAGAGTAGAGTGCGCAGCGAAAGCATAGTGGTGTGTTTTGAGCAGTGTGTTAGTAGTTGGATTGGAAAATTTTGAGGACGAAATTTCTTTAAGAAGGGTAGAACTGTAACATCCTGAAATTGGGCCTAGTAGGATTGGGCGGATTGGGCTTTGGGTTTAGGAGAGATTAAAACCTTTAAGAATCTGAGAATGATGTTTTTTTACAAATTGGATTTATCAGTTAAATGGATTTGGAAGGTTACGAGGTTTCTATGAATTCTCGGGTATATTTGGGTGCTTAGTATAGTTTTGTGAAGGCTTGGAATTATTAGCTAAGCTAGAATAATTTTTAGTTTGAAGAAATTAGTGAAGTGGATTAGGTGATCTTGACACTTAAGTTAATTTAAGTGTTAAATTAAACACATGTGGAGTTAGTGGCAAGGTGGTTAGGATGCATGAAGAGTAGCTTGAGGTTAGAGGTTCGAGTTGCATGTTTAGCATTTTGAAGACTTTATTTTTGTTTTTATTGTATCCTAGCATTAATGGACGGTCAAATTCTAATTATGATAGGTTGGACTTTTAATTTTTGGTAAGTTGAATATTGGTTTAGGAAAGTTTGTACTTTGGGAAAGGAATCTTAAAGTTATGGAAGGATGGGGGAACATAAGGCTTGGCTTAAGGAAGATGTTTTGGAAACTATTCCAAGGCCTTTAGCGCTTGTATGTGGACGGCATGTGTAGCTGGTGGGGGTGGCCGAATGTTGATAGGAAGTTTGGGGGGAATAGTTGGCCAATTTGAGCATTTGTGCACCTTTTGGCTTTTGTTTCTTTTTCTCTCCAAAAACTCCCTCTTTGGCCGAATGTACCTAGGCATTTTTGTGCAAATTTGCTTTGGATTTTAGCTCTCATTTTTGTGTTGAACCAAATTCTAATTCTTCTCTCATTTCTCCTTTGAACCGAAAACACATTTTGCATTTTAGTGCACTCTTTCTCCCATCTCTCTCTCTCTTCTTTCTTTTGGTATTTGCTCAAAATCATATTTCCTTTTTCTTTCTTTTGGCCAAACCTCTCTCTTCTCCAAACTCTCTTTTCTTTTCTTCCATTGTTGATTAAACCGAATCCTCCCTCTCTTATTTTTATTCTCTTCTCTACTCTCGAATTTCATCTCTTCTTAGTCTCAAATCAATTGATTTCTTCTTTTCAAAACCATAGCCGAAAATCCCTTCACCTTTTAACCATATTGCCGAAACTTTCCACTCTCTTTTGGTGTTGTTTTGGCCGAATATCAATAAGGGTAGATAATCCTTGGGTTTCCTTCAATCGGTTTTGGAAGATAGGTATGTGTTCATGGCCGTATTTCCGTTATTTCTTTCTCATTTCTAAGTCATTTTCTTGTGGACAAAGGCCGAATCTTTGGGAAATTGTTTGCAAAGTTCTAACCAATTTTAGGAATCAATCATTCTTTTAGGCTCTTTGGGACTTTGGAAGAAATCGATCTAAGCACATTCCTTTAGCAATCGAAGTTGGTAAGTCAAGTGGTAAGGATTCAATATTCTTTAAGTTGGTTGAGAAAGCCTAAGGCTATTGGGATTAAGATATGATGTTGGCCGAATGGTCTTGATTAAAGTGTTGTGGTTTGGCCGAATGTTGGACAAGGTGATCTAGTGCGATAGATCGGATCTTTGAAAGTTAGTATTGTCTAATCATGTTATTAAAGTGGGAATCTATGAGATTTTGATAAAATACCTTGATGGGTATGTGCAAGGATTCGGGTAAGTCCGTTTCAATATGATGTTAATATATGTTGATTGATATCATGATCTATTATTTAAATATGTTATATGATCATATCAAGTATAATGGCATGATTGATACTCTTAATACATCGGTTTGGGAACATGAGTGGAGGGGGAAGGATTTGATATCCGTGTCTTTGGACACCAGAGGTTTGGCACCTCCAGTGATTTGGTATCACATTTGTGTCTTTGGGACACCAGAGGTTTGGCACCTCATAGCGACTCGTCCCTGTGGTTTAACACCACCGTAGGTTGGCCCCACTTTTGAGATATGGGATCGTTGCCAGTGATTTGGTATCACACGTGGGTTGGCCCCACAACTTGACTATTCGTGACTTTGGTCACCAGTGATTTGGTATCACATTTGTGTCTTTGGGACACCATAGGTTTGGCACCTCATAGCGACTCGTCCCTGTGGTTTAACACCACCGTGGGTTGGCCCCACTTTTGAGATATGGGATCGTCGCCAGTGATTTGGTATCACACGTGGGTTGGCCCCACAACTTGATTATTCGTGACTTTGGTCACCAGTGATTTGGTATCACATTTTGGATATCGTGACTTTGGGTCACCAATGGTTTGGCACCACCAGTGGTTTGGTACCACACGGGGTAGGAAAGGAGTTATGGATGGCTAGGTTGGGTGCATTATATGTATGTTGCTTGATTATAAATTGTGTAAGAATGTTTCATTAACAGGGAGAGGGATTATGCACTGAGTCTTGGTGACTCACCTTCTCTCTTATCATTTCAGGTGATTCGTGAGATCGCGGATTGAGGAGCCGGATGAACTCAAGGAGGCCATGCAATAAAATTTGATTTTACATGAACTTCGAATTGGGGTACTTTAATTTATTTTAATTTGGTTTTTGTTTTATTTTGGGTTTGTAATAAGGCCTCTTTAATTATGTTTTGGATTATTTATATGCTTTGGATATGTTTTAAATATGGCTTATAAATTATTTGGTTAATCTAATAATTCAGCCCAAATTTTTCTAAAATAATAAAAACGCAATGGTTTTAAAATCTTACCATCGGGTAATATAAATCGTTTGATAGTAAAATGTAAATTTAGTGTTTTCTACAATTTAAATGATTTCCAAATATTAAGTTTCCACATTCAAATGCAAATGTTTTCATAGTAATAATTCGAGTTTTTCTTAAATGATACAAATGTTTTCTAACCTGTGAATTATCAACTAAGCTTTAAAGTTTTATTTATGAAATTTCAAAGTAAATTATCAGTTTAAACTTATTATGCATCTGTTTTCAATGCCAGTTGTCTGTGAGTTTCCTGATGTGTTTCCAGAAGAAGTACCAGGATTACCGCCAATCAGCGAGGTGGAATTTTCTATAGATCTTGTTCTTGGAACATGTAACATCCCGATTTAGGGCCTAGTTAGAATAGTGGTGTGAGACCATAGAACTGAGGTACAAGTATGAGTTTTGAGGTTTATGCTATGTTAGCATATTAGTTTTAAAGTTTCATGAAGCAATTTTGTTAAATTGTGGTTGAACTGTCCAATAGGACTAAACTACAAAAGTTTCAAAATGTGAGATTCTAGAAGCTATTTGTATGAAATAGCTTTGGATTATTGATTAGAGGTCCTTAAATAGTAATTTTCCCAAATTCTAATTTTTTGAAAAAAAATGGGCATGAATGGGTTAAAATTGGAAAGTTTGACAGAGGGGCATTTCGGTTATTTGTCAAATTAGTGATTAAATGGGGGAAAAGATGACAAATTTTGATTCATCTTCTTCTCCAAGCTACCGAAAATTTCAAGAAGCCATAGTTAGGGTTCTTCAATTTTTCAAGCTTGCTAGTAACTGCATCCTAGCCTCGTTTTTTATATTCTTCATATTTTTGAAGTCATTGTAACATGAGTAAGCTATTTTTAGCTATATGTTGAGCTAGGATTGATGTTCAAAAATGTACTCATATATGACATGCATGTATCTTGATGTTTTATGGAAGATTATGAAAGCTTGATGTAGTAGAAACAACATTTGCTAAGTGAATTCTATGAAAAATGCATGTAGGGTCTTGTTTGTAAAAGTCTTGAGATTGGTCATACTTGAGTGATTTAGTGAGAATTGATGATTGCTTTAGTTTACTAAATGAATCAGCTAAGCATGAAATGCTAGAAAGTTGAATGAAAATCACTTTACGAGCCTTGAAGTAAAAGTGTAAATATGAGAAAGTTTAGGGGCAAAATGGTAATTTTGCCAAAGTATGAGATGTGGGTCGATTAAGTCAATGTGCGTATTGAATGAGTTGATTTATCATTATAGATCAAGAAAGATCAAGCCCGAATCGAAACTGAGGCAAAGGCAAAGTAGTGGACTAAATTGCAAGTCTCCATACTTTTGAGTACCGAGGTAAGTTTACGTATAAACGATGCATTTATGCGTATACATTGTTAATGCTAGCTAGTGTGTAGCACGATTGACAACCTGTATGGTTCAAGTGGAATGAATGAAATAATAGTTGTGAATGGTTGAATGAATTACAAAGTAGATATGTGAATGTCTAGTGATAATGCTTGATGGTGGGCTAAGTGCGACACCACCTTAATACTTAACAATGATGGGCTGTGTGCGATACTATTGTTATGTATATTATTTAGTGGGACACGTGCGAAACAACTATAATTACCCCTTTTGGTAGGCTATGTGTAACACTACCCTATTATTATTTTGTAGTGGGCTAAGTGCGAAACCACCGAGTAATTTAGCTGTGTGGATGTATTAATCACGATGTGTTGTACTTTGAGTAAATGTGATATTGAGTGTAGGGGTGCATGTAAATGAATATGAGTATTTGACTGTTGATGTGGTGGAAATATGGTAAGGGATAGAAAGAATAAGCATAGTTGTGTATGTGAATTATATGTTAGTATAATGCTAATTGTTGTTTAGCTTATACTAGGATGCTTAATTGTTTATGTAAACTTACTAAGCTTAATGCTTACTCTCTTTCTTTCCTCTTGTCTTATAGAGAAAAAAGGTTAAATAGTGATACGCGGATTAATAGGAAGATCACCCACACTATCAGCACGCTCCGGTACATTAGACTTAATGTTTTGTATATGGCATATATATAGGCTAGACAAGTTAGTGTATTTTGTTGTATTGGCCAAGATGTGTTGGCTTTTAGATGGATAATCTATTTTGTATAATGCCATGGTTGATGGCTACTTAATTATATGAAAAGATGTAGTTATTCGTGTAAGATTATGTTTCAATATGAGTTGATTATGGATGTGCTGAATGAGTACATGTTGTATGTGCTAGATGGGTGAAAGGAGCTTGGAAAATAAATAGCTTTGTTCTTGTCCATGTGGATAGACACACGGGAGTGTGTTTAGGCCATGTGTGACACACGACCAGTCCATGGACATGTAAATTGGTTGTGTGTCCCCAACAGAATGAGGTGGTATAGGCCACGGGCTAGACACACGAGCATGCATCTAGACTATAGGCAATGCGATTTTGCCAGTGTTCACCATGAGTGAAGAGCACGGGCGTGTGCCCTAACTGTGGGACCTTGGCAGATTGCTTGAGTTTTCACACACGGAGTAGGAACATGGGCGTGTGTGACCCCTACGGGCATGTTTCATTTCTCACGGGCGTGTGGTCCCTGTTATGATGGAAAAATTTCAAGATCGTAAAAGTTTCCAATATGGTCTCGAGAGTCCTTATGTGTATGAGTGAGGCCTCGTAACAACAGAATGAGGTTGTTGTGGTGATTGAAAGAGAGTAGTCACATTGAGCCTAATTGATCAAGTGATTTTACTCTAGTAATGCCTCGGGCCTGGTTTCGGCGTAGAATATGGGTAAGGGGTGTTACATTTAGTGGTATCAGAGCTATAGTTTAGTCAGTTCTAGGACTACCATAGCGGGTGTAAGAGTCTAACCATACATGTCATAAGTGTATAATGATAGTGTGGTGGCTTTTAATGATTTTAAACCTTGTTTTATATAGTGAATGGATCCCGATCAATCGACTACTGATGAAGCAGCTAGTAATGCGTTGACTCCTCTGTAAGGGGCCGTGCCTGTTCAAAGTGGACCCTCGGTTAGGGGTCAAGGGGAAGAGGCTCGGGAAGCCTTTCTTCAGATGATGAGTAATTGGTACTCGGATTATGTTCGAGCGAACCCTAATGCTCAACCTCCTCCACCTCGTCCTATACCTCAGCCAATTCCAGTGGCTCCTCAAGGTATTGAGGTAGTGAGGATATCAAAACCCCCGGTGGATAAAATTAGGAAACACGGGGCTGAGGAGTTTAGAGCTAAGGTAGATGATGACCCTGAGAGGGAAAAGTTCTGGTTAGAGAACTCAATGAGAGTATTCGATGAACTCTCTTGTACAACCGAAGAGAGCTTGAAGTGTGACGTATCTTTGCTGAGGGACTCGACATACCATTAGTGGAAGACGTTGACGTCAGTGGTTCTGAAAGAGCGGGTTACGTGGGACTTCTTTCTAAAAGAGTTTCGAAATAAGTATATAAGTCAGCGGTTTACTGACCAGAAGCGGAAGGAATTCCTTGAGTTGAAGTAAGGAAGAATGACAGTAGCGGAATATGAGCGCAAATTCGTTAGGCTTAGCAAGTACGCGCAAGAATGTGTGTCTACGGAGACCATTTTGTGTAAAAGGTTCGAGGACGGACTGAATGAGGATATTAAACTCCTGGTTGGTATTTTGGAGTTGAAAGAGTTTGTAGTGTTGGTTGATATGGCAAGTAAGGCCGAAGAATTGAGTAAAGAAAAGAGAAGGGCTGTGAGTGAAGCCCGAGATGTGAGAAAACGGCCGATGGGCAAATCGTATCAAGCCCAGTTGAAAAGATCCAAGGAAGTGAATCTCAGACGATAGCACCAATTGGATATTCGCATCGAGACTTGGAAAACACTCGTTCGGGTTCGAGAATCCAAGCTACCTCGATGGAAAGTGTGGGTAATCCGAAGAACAAACTGGAGTGTCCAAGTTGTGGTAGATATCACACTGGAGAGTGTTGGGGAAACAACCAAAATTGTTATAAGTGTGGTTCTCCCGACCATTTTATCCAAAATTGCCCCGAGAGGGATGACAAGGAAGAGAAGCAAGAGATAAGACCCAGCAATGTGTCTACAAGGGGTAGACCACCAAGGAACCCGAGAGGTAGGATTAGTGGTAGAGTTACGTCCAGAGACTCTGCTGTGAGACCGGAGAGTCAGGCACCTGCGAGGACTTATGCCATTCGCGCTCGCGAAGAGGCATCATCCCGTGTCTCAACCTATGTACAAAACTAACTAAAGTCACACGGCCTGTCACGCGCCTGTGTGTATGGCCCGTTTGCAATAGTGAGTTGAATCGCATGGCCTGTCACACACCCGTGTGTCTACCCGTGTGCAACACTAATTTACTTTGAAATAGGACAGTGAAGGACACGGTTGAGACACACGCCCGTGTGCTCAACCATGTGAGCAATTATAGGCCATTTTCAAGGCCAAATTGCCACCCATTAAGGGTTATACCTACAAGCATCAAACAAGTATCATTTTATGATTCAAAACAACCCTAACATATCAAATTTATACACAGTTTGACCCATAAAAAAATCATTCACTTCTATGTATAAATCCATCCAAAACTTGCCAACTCAATATGACAACGTTTCATCAAAAATATACTAAATTTGCATCACAAAGCATGGACTAAATTTACCATTTCACATGGCTATAAATACATGTTCCAAAACATATTTTAACATTTCTAGCCTATACATGCCATACTTCAATATATACATTTCAAAAAGGTACCAAAGTATAGTTTGATAGTGTGGTGATGATCCTCGACGATCTCCGAGCTTCTAGTAGCTTCAATAATCTATAAAATGATGCAAACACACACAAAGAAAGATTTCAAAAGCTTAGTAAGCCATATACAAATAAACTTATCATATAGAACATTTATAAACCATTTCATTCACATAAACTATAGCATAACACAATAGCAAATTCATATATTTCCTTTAGTTCAATTGTTTCTAACCACTTGCTTAGCAACATGCCACATCTCTATGTAGCTCATTTGATCATAGCACAATTGTATATAACACATCTTATCTCAGTATATCCATACATATATCTCAATTCCACATTTTTACATATACTTACTTTTCTTACTCAAACTTTGTATACACTTTAAACGTACCTACATCGGATACACATTTCACATAATTATTCATTTCTTGGAATGCCTGTTGAACCATTCAAAATCAATAAGGATACTCGGATAGTCAGAAATCCCGTACAATGCCAACGTCCCAGACGTGGTCTAACATGTAATCACATATCGATGCCACTGTCCCAGACAGGGTCTTACACGAATCAAATACGATGCCGATGTCCCACACATGGTTTAACACGTATAACTCAAATCGATGCCAACGTCCTAGACGTGGTCTTACACGATAACACATATCAGAACCCTATGTCGTGATATATGTATCCTAACTACTTCCTAAGGTTCGTACGGGACTTTTCAGATATAGTCACATTATCGGAGCCATGTCGAATTTCACATATCCAGCTCAAATAATCATATAACACAATTCATTCACATATAAGCAATATTAATTCAATCTAAGCACATTTATTTGTATATCGACTTACCTCGTACGAATATAAATGGATGAAAACGACTACTCGACCACTATCGACTTTGCTTGATCAAATTCTGTTTTCTTTTGGTTCTTGATCTATTCACATTCAAATTTAGCTTATCATTCACCAAATCATTCAATTCAATCCAAATACACATATTTAGGGCATTTTACAAATTAGCCCTCACATTTCCACATTTTGACATTTAAGTTCCTATTTCATAAAATCACCAAATACACATAATTTCATTTTACCAAAGCTAAGCCAAATATTACTACACTTCATATAAGCCCACATATTTCATTTATTTCACATTTTAGTCCTTCAATTTCTAATTTTCACAAATTAGTCCACAATAGTCAAATTCACGAAAAAATCAAATCTAACAACAAGCTTTTATATTTCAACAACTATAATCACAAAGCTTACAAAATCATCAATGGCATAACCTGAAATCTTCATCAAATTCAGAAATTGAGACATGTGCTTAAGATAACACGAAGCAACGATCACAAAAACATATAAATTATAAAAAATCCAAACAAAAACATACCTCAATCAAAGCCTTCAATGACCGAATGTTATGAAAGCTTAAAACCCTTGTTTCTTTCTCTTATTTTCAGGTAAAAGATGAACATAATGGTTTAATGCATGTTTTGTTTAATTAAACTATCCATTATTTATTTAATTACCTTCATAACCTTAATAATAACATTAAAATACCACTAACATATGTCCATCTTCGTCCATGCATCAATCCAAGGGTCCATTTACCACATAAAGACCTCTGTAACACCCCCAGACCCGACCCAGACGTTATGGCCGAATTCGGTGATGTCACATCAAAAGGGATATCTCAAAACGAATTCGCTTTAGTTAAAACTTAAGTTCAAGGCTTGCAAACCCAAAATCCAACAACTTGTTAAGCTATGATAAAAGCCCATGTGTTAAGGTATAGCTATTTCGAAAACCATGTTTAAACTAAAAAAACAATTTATTCCCGTTTAACAATTAAACAGTTGAACAAAAATGAAACCCAAATGTAAAGTCAAATTGGAGATACAAGGCCTTATTACAAATGAAATAATTAACAATGAGTCATTCGAAAACAAATAAACAAAAACTTCTAAGTAACTTGTAGTGTGGCCATCTTCGAGTCCTCTCCCACGTCGAGCCGTCTACTAAGAGTCACCTGAAACATTTAATAAAAGGGTGTGAGTTTCGAAACTCAGTGTGTACGACCCTTGGTAATCCAATCAACATCCAATTATCACATTGGGCCTACGCCCTATCAAAATTGGTGGTCTTGGGCCATAGCCCACAATGACCTCATATCACATCAGTATCACATGAATGAAATGCTTCCATCCCAAATCCAACCCTGCACTCTGTTTCCCTTCCAACCCTACACTCCTGTGGGGATATAAATATCAACCATCCCATCCTTACACTCCAAAGGTAGCACCAACAGCGGCACTACTCAACGTTGTAGCAAGGCTGCTAAGCATATAATAGGCTTAAAGCCACCGGTGGATCCACGGTCGTCAAGCGACTATGCGATCCTCATAAATCTTCATCCATATCATCAAACCCTCCCAAGTGCAACATATATCTCGTGAATGCAACATACACATTTTCACACATTACGCACCTAGAGGTATTTTAGTCATTTCACTACCTAGGGGTGTTTCCGTAAATCTACCTTACAGGGGTATTTTGGTAATTTTGCAAATCAAGGGTATTTTGGTAATTTGAAAAACTAGGGTATTTCGTTAATTTTGCAAAATAGAGGTATTTTGGTAATTTTGCAAATCAGGGGTATATTGGTAATTTTACAAGTCGGGGGTATTTTTGTAATTTTATAGATCACGGGTTTTAGTTATGAACTTTAGCCCATTAACAGGTTCTTGTGGCTAAAGTGAACAGACACTATGCCCCAGGTAGGATCCTAGAGAAGAGGAGGTGGGTCGCTAGGACCGCTTAAGTACCAAGCTCTCCCTAGATCCAATCCTAAACATGCATATGTCCATTGCCACACTTTAACCTAACGACTTGTTCACAGACATGCTTGATTATTAAATTAAGTTTTATGATATTTAAGAATTTATCAGAACTAGGCCTAGAGTCCATAAACCCTAGCATGCATTTCTAAAATCCTATAAGGCCCACTAAGCCTATTCATGTCCATATAACCCTTTAAACCCAATCATGTTTATATAGCCCATTAGGCCCAATCTTATTCAAATCACGCAACCATATCAATCCATCATTCAATTTCCACATATCAATTTCTGCCGATTTGGGCCCCACGAGCTCGGCAGGCCCATTTTGCCCCTTTTGGCCCGATCAGCCAAATAGTGGCCCGAGACCATGAGATCGCTCTCTTGGCCCCGGTAATCGTATCGGTGTCCCCACACGAATGTTCGCACGCTCATATGGTTGCCGGATCCAACCTTTCAGCTTTTCAACTTTTTTGGCATTTCGGCTTTTCGGGATTTCAGCTTTTGCCGATTTGTCGTGTGTGAAGTGTATGTACACACCTGGTTACTGCGACGTGCTACACTATCCTCAGCCTTAGCCTACAATCAATACCAATCTCCAAGTCAATACACACTTAACTACAGTATTTACCCAAAAACCGAAGCCTTACCATAACCTTACCGTGTGCCACCAGTTCTAGTAGCCCTTCCTTAGCTACTATTCACGTAGATCTGCACCCACACATATACTATAAACAATCAAGTGAGTTATATTCCACACAAGTTAACTCTATAAGCCATACATATGTTCGGCCATTCGCTAAACCACAACTGAGACGAGTACACTTACCACTTGCTAACGATCCTTACCACGCTTACGATCTTTGAACCCTACCCTTGTTAATAGAAGGTTAACGACAATGAGATGTTAGATAGCCCTTCGACTTTTAACAAAACACACTAAGGAGACTAAGTACTTACCGAATCCCACCTTTGATCCTGTGGCGTAGATAGCTACTGAACGAGATCCGGCTTTTAACACTTGATTAACAGATTTGTGGTGGAGGAAAAACAATAGATAATCGGCATAAATAAAGATTTTAGCAAAAAGGGTTGATGGTAATTCGACAATGGAAGAAACCGATTGAGGGGGAGGAAAGAAAAAAGATGATGGAACTCAAAGAACCTTTCAAAGGGATTCGGCACCCCCCTTTTATAGCCGAAGCCGAAACTACCTTTCCCCTAGAGTCCAATTCGGCACCAACACATCCACACCTCAATCCCCTATCTTTTCTCTCTTATCTTTACCTTAAATTTCTCTGCTGAACACCCCCTTCCAGAGTCCACTATAGTGCCACTACCTTTCTTCCATGTGAAAAAATAAAACCCCTCAATTTGCCACTTTTAAGCCTCTAACCTTGGACCTCTTCACCTGATAGTAATGCCACCTTGTAGCTCCCCAAGTGACGCCACCTTGCCACTGGACCACAAGCCTATTTGTGTCATATTTTCTCTTAATCTATTTAAGAGGCCTAATACTTGAGACTAGGGTCCATTAAGGAAAAAATTAAAATTTTCCCTATGGTCTTCCCTATCCCTAAGACTTCAAATAACCTTCAAAGCGCAGGTACCAATTGTCATTTTCTCGCTCACTTAAAATTTTTCTGAGACCTAAATTTAGGGCATTACAATTCTACCCCATTAAAGAAATTTTTTCCTCGAAATTTCCAACTAACTATTAATTGCACCGCTCAAGTCACACCACTATGCTTTTGCTGCGCACTCTGATTTTAATAACACTAACACACTTTAACTCTAATTGAACCCTTTACACTTACCCAAAAAAAAGAACCTACCCACTGGAGCAGATAAACATTGCACGCATACAGTTTCTATACCCAAAATATCGCATCCACACAAAACATACCCGACTTAATGGTGATTGAACAATCCTGAGCCTGATGCTCCTCAGACCCGCATCTGAAACACGCTTCTTACTTCTTCCAGTATTCACCCGGATGACGCCTTCTGCAATATTCGCAAGCCGAAAAGTTTGGACGTACCTTAACATGCTTCACAGAACGAGACTGCAGCCCTAGAGAATTGCAGTCTCTTTTTTTCTTACAGTCCACGCATCTAACCCAAAGTGTTTCACCAATTTCTTTAACCTCCTCCAGTACCTTCCTTACTAGCTGCGTCAACACATCAGTAATGAATTCTGGGTTACTGCTACTCGAGGTTGGTGGCCTCACTCTGACCTCTGTCTCTTGGACCATCTCATGCTCTAGTGAAGTCGGTGCCTCCCCAGCAGATGTGTGGCCCGATCTGATGATCCAGCCCTAACACTTCCACGGCCTCTACCGCGACCCCTTGCACCTCTTCTAGCGCTCATCGTTGATTCTCGTATTACCAGAATTAGGAACTTTATGAAATTAGTTCATAGTTGCACTGTTTAAAGTACATGTCTTATGCAAGTAACATTTTAAAAGTTGTTTTGCATTCGTAAGTCCACTACAGGGTTAAGTTTCCTACGGGCTTTAGTCTCTAAGAAGCTATTATTTAAAGTAGCCCAATATCTAAATACAGCTCAGTAATTTAAACAAGTGTAATAACAGAAAAACTTACTTGGCTCGACATCGAGGGCTCGGTAAACCACACTTCAAGAATCTTGCAAAAACTTTTTATCTACTTGTTTTAAAAACCCCAAAATCTAAGGCCTATTTCACAGCCCGAGCTTTGCAACCGTGCTCTGATACCACTAAAAGTAACACCCCCAAACCCGGCCCAAACATTATGGCCGAATACGGTGATGTCATATCAAAAGGGATAATTCAAAACGACTTTGCTTTAGTTAAAACTTTAGTTCAAGGCTTAGAAACCCAAAATCCAACAACTTGTTAAGCTATGATAAAAGCCCATGTTTTAAGGTATAGTTATTTCGAAAACCATGTTTAAACTAAAAAAGACAATTTATTCCCGTTTAACAATTAAACAGTTGAACAGTAATGAAACCCAAATGTAAATTCAAATTGGAGATACAAGGCCTTATTACAAACGAAATAATTAACAATAAGTCATTCGAAAACAAATAAACAAAAACTTCTAAGTAACTTGTAGTGTGGCCATCTCCGAGTCCTCTCCCACGACGAGCCGTCTACTAAGAGTCACCGGAAACATTTAATAAAAAGGTGTGAGTTTCGAAACTCAGTGTGTACGATCCTCGGTAATCCAATCAACATGCAATTATCACATTAGGCCTACAACCTATCAAAATTGATGGTCTTGGGCCATAGCCCACAATGACCTTATATCACATCAGTATCACATGAATGAAATGCTCCCATCCCAAATCCAACCCTGCACTCCGTTTCCCTTTCAACCCTACACTCCTGTGGGGATATAAATATCAACCCACCCATCCCTACACTCCAAAGGTAGCACCAACAACGGCACTACTCAATGTTACAGCAAGGCTGCTAAGCATATAATAGGCTTAAAGCCACTGGTGGATCCACGGTCATCAAGTGACTATGCGATCCTCACATATCTTCCTCCGTATCATCAAACCCACCCAAGTGCAACATATATCTTATGAATGCAACATACACATTTTCACACATTACGCACCTAGAGGTATTTTCGTCATTTCACTACCTAGGGGTGTTTCCGTAAATCTACCTTACAGGGGTATTTTGGTAATTTGACAAACTAGGGTATTTTGTTAATTTTGCAAAATAGAGGTATTTTGGTAATTTTACAAATTGGGGGTATTTTAGTAATTTTGCAAATCATGGGTTTTAGTTATGAACTTTGGCCCATTAACAAGTCCTTCTGGCTAAAGTGAACAGACACTATGCACCAGGTAGGATCCCAAAGAAGAAGAGGTGGGTCGCTAGAACCGCTTATGTACCAAGCTCTCCCTACATCCAATCCTAAACATGCATATGTCAATTGCCACACTTTAACCTAACGACTTGTTCACAGACATGCTTGATTATTAAACTAAGTTTTATGATATTTAAGAATTTATCAGAACTAGGCCTAGAGTCCATAAACCCTAGCATGCATTTCCAAAATCCCATAAGGCCCAATAAGCCTAGTCATGTCCATATAACCCTTTAAACCCCATCATGTTTATATAGCCCATTAGGCCCAATCTTATTCAAATCACACAACCATATCAATCCATCATTCAATTTCCACATATCAATTCCTGCCGATTTGGGCCCACGAGCTCGGCAGGCCCATTAGCCCCTTTTGGCCCGGTCGGCCAAATAGTGGCCCAAGACCATGAGATCGTTCTCTTGGCCTCGGTAATCATATCGATGTCCCCACACGAAAGTTTGCACGCTCGTGTGGTTGCCGGTGCCAACCTTTCAGCTTTTCGACTTTTTCGGCATTTCGGCTTTTCGGGATTTCAACTTTTGCTGATTTGTCATGTGTGAAGTGTATGTACACACCTGGTTACTGCGACGTGCTACACTATCCTCGACCTTAGCCTACAATCAATACCAATCTCCAAGTCAATACACACTTAACTACAACATTTACCCAAAAATTGAAGTCTTACCATAACCTTACCGTGTGCCACCAGTTCTAGTAGCCCTTCCTTAGCTACTATTTACGTAGATATGCACCCACACATATACTGTCAACAATAAAGTCACTTATATTCCACACAAGTCACCTCTATAAGCCATACTTACATTCGGCCATTCGCTAAACCACAACTAAGACGAGTACACTTACCACTTGCTAACGATCCTTTCCACGCTTGCGATCTTTGAACCCTACCCTTGTTAATACAAGGTTAACGACAAGGAGATGTTAGATAGCCTTTCGGCTTTCAACAAAACACACTAAGGAGACTGAGTACTTACCGAATCCCACCTTTGATCCTGCAGCCTAGATAGCTACTAAACGAGATCTGGCTTTTAACACTTGATCAACAGATTTGTGGTGCAGGAAAAACAACAAAAAATCGACACAAATAGGGACTTCGGTAAAAAGGGTTGATGGTAATTCGACAATGGAAGAAACCGATTGAGGGGGAGGAAAGAGAAAGATGATGGAACTCAAAGAACCTTTCAAAGGGATTTGGCACCCCCTTTTATAGCCAAAGCCGAAACTACCTTTCCCCTAGAGTCCAATTCAGCACCAACATATCCACACCTCAATGCCCTATCTTTTCTCTCTTATCTTTACCTTAAATTTCTCTCCTGAACACTCCCTTCCAGAGTCCACTCTAGCGCCACTACCTGCAAAAATAAAACCCCTCAATTTGCCACTCTTAAGCCTTGAACCTTGGACCTCTTCACCTGATAGTAACGCCACCTTGTAGCTCCCCAAGTGACGCCACCTTGCCCCTGGACCACAAGCCCATTTGTGTCCTATTTTCTCTTAATCTGTTTAAGAGGCCTAATACCTGAGACTAGGGTCCACTAAGGCAAAAATTAAAATTTTCCCTATGGTCTTCCCTATCCCTAAGATTTCAAATCACCCTCAAAGTTCACATTCCAATTGTCATTTTCTCGCTCATTTAAAATTTTTCTGAGACCCAAAGCCTAAAGCCCAATAGGCCCAATTCTACTAGGCCCAAATTTGGGGCGTTACAACCTCACACTTAGTAAGGCACATCAGTTCGGCACCTAATTAAATAGAAGGACAATTTTGCATTTTCTACGATTAAGTCCATTTTGCAAAATTTAAACACACAATTGATCAAATTAAATCACAGAACTTTCACACATGCTTAATCACATACTGTAAACATAAAAAATAAAAGTAAAACATTTTTCTGACTCAGATTTGTGGTCCCGAAATCACTATTTTGACTAGGGTCTAAACTGAACTCAACTTCCCTTTTCTGCCAAATCGAAGCATTTTCTTCCACGGAGACACTTTTAAAAATACTTTATCACGGATCCCAAACTCAATATCTTTTCGTTTTAAATCTGCATATGACTCTTGTCGATCAAACGCTGCTTTCCAACTATCACGGATCACTTTTACTTTCTGCTCAGTCTCTTTTATCAAGTCAACCCCGTGAATCTTATTCTCGCTAAGCTCAGTCCAATACAATGGAGTTCTGCATTTACGACATACAAGCCTTCATACGGTGCCATTTTAATGCTCGATTGAAAGCTATTAGTATATGCAAATTCAACCAATGGCAAATAATGTTCCCACGTACCTTCAAACTCAAGAATGCAACATCTCAACATATCTTCGAGTATCTGAATAATCCGCTCGGATTGACCATATGTCTGTGGATGGAAAGCCGTACTGAAATGCAATTTCATACCTAAAGCCTCTTGCAGTTTCTTCCAAAATCGTGAAGAAAACCTTGGATCTCTGTCAGACACGATAGATAGTGGCACCTCGTGCAATCTCACAATATAGGAAATATATAGCTCAGCTAACTTATCAAGTGAGTAATCAGATCGTACCAGAATAAAATGGGTTGATTTTGTTCATCTGTCAACTACAACCCAGATCGCATCTTTCTTTCTCGGAGTTAAAGGCAAACCTGAAACAAAATCCATTGTCACTCTATCCCATTTCCACTCGGCAATCATAATCGGTTGTAACAAACCGGATGGCACCTGATGTTCAGCTTTAACTTGCTAACAAATCATACATTTCGAAACAAACTCTGAGATATTCCTTTTCATACTAGGCCACCAATAAAATTGTTTCAGATCATTGCACATTTTTGTACTTCTCGGATGAACTGATAAACTACTATTATGAGCTTCGTTCAAAATTAACTGAATCAACTCTGAATTCCTCAGAAAACAAATCCGATCTCTAAATCTCAGACAATCATCATTGTCAACTCGAAATTCAGATTCAGAGTTCAAATTACATTGAGCTCATTTCGCTAACATTTCATTATCAACTTTCTGAGCATCACAAATCTATTGTAAGAACAATGGTCTCACTTTCAACTCAGCTACTAAAGAACCGTTATTGGTTAGGGCCAACTGAGTATTCATTACATGTAGGGCAAAAATGATTTCTAACTCAAAGCATCAGCAACAACATTGGCTTTCCCCAGATGGTAGTCAATTACAAGTTCGTAATCTTTTAACAACTCTAACCATCTTCGCTATCGTAGATTCAAATCTTTTTGAGTCATCAAATATTTTAAGCTTTTGTGAGCAAAATAGACATGACATTTCTCACCGAACAGATAGTGGCGCAAAATTTTTAAAGAAACACAATCGCAGCCAGCTCAAGGTCGTGCATTGGATAATTCTTTTCATGCAGTTTCAATTCTCTCGGGGCATAAGCTATAACTTTGCCTTCCTACATTAAAACACATCCCAGACTGTTTAACGAGGCATCACTAAAAATCACAAACTCTTTACCTGATTCTGGATGTACCAAAACTGGAGCTTCAGTCAAAAGGGTTTTCAACTGATCGAAGCTTTTTTTTACTGTTTTCAGCCCATTCGAATTTCACATCTTTTTGAAGCAATCTCATCAATGGAGTTGCAATCATCAAAAACCCTTTTACGAACCGTCTGCAATAAACAATAAGTCCCAGAAAACTACAGACTTCAGACACATTTTTCGGAGGCTTCCACTCTAAAATAGCTAAAATTTTGCTCGGATCAACTTGTATACCAGATGCTAACACAATATGCCCCAAAAAGCCAACTTCACGCAACCATAATTCACATTTACTAAACTTTGCATACAATTGCTTTTCACGTAGAGTCTAAAGAACAATTCTCAAATGTTTAGCATGCTCAATTTCATCACGCGAATAAATAAAAAATGTCGACAATAAATACAACAAAAAATTGATCTAAATACGGTCTGAAAATTATGTTCATCAAGTCCATAAAAACAACATGAGCATTTGTTAGTCCAAAAGGCATAACTAAAAACTCACAATGTCCGTACCTCGTTCGGAAGGCAGTTTCCAGAATGTCTGAATCTTTTACTCGCAGCTGATAGTATCCCAATCTGAAATCTATCTTTGAAAACACAGAAGCTCCTTTCAACTGGTCAAACAAATCAGCAATTCTGGGCAGAGGATATTTGTTCTTAATGGTCACTTTGTTTTCAATACACATTCCCATCATACCATCTTTCTTCTTCATAGACAAAACGGGAGCACCCCAAGGTGAGAAACTTGGTCGGGCAAATCCTCTATCGGTCAACCCTTGTAACTGAGACATGAATTCTTTTAATCCCATCAAAGCCAATCTATACAGAGCTATTGAGATTGGGGTCGTTCCTGACACTAACTCAATGCCAAACACAACTTCTCGTATAGGAGGTAATCCCGGTAGTTCTTCAGGAAACACATCAGGAAACTCGCAAACAACTGGCACAGATTCAACTTTCTTTTCAATCACTTTCAAATCAATCACATAGGCAAAATAAGTTTCACAACCCTTTTTCACATATTTCATAGCTTTCAACGAATATATCACTGCCGGTAACCTATTCAAGTCACTAGACTCAATCTGAATTATCTCATCATTCTGACATCTCAAATCAATAGTTTTCCGTTTGCAATTCACAACAGCATCATGCAATGTTAGCCAATCCATACCTAGGATTATATCAAACTCATCAAAAGGTAATAACATCAGATCAGCCGGAAAACAGTTATCTCGAAAAATAAACAGACAATTCTTGCACACTTTGTCAAACAGGACACTTTTTCTGAAGGGGTTCGATACTCTAATTACAAATTCAGTAGACTCTATAGGCAAGGTCTTACTGAATACTAAGTTCATTCATATATATGAATGAGTAGACCCTGGATCTATCAATGCAATCACAGAAGTATCATAAAGAGTAAAAGTACCGGTAATGATGTCTAGAGATGAAGCTTCCTCACGAGCTCGAATGGCATAAGCTCTGGCAGGTGCTCCCACATCGGATCTCGCAACTACATCTTTCGTAGCTCTCTGGCTACCAATTATATTTCTCATGTTTCTAGAAGGTCTACCCCTAGCTGAAACATTATCCGACTTCAGATTCTATACAATTTCTTGTCCAATAGATTCGAGACAATCTCAAATAAATTGATCTAAAGATCTACATTTAACACAAGCTCGATCATTCAATCTACAATTACCCGGATGCCTTTTACCACAATGTCCATATTTAGGTCGCTCAGATCTGACATTTCCAACACTAGCTATTGAAGTAGCTGGAGCTTTGAAGCTCGAATGTGATCTAGCACGATTTCTGTTCGAATGTCCCACATCAGCCCTTTTTGGTATAATGGCATGTATAGGCTAACTTAGCCAATGTTGGCATGTAAATGGTTGTTTATAATCTAGCAATTGGAATGGCTAGTAATGGTATGTTTTGATACATAAATATAAGGCTATATTATGTTTAACATATATATGTATGGTATAGTTAAAATGAATTATGGTAAATTATATGTTTTCACAAAAAAGTAAGTTCGGAAATACATGAATGTAAGTGTTAATATATCATACATAACTCTAGTCTTTGGCTTGGATAAGTTGTCTTGAATTGGTTGTTGAAAATGATTAAATGTTGGTTTAGGTGCAAGGTAAAAAGGGTGAGAAATATGACTTGGAAAGTAGTCTTATTTTGTCCACACGAGCAGACACACGGGCGTGTGTCTTAGCCGTGTGTGACACACGACCATGCGCATAGGAGTGTGGTTTGGCCGTGTGTCCCCTGTATCCTTAAAATTTAGAAACAGAATGCTCAAATTTATCACACGGGCAGAGACACGGGCGTGTGCCTCAGCCGTGTGAGACACTGTAACACCCTAAACTCGTATCTCTCGTTGGACTAAGGTTGTGAGGCATTACCGAACATACCGGAACATTTCACAAACACATATCTCACATCAACAAAACATCATCATTCACAATCACTTTGTCCCTTTAAAATATCTATGAGGCCTTAAACACGCTTTAGAAAGGGTTCAGGATTGAACCGAGTACATACGAAACTTTGCAGAACTCATAAAAATTTTCTTTCAAAACAAGGAACATGCCAGTGTGGCTAGGCCTTGTGCCTCACACGGCCGTGCTTTGGTGTAACACCCCTAACCCGTAGTACATACGAAACTTTGCAGAACTCATAAAAATTTTCTTTCAAAACAAGGAACATGCCAGTGTGGCTAGGCCTTGTGCCTCACACGGCCGTGCTTTGGTGTAACCCCCTAACCCGTAACCATCGCCGGATTAGGGCTAAGAGGCATTACCAAATCTTTGGAACAATTCACATTCATTTCACGACACAAAGTAAATCGTTAATCAAACACATTCAAATACGAGCATATAGTTCCTTATCTAGGTCTATAAGACCATAAACACGTGTAAGAAAAAGGTTGGGACTAAACCGAACACTTACGAAAGTTTTTAGAAATTCAAACATCCTTCAACACTGTTGAGGTCACACGCCCGTGTAGTCAGACCGTGTGCCTCACACGGCTACCAGACACACCAATGTGTCCAGGCCGTGTCAAAATAGAGCATACATACTAACTTATCCCCACGGCCACTAAACACGCCCGTGTGCCATGGTCATGTGTTACTAGGCTAGCTACTGACTTATTCACACGGTCACCAGGCACGCCCGTGGGCTTCGGCCGTGTAACGTCCAGACACACCTGGAAGTTATCCTCAAACCACACGACAGAGACACACGCCTATGTCTCTTAGCCATGTATGCATAATAGACCATTTGCAAGGCCAATTTGCAACCCACACAAGGGTCAACCCTATAAACACAACTAAGAATGTTTTCTCACACAATTTGAGAACCAAATTATAAACCAAATTTCACAACTAAAACACATGCATTACCAAGCATGATTCATCCATAATATCACTAAATCATATTAGCATCAATCCATCACTAAGCTTATCATTCATAAGACATTTTCATTACCAACAAGCCAAACCATAATATGCATCATATACAAAAATCCACTCATGCTTACAGCCAACATATATTTAGCCACATCAAATTGCTATTTACACATCTCAAATATGTTTCAAACAACTAGCCTATACATGCCATATTTCAACTATATACATCTTTCCAAAAGTACCAAAATAGATTGTCGATAGTGTGATAGAGATGCTGACGATTCCCGGATCTTTTGAGCTAGCTTTACTGACACTGTAAAACAGAGAGACAATCACACAGTAAGCTTTCAATAGCTTAGTAAGTTCGAAATACAATACAACTAATTCATTGAATCAAATCAACATACACATTAAACCATCACATAGATAATTTATCAATGTGACACAAATCCAACCATATCCAATACTCACATAGCATTCCATTCATCTACTTTCAATTTCGTCAACTACATAGGTTTTATATATACCTTTGCTAACACTTAGTTAGTCACCAACCATGCTACTAAACCACTTTACTTTACATATCGATCAATCTTTGCTATACTCTTGCTTTGTTTGCACACTTAGTGCCAATTTGTAGACAAAACGTAGTTGTCATCACACACTCAGTGCCAATACATTAAACTGAGCTTATATCAGTATCGCACACACAGTGCCAACTCAATAAGCCGAAGCTTCTATCATCTCACACACACAGTGCCAATCATTTCTATCCCATTTCGAATTTCGCAGACTTAGTGCCTTCTAATCCAATTCAGCACATAGCATTTCTAGTCTCATAGTTATATAAAGATTCATTCAATTCACATCACATAGGACATAAATTAAAAGCTTGTACTATATTTGAACTTACCTCAGACGTCGAAATACCGAAACGGTCGATTAATCGAGCACTTTGTCTTTGCCTTGATCTCAAACCAAACCTCTCCTTTCTAGGTCTATACACATTCAAATTCAATCTATTCAATAACAATTTCATTCAATTTAATCCATACACACTTATTTAGGACATTTTACAAAATAGCCCTCACATTTTCACATTTCGACACTTTAGTCCCAAATTCACAAAATCACAAAATACATATAATTTGATAGTACCTGTGCCTAGCCGAATTCTTACTATACTCATACAAGCTCAAATATTTCATTTATTTCATCTTTTAGTCCTTCAATTTACTATTTTCCCAATTTAACCCAATTTACTCAATTTCATCAAAAATCCAAATACAAACTATATTAACCCAACACCAAGTTTTCATATTTCATTATCAACTAACACATAGCTCAAACATTCATCAATGACTCATCACAAAAACATCATCAATTCACAAAATTTAAGCATGGGTTTGAAAGAGCACGAAGCAACGATCACGAAAACATAAAAATTATTAAAAACTGATAAAAATTCATACCTTAATCAAGGATAGCAATGGTCGAATATTTCAAGCCCTATTTCTTTCTCTTTTTCTTCTTCATTTCAGCAATGGTGGTGTAAAAGATGAGTTTTTTTTTGTTTAATTATTTTGACTTTAATTACCAAACTAACCTTTTACTTTAACTTTATTTATTCTTAACGTTATTCTAGTCCATTGCCACCCACTATCACTAAATATGGCCTAATTGCATCATAAGGCCTTCACTTCATAAAGACAACAACAATTAAACACTTAACAATTAGCACACAATGTTTTACACTTTACGCGATTAAGTCCTTTTTCTTAATTCGACATATAGTCGATAAAATTACCACATAGAATTTTCACACAGGCTATCACATATAATTCACACCAAAAATAATATTAGAATATTATTCTGACCTCGAATTTGTGGTCTAAAAACTACTATTCCGACTAGAGTCTAAATCGGGCTGTTACAACTCTCCCCCTTAGGGATTTTCGTCCCTGAAAATCTTACCAATGAATAGATGTAGATATTGCTCTCTCATACCATTCTTAGGCTCCCACATAGCCTCTACAATTCTGTGCTTGTGCCATAATAATTTCACTAAAGAGATTTTCTTATTTCTCAACTCTTTGGTCTCTTGTGGCAAAATTTGGATCGGTTCTTCATTATACGACAAATTTGGCTGAATTTCAACTTCAGTATGAGCAATTATGTGAGATGGATTAGATCTGTACCGTCGTAGTTTGATACATGAAACACGTTATGTATCTTTTCTAACTCAGATGGCAACAACAATCTATACGCAACTGGCCCAACATGCTCGATAATCTCATATGGTCCGATGAACCTCGGACTCAACTTGCCTTTTCTGCCAAATCGAAGTATTTTCTTCCATGGAGACACTTTTAAAAACACTTTATCACCAACTTCGAATTCAATATCCTTTCGTTTCAAGTCTGCATAAGACTTCTGACGATCTGAGGCCGCTTTCAAACTTGCACGAATCACTTTCACTTTCTGCTCAGTCTCTTTTATAAGATCAACTCCGTGAATCTTATTCTCACTCTGAAACACCCCAAACCCGGCCCACGAGCCTTGACCGGATCTGGTATGTTCCTCGAAAGAAACCGGTTCAAAATTCGTTGATTACTTTGGAAAAACTATTTTTTTGAAAGAGAACTTTTTGTTGGGTTGGGCTTGAATTGAAAACAAGTTTATTTTATAAAAATCCGTTATCTTTAGGTGACAAAACATTTAGGGTTTGATTTAAAAATTTATTTAATCCATTAATTAATAATAGTTCGCAGTCCTAATGAATAAAAAGTAGAAAATAAAGAAATTCAACTTGGCCTTATTACATCAAATATTCCCAAAATTAAATTAAAGTACTTAATGAAATAAAAATCCAAATTATTTAAATTCCTCGCTGTGCATGGCCATCCCTAAGCTTCTGCCGAACCCGGTCCATTACTGATCGTCACCTGAAAATAGTCCCACAACGGGGTGAGTCAAACAGACTCAATGCGTAACCAACACTAAAATTTAATAGATTTAGGCATACCATACAAATCATGTTCACATTATATTTCAAGATAATGGTGCAATCCCGAACCCATACCTAGATGCCATCCGCTACACATCCCCGTACCAACCTGCACACCGTGGGGACTACTAAGTCAACCCTCCTTCCGCTACACTCCATCGAAGGCAGTCGCTGCAGTCGACGTGCTCATCGCCCATATAAAATTCGTGGCATAGCCACCAGATTAAATAATTGTGTCATGAGACACCACATCAGATAATGTAACCGAAGTTACCACATTCAGATAATGTGATCGAAGCCACCACATTCAGATAGTGAGATCGAAGTCACCACACATTCACTTCCCCTTTCTCATATAACCCGAATGCCCATATTATCATATCATGCATATCATACTTAAATTCACATTCATGTCACTTTCACATGTTAAATATAACATATTTCGTAATCCTAGTATGAGTAGGAAACGTACCTGAGTACTTTGTACCGTAACACAGTACCTTAGCCATATTTACATTCTTATAAACATGCACATATTAAATATGCCATAAACATATTAAGAATTAGTGTGGATTACACACTGATTATCTTAGCAATTTACTAATTCTCTGATCTAGCCCTAGAATCTTAACCTACATTCGGCCAACCTTAATATATTAGCATAAAGCCTATTCGGCTATAAAACCAAATCCTAGTAGGATTTGTATTCTTAAAACTTACCTTTGATGCCGATTTCACTGTTAACCAAATCCCGGAAACTTTGTGCTATACCTTCCTTCATTCAGCCATCATTGAATCAATTAACTTGGTTAGTTTTCGGCTTTTGAACATTTAAAGAACATATCTAGATACTAATCTAGGCCTTAGCCGAATATACATAGGTGCTTACCTTCCAAAACTTAAATCCTGAATTGGATTCTTGCTTCCCTTAATGCTGTCGAAATTCCTATAACCTTATGTTATGTAATCTAACATTAAAACATAAACATGGCCTTTGGCTGAATATGTACTTACCTTGGTTGGCTAGATCTCGGACTATCACCCTTAAAAGTCGACACTAGCAAAGATCTCGAATCTCTCCTTAATATTTCGGTCAAAGAATAAAATAAGAATTAGCCTTTGGAGTTTCGACAAGTCCTTAAAGGAAGAATAGAAATCAAGCTTGATCTTACCTTTACTGAAGAATCGATTGCACCTTTGTTTGTAGCCCTTTAAAGGTTCGGCTATGAGACTTGGAGACTAGATGGCTATAGTCACCTATATTCGGCTTCAAACCGAATGAAAAGAGAGGGATATGCACTTGAAAGAATCGGCAATGTGGTCTTAGGGAGAAGAGGAATTCGGTTTGACAAAAGAAAAGGAAGAGAAGAGAGGAGAGCATTAAGAAATTCGGCAGAAGAAAAAATTGATGAGTAGCCCTATTTTTTTCCTCTTATAGCTGAAATTACTACTTAGAATCCCTTACTTGGCCACCACTGTAACATCCTGAAATTGGGCCTAGTAGGATTGAGCCCAATGGGCCTTAGGCGTAGTAGCGTTTAAAATTTTAGAAAACAATATTAATGCAAGTTAGACTTATTAGGTAAGTGATTTTGGAAGGTTAGAGGGCTTCTAGGAAGTCCCGGAATCAAATTTAGGCTTTAGGGAAATTTTGGTTTTAGGCGGAAAAAACCCTGGAAGTTGGCAGGTAGGCCTTAAGAATAAAAAGTGGAGGAAAATGAAACAAGTGGAGTTTGTGGTGTAGTGGCAAAGTGACGCCACATAAGAGACAAGGGGGTGACGCCACAAGGAAGGAAGGAGGTCCAAGGTTCAAGTCTTGGCTTTTGCATTTTGGTTTCTTTTTACTTGGATCTTAGAATTTGGCTATAGATTTATATTTAGTTGCGCATGGTTTAAGACACAAGATGAGCTTGTGGCCAATGGTTAGCGACATGGATTATGCTGCAAGAGCCTGGTTCGAATCTCGTGAGAGCAAAGGAGTATTTTTTTGCAGATTGGACGGCAAGAGTTTCAGTTGAATTTAAACTCTACTGACGAAGGGATCCCACATCGGAAAGATACAAAGAAGAAGGGTGAAGAGCTAGCTATATAAAGAGCATTCCAGGAAGAGAGTTAACATACCTTGGTTGGCGTTTGGGCACAGCAGTGGGCGCAGCGCGGTTTAACACCAGAGTCCTATCAGGTGTGTAACTCTCTCTACTCTAGTTGTAGAGCGGCAAATACCGAAGTGCCGGTCACGGCAATAGTAGCCACACAAGCGTGCGAGTGCACGTGTGGGGCTTCGACGCGATAGTTGAGGCCATCAGTAGTATTCTTGTGGGTTGGGCGGCTTGGGCCACGATGGGCCGAAGTGGGCCCAATGGGCCCATGGGCCTATATGAGTAATTGTGATGATATAGTATATAGTGCTAGACTAGGTAGAACTTATATACGTGGCTAGATTTGTGCTAGGTGGGCCACACAAGCGTGTGGGCCCGAATGGGCCGAATCGGGTTTAGGCCAATAGTCCGGTAAGGACCAGAATGGTAGCTGAGTCGCTAGTGGCGACATTGGCCTTCGGAAAGGCCATTTCAGGTACGAAATTACTGAAATAACCCTTAGTGGGTAAATACCAAAATACCCCTGAAAGGTAAATTACGAAAAATGCCCTTGGTAGGTAAAATTACTGTTATACCCCTTTAGAGGTTGATTAGCTTGGTTATATCGTATTTGTTGTTCTGATTATGATGGTCATACGTTTCATGCGTTATCTTTGATATATGATTGCATACTTGGCATACTGCATACACGAATATTATGACTGATGAACATGGCATGGACATGGGTATGATGAGAGGACGGGGAAGATTGATATCGGTGACTTTGGGTCACCAGTGGTTTGGCACACCAGTGGTTTGGTACCACACGGGGTAGATCTGGAGTTTCGGATGGATAGGTTGGATGGGTTGCATGACATGCATATTTGCATATGATTTGTGTACGAGCTTAACATCTTCTGGATTGGGATTTACACACTGAGTCTCGGTGACTCACCTTAGTTAATTTTGCAGGTAATCATTAGAACGGATTGGAGCCGAGGCAGACTTGTGGTGGCCATACAATGTTTTTTCTCGTAAACTCGTTCTCTTTAGTTAAACTTATTTGTAACTGGGATTTTTGTTATGTAATAGGGCCACTTTAACTGTATTTTTGGTATTTTATTTGGTTTAGCTTGATTTGTTTACTGCTTATTATTAAATGATCAATATGGGATTTTCCTAAGATGATAATAAACCGTTTCTTATTCAAAATTACTTAAACTCGATGTTTCAACAACTATAAAGAATACGAGCTTTTTAACGAACGCACAGTTTTTAGACATTCCTTTCATGTGACATGCCAGATTCGGTCGTAACGTTTAGGCCGGGTTGGGTGGTGTACAATTATGGTATCAGAGCCTAGGTTCAAAACTCGGCTGTGGGTTTGGGTTCAAAAATGTTTCAAATGATGGTTTAGAAAAATATATATCTCTTTTCTGGAAGTATGGCCCGAGTCTCCGGCACCAATTCGTAAGTTCCTTTTTACTTTATTCTATTATATGTTGAATGATTGTATTATTCTGCGATGTGTGGATGTGATGCTTGAATATAGGAATTGTATGTATGTGTGAAAAATATCTGCTTGCTTCGGTGTTAGATAGTTGGTTATGTGAAGGGGTTTCAAGATTTAGTTTGAAAGTATATTAGTTTTATTAAGATCAGAGTGCGCAGCAAGAGCGTAGTGTGGTAGGTTTGGATGTACGACTGTTGTTAGTTGGAAATTTCGAGGACGAAATTTCTTTAAGGAGGGTAGATTTGTAACATCCTGAAATTGGGCCTAGTAGGATTGAACCCAATGGGCCTTAGGCGTAGTAGCGTTTAAAATTTTAGAAAACAGTATTAATGCAAGTTAGACTTATTAGGTAAGTGATTTTGGAAGGTTAGAGGGCTTCTAGGAAGTCCCGGGATCAAATTTAGGGCTTTAGGGGAAATTTTGGTTTTAGGCGGAAAAACCCCCTGGAAGTTGGGTAGGTAGGCCTTAAGAATAAAAAGTGGAGGAAAATGACACAAGTGGAGTTTGTGGTGTAGTGGCAAAGTGACGCCACATAAGAGACAAGGGGGTGATGCCACAAGGAAGGAAGGAGGTCCAAGGTTCAAGTCTTGGCTTTTGCATTTTGGTTTCTTTTTACTGGATCTTAGAATTTGGCTATAGATTTATATTTAGTTGCGCATGGTTTAAGACACAAGAGGAGCTTGTGGCCAAGTGGTTAGCGACATGGATTATGCTGCAAGGAGCCTGGGTTCGAATCTCGTGAGAAGCAAAGGAGCATTTATTTTGCGGATTGGACGGCAAGAGTTTCAGTTGAATTTAAACTCTATTGATGAAGGGATCCCACATCAGAAAGATACAAAGAAGAAGGGTGAAGAGCTAGCTATATAAAGAGCATTCCAGGAGGAGAGTTAACATACCTTGGTGGGCATTTGGGCACAGCAGTGGGCGCAGCGCAGTTTAACACCAAAAGTCCTATCAGGTGTGTAACTCTCTCTACTCTAGTTGTAGAGCGGCAAATGCCGAAGTGCCGGTCACGGCAATAGTAGCCACACGAGCGTGTGACCGCACGTGTGGGGCTTCGACGCGATAGTTGAGGCCATCAGTAGTATTCTTGTGGGTTGGGCTGCTTGGGCCACGATGGGCCGAAGTGGGCCCAATGGGCCCGTGGGCCTATATGAGTAAATTGTATGATGATATAGTATATAGTGAACTAGAATAGGTGGAACTTATATACGTGGCTAGATTTGTGCTAGGTGGGCCACACAAGCGTGTGGGCCCGAATGGGCCGAAATCGGGTTTAGGCCCAATAGTCCGGTAAGGACAAGAAATGGTAGCTGAGTCGCTAGTGGCGACATTGGGCCTTCGGAAAGGCCATTTCAGGTACGAAATTACTGAAATACCCTTAGTGGGTAAATTACCAAAATACCCCTGAAAGGTAAATTACGAAAATGCCCTTGGTAGGTAAAATTATTGTTATACGCTTTAGAGGTTGATTAGCTTGGTTATATCGTATTTGTTGTTCTGATTATGATGGTCATATGTTTCATGTGTTCTTTGATATATGATTTGCATACTTGGCATACTGCATACACGAATTATTATGACTGATGAACATGGCATGGACATGGGTATGATGAGAGGACGGGGAAGATTGATATCCGTGACTTTGGGTCACCAGTGGTTTGGCACCACCAGTGGTTTGGTACCACAGTTAATTTCGTGACTTTGGGTCACCAGAGGTTTGGCACCTCATAGCGACTCGTCCCAGTGGTTTAACACCACAGTGGGTTGGCCCCACAGTTGATATCGGGATTGTCGCTAGTGATTTGGTATCACAATGTGGGTTGGCCCCACACTTGGATTATTGATGTTCATGACTTTGGGTCACCAGAGGTTTGGCACCTCATAGCTACTCGTCCCAGTGGCTTAGCACCACAGTGGGTTGGCCCCACATTTAATATAACGGGATTGTCGCCAGTGATTTGGTATCACAACGTGGGTTGGCCCCACATATGGATTATTCGTGACTTTGGGTCACCAGTGGTTTGGCACCACAATTATATTGATATCAGTGACTTTGGGTCACCAGTGGTTTGGCACCACCAGTGGTTTGGTACCACACGGGGTAGATCTGGGAGTTTCAGATGGATAGGTTGGATGGGTTGCATGCCATGCATATTTGCATATGAATTTGTGTACGAGCTTAACATATTTTGGATAGGGATTTACACACTGAGTCTCGGTGACTCACCCCTTAGTTAATTTTGCAGGTAATCGTTAGATCGCGGATTTGGGTGCCGAGGCAGACTTGTGGTGGCCATACAATGTTTTTCTCGTAAACTCGTTCTCTTAGTTAAACTTATTTGTAACTGGGATTTTTGTTATGTAATAGGGCCACTTTAACTGTATTTTTGGTATTTTATTTGGTTTAGCTTTTGATTTGTTTACTGCTTATTATTAAATGATCAATATGGGATTTTCTTAAGATGATAATAAACCATTTCTTATTCAAAATTACTTAAACTCGATTTTTCACAACAACTATAAAGAATACGAGCTTTTTAACGAACGCACAGTTTTTAAACATTCCTTTCATGTGACATGCCAGATTCGGTCGTAACGTTTAGGCCGGGTTTGGGGTGTTACAACCACTCTTCTATTTGATAGCTTTATCCTTTTAATTATCACAAAATAAAAAGAATTTAATCCAACCATTATCTCTTGAAAATAATGATGAATAAATCCCTTATTTAGCCGAAATTTAAAGAGAATAAAACTCCTCTTTTAAGAGCCTTAATACCGTCCACGTCTCTGCTTCTGGAAGCAAAAATAAAACTTCTTTTATGTGCTTCCCAAGTGACTCGAACCTAGGCTCCTTCCCCTTGATTGTGGCGTCACCTACTGGGCTTTAAGTGGTGCCTTCAAGCCACTTTGACAAGCCTGTTTGTGTGTCAAATTCCTCCTATTAATTTCCTTAAGGCCACCTTGCCTTACTTTCCTCTTTTAAAACCTTAAAACTTGACATTTCTTTACATTTCCAAGTTTCCAAAAATTTTCGTTTGCCTCCTTTAAACTTAACATTTCCTTACATTTCCAAGTTTCCAGAAATGTTCACTTTCCTCTTTTGAATCATTTCCAAATCATTTCCTTACCTTTCTTAGTTTCCAAAAATGTTTACTTTCCTCTTTTAAACTTAACATTTCCATACATTTCCAGGTTTCCAAAAATGTTCAAAATATATTCATAACACATAAGACATGTCATTTCGTACAATTAAACCGAAAATGCATAGGCCCTTTTCAGGATGTTACAGTTCTACCCCCTTAAAATAATTTCGTCCTCGAAATTACTTACTAACGAACAATCGTACGGTCTAACTCACCCCACTACGCTACTGCTGCGCACTCTGATCTTAAAGAACTATCATACTTTCTAGGCACATTCTCTAGGTTCACATCCAAGGTTTCAGGCACTTCCCTAGCAATACAAGAATAAGCTAGCCCTATAACAAGCAAAGCAATTAAGGGTATTCTAGAAAAAAGAAACGTACCCGTTGTCGTATCTGGCACATCTTCCTCCTCACGACGGCCAACTGCATAAACCAACCTTGGTTGCCTCGCGTCTGCACCTTCAGCATCTCTACTTGGTGCTCCATGTCCTCGGCCCAAACCATTTCCTCCATGGTTTGGTCCACGACCTTGCTGAGGCTGCTGTCCACCTCTACCGGCCTGATTAACATTCTGAGCTGCTGGCCGTCTTTCATCTGGTTTCTTAGGACAATCCTTGAGCATATGGTCCTTAGACCTACACCTAAAACATCCTCCCGTCTTTTTCCAGCACTCCCCTAAGTGCTTCTTTCCACAATGATCACAAGGACGATACTGCCATCCTGTACCAGCTTGCTGATTCCGCGGCCCATCAACGCTAGGCCTCTTATTCCCAGATGATTCAGACGATTCAAAACCTCTTTTTGGCCTGTTCCGATCCATGGTCTGCTTGGTAGAATCCTTAATTCCCTCGGCTACCTTGGCCTTTTCGACTAAAGCAGAAAACTCCCGCTCCTGATGCGGTGCTATCAACAATCTCAGATCATCCCTTAGTCCGTCCTCAAAACGGACACAGCGTTCATGCTCAGTTGCCACTACTCCTCGAGCATATCGGCTCAACCTCAGGAATTCAGCTTCATATTCTGCAACGGACTTGTTCCCTTGAACTAGCCCCAGAAAAGCCTTCCTTTGCTCATCAGTATACCTTGTTCCAACGTATTTCTTCTGATATGATTCCTTAACATAATCCCAGGTCAGATCCTCAACTGTGGCACCATCCCGAACAGTTAACCACCATTGATACGCTTCATTGCGTAGCAGTGCCACCATTCCTTTTAACTTCTCCTCTGGGGTCAGATCAATCTCATCCATAATGCGCTCGGTTGCGTCCAACCAATATTCAGCCGTACTGGGTGCCACACCAGATACGCCACGAAACACTTCAGCTCCATTAGCGCGGAGCCGCTCAGGCACAGACTTTCGAGCTCCCGGATTTCCTCCTGCACCAGCCACCAACTCAAGAACTCGCAGCACAGCCTGCGACACAGCATCTTCCCCTGTCTGAGCTTGCTGCTCAACATTAACAGCTGGGGGTGGTGGTGGCGATGGTATTTCATTGTCAGACCCTTGACCCGATCTAACGAGTTCTGACCTAGTCATTCTTCCTCTACCGCGTCCACGACGACCACGTCCTCTAGAGCTCATTTCTAACGTCGCGATCTGATTAAGAAGTTTTATGAATTAGTCCTTGTTTCACTTGATTACCCGCGAAGAAGTTTTATTAAAAGAATTTTTAGGAGTGGTTCTTTCGTATTCATACATGCACACAGTCTTTACATTCATACATTCATCAATCAATTATGAACTTTCGTTCATTCAGAGAAATGTTGTAGTTTTCATTGTTGTTGTTTTTCCACTACCCAGGGGTATTTTCGTAATTTGCCCTACAGGGGTATTTTCGTAATTTTTTTTTCAAAATAAGGTTCCTTGTGGATTTTGTCAATAACGGTATTTTGGTAATTTTGCATTCCCAGGGTATTTTTGGAAATTTTGAAATCCGAGGGTATTTCGGTAATTTTGGAACTCGGGAATATTTTGGTAATAAACCAGGGTAAATTTGTAGAGTTTAATAAATCAAGGGTATTTCAAAATTTGCAAAACTTGAGGGTTCTTTTTGAGAATTTGTTTTCCAAATCGGTGATGTTTGCAAAAATTTTGGAAATCAGGGTCATTTTGGTAATTTTATAAGTTAGGGGCAATTTCGTAATTTTCCAAAATCAAAGTATTTTGATATTTTTCAAATTAGGGTTTTTGGACTTGTTATAAAGTAATGAAAATTTTTTTTAATAAGAACTGTGGGTATTTTGGAAATTTCATAAACCAAGGGCATTTTTGTAATTTTACCACTAGTGGTATTTTTGTAAATCAGAAATTTTTCGAATTTTTTTTAGAGATAGTTTTCACAAATTAAGAGGGTGATTTTAAGAGTTTTAAAACTAGGGTTTCTATAAAAACACGGCTAGTTCCCTTTCGGGTTTTAGTTAGGGGTTTAGCCCATGAATAAGTCCTCTTGGTTAGGGTGAACTAAAGCTACGCACCAGGTAGGATTCCTGCGAAGAGGAGGTGAGTCACTAGGACTGCTTAAATACCAGGCTCTTCCGAATCCAATCCTAGACATGCGCACAATGGTTACCACACCCTAACTCGGCGACTTAAACACATGTTTGTTTTATTAAGCATTTAAGTCTTATGTAACTGTTGGGGTAAGCTAGCCTTATAGTTCAAGTACCTATCATACTAATCTACGTTTCATTCTATTTCTACCCTTCTATAAATCACATAATCACACAGATGGTTACGGGTACTTACCTGGTGGACTGCGGGTCGGAGACTTAGGTGCCATGCCAGAAAAACCCTGCTTATCTTCAAAAACTCATTTGGGCTCGATTTGAAAATGTTTTGGGCCTTAAACCCCAGGCCGAGGGTTTGAAACTGGGCTCTGATACCAAATTGAAACACCCCAAACCCGGCCCACGAGCCTTGACCGGATCTGGTATGTTCCTCGAAAGAAACCGGTTCAAAATTCGTTGATTACTTTGGAAAAACTATGTGTTTTGAAAGAGAAATTTTTGTTGGGTTGGGCTTGAATTGAAAACAAGTTTATTTTATTAAAAATCCTTTATCTTTAGGTGACAAAACATTTAGGGTTTGATTTAAAATAATTTATTTAATCCATTAATTTATAATAGTTTGCAGTCCTAACGAATAAAAGTAGAAAATAAAGAAATTCAACTATGGCCTTATTACATCAAATATTCCCAAAATTAAATTAAAGTACTTAATGAAATAAAAATCCAAATTATTTAAATTCCTCGCTGTGCATGGCCATCCCTAAGCTTTTGCTGAACTCGGTCCATTACTGATCGTCACCTGAAAATAGTCCCACAATTGGGGTGAGTCAAACAGACTCAATGCGTAATCAACACTAAAATTTAATAGATTTAGGCATACCATACAAATCATGTTCACATAATATTTCAAGATAATGATGCAATCCCGAACCCATACCTAGATGCCATCCGCTACACATCCCCGTACCAACCTGCACACCGTGGGGACTACTAAGTCAACCCTCCTTCCGCTACACTTCATCGAAGGCAGTCGCTGCAGTCGACGTGCTCATCGCCCATATAAAATTCGTGGCATAGCCACCGGATTAAATAATTGTGTCATGAGACACCACATTCAGATAATGTAACCAAAGTTACCACATTCAGATAATGTGACCGAAGCCACCACATTCAGATAGTGAGACCGAAGTCACCACATTCACTTCCCCTTTCTCATATAACCCGAATGCCCCATATTATTCATATCATGCATATCATACTTAAAATTCACATTCATGTCACTTTTCACATGTTAAATATAACATATTTCGTAATCCTAGTATGAGTAGGAAACGTACCTGAGTACTTTGTACCATAACACGGTACCTTAGCCATATTTACATTCTTATAAACATGCACATATTAAATATTGCCATAAAACATATTAAGAATTAGTGTGGATTACACACCTGATTATCTTAGCAATTCACTGAAGTCTCGAAATCCGATCTACTGCCCTAGATCTTAATCCCTACATTCGGCCAACCTTAATATATTAGCATAAAGCCTATTCGGCTATAAAACCAAATCCTAGTAGGATTTGTATTCTTAAAACTTACCTTTCATGCCGATTTCACTGTTAACCAAATCCCGAAAACTTTGTGCTATACCTTCCTTCAATCGGCCATCATTGAATCAATTAACTTGGTTAGTTTTCGGCTTTTGAACATTTAAAGAACATATCTAGATACTAATCTAGGCCTTAGCCGAATATACATAGGTGCTTACCTTCCAAATCTTAAATCCCGAATTGGATTCTTGCTTCCTTAATGCTGTCGAAATTCCTATAACCATATGTTAGATGTAATCTAACATTAAAACATAAAACATGGCCTTTGGCCGAATATGTACTTACCTTGGTTGGCTAGATCTCAGACTATCACCCTTAAAAGTCGACACTAGCAAAGATCCCGAAATCTCTCCTTAATATTTCGGTCAAAGAATAAAATAAGAATTAGCCTTTGAAGTTTCGACAAGTCCTTAAAGGAAAGAATAGAAATCAAGCTTGATCTTACCTTTACTGAAGAAATCGATTGCACCTTTGTTTGTAGCCCTTTAAAGGTTCGGCTATGAAGACTTGGAGACTAGATGGCTATAGTCACCAATGTATTCGGCTTCAACCGAATGGAAAAGAGAGGGATATGCACTTAGAAAGAATCGGCAATGTGGTCTTAGGGACAAGAGGAATTCGGTTTGACAAAAGAAAAAGAAGAGAAGAGAGGAGAGCACTAAGAAATTCGGCAGAGAGAAGAGGAGGAAGAAAAATTGATGAGTAGCCCTATTTTTTTCCTCTTATAGCCGAAATTAGTACTCAGAATCCCTTACTTGGCCACCACTCTTCTATTTGATAGCTTTATCCTTTTAATTATCACAAAATAAAAAGAATTTAATCCAACCATTATCTCTTGAAAATAATGATAAATAAATCCCTTATTTATCCCCTATTTAGCCGAAATTTAAAGAGAATAAAACTCCTCTTTTAAGAGCCTTAATGCCATCCACCTCTCTGCTTCTGGAAGCAAAAATAAAACTTCTTTTATTTGCTTCCCAAGTGACTCGAACCTAGGCTCCTTCCCCTTGATTGTGGCGTCACCTACTGGGCTTTAAGTGGTGCCTTCAAGCCACTTTGACAAGCCTATTTGTGTGTCAAATTCCTCCTATTAATTTCCTTAAGGCCACCTTGCCTTAATTTCCTCTTTTAAAACCTTAAAACTTGACATTTCTTTACATTTCCAAGTTTCCAAAAATTTTAGTTTGCCTCCTTTAAACTTAACATTTCCTTACATTTCCAAGTTTCCAGAAATGTTCACTTTCCTCTTTTGAATCATTTCCAAATCATTTCCTTACCTTTCTTAGTTTCCAAAAATGTTCACTTTCCTCTTTTAAACTTAACATTTCCATACATTTCCAGGTTTCCAAAAATGTTCAAAATATATTCATAACACATAAGACATGTCATTTCGTACAATTAAACCGAAAATGCATAGGCTCTTTTCAGGATGTTAGACACTCAGCTCAGTCCAATAAAATGGAGTTCAACATTTTCGACAGTAAAGAGCCTCATAAGGTGCAATTTTGATGCTAGATTGAAAACTATTATTATACGCGAATTCAATCAACGACAGATGTTTTTCCCACATATTTTCAAACTCAAGTACACAACACCTCAACATATCTTCGAGAACCTGAATGATCTGCTCGGACTGACCATACTGAAATGCAGTTTCGTGCCTAAAGCCTCTTGCAATTTCTTCCAAAATCGTGAGGTGAATCTCGGATCTCTGTCAGACACCATTGATAGTGGCACCCCGTGTAATCTCACAATTTCAACAATGTACAATTTAGCCAATCTATCGAGTGAATAATTTGTTCTCATTGGAACAAAATGAGCTGATTTCTTTAATCTGTCAACTATCACCCAGATTGCATCTTTCTTTCCCGGAGATAAAGGCAATCCCGACACAAAGTCCATTGTAATCCTTTCCCATTTCCACACAGGATTCATGATCGGTTGTAACAAACCGGATGAAACTTGATGTTTAGCTTTAACTTGCTAACAAATTAAACATTTTGACACGAAGTTAGAGATATCCCGTTTCATACCATGCCACCAATAAAACTATTTTAAATCATTGTACATTTCCGAACTCCCCAGGTGAACAGTTAAATGACTATTGTGAGCTTCATTCAAAATCACTTGAATCAACTCTGGATTTCTCGGATCACAAATCTGATCTCCAAATCTCAAACAATCATCACTATCAACTCGAAATTCTGAATGAACATTCAAATCGCACTGACTTCGTTTACCTATCATTTCAACATCACTTTTCTGGGCATCACAAATCTGACGTACAAAGATCGGCTTTACTTTCAACTCGGTCAAAACTGCACTATCATCACACAGATCTTTCTGAGCATTCATTGTTCGCAACGGACATATAGACTTTCGGCTCAAAGCATCAGCTACAATATTAGCTTTACCCGGATGATAATCAATCACAGGTTCATAATCTTTCAGCAATTCTAACCATCTTCTCTGTCGCAAATTCAATTCTTTCTAAGTCTTCAACCTTTGCTATACTCTTGCTTTGTTCGCGCACTTAGTGCCAATTTGTAGACAAAATGTAGCTGTCATCACACACTCAGTGCCAATACATTAAACCGAGCTTATATCGGTATCGCACACACAGTGCCAACTCAATAAGCCGAAGCTTCTATCATCTCGCACACACAGTGCCAATCATTGCTATCCCGTTTCTAATTTCGCACACTTAGTGCCTTTTAATCCAATTTAGCACATAGCATTTCTAGTCTCATAGTTATATAAAGATTCATTCAATTCACATCACATAGAACATAAATTAATAACTTGTACTATATCCGAACTTACCTCGGACGTTGAATACTGAAACGGTTGATTAATTGAGCACTGTCTTTGCCTCAATCTCGATCCAAACCTCTCCTTTCTTGGTCTTTACACATTCAAATTCAATCCATTCAATCACAATTTCATTCAATTTAATCCATACACACTTATTTAGAGCATTTTACAAAATAGCCCTCACATTTTCACATTTCGACACTTTAGTTCCTAATTCACAAAATCACAAAATCAGAAAATACATATAATTTGCTGGTACCCATGCCTAGCCGAATTCTTACTATACTCATACAAGCCCAAATATTTCATTTATTTCACCTTTTAGTCCTTCAATTTACTATTTTCTCAATTTAACCCAATTTACTCAATTTTATCAAAAATTCAAATACAAACTATATTAACCCAACACCAAGTTTTCATATTTCATTATCAACTAACACATAGTTCAAACATTCATCAATGGCTCATCACAAAAACATCATCAATTCACAAAATTTAAGCATGGGTTTGAAAGAGCACGAAGCAACGATCACAAAAACGTAAAAAAATCAAAAACCGATAAAAATTCATACCTTAATCAAGGATAGCAATGGTCGAATATTTCGAGCCCTATTTCTTTCTCTTTTTCTTCTTCAATTTTGATAGTGGTGGTGTAAGAAGATGAACACTTCATGTTTTGTTTAAATATTTATGACTTATTTTACTAATTACCAAACTAACCTTTTATTTAACTTATAAAACATTTATTCATTAAGGTTATTCTAGTCCATGGCCACCCACTATCACTAAATATGGCCTAATTACATCATAAGGACTTCACTTCATAAAGATAACAACAATTAAACACTTAACAATTAGCACACAGTATTTTACACTTTACACGATTAAGTCCTTTTTCTTAATTCGACACAGTCGATAAAATTACCACACAAAATTCTCACAAAGGCTATATCACATATAATTCACACCAAAAATAATATTAGAATATTATTTCGACCTCGAATTTGTGGTCTCGGAACCACTGTTCTGACTAGGGTCTAAACCAGGCTATTACACTTGGCCCGTGTCTCAGCCCGTGTACAAAACTGACTAAAGTCACACGGCCTGTTACACGCCCATGTGTATGGCCCGTGTGCAATACTAAATTGAATCACACGGCCTGTCACAAACCTGTGTGTCTACCGTGTGCAACACTGATTTACTTCGAATTAGGACAGTGAAGGACACGGTCAGGACACACGCCCGTGTGCTCAACCGTGTGGGTAAATTATAGGCCATTTGCAAGGCCAAATTGCCACCCATTAAGGGTTATACCTACAAGCATCAAACAAGTATCATTCTATGATTCAAAACAACCCTAACATAGTAAATTTATACACAGTTTGACCCATAACAAAATCATTCACTTCTATATATAAATCCGTCCAAAACTTACCAGCTCAATATGCCAACCTTTCATAAAAAATATACTAAATTTGCATCACAAAGCATGGACTAAATTTACCATATTCACATGGCTATAAATACATGTTCCAAAACATATTTTAACACTTCTAGCCTATACATGCCATACTTCAATATATACATTTCAAAAAGGTACCAATGTATAGTTTGATAGTGTGGTGATGATCCTTGACGATCCCCGAGCTTCCAGTAGCTTCGATAATCTATAAAACGATGCAAACACACACAAAGTAAGGTTTCAAAAGCTTAGTAAGCCATATACAAATAAACTTATCATATAGAACATTTATAAACCATTTCGTTCACATAAACTATAGCATAACACAATAGCAAATTCATATATTTCTTTTAGCTTAATTGGTTCTAACCACTTGCTTAGCAACATATCACATCTCCATGTAGCTCATTTGATCATAACACATTTGTATATAACACATTTTATCTCAATATATCCATACATATATCTCAATTCCACATTTTCACATATACTTACTTTTCTTACTCAAACTTTGTATACACTTCAAACGTACCTGCATCGGATACACATTTCACATAATCATTCATTTCTTGGAATGCCTATTGAACCATTCAGAATCAATAAGGATACTCGGATAGTCAGAAATCTCGTACAATGCCAACACCCTAGACATGGTCTTACATGTGATCACATATCGATGCCATTGTCCCAGACAAGGTCTTACACGAATCAAATACGATGCCAATATCCCGCAATTGGTCTTACACGTATAACTCAAATTGATTCCAACGTCTCAGACATGGTCTTACACGATAACACATATTAGAACCCTATGTCCTGACATATGTATCCTAACTACTTCCTAAGGTTCGTACGAGACTTTTTGAATATTGTCACATTATCGGAGCCTTATCGGATTTCACATATTCAGCTCAAATAATCATATAACACAACTCATTCACATATAAGCAATATTAATTCAATGTAAACACATTTATTTATATATCGACTTACCTCGTACGGATATAAACAGATGAAAGTGACTACTCGACCACTTTCGACTTTCCCCGATCAAATTTTGTTTTCTTTGGCTCTTGATATATTCACCTTAAAATTTAGCTTATTTATTCACCAAATCATTTAATTCAATACAAATACAAATATTTAGGGCATTTTACAAATTAGCCCTTACATTTCCACATTTTGACATTTAAGTCCCTATTTCATAAAATCACCAAATACACATAATTTAATTTTACCCAAGCTAAGCCAAATAATACTACACTCATATAAGCCCACATATTTCATTTATTTCACATTTTAGTCCTTCAATTTCTAATTTTCACAAATTAGTCCATAATCTTTTTTGTGTCATTAGCAGAGCAAGGGGGAAGGAGTTCGAGTCTCATCTGCTGCAACAAGAGCCTTAATTGTTTTTGTGTTCAAGGAGAGGAGAAGGTGGCATTCGGTTGGGACTCTTCTAGGGTGGTTGTTGAAAGGGTCAAATGCATTTGAATGGATGGACAAGAGAGCTTGGAGGAGTTTGAATTGGTCAAACCAATTTGAAAGGGTGATGGGGAGAATTTGGTGGAGCAAAACAAGGGATTTGGTGTGTGGTGGAGGTGTTGGCCGAATGTAAGGGTCTATGAGGGGAGAAATTCAGTCAAGAGGGGTCTTTGGTGGGGGAGTTTTTAGTTTTGGGGTATTGTGTATGTGCCGAATTTTGGAGCATATGAGCATTAGTGCAAATGTGAGCTTTCTTTTCTTTTTGTCAATCGGGTTCAATTCTAGTCTCATTTTTTTTGCCGAAACTTAAGTCTTTAGAGTTGTTTTTCTTCATTTCTTCATCTCTTCTTGACTCTCTGGTGATAGCCGAATCTTGAGAGTGACCATTTGTGCATTTCTTCTTTCCTTCATCCATACCAACCAACTGCCTTCTCTTTTCTTCTCATAGCCGAAACCTTGCTGCTCCTTCATTGTCATCTTTTTATTTCTCTCCTTAAGCCAAATAGTTCCTTTGGTCCCAAGTGAATTGGATTCATCTTGTTTATTTGATTGTTGAAGGTAATGATCTCTTTTATATCTTGTTTGGCACATATGTTCTTCTTTTCTCTTCTTTCATAAAAGCTGAACCTCCCTTCTTCTGCTTCTGCTTCTTCTTCTTCTTTTATTCTCTGCTCCTCTATCTCCTTCTTAATTAACTGAACCTCTATTTTTTTTCATCTCGAATCGTTGCTGCTCGAGTAGCCTAAAGTGTGAAGGGCTATTTTTCTGCCGAACCTATTTTGGCTTTTCACCACCATTATCAACACAAGGTAACCTTGTACTCTATCTTCTCTTTCTTTGAGTTTTTTTTCAAAGCTGAATGCTCAAGGGTAACCTTTGATTGCTAGGTCGAACCTCTGCTTCACTCGCGACTCATCTCTGATTCAAGGACGAATCAGTTGTTGTACGGTTCATCATTTATCAAGGTAAGGAGTCTTTTCTTTTCGGGTTCTCTGCTATTATTTCCTTTTCATTGCAGTTTGCCTTAACCAATTTCCTTTATTAGACAATTAAAGTTTCTGTCTGAGTACTGATCAAGGTTCCCTTCATAGATGCAAATGCTAGTCAATCTAAGGAAGGGAGTGGACTCGTAGTCTCTGCTCCTAAGTTCAAACGACGTGTAGTGTCAGCGATTTGAGATTTTCCACCACGTTGTGGTATAGAGCCGACATCTGCTTGGGATAGGCAAATCACTGTTATTCCTGCTAGTGAGAGTGTCGACGATTTGGAGTGTTTAGTTCTTCGCGTAATTAGGTGTGTAATGCTCACACTTTCCTTTATTAATTTATCATTAATGATTGTGTTGGCTGAAAGCCGAAACGACTGTATAGACAGTCGAGATGCCCTTGTGGGTAAGGTTGGAGACACCGGGTAAGTACTTTTATGATTCTGTCTTTTGAATAACATAGCCTAAATGTATACATGATTTGATTACCTGATTTGATTGCATTCATCACAAATGATAATATGTTGCATGGGCATTGGGATATGATTGAAAGGGGAAGTGTGATTCAGTGACTTTTGTCACAGTGGTTTGGTACCATAGTGGTTTGGCACCACATATACATTTACATATTTCGTGACTCTGTCACAGTGGTTTGGTACCACAGTGGCTTGGTGCCACAGGTGTTTGGCTGGTTCAGATGATGTAGAGGATGGAACACTAGGTTGGGCTGGGCTGCATTGCATACACTTTTATTATGATATGTTGTGGGGGTTACGACCCAATGTGTTCTATGGGCTTAGGCCAAATTGCGTTTGTAAGGGGAATTACTTACTGAGTCTTGGTGACTCACCCCTCTACTTAGTCTTCCAGGAAACCCCTAGTTGCGGATTTTGGAGCCGAGGTGGACTTTGAGGTGGCCATGCATTGTTTCTTTCGTAGATTTCGTTTCCTTCTTTTAAACTTATTTTAAATTTTGGATTTTGCTATGTAATAAGGCCTCCATAACTTTAATTTGGGTTTTTGGTTTAATGTGGTTACTATTATATTACGAAATGCTAAACGCAAAGTTTTTCTAAAAATAAAATAATCAGTTTTCAAAATATTAACAAGCGAATGACAAGCAGTTAATACTTAAATTCGAAAATTTACTTAAAACTACAAACACTATTTTCAGAATATCACGTTTCGGAATACCACTAGTTTTCGATTTTTTGTATCACAAATCTTGTTTTCGACTATGAAGATTATTCATAAATTTTTTGCAAGGAAACCTTAAAACCGAATTTGATTTTCAAAATGTTAACACAACGTGAACTATTTTTCTTAAAGTTTCAAAGTTCTTTAAAATAACCTTTCCATGTGACATACTAGATCCGGTCATGACGTTTAGGCTGGGTTTGGGGTGTTACAATTGTGGTATCAGAGCCTAGGTTGCAAAACTCGGCTGTGGGATGGGTTCAAAAAAATGTTTTTCAAAGTTGGTTAGAAATATGGTTTAGAAAAATATATGTATTCTGGGAGTATGGCACCCGAGTCTCCGGCACCAAATTCGTACGGTAAGTATTCTGACTATTAGTTGATTTGTATGAAAAGATTATATTGTGATGTGATTGCTAGTTTTAAGAGATTTAATTTTAGAGATTGAGACCTTTAGAAAAACGTTTTGCGAAAAACTATTTCTAATCCTATTCTCATAAGACTATCCGGTAATAAACTGTGGAAGAAATGCTAATTCATAAAATTTTAATCAGATTAAATCGATTTCGCAGTCATGAGTGCTAGACGACATGGACGTGGTATACGCGGCCGTGGTAGAGGCCGAGGTGTTGAGGCGGGACCCTCGGAATCAGGGCATGGGCTGGAAGGTGAAGTGCCAGCGTCACCAGTAGCAGAAGCAAGGCCTCAAGACCCGTCTGGAGGGGACGATGCCTTGTCCCAAACGATGCTGCGTATTCTGGAGCGGGTTACTGGAGCAAGCACGGGATCGGCAGCTCGAAAATCTATTCCTGAGTGACTTCGAGCAAACGGGGCTGAGATATTTAGAGGGATTTCTAGTGTGGCTCCAAATGTGGCAGAATACTGGCTGGAAGCGGTAGAACGAATCATGGACGATCTTGACTGTACCGCAGAGGAAAAGTTGAAAGGAGTAGTGTCCTTCCTTCGAGATGAGGCATACCAGTGGTGGCTCATGGTAAGGGATGGTACATCAGCGAACCGTATTACCTGGGATTTCTTTAAGACATCGTTCTAGGGAAAGTATGTTAAGGCAAGTTATGTGGACGCGCTCAGAGGAAGCCATTTTTAAACTTGGTCTAGGGGAGTAAGTCAGTGGCTGAGTATGAAGCGGAGTTCCTGCGTTGAAGCCGCTATGCTCGAGGTATCATCGCAACTGATTATGAGCACTATGTTAGGTTCGAGGATGGTCTGAGGGATGAGTTGCAGGTACTAATAGCTCCGCAACGGGAAAGAGAGTTTGCTATTCTGGTTGAGAAGGCAAAGATAGCCGAAGAGGTGAAGCGGTCTGAAAGGCAGAATCGGGATAAGGATAGGGATAGGAATAAGAGGAATTCTGGGTCGTCAGGATCTGCTGGGGGTTTCCAAAAGAGGCTTAGGTTTGATGGGCGGGGTCGAGTTGCGATGCCTATTGCTATTGGTCTGTGTCAACTGTGTGCTCGATGTGGGATTTTTCATTCGGGGGAGTGTTGGGAAAGAAATATAGGATGCTTCAGGTGTGGATCTATGGATCATCGGATAAGGGACTGTCCACAAGAACCATATAGGGCGTGGCCAGTAGGTCAGAGATATGCATAGTTCGGAAGAGGTGGGCAGCAACCACCGAGAGGTCATGGTCCGTCCAGAGGAGGAAATGGTTTTGGTCGAGGTCGTGGAGCACCGGGTAGAGGTGCTGGGAGTACAGAAGCAAGAAAGCCTGGATTGGTTTATGCAGCTAGACGTGGAAAGGATGGCGATGCACCGGACGTCATAACCAGTACGTTCCTTATTTTTGGTGTGCCCTTTACAGCTTTGATAGATATTGGGTCTACACATTCATATGTTGCTAGTAATGTGTCTAAAACTTTGAGTATAGAATCTGAGATTGCTTCTAGAGAAATGACAATGATTAGCCCTTTAGGACAATCTGTAGTGGTGAACAAACTATTTAGGGATGTGCCTTTAGAAGTGCAAGGGATTGTTTTCCCGGCTGACTTGATGGAATTGTCGTTCGACGAGTTCGACTTGATTTTAGGCATGGACTGGTTAGTTAAGTATCGGGCAAACTTGGATTGTGCTGCTAAGCGCATGATATTGAAGACTCCCGAGGATAAGGAGGAGCTGGTGATAGGTGAAAGAAGGAATTATCTGTCCAATGTGGTGTCTGCATTAAAGGCTGAGAGGATGGTGCGAAAAGGGTGTGAGGCATTCTTAGCTTTCATTAGTGCTTTGGAAGCCAAAGAATTGTCTATAAAGGACGTTAGAACGGTGAAAGAGTTCTCAGACGTCTTTCCAGAAGAGCTTCCAGGGTTACCTCCGGATCGTGAGGTGGAGTTTGGCATTGATCTACTTTCGGGAACAGCTCCGGTGTCTATTGCCCCGTATAGGATGGCTCCGAAGGAACTGGTAGAACTTAAAGCTCAGATTCAGGAACTTTTGGACCAGGGTTTTAACAGACCAAGTGTGTCTCCATGGGGAGCGCCGGTGTTGTTTGTTAAGAAAAAGGACGGGACGATGCAGGTGTGCATTGACTACAGACAATTGAACAAGTTGACGATTAAGAACAAATACCAGTTGCCAAGGATTGATGATCTGTTCGATCAGCTGCGAGGCGCTTCGGTGTTCTCGAATATAGATTTGAGATCTGGCTACCACCAGTTAAAGGTCAAGGAGGTGGATATTCATAAGACTGCTTTTCAAACTCGTTATGGTCACTACGAGTTCTTAGTGATGCCGTTCGGGTTGACGAATGCACCAGCTGCATTTATGGATATGATGAACCAGGTATTCCAACCCTACCTGGATTAGTTTGTCGTAGTATTCATAGATGATATCTTGGTATATTCAAAGACTGACGAGGAGCATGATTCGTATCTTCGGATAGTTCTGCACATTTTGAGAGAGAAGCAATTGTATTCTGAGATCTGTTAATTTTAGTTAGACTGGTTCTGAATGACTTTGGTGTATTCTGTTCTATCTTGGAAAAATTGTATAAAATTGTAAAAAGTGAATTAAGAGTTATAATTGATATGTATGGATTCCTTAGTGAACCTATTTTCAATAAAAACAAGTGGGAGCAGTAGATGAAAAGCGTACAGTAAGATATTTGAGATTAAGGTAAGAGAGGTCAGAATCATTGGATAGTGAAACAAGGGAAACTTTAAGGAATAAACTGTACTAAATGGTTAAGCTAAAAATTCTGGAAAAATTATAGTAGAAAGATATACGAGACTAGCTTCAAGGAAAATTTACTGATTTAGATTTCGTGTTTCCTAACTCAAGTTATAGTAAGTTTAGTCAGTATGACGCAGATGGACAGTTTCGATTTTATGCCCCAAATTAGTAATTAAGCCTAGGTTGCGAAATTACCATCATACCCTTAGAGGGTAAATTACCGAATTACCCTTAGTGGGTACGATTACCGAATTATGAAAATGCCCTTATGGGCGGAGTTACGAAAATGCCCCTAATGGGCCGAATTACGAAATGTCTCTATGGATCAAACTACGAAAATACCCTTTATGGGCCAAATTGAAATATGTTGCTATATGGGCCGATTAATATTTTGCTATATGGGCCGTGTAATATTTGATATATGGGCCAAATGTAATATTCGATATATGGGCCAAATGTGATCTTTGCTATATGGGCCAAATGTTATATTTGTTATATGGGCCAAATGTGATATTTGCTTTATGGGCCGTTTGATATTTGATAAAATTGGCCAAGTGTGATATGAGATGAAAATGGGCCAAATTGTGATATGGGCCAGATTGTGAAATGGGCCAAATTGTGAAACGGGCCAAATAGTAATATGGGCCAGTTTGTAATAATTCTTTTATGGGCCTTATGTTGGAATTATCATATGAATGAATTGTTATGCATTTTATATACATGATTGCATGGGTTGGGATATTTAACGAAGAGAAGATGGCTTCGTGCCCAGTTTAATGGCTTCCTACCCAGTTAATGGCTTCGTGCCCAGTTTAATGGTTTCATGCCCAGTTTAATATATATGGCTTAATGCCCAGTTGGTGTGTTCGCGGGGTGGGTGACTAAAGCTCCCCACAGGTGTGTTGATTGGTACGGGTGGTGCGTAGCGGATGAAACTAGGTTTGGTTTGGGAATTGCATATCACATGCATATTATATACATGTTATTATGTTATTTGTAAATGGGCTTAAGCCCAAAATATTGCTATGTGTGTTCCGACCCAGTGGATGGCGGTAAGTGGGTTACACACTGAGTTCTTGTAACTCACCCCCTTTCTCTTAACCCTTGTAGGTAATGCTCCGTAGTGAGGACTTGGGCCCATGGATGACTCGGTGGAGGCTATACTTTCGAAATGGTGTTATTGAATTTTAAATTTTCTATTTTCGTTTATTTTATTATTTTGCTATTTTGGTTTAAGTTGTAATAGGGCCTCTAGGGTATTTTATTATTTGCTTTATGGTTGTTATACATATTATTTTGCTTAAATTGTTTAAAATGAGAATTTTTCTAAAAACGTAAATAAAGGTTTTTCGAAATTGATTAACAAATGGATTTCAAAATAAACTTTTACAAATATGATTTAACTCGAACTTTCTTTCAAATTATTAACGACATTTTCAAAAGTCACAGAATTAAAGTTCAATTCCTTGATTTGTGATTCATCAATCAATCTCTCAAAAATACTTGTATTTTATCTACGTTTTCGCAATGTTTCAAAATGTTTTTACAACTCTATTTCAAACGTCACATTTTCGTAAATTGTTATTTCAAATATGCTTTTGCAACCAAAAAGGTTTATTAAAGATAATTATGTTTTCACGTAGACACAATTGTTTAAGTGTTTTGGGTTTTAACAAAGAGGTTATAATTCTCAAACAAGTTTTTAACAATATGGTAAAGATGGTTTTTGAAAAACACTTCCATGTGGCACGCCAGATTTGGGCCTAACTTCTAGGCTGAGTTTGGGGTGTTACATCCCATAATGCAATACCAAATGAGAAAACATCAACCTGCAAAAGCAATGAACAAGCACACAATGATCTTATTTATTCTTCTTCGAATAAGTTATCCATTCCTCTATTTGTGTGTATAATCATTGAGAATGAGTTATAAGATTGGCAGGTGAACAAAGAAAAATGAAGCATTAGAATGAATTATAAGATAAAGTAAACAATGCAGTTATAGTGCTAAACAAGTACCATCTGTAATAACCATAGTTATAACACCCCAAACCCGACTGAAACATTACAACTGGATCTGGTATGTTACTAAGGAAATTTTACAAAAAGATGTAGCACTTTGGAAGACAATAATCAGGTTTAAATATTTATACCGAAAACTTAATAATTTATTAAGTCATATAAGATATAAAGTTATAAATTGCCTTGGTAAATTTTTAAGTAAAAACCGAAATTTTATACATGTCCCAACTTACTTTTAAATATCAAATTTAACAGCCCAATAATAAAAGCCCAACATAATACCAAAACTTAAATGATAGTCTGGTGGCCCAAGGCCTTATTACAACGAAACTTAAATCCCTCTTAAAAAAAAAATTATTAAGAATAAATGAATAAAGTAAAGTCTTTTTGCTGAATCCTCAGTACTCTATCGCATGGCCACCTTTAGTCTAAATCCCTGCTCAAAAGCCGGAAGAATACGAAAATTTGGCCTCCACTATAATCGGCCAAAGGTTAGTAAATCCCGAATTTACACACTAAAATCAATAGATCTCCTTACCTTGAAATCTCGAAAGTAACACGATTCGAGTGTTACCGAACTATAACTTAGAGATCTATGCGATTGGCACCACTTCAGATCCCGGAATGCCAAAAATAAGAGAAAAACAATAGATCAGTCACTAAATAGCCATTCGGCCAGAGACTTTGAAAAGCCGGAAAAGATTTGGATCCCACGAATCAATACTTACCTTCAATTCCCTTCAGATTTCAGCATAAGCAGACACCCCAGAGTGATTTCGGCAATCACAGGAGACGAGATCTCACGATTTCGGCTTTTATGAAAATCCCGGAAAAGATGAACTAATGTGGTTTCAGCTAAAAAGAAAAGTGAAAAGAAAGCAAAGAGAGGCTTGAAGATTCGGCTAAAGTGTCTTGAAAGAGATGAGAAAGGAATCTGTTAGAGGATTTGGCCAACTGAAGAAAAGGAAAAGAGAGGGAGAATAGAGTAGGAATTTCGGCAGAGAAAAGAGAAAAAAGATGAAAACTTGGACAGCAAATTCGGCACATCCACCTTAAACCAAAACCGAGTGCCTCTTTCCTTTCCAATTCTTCAAAATTTCGGCTAACATTAAACACCTAAAGATAGCTCCTATCTTTCTAAATTTACTCATCCCAAAAGAGACTTACCTAGCTCCAACTCCTCCTTCATTTATCAGCACAATATCCACGTATTAAAACATAATAAAATTCCCTAAAAAAATAGCCTTGTGCCGTCCCCCTTACTCTTTTTAAGTGCCAAAATTTAGCCCTATAACTTGGGCTTCAAGCAACCAAAATTTGGGCCCTCCTCATGCACTAGTGACGCCACTTATAGCTCCCCTTTACTGTGCCCTTAGTTGCTGGGCCACAAGCCCAATATGTCAATTAAACTGCTAAAACTTTAATTTAAGTCCCTAGAGTGTCTGAACAAGATATTTAATCAAAGCCTCAGCCCAAACCTGGGCCCCATTTGCACCTCAAATCCCTAAATTAATATTTTAAGCATACACTACACAAAATGCACAAGCCCATAAATTCATGATGTTACAGCTCTACCCCCCTTAAAATAAATTTCGGCCTCGAAATTTACCTGATCAAAAGAGATGGGGATACTGCTGTTGTATAACATCCTCTGGCTCCCACGTCGCCTCTTCTGCGCCGTGATTTCGCCACAAAACTTTGACCAAAGGGACGGACTTCCTTCTCAACACTTTTACGTCTCGGTCCAAGATTTGCACTGGTTCCTCCTCAAAGGATAAATCTGGCCTTACTTCAATCTTTTCCACCGGCACCACATGCGATGGATCAGAACGATAACGTCTTACATCGAGACATGAAACACGTCATGTATTTGCTCCAACTCTGAAGGTAACTCCATACGATATGCCACTGGGTCCACACGTTCTAACACCCGATTCGGCCCAATAAACCGAGGACTTAACTTATCCTTCCGTCCAAACCTCATTACCTTCTTCCACGGAGATACCTTCAAGAAAACTTGGTCTCCTACTGCAAATTCCATCTCCTTTCGCTTTAGATCCGCATAAAACTTCTGCCAATCAGACGCTTCCTTCAACCGAGCCCTATTAACTTAACTTTTTCCTCCGTTTCCAAGACTAGCTCTGGACCCAACACCTGACGTTCACCCAACTCCGTCCAACAAGTAGGAGTACGACATCTCCTTCCATATAACGCTTCGTACGGTGCCATCTGAATACTAGCTTGATAACTGTTATTGTATGCAAATTCTGCCAAAGGTAAATATTGCTCCCAACTACCCCTAAAATCGATGATGCAACCCCTTAGCATATCCTCCAAGATCTGAATTACCCTCTCAAACTGACGATCAGTCTGTGGGTGGAAAGCGGTACTAAAGTCTAACCTTGTTCCCATTGCTTGATGAAGAGCCTTCCAGAATCATGACGTGAACCTAAGGTCCCTATCTGATATGATCGACACAAGTACACCGTGCAATCTCACAACCTCAGCCACGTACAACTTAGTCAACCTTTGCAGGGAGTAGTCAAAACTAATCGGTATGAAGTGAGCAGATTTCGTCAGTCAGTCCACAATCACCCAAATTTAATCCTTCTTAGTAGGCGTAAGGGGTAACCCACTAACAAAATCTATCGTGATTCTCTCCCATTTCCACTGCGGAATCTTCACCGGTTGCAACAACCCCAAAGGCAACTAATGTTCCGCTTTCACTTGCTGACACGTCAAGCACTTTCCCACGAACTCCGTCACTTCTCGCTTCAGACCTGGCCACCAGAATTGCTCTCGCAATTCCCGATACATCTTAACCCCTCCAGGATACATAGCGTAAGGTCTACTATGCGCCTCCTGAAGAATCATCTGCCTTAACTCCACGTCCTTTGGCATACAAACTTTCTTACGAAAACACAGAATTCCATCACCATTCAAACTATAGTCCTCTCCTTCCCCACTTCGCACTCGCTGGAGTCGAGCACTCAAAACATCGTCTAGAAGTTGCTTCTCTTTGATCTGACTTGTTCATAAAGGTCTCACTTGGAGTTTAGCCACCAAATTGCCATCCTCATACAGACTGAGATGAGCGAACATCGCCCTCAAATCCGCTATCGCCTTCCTACTTAGCGCATCTGCCACCACGTTAGCCTTACCCGGGTGATATTCGATTGAATAGTCATAGTCCTTCAAGAGTTCAATCCAGCTACGTTGCCTCAGATTCAATTCCTTCTGGGTAAGGATATACTTCAGACTCTTATGGTCCGTGTAAATAACCGACTTCTCCCCATACAGATAATGCCTCCAAATCTTCAGAGCAAACACCACTGTCGCCAATTCTAAATCGTGCGTAGGGTAGTTCAACTCATGCGGTCTTAACTGTCGGGACGCATACGCAACCACTTTTCCATCTTGCATCAACACACATCCTAAACCCGTGTGTGACGCATCACAGTAGACGGTAAATTCTTTTCCCGCCTCTGGCTGAATTAACACTGGCGCTTCCGTCAAGATTCTCTTCAGCTTCTCAAAGCCCTCCTGTTGTTTGTCAGTCCAAACAAATAGTGCTCCCTTCCTCAACAACTTAGTTAAAGGGGCCGCAATTGAAGAGAACCCCTCAACAAATCTCCTGTAATACCCTGCCAATCCCAAGAAACTTCAAATTTCTGCCACAGACTTCGGCGGTTTCCAATCTAATACAGCTTCTATCTTCCGAGGGTCTACCCTAATTCCCTCTGCGGAAACTACATGCCCTAAGAAAGTCACTTCCTTTAGCCAGAACTCACACTTACTGAACTTTGCGTACAGCTGTTTCTCCCTTAAAATTTGCAACACCACACGAAGATGTGCATCATGCTCCTCCTCGGACTTGGAGTAAACCAAAATATCGTCGATGAACACCATTACGAACCGATCAAGGTATGGTTGAAACACCCGGTTCATCATATCCATAAATGCTGCTGGCGCGTTTGTCGAACCGAACGACATTACCAAGAACTCATAATGACCGTAGTGTGTTTGAAACACCGTCTTATGAATGTCCTCTTCCTTCACCTTTAACTGATGATAACCCGACCTTAGATCAATCTTCGAAAAGACCGAAGCTCCTTTAAGCTGATCGAACAGGTCGTCGATTCTTGGCAATGGGTACTTGTTCTTAATCGTCAACTTATTCAATTGACGATAGTCCACACACATACGCATGGACCCGTCCTTCTTTTTCACGAATAGAACCGGCACTCCCCATGGAGACACACTCGGTCGGATAAATCCTCGATCCAAAAGCTCTTGGATTTGAGCTTTGAGTTCCACCAACTCCTTCGGTGCCATTCGATAAGGAACAATGGATACAGGAGCCGTACCCAAAAGTAGTTCTATTCCAAACTCCACTTCGTGATCCGAGGATAATCCTGGCAACTCCTCCGAAAAGACATCCGCAAAATCCTTAACTGTTCGAACCTCATCGACAGTCACCTCCTTAGAATCCAAAGCACTAATAAAAGCTAGGAATGCATTGCATCCTTTCTGAATCATCTTAACAGCCTTCAATGCCAATACTATGTTAGACAAATAGTTCCTTCTTTCCCCTAACACAACCACCTCCCCTCCTTCCGGGGTACTCAACACCACACGCTTGGTCTCACAATCCAACTTAGCACGTTGCTTAGTCAACCAATCCATTCCTAGGATAAGATCAAACTCTCCAAATGGAAATTCCATTAAGTCTGCCGGGAACACTACCCCTTGAGTCTCTTACGGTACATCCTTAAATAGCTTGTCCACTACCCTAGTTTGTCCTAGGGGACTAACCACGGTCATCTTCCTAGTAGTTGTTTCAGAGTCTATACTTAGGGTCTCAGATATCGAACATGCAACATAGGAGTGGGTTGACCCAATATCAATCAAGGCAAGAAAAGGGTTATCAGCAATAAGAAACGTACCGGTTATGACATCCGGTGCGTCACCATCCTCCTGTCGACAAACTGCATGAACTAGGCCCGGCTGCCTCGCATCTACATTACCTGCACCTCTACCAGGTGCTCCACGACCGCGACCAGCCCCATTTCCACCTCTACCTGAACCACGACCCCTCGGTCCAGGCTGGTCACCTCTCCTAGTTTGATCAGAAACTCAGCCCGTTGGCTGTACCTGATCCACTTGCGGACAGTCCTTAATTAGATGCTCCGTGGATCCACACCTGAAACATCCACCTGTTCTTCTTCTACACTCCCCAAAATGTGCTTTCCCGCACCAATTACATAATCGATTCTGATTCCCCGCAATAGGTGTCGGAGCACGAGCTGGCCCATCATACCTAGGCCTTTTGTAATATCCTGGATTATGGCTTATGCATTATTGCTAAATTGTGTGAAATAGCATGTTTATGAATGTTCTGAATGTGATCTATAAATATTGTGAACCTTGAAATGTAGGGGAAATGTCTTAGAAAATATTGAGTTTTAAGTTTAAAAGAGGGAACTGAAGCAAGGTGGCCTTAAAAGAAATTGTAGGTGAAATATGACACACAAATAGGCTTGGTTAAGTGGTTGCAAGGCGCCACTTAAAGCCCATGCAAATGACGCTACAGGCATGTACAAATGGGCCAAGGTTCGAATCACCAAGGATGCAAAATAAGGGATTTTATTTTGCATGTTGCGTCAAGGGGAGGTGGAGGTAGTGGACGGCACTAAGGAATTAAAAGGGATGAGTTTAAGGTTGGATTAATTTCTTTTTATAATTTCAGCTAAGTGATGGATAAATAATGATTTATTTAAGATTATTTCTAAGGGATAAAAGAGAGGAAAAATAGGAGATCAACAAGGGAGTTGATAGTGTTAGCCGAATAGGGGGTTCTTTTGATAGTATTTTCGGCCAAGGAAGAGTAAAGCTATTCTCCATTCTTTTCTTTCTTCCCTCTGTCGAATTCTCTCTGCCAATCATTCTCTTTTCCTTTTTGATTCTCCAAAAGCCGAACCTTCATCAACAACCTACTCTTCTTCTTTTACAAATTAAATCAAGCCGAATCCTCAAGGTAACCATTAGCCGATTTCTTTATAGTTTCAAAAGCCGAAACTTGTTGATCACACTTAGCCTATAGTCGAATCTCTCAAGTAGTGTCAGGAAGGAATACTGTTGGTTTCAGTAATTGGGGTAAGGATCACTGTCATTCGATTCTCATTTTTTCTCTTTTAGACTTATCAAAATTTAGGGACTAATCCCTATTATTGATCTTGGCCGAAATATGGAAGGGAGGTTTCAGAATTTAGGTGTTGTCGACTTCAAGAAGGGATCTTTCAAGACTTTTAAGATCTAAGGTAAGTCATATTTGATATTCGGCCAAGGGCCATCTTCATAGTTTCTATGTATTGAAGCCGATTCTAACAATTGATAGGTAGGGATTTCGACAACCTCAAATCAAGTAGCATTTTTCGGGATTTAGATCACAAGGTAAGATTCATATGAACACTCGGCCAAGGCCTAATTAATGACTTGGATCTATTCTTTATTTGTTTAAAAAGCCGAAACTAATCATTTAGGTGATCTAGAGTTTGGCCGATTGCTAGAGGGGAGTATCACGAACTTTCGGGATTTGGTTAGTAACCAAATCGGCAACAAGTAAGTTTTCGGGTTATGACAATCCTTCGGGATTTGATTCTTTAGCCGAATGGCTCTTTGCTAACATATTCAGGGTTGGCCGAGTATAGGAACTAAGGATCTAGGACGTTAGATCGAGGTTTCGGGATTTCAGTAACTTCATTAAGTATATCAGGTGTGTACCCCACACTAAATCTTAGTAGATTACGGCTTTAATTTATTATATGTTAATAAGAATGTGGAAAATATGGCTAAATACCATGCTATGGTACAAAGTACTCAGGTACATTTTCCTACTCCTACTAGGATTATAATTTGATTTGTTATGCCACATATGTGAAACTATAAGAATGTGAAATAAGACATTATATTGCATGATATATATGACATGGGCATTTGGGTGATTATGAAAGGGGAAGTGAATGTGGTGACTATTGTCACAATATATGAATGTGGTGACTTCGGTCACATTATCTGAATGTGGTGACTTCGGTCACATTATCTGAATGTGGTGTCTCATGACACAAAATAATTATCTGGTGGCTATGCCACGAATTTTATAAGGGCGATGAGCATGTCGACTGTAGCGACTGCCTTCGATGGTGTGTAGCGGATGGAGGGTTGACTTAGTAGTCCCCACGGTGTGCAGGTTGGTACGGGTGATGTGTAGCAGATGGTAACTAGGCTTGGGATTGGGAATTGCATCATTATCTATGTTTGAATATTTGTATGATTTTGTATGCCATAAACTGTTGGGCCTTAGTGTTGGATGTACACATTGAGTCTGTTGGACTCACCCCGTTGTGGGAACATTTTTCAGGTGATGATCAGTGATGGACCGGGTTGGCAGAAGCTTAGTGGTGGCCATGCTCAGCAAGAAAATTATTTTATTTGGACATTTTATTTTATTTAAGCACTTTAAATTTATTTGGGTTTGTTTTTGATGTAATAAGGCCATAGTATGAACTATTTTATGCATGCATGTTATTTATTTCAGTACGATACAAATTTTATCAAATCTAAAGTCAAGTAATTTTTCTTAAAATAAACCTTCAAATATTAGGACATCTAAATTCAAATGTTTTCAATTCAAAGGTAAAAAACCTTAAAACAAAAATAGGCATGTCTTTTAACATTAAAAGCAAAGTTTTAATAAAACCCCGACTTCAAAAGAATAAATTGGTTTTCAAGTTGAGCTCAACCCAATTCGAGTTTTCTCCCAAAATCACTTAATGTTTCCAAAGAACAAACGAATTTGAACCGGTTTTTCTTAAGGAACATACCAAATCTGGTCGAGGCTCGTGGGCCGGGTTTGGGGTGTTTCAACTTGGTATCAGAGCCCAGTTTTAAACTCTCGGCCTTGGGTTTAAGTCCCAAAACGTTTTCAAAAGCTAAGCCCAAAAGAATTTTGTGAAATAATCAGGTTTTTTCTGGCATGGCACCTAAGTCTCCGACCCGAAGTCCACCAGGTAAGTACCCCTATCTCTTGTGCGAATTATGATATGTAGAAGGGTAGAAATGGAACGTAGATTAGCATGATAAGTATTTGAACCCTAGGACTAGTTTACCCCAACAGTTACATAAGATTTTAAATGCCTAATTAAACAAACCTGTGACTAAGTCGCCGAGTTAGGGTGTGGCAACCATTGTGCGCATGTCTAGGATTGGTATTCGGTGGGAGCTTGGTATTTAAGCAGTCCTAGTGACTCACCTCCTCTCCACTCGAATCCTGCCTGGTGCGTAGCTTCAGTTCACCCTAACCAAGAGGACTTATTCACGGGCTAAACCCAATAACTAAAACCCGTAAGGGACTAGCCGTATTTTTATAAAAGCCCTAGTTTTAAAACTCTTAAATTACCCTTTTGATTTGCAAACACGATTCTATAAAATTTTTCTGAAATATTCTAGATTTACAAAATTACTAAAATACCCCTAGTGGTAAAATTACAAAAATGCCCTTGGTTTCTAAAATTCCCATATTACCCTCGATTTCAATAAAATTTTCTTGCTCTGCAAAAGTATCCGAAAACCCTATTTTACGAAAATTCAAAATCCCCTGATTTGGGAAACAAAAAGAAAATTTGCAAATTACCCCTGCTTTACAAAATTACCAAAATGACCCCCGATTTCCAAAATTTCTGCAACAACACCGGTTTGGAAAACAAATTCAGAAAAAGAATCTTCAGTTTCATAAATTTTAAAATACCTTTGAGAATTTTTTTTCAAATTGACCCCGGCTTATTACCAAAATACCCCTGTAGGACAAAAGACGAAAATACCCCTGGGTTAGGAATAGACAAAAATGTACGAAGAGTGAATGTGTATGGGAGATATTACGGAATGGATGTGTTTTCTGTGAATTAGAATAGAAAACTTGAAACTTTGAGTGATCGAAAGAACTACTACTAAACTCCTTACATAAAATTTCTTCGCGAATAATCAGTGGAATAAAGGCTAATTCATAAAACTTTCTTAATCAGATTAAAGCACGATCGTAGATATGAGCTCTAGGAGACGTGGTCGTAATGTGCGAGGACGCGGTAGAGGCAGAATGGCCGTGTCGGAACCCGTTAGATCGGGTCAAGGGTCTGACAATGAGGTACCACCACCAGCTGTTGGTGTCGAGCAGCAAGCTCAGACGGGGGATGATGCTATATCGCAGGCTGTGCTGTGGGTTCTTGAAATGGTGGCTGGCACAGGTGGAAATATGGGAGCTCGGAAATCTATACCCGAGCGACTTCGAGCCAATGGGGCTGAAGTGTCCCGTGGAGTATCTGGTGTGGCACCCAGTACTGCTGAGTATTGGTTAGAGGCGACGGAACAAATTATGGATGAGTTGGATTTGACCCCTGAGGAGAAACTGAAAGGAATGGTGGCACTGCTACGCGATGAAGCGTATCAATGGTGGCTCACAGTTCGGGATGGTGCCACAGCTGAGGATTTGACTTGGGAATATGTTAAGGCAGCGTATCAGAAAAAGTATGTCGGCACGCGTTACACTGATGCGCAGAGGAAGGCATTTCTGGGGCTGGTTCAAGGGAACAAGTCCGTGGCGGAGTACGAAGCTGAATTCCTGAGGTTGAGCCGGTATGCTCGAGGAGTAGTGGCTACGGAACATGAGCGATGTGTCCAGTTTGAGGACGGACTAAGGGATGACTTAAGGTTGTTGATAGCCCCACATCAGGAGCGGGAGTTTTCTGCATTAGTAGAAAAGGCTAAGGTAGCTAAAGGGATTAAGGACTCTGTAAGGCAGCACTCTGATCGGAATAAGCAGAAAATAGGATTTGGGCCGTCAGGGTCAGCTGGGAATGTTCAGAAGAGGCCTAGAGTTGATGAGCCGCGAGGTCAGCAAGCTGGTACTGGAGGGCAATATCGTACTTGTGATCAATGTGGTAAAAAGCACTTAGGAGAGTGTTGGAAGAAGACTGGAGGGTGCTTTAAGTGTGGATCAAAGGACATATGATTAAGGATTGTCCTATGAGGCCAGAGGGAAATCGACCAGTGGCTCAGAATGTTAATCAGCCTGGTAGAGGTGGACAGCAGCCTCAGCGGGGCCGTGGTCCAAATGGCCGAGGTAATGGTGCTGGTAATACAGAGGCAAGACAGCCAGGCTTGGTATATGCAGTTTGCCGTAGGGAAGATAGAGACGCGCCGGACGTTATAACCGGTACGTTCCTTGTTTTTGGTAAGCCTTATTTTGCTTTGATTGATGTGGGCTCGACCCATTCGTATGTTGCATGTAGAGTAGTGGAAACTCTAGACATAGCCTCTGAACTTGCTGATAGGGAGATGACTGTAGTAAGCCCACTAGGTCAAACTGTAGTGGTGAATAAAATGTTCCGGAAAGTACCTTTAGAGATTCAGGGAGTAGTATTTCCTGCCGACTTAATGGAACTACCTTTCGGGGAGTTCGATCTCATACTTGGAATGGGCTTGCTAGTAGAGCATCGAGCCATACTGGATTGTGCGGCTAAGCGAATGGAGTTGAGGACTCCAGAGGATAAGGAAGTTGTTAGGATCGGAGAAAGAAGAAACTACTTGTCTAATGTAGTTTCAGCGCTAAAGGCTGTTAAGATGGTTCGGAAAGAATACAAGGCATTCTTGACTTTTGTTAGTACGTTGGATACGAAGGAAGGAGGTGTTAGTGGAGTTCGAACAGTAAGGGAATTTGTGGATGTCTTTCCGGAGGAATTGCCTGGAATACCCCCAGATAGGGAAGTGGAGTTTGGAATTGATCTGCTACCTGGAACAGCTCCTATGTCAATCGCTCCGTACAGAATGGCGCCCAAGGAGTTGGTTGAGCTTAAGGCTCAAATCCAAGAACTACTTGATCGTGGGTTTATCCGACCCAGTGTGTCTCCATGGGGAGCACCAGTCTTGTTTGTGAAGAAGAAGGACGGAACTATGCGTATGTGCATAGATTATCGTCAGTTGAACAAGCTGACCATCAAGAACAAGTATCCTTTGCTGAGGATTGACGACTTGTTCGATCAGCTTAAGGGGGCAGTAGTTTTCTCAAAGATCGATCTAAGGTCTGGATATCATCAGCTTAAAGTGAAGGAGGTGGATATCCATAAGACAGCTTTTCGGACAAGGTATGGGCATTTTGAGTTCGTGGTAATGCCGTTTGGTTTGACGAATGCCCCAGCTGCGTTCATGGATATGATGAACCGGGTTTTTCAACCATACTTGGATAGGTTCGTCGTGGTGTTTATCAACGACATTCTGGTATACTCCAAATCTGAGGAGGAACATGATGAGCATTTTCGGATGGTGTTGCAAGTGTTGAGGGAGAAGAAGCTCTATGCCAAATTCAGCAAGTGTGACTTTTGGCTTAAGGAAGTGGCGTTCTTAGGACATGTGGTGTCTGCAGAAGGAATAAGGGTGGGTCCTATAAAGATTGAGGCAGTATTGGATTGGAAACCACCTAAGTCGGTGGTTCAGGTTTGTAGCTTCTTGGGATTGGCAGGCTACTACAGAAGGTTTGTAGAAGGGTTCTCATCAATAGCCGCACCTTTGACGAAGTTGTTGAGGAAGGAAGTGCCTTTTGTATGGATAGAAAAGCAACAAGAGAGCTTTGAGAAGCTCAAGAGGGTCTTAACTGAAGCTCCGGTCTTGATTCAGCCTGAGGCAGGAAAGGATTTCGTGGTGTATTGTGACGCTTCTCATACAGGATTGGGATGCGTATTGATGCAAGATGGGAAAGTAGTCGCTTATGCGTCTCGACAATTAAGGCCACACGAGGTTAACTACCCGACTCACGATTTGGAATTGGCGGCAGTGGTTTTTGCTATTAAGGTGTGGAGGCACTATCTTTATGGTGAAAAGTCGGTGATCTACACGGACCACAAGAGTCTTAAGTATTTTTTGACTTGGAAGGAGTTGAACCTGAGACAGCGAAGATGGGTCGAACTACTGAAGGACTATGATTGTTCGATAGAGTATCATCCGGGCAAGGCGAATGTAGTGGCAGATGCCCTAAGTCGGAAAGTAGTGTCGGATCTGAGGGCGATGTTTGCACATCTGAGCTTGTATGATGATGGAAGTCTGCTGGCAGAGCTGCAAGTTAGGCTGACGTGGTTGAACGAAGTAAAAGAGGGATAGTTGGTTGATGATGTTTTAAGCGCTAAGCTACAGCAAGTACAGAGTGAGGAGTTGGAGGATTATGGTATTAATGACGAGGGAGTATTGTGCTTCAAGGGTAAGGTCTGTATGCCTAAGGATCAGGAGCTAAGACAGAGAATTTTTCAGGAATCGCATAGTAGCCGTTATGCTATGCATCCTGGAGGAAGTAAGTTGTACAGAGATCTGAGGGAACAGTTTTGGTGGCCTGGTCTTAAGAGGGAAGTTACAGAATTTGTCAGCAAGTGCTTGACGTGTCAGCAAGTTGAGGCTGAACACCAAGTTCCGTCAGGATTGCTTCAGCCAATCAAGATTCCACAGTGGAAGTGGGAGTGAATCACCATGGACTTCGTTAGTGGGTTTCCCCTTACGCCTACTAAGAAGGACTCGGTATGGGTGATAGTGGATCGGTTGACAAAGTCAGCGCATTTCTTACCAGTGCGAGTTGATTATTCGTTACAGAAGTTGGCAAAGTTGTATGTAGTGGAGATTGTGAGGTTGCACGGAGTGCCGGTGTCGATTATCTCAGATAGAGACCCAAGGTTTACTTCTCGGTTTTGGAAGGCGCTACATCAAGCTTTAGGCACCAAGTTGGATTTCACTACGGCATTTCATCCACAGTCTGACGGCCAGTCTGAACGGGTAATCCAAGTGTTAGAGGATATGTTGAGAGGCTGTGTGATGGATTTTAGAGGAAGTTGGGAGGAATATTTGCCTTTAGCGGAATTTGCGTACAACAACAGCTATCAAGCTAGCATTCGGATGGCACCATATGAAACGTTGTATGGACGGAAGTGTCGCACTCCTACGTGTTGGACGGAATTAGGGGAACGTCGAGTTCTGGGTCCTGAAATTGTGGCAGAATCGAAGGAAAAGATTGAGATAATTCGAGCTCGGTTGAAGGAAGCATCTGATAGGCAGAAATCGTATGCAGATCTCAAACGAAAGGAAATAGAATTTAATGTGGGAGATCAAGCATTTCTTAAAGTTTCGCCTTGGAAGAAGGTGATGAGATTTGGTCGCAAAGGGAAGTTAAGTCCAAGGTTTATAGGACCTTATCGGGTGTTGAAGCGAGTTGGACCAGTGGCATATCAGTTGGAGTTGCCACCGGAGTTGAAGCAGATGCACGACGTATTCCATGTTTCTATGCTATGTCGTTATTGATCGGATCCATCTCATGTGGTTTCGGTTGAAGAAGTGGAGCTAAGGCTAGATTTGTCTTACGAGGAGGAGCCGATTCAGATCTTGGAGCGAGACGTGAAAGTGTTACGAAGGAAGTCAGTTCCTCTAGTCAAAGTGTTATGGAGAAATCATGGATCGGAAGAAGCTTCGTGGGAGCCAGAAGAAGCAATGCGTCAGCAATACCCTCACTTATTTCAGCCAGGTAATTTCGAGGACGAAATTATTTTAAGGGGGTAGAACTGTAATATCCTAGATTATGGATTATGCATTATTGCTAAATTGTGTGAAATAGCATGTTTATGAATGTTCTAAATGTGATCTATGAATATTGTGAACCTTGAAATGTAGGGGAAATGTTTTAGAAAATATTGAGTTTCAAGTTTAAAAGAGGGAACTGAAGCAAGGTGGCCTTAAAAGAAATTGTAGGTGAAATATGACACACGAATAGGCTTGGTTAAGTGGTTGCAAGGCGCCACTTAAAGCCCATGCAAGTGACGCCACAGGCATGTACAAATGGGCCAAGGCTCGAATCACCAAGGAAGCAAAACAAGGGATTTTATTTTGCATGTTGCGTCAAGGGGAGGTGGAGGTAGCGGACGGCACTAAGGAATTAAAAGGGATGAGTTTAAGGTTGGATTAATTTCTTTTTATAATTTCAGCTAAGTGATGGATAAATAATGATTTATTTAAGATTATTTTTAAGGGATAAAAGAGAGTAAAAATAGGAGATCAACAAGGGAGTTGATAGTGTTGGCCGAATAGGGGGTTCTTTTGATAGTATTTTCGGCCAAGGAAGAGTAAAGCCATTCTCCATTCTTTTCTTTCTTCCCTCTGCCGAATTCTCTCTGCCAATCGTTCTCTTTTCCTTTTTGATTCTCCAAAAGTCGAACCTTCATCAACAACCTACTCTTCTTCTTTTACAAATTAAATCAAGCCAAATCCTCAAGGTAACCATTAGCCGATTTCTTTATAGTTTCAAAAGCCGAAACTTGTTGATCACACTTAGCCTATAGCCGAATCTCTCAAGTAGTGTCAGGAAGGAATACTGTTGGTTTCAGTAATTGGGGTAAGGATCACTGTCGTTCGATTCTCATTTTTTCTCTTTTAGACTTATCAAAATTTAGGGACTAATCCCTATTATTGATCTTGGCCGAAATATGGAAGGGAAGTTTCGGGATTTAGGTGTTGTCGACTTCAAGAAGGGATCTTTTGGGACTTTTAAGATCTAAGGTAAGTCATATTTGATATTCGGCCAAGGGCCATCTTCATAGTTTCTATGTATTGAAGCCGATTCTAACAATTGATAGGTAGGGATTTCGACAACCTCAAATCAAGTAGCATTTTCTGGGATTTAGATCACAAGGTAAGATTCATATGAACACTCGGCCAAGGCCTACTTAATGACTTGGATCTATTCCTTATTTGTTTAAAAAGCCAAAACTAATCATTTAGGTGATCTAGAGTTTGGCCGATTCCTAAGGGGAGTATCACGAACTTTCAGGATTTGGTTAGTAACCAAATCGGCAACAAGGTAAGTTTTCGGGTTATGACAATCCTTCGGGATTTGATTCTTTAGCCGAATGGCTCTTTGCTAACATATTCAGGGTTGGCCGAATATAGGAACTAAGGATCTAGGACGTTAGATCGAGGTTTCGGGATTTCAGTAACTTCATTAAGTATACCAGGTGTGTACCCCACACTAAATCTTAGTAGATTACGGCTTTAATTTATTATATGTTAATAAGAATGTGGAAAATATGGCTAAGTACCATGCTATGGTACAAAGTACTCAGGTACGTTTTCCTACTCCTACTAGGATTATAATTTGATCTGTTATGCCATATATGTGAAACTATAAGAATGTGAAATAAGACATTATATTGCATGATATATATGACATGGGCATTTGGGTGATTATGAAAGGGGAAGTGAATGTGGTGACTATTGTCACAATATATGAATGTGGTGACTTCGGTCACATTATCTGAATGTGGTGTCTCATGACACAAGATAATTATCTGGTGGCTATGCCACGAATTTTATAAGGGCGATGAGCACGTCGACTGCAGCGATTGCCTTCGATGGTGTGTAGCGGATAGAGGGTTGACTTAGTAGTCCCCACGGTGTGCAGGTTGGTACTGGTGATGTGTAGTGAATGGTAATTAGGCTTGGGATCGGGAATTGCATCATTATCTATGTTTGAGTATTTGTATGATTTTGTATGCCATAAACTGTTGGGCCTTAGTGTTGGATGTACACATTGAGTCTGTTGGACTCACCCCGTTGTGGGAACATTTTTCAGGTGATGATCAGTGATGGACCGGGTTGGCAGAAGCTTAGTGGTGGCCATGCTCAGCAAGGAAATTATTTTATTTGGACATTTTATTTTATTTAAGCACTTTAAATTTATTTGGGTTTGTTTTTGATGTAATAAGGCCATAGTATGAACTATTTTATGCATGCATGTTATTTATTTCAGTACGATACAAATTTTATCAAATCTAAAGTCAAGTAATTTTTCTTAAAATAAACCTTCAAATATTATGACATCTAAATTCAAATGTTTTCAATTCAAAGGTAAAAACCTTAAAACAAAAATCGGCATGTCTTTTAATATTAAAAGCAAAGTTTTAATAAAACCCCGACTTCAAAAGAATAAATTGGTTTTCAACTTGAGCTCAACCCAATTCGAGTTTTCTCCCAAAACCACTTAAAGTTTCCAAAGAACAAACGAATTTGAACCGGTTTCTTAAGGAACATACCAAATATGGTCGATGCTCGTGGGTCGGGTTTGGGGTGTTTCACCTTTTCTGGAAATTCCCAGTTGATCCTGACGGCCCAAAACTTCTCTTATTCTTACCCCGATCCTTATCCCTTTCTTGTCTTTCAGTCCGCTTCACCTCCTCAGCTATCTTAACCTTCTCCACCAGAACAGTAAAATCTCTCTCTCTCTCTCTCTGCGATGCTATCAAAACCCTTAACTCATTTCGTAATCCATCCTCGAACCGAACACAACGTTCATATTCGGTTGCTACCATTCCTCGAGCGTAGCGGCTCAAGCGCAGAAACTCCGCCTCATATTCAGCCACAGATTTACTTCCTTGCACTAGATTCAAAAATGCTTTCCTCTATGCATCCACATAGCTGGCCCCAACATACTTTCCCTGGAATGACTCCTTAAAGAAGTCCCAGTCAATCTGATCTGCGGCAGTACCCTCCTTCATCGTGAGCCACCACTGATAAGCCTCGTCTCAAAGAAGAGACACGACCATTTTCACCTTCTCCTCCACCGTGAAATCTAAGTCTCCATTATGCGCTCAGTCGCTTCCATCCAATACTTAGCTGTGTTTGGGGCTACGCCAGAAACTCCCTTAAACACTTCTGCCCCATTGGCCCTAAGCCGCTCCGGCACAGATTTCCGGGCTCCTGTGCCCATGCCTACTCCAGCAACCCTCTCTAAAACCCTCAACATCGCATGAGATACAGCATCATGTCCGGTTGCCTGATCCCGTAATTCTCCCTCCACAGCTGAAGGATCTGGCATTTCATTTCCTGACCCGTGGCCAGACCCTACTGGCTCAGACAAAGTCATCCTACCCCTACCGTGCCCACGCGACGGACGTCCTCGACCCCTTGTACTAATTCTTCCGATCGGCGTTTATCTGACTAAGAATTTTATGAATCATTAATTCTTTCCACTGATTATCCACAAACAATCTTATGAAAAGTAATTTTAAGAGTGATTCTTTCGAATTCGAACCTATCTACAGTTTCAGTCTCAAGTTTACCTCCTAATTCTAGAGGCCACATATATTCAACAATCAACATACAGACAACATCCATACATCCACATTCAATACATAGAGGTATTTTCGTTATTCCACTACCCAGGGGTATTTTTGTAATTTTATCCCATAGGGGTATTTTCATAATTTTTAAAATAGAGTTCCTTGTTGATTTCATGAAATAAGGGTATTTTGGTAATTTTGAAATTCGGGGGTATTTCAGTAATTTTTCAATCCGGGGTATTTTGGTAATTTTGAAATCAAGGGTACTTTGGTCATTTTACAAATCAGGGGCAATTTAGTAATTTTTACAAATTAGGGATGTTTTAGTTATTTTCACAAATCAAGGGTATTTTCAAAATTTTACAAAACTAAGGGGGTATCTTGGAGAATTTGATTTCAAAAGAAAATAGTAGTGTTCAGGTGTTTGTGAGTTTTGGTTGTTGTCGTGTGTTGGGTGAGTTTCTCTTTTTTTTTTTAAAGAAAAATTACGTTGACTTTGTAAATCGGGATATATTTGCAGATTATGGGTATCATAGTATTTTTTTTCCAAGATAGGGGTATTTTAGCAATTTTGCAAAAACAAGGTGGCTGGTTCCTTTCGAGTTTTAATTATAAGGTTTAGCCTGTCAACAAGTCCTCATGATTAGGGTGAACAGTCACTACGCACCAGGTAGGATTCCAGCGAAGAGGAGGTGAGTCACTAGGACTGCTTAAATACCAAGCTCTCCCTGAATCCACTCCTAGACATGCGTATGCCCGTTGCCACACCCTAACTCGGCTAAGATGAACAGTCACTATGCACCAGGTAAGATTCCAGCGAAGAGGAGGTGAGTCACTAGGACTGCTTAAATATCAGGCTCTTCCGGATCCAATCCTAGACATGCGTATGCCTGTTGCCACACCCTAGTCTTGCGACTCGTTTACGAGTTTGTTTAGTGAAATTAAGTCTTATGAGATTTAAGAAGTTATTTCAGCTAAGCCTAAAGTCCATCAAGTTCTAATCTAAATAGTCTACATCCCATAAAGCCCATCAAGCCCACATATACTTCATACAATGGTTTAGAATACTTACCTGGCGGACTTGGGCCGGAGACGCAGGTGCCATGCCGAGCTAACAAACCTGTTATCATTTAAAAACATGCATGTTTCAAAAGCCCATTTTTAGAAAACGTTTTGAGCCTAAAAACCCCCAGAGCCGAGTTTTGAACCAGGCTCTGATACCAATTTGTAACACCCCAAACCCGACCCAAACATTACAACCGGATCTGGTATGTCACTAAGGAAATTTTACAAAAAGATGTAGCACTTTGGAAGACAATAATTAGGTTTAAATATTTATACCGAAACTTAATAATTTATTAAGTCATATAAGGTATAAAGTTATAAACTACCTTGGTAAATTTTTAAGTAAAAACCAAAATTTTATACATGTCCCAACTTACTTTAAAATATCAAATTTAACTACCCAGTAATAAAAGCCCAACATAATACCAAAACTTAAATGATAGTCTAATGGCCCAAGGCCTTATTACAACGAAACTTAAATCCCTCTTAAAACAAATTTCTTAAGAATAAATGTAGAAAGTAAAGTCTTTTTGCTGAATCCTCAGTACTCTATCGCATGGCCACCTTGCTCTCCTTTCCAGCCTGGTCCGATGAACTAAGTGCTACCTGAAATTGTTAAAATAATAAGGTGAGTCGCGAAACTCAGTGTGCAACCCTCGTGCACCATCAGATTGGGCCTTAGCCCACAGATCAGAATATAGAACATAGTATAGAAGATGACATACATAAAACCCAATCCAATCCTAGGTTTCCATCCGCTACACACCACCCTTTACCTACCAATCACACCATTGAGGATTTCTACAATCAACCCACACCGCTACACACCATCGATGGCAGTCATGCTACAGTTAGCTGCTCATATTCAAAGTTGTGACAGAGTCACCGGGCTGAAATGGCAGAAGCCACCAGAAACAGAGTTGTGACAGAGTCACCAGGCTGAAATGGCATAAGCCACCAGAACAGATCACTTCCCCTTTCATCAATCACCCAACCCCAAGCATACATAGAAATCGACATATAAAACATATCGTTTTTAACAGAAACATTCACTGAGGAATGGCAGAAATCACTAACCTGATATTTAGCCTTTACCCTCCTTGGGTTTTCAAACGTTATTCCTGGATTTTGACATTTAACAGAGTATAGAAGATTTATTACATATATATATATATATTAGCATTCAATCTAATGGCGTGAGAAGTTACACACCTGATATCGCGTAGCTTTATACCCTTAGTCAGTACCCTTACTATTCGGATCTATAACCTTTAGTCTAAATCCTTGCTCAAAAGTCGGAAGAATACGAAGATTTGGCCTCCCCTATAATCAGCCAAAGGTTAGTAAATCCCGAATTTACACACTAAAATCAATAGATCTCCTTACCTTGAAATCCCGAAAGTAACACGATTCAAGTGTTACCGAACTATAACTTAGAGATCTATGCGATTGGCCCCACTTCAGATCTCGGAATGCCGAAAATAAGAGAAAAACAATAGATCAGTCTCTAAATAGCCATTCGGCCAGAGACTTTGAAAAGCCGGAAAAGATTTGGATCCCACGAATCAATACTTACCTTCAATTCCCTTCAGATTTCAGCATAAGCAGACACCCCAAAGTGATTTCGACAATCACAGGAGACGAGATCTCACGATTTCGGCTTTTATGAAAATCCCGAAAAAAATGAACTAATGTGGTTTCGGCTAAAAAGAAAAGTGAAAAGAAAGCAAAGAGAGGCTCGAAGATTCGGCTAAAGTGTCTTGAAAGAGATGAGAAAGGAATCTGTTAGAGGATTTGGCCAACTGAAGAAAAAGAAAAGAGAGGGAGATTAGAGTAGGAATTTCGGCAGAGAAAAGAGAAAAAAGATGAAAACTTGGACAGCAAATTCGGCACATCCACCTTAAACCAAAACCGAGTGCCTCTTTCCTTTCCAATTCTTCAAAATTTCGGCTAACATTAAACACCTAAAGATAGCTCCTATCTTTCTAAATTTACTCATCCCAAAAGAGACTTACCTAGCTCCAACTCTTCCTTCATTTATCAGCACAATATCCACGTATTAAAACATAATAAAATTCCCTAAAAAAATAGCCTTGTGCCGTCCCCCCTTACTCTTTTTAAGTGCCGAAATTTATCCTTATAACTTGGGCTTCAAGCAACCAAAATTTGGGCCCTCCTCATACGCTAGTGACGCCATTTATAGCTCCCCTTTACTGTGCCCCTAGTTGCTGGGCCACAAGCCCAATATATCAATTAAACTACTAAAACATTAATTTAAGTCCCTAGAGTGTCTAAACAAGATATTTAATCAAAGCCTCAGCCCAAACCAGGGCGCCATTTGCACCTCAAATCCCTAAATTAATATTTTAAGCATACACTACACAAAATGCACAAGCCCATAAATTCAGGATGTTACAATAGTTCTGTCTTTAAGTTAAGGGCCTTCATAGAGCAAAGGTGCAGCTTAAACTTGAAGTCCTTTAGAAATTTGCAAGATGTTGCAAATTTATTCTTAACTTAATCAAGGATGTATGTCGATCTCAAGGTATAGCTAAGGCTTGCTATCTATATAAAGCATTACAATACTGGATGCAGAATATAAGTTGTTGTTATCCAAGTTATATCTAAATAATATATTTCCAATCTTATAACTAAGTCCAAAGAATAAAATGCTAGAAAGAATATGTGGTCAAGTTATAAACTACTTCACTAATTGGCTAAATGCTTGATCAAATTTCACTATTATAACTAGTATGCATACTCATCGCATATGCGATATGCAGACCGGCATGGATGAAGAGTTTGTGCAGCTTTCTTAGCATCAATTCCATTCTCCCACCCAGACATCCAGTAAAGAGCTTGTTTTTGATACGGCCTCAACTTGCACATGAGTGTATGTGGGGGCTCCATTTCCTAAAAGTATGCAAAAGAATGAGGAATGTAATATCCCGAGATAGGGGTTATTTTTGTAACTGCATTGTTTTCTTGTGTTTGGACTGCGGTGTTGTTATTTATGATGTTTTGAGACTTAGTTGTAAGTCTAGTGTAGGCCTGAGTAGTAGGAAAAATTTTAGTTTTTAAGCTTAAGTGGAAGGAGCTGAAGGAGCTAAGAGTTATAAGTATTTTAAGTGGGTTTTTAGCACAAGAAAAAGGCTTGGCAAAGTGGCAGGAAGGCGCCACTTAGAGCCTGTGTTTGACGCCACTTGCAGGGGAAGGAGGTCTCAGGTTCAAGCTGCAGAAATCCCACCTTTTGTCTTCTATTTTGACGCCAAGGAGGGGGAGGAGTTGTGTGCAGTTCAAACTCTACCATGGACCAAGTCAAATATTCAAATGGTTGGCAGAGAGAAAAAGTAGGCATTTGACTGATTCAAAATGGTTTGAATTGGTGGCCAGGAGTGATTTTGGGTGTTGGCCGAATCTTGAACTCCTCTTGGGGAGGAGTGGCCGGTTTTGGTAGGTGAGTAAGGGGAGAGTGCCGAATTCTCTTAGGCATTTGGGGTCATTTTCGGTCAACTTGTGTCAAAGCCGAAACTTCCTTAGGTGATTGCCGAAATTCTTTAGGTGTTTCTTATTGTTTTTGCTCCTAGCCGAACCCTCAAGTAAGTGCACACTTTTTCCTCTTGGTAACCGGAAGTCTCAAGCAACACATGCCCTTGCCGAAACTTGCTTTTGTTCTCTCTTAATTTTCTTTGGTGGCCGAATCTTCTACTCTTCTTTCTCCCTCTTTCTTTTGTTTTCTTTCCAAACCGAAAACACCCTCCTCACATCCATCTTTTCTTTTCTCTGCTCAAACACTTTTGCCGAAACCTCTCCTCTCCTATTAGTTCACCTTGGCCGAATATTAAGAGTGGTGTTGATCTCTTCGGGAATTCTTTTTCAATCGGTTGGAGAAGGTAAGTGCTAGGCCGAATGCTATTTCTTCTTCTCTCTTGTTCTTTGTCGACTTTTACAAGGGTAAGAGTCGATTTCGACACTTGATAGTAAGGGTGTTAATCACTTGTTTTGGAACCGATTTATTGTAGGGTCCCCGGGATTTTGAAGTGCTCATTCTAAGCCTCCATTCTCTGTCAATCAGTTTCGGTAAGAGGTGGTAAGGATTCATTTTAGTAAGTTATTCCTTTAATTATTCAAAAGCCAAAGGCTATCGGTGTAGGTGTTAATGATTTCCGTTTGTAGGGAAGTGAAGCAGAAGTACAACGTGTGGGGGCTAGTATTCAAGGGGCGTTTAGGTAAGGTCTCGGGTTTCAAGTGTTAACCCTTTGGGTTTATTTGGTTTGGCCGAATGGCCTTGGTGCTAATCTTTATGTTTGGTCGTATATAGGAGTAAGGAAATCTAGTGTCTTAGATCGGTTCTCCGGGATTTTGGGCTTGCGTTATAACAGGTGTGTAAACGTACACACTCTATACTTAGTAATATGTTTTAATAACCTGATTGTTTAGTAAAGCCGAAACAGTATGGATGTTGATACGATACCCTATGGGTATGTGCACGGATTCGGGTAAGTCCGTTTGAATATGAGTTCTATTATGTGATATATGATATCATGATTTATGACATATATGTTATGAGATGTGTAGCTAGTTATGTTGGCATGATTTGCATGATGTACATGATTTACATGAGTATGGCATGATGATGGGTAATATGAGAGGAGGGGGAAGATGATATCCGTGTCTTTGGGACACCAGAGGTTTGGCACCTCCAGTGGTTTGGTACCACAAATTGATTTAGTGACTTTGGGTCACCAGAGGTTTGGCACCTCATAGCGACTTGTCCCAGTGGTTTAGCACCACAGTGGGTTGGCCCCACAGTTGATATTACGGGATCGTCGCCAGTGATTTGGTATCACACGTGGGTTGGCCCCACACTTGGATTATTGATATTCGTGACTTTGGGTCACCAGAGGTTTGGCACCTCATAGCGACTTGTCCCAGTGGTTTAGCACCACAGTGGGTTGGCCCCACAGTGGATATTACGGGATCGTCGCCAGTGATTTGGTATCACACGTGGGTTGGCCCCACAGATGGATTATTCGTGACTTTGGGTCACCAGTGGTTTGGCACCACCAGTGGTTTGGTACCACACGGGGTAGAAAATGTGTTACGGATGGCTAGGGTTGGGTGCATTAATTATATTGCTTAATTATGTTGTGTGTAAGAATGCTGCATTAAGCGGGAGGGGGATTTATGCACTGGGTCTTGTGACTCACCTTCTCCCTTATCATTTCAGGTGACACTTAGATCGCGGATGTGGAGCCGGACGGACTCGAGGTGACCATGCTATGAATAAATACGGTCTTTCACGGATTTGAACTTGGTACCTTATTTCTTTTATTTCGATTTGGTTTGTTGGGATTGTAAAAAGGCCTTTTTAAGTTATGTTTTGATTATCTATGTGGTTGGATTTGATTTTAAATATGACTTAACAAATTATTGGGTTAACATCTGATAAAATTTGGAAAAAAAATAAGGTTTTCTAAAACTACAAAGCGATATGTTTTAAAACTTTACCATCGGGTATCACTTTATAATTGAAGATCACTACAACTCAAATGGTTTTTAGAACTCAAAGTTTTACACACTCAATTTAAATGTTTTAAGTAACCAAAAAGCAACTAACCGGATTTTTAAATGATATAGCATTGTTTTACTTATAAATTCGACAAACTAAGTTTCAAAGATCTAAGTTCGGGTTTTCAAAAACAACAAGAACGGTTTTTAACTCATCATGCACCTGCTTTCTACAAAAATAAAACAAAGAGAAATTTTTTTACTCAAACCTTGATTCGATTTTCTTCAAAATATTTTCCTGTAACATGCTAGATTTGGTCGTGGTGTGTTGACCGGGTTGGGGTGTTACAATTGTGGTATCAGAGCCAAGTTCAAAGGCTTGAAAGGCATGGCACCGAGTCTCCGGCACCAATCCGCCCAGGTAAGTACCCCTTACTATTGCTTGTGATTTTTGATGTGATGTGATTGAATGACTAGCGATAGTGGACTACTTTTGAAACTGAAACTGATAGGATTCTATGGACTGCGAAAACGAAACTTCTTTAATAAGAAATATTCATAAGACTTTGCCTTTAAAGACAGTGAAATATTTGCTAATACATAAAACTTCTAAATCAGATAAGTCGAGGTATTAGTCATGAGCACTCAAGGTGGACGTGGTCGTGGACGTGGTCGGGGTAGGATGACAGTTTCTGAACCAGTAGGGTCTGGTCAGGGGTCAGAGAATGAGATACCGGTACCGCCACCAGCTGCAGGTGGTGAGTTTCAGGATCAGACTGGGGATGACGCAGTGTCGCAGGCGATGCTGCGAGTTCTGGAAAGGGTAGCTGGAGTAGGTGGAGGCGTAAGAGCTCGAAAATCTGTACCCGACGGCTCCGAGCCAATGGGGTTGAGGTATTTCGAGGTGTTTCTGGTGTGGCTCCCAGCACAGCTGAGTATTGGTTGGAGGCGACAGAGCGGATCATGGACGATTTAGACCTGGCTGCTGAGGAAAAGCTGAAGGGGATAGTTTCACTTCTCTGGGATGAGTCATATCAGTGGTGGCTCACGGTTCGAGACAGTGCTGCAGCGGAAGATCTTACTTGGGATTATTTTAAGGCCGCGTATCAGGAAAAGTACATTGGATCTAGTTACATCGATGCACAACGAAAGGCATTTCTGAGGTTGGTTTAGGGGAGCAAGTCTGTATCAGAGTATGAGGCTGAGTTCTTAAAGCTAAGCCGGTATGCTAGAGGCATTGTGGCTACTGAGCACGAGCGGTGTGTTCGATTCGAGGATGGTCTGAGAGATGAGCTGAGGTTGCTGATTGCTCCACAGTAGGAGCGTGAGTTTGCTGTCCTAGTAGAAAAGGCTAAGGTAGCCGAAGGGGTTAAAGAGTCTGTGAGACAGAATATGGATAGGAACAGACATAAGAGAAGCTTTGGGTCATCTGGGTCGGCTGGAAATTCTCAGAAAAGGGCTAGACAGAGTGGGCTGAATCAGTCTGGTAGATCGGTTGCTGCTAATCAGGGACCAGCACAGTGTAACCGTTGTGGGAAATCTCATTGGGGAGGATGCTGGACCGGCGGAAAAGGATGTTTTGAGTGTGGCTCGCTGGATCACCGAGTGAGAGACTGTCCGTGTAAGTTGGCTAGGATTCAGTCTGAGGGTCAAGGCCGTACTCAGTTCAGAAATAATGGACCACCACCGCAGAGGGGTCGTGGTAATGGTAGAGGAGGTAATGGTTCTGGTTGGGGCCGTGGAGCACCGGGCAGAGGTACGGGCAGCACTGAGGCTAGACAGCCTGGGTTGGTGTATGCAGCGAGGCGCCGAGAGGAGGGCGACGCACCAGACGTCATAACCGGTACGTTCTTGATCTTTGGTTTTCCCTATACTGCTTTAATTGATGTGAGTTCGACGCATTCATACGTTGCTAGTAGCATAGTAGAGGCCATGGACTTAGACTCTGAGACTACTTCTAGGCAGATGACAGTGATTAGCCCTCTAGGTCACTCTGTAGTTGTGAATAAGCTGTATAGAGATGTACCCCTAGAACTCCAAGGGGTAGTGTTTGTTGCTGATCTGATGGAACTGCCGTTTGGGGAGTTCGATCTGATTCTTGGGATGGACTGGTTGGTTAAGTACCAGGCAAGGTTGGATTGCGCGGCTAAGCGCATGGTTCTAAAGACGGCTGAGAGTGACGAGGTGGTCATGATAGGTAATAGAAGAGATTACTTATCCAACGTGGTATCTGCTTTGAAGGCTGAGAAGATGGTCAGGAAGGGCTGCGAAGCATTTATGGTTCATGTGTATGCCTCGGAGGCTAAGGAGGTTGCTGTAGGGAAGGTCCGAACAGTAAGGGAATTTGTTGATGTGTTTCTAGAGGAGCTTCCGGGATTGCCACCGGATCGTGAGGTGGAGTTTGGCATAGATCTGTTACCCGGAACCGCGCCAGTGTCTATTGCTCCGTATAGGATGGCGCCGAAGGAATTAGTGGAATTAAAGGCTCAGATCCAGGAGTTGTTTGGACCGAGGCTTTATTAGGCCAAGTGTTTCGCCTTGGGGAGCGCCGGTACTCTTTGTTAAGAAGAAAGATGGTACAATGCGGATGTGTATAGACTACCGCCAGTTGAATAAGCTGACGATCAAAAACAAGTATCCGTTGCCGAGGATAGATGACTTGTTTGATCAGCTAAAGGGTGCAACGGTATTCTCGAAGATTGACTTAAGGTCTGGGTACCATCAGCTAAAGGTGAAGGAGGCTGATATTCACAAGACGGCGTTTCGTACTCGGTATGGGCACTATGAGTTTCTGGTAATGCCGTTTGGGTTGACTAACGCGCCAGCAGCATTCATGGACATGATGAATAGGGTATTCCAACAGTATTTGGATCAGTTCGTCGTGGTATTCATAGACGACATCTTGGTTTATTCGAGGACAGAAGAGGAGCATGATGCGCATTTGCGAGTTGTATTGCAGATTCTGAGGGAAAAGCAGCTTTATGCTAAGTTCAGTAAGTGCGAGTTCTGGCTTAGGGAGGTGACTTTCTTGGGTCATGTAGTGTCAGCTGAGGAGATTAGAGTGGATCCTCGGAAGATTGAGGCAGTGTTGGATTGGAAGCCGCCTAAGTCAGTGGCTGAGATTCGGAGTTTCCTGGGTTTGGCAGGGTACTACCGAAGATTTGTAGAGGGATTTTCGTTGATCGCAGCACCGATGACCAAGTTGTTAAGAAAAGGTGTTCCGTTTGTTTGGACTGAGAAGCAACAAGAGAGTTTCGACAAGCTAAAGAAGATTTTGACTGAAGCTCCGGTTCTGATTCAGCCTGAGACAGGAAAGGAATTCACGGTATATTGCGATGCATCTCATACGGGTTTGGGATGTGTGCTGATGCAGGAAGGGAAGGTAGTGGCTTATGCATCTCGGCAGCTGAGGCCACATGAGGTCAATTATCTGACGCACGACTTGGAGTTAGCGGCAGTAGTCTTCGCCTTGAAGATCTGGAGGCACTACTTGTACGGAGAGAGATCGATAGCCTACACAGATCACAAGAGTCTGAAGTACCTTTTGACTCAGAAGGATTTGAATTTGAGGCAGCGCAGATGGATTGAGTTGCTCAAGGACTACGACTGTTCGATTGAGTATCATCCGGGCAAGGCTAACGTGGTGGCAGACGCGTTGAGCCGTAAGGTTGTATCAGACTTAAGAGCGATGTTTGCCCATGTGAGTTTGTTCGACGACGGAAGTATTCTGGCAGAATTGCAGGTTAAGCCTACTTGGGTTGAGCAGATCAGGGAGAAACAGTTAGAGGATGAGGTTTTGCGTGTGCAGAGGTTGCAAGTGCAGGATGGTGGTTTGGATGGCTACAGTTTGTCTAGTGATGGGGTGCTGTGTTTTCAAGGGAGAGCTTGTATGCCGAGGGACATCGAGTTAAGGCAGATGATTCTTCAGGACGCACATAGCAGCCCATACGCTATGCATCCTGGAGGTAGCAAGATGTATCGAGATCTTAGAGAGCAGTTTTGGTGGCCAGGTTTAAAGCGGGAAGTGACAGAGTTTGTAGGTAAGTGTCTGACGTGTCAGCAGGTCAAGGCTGAACATCAGTTGCCGTCAGGGTTGCTTCAGCCAGTGAAAATTCCACAGTGGAAGTGGGAAAGGATCACTATGGATTTCGTCAGTGGATTACCTCTTACGCCTAGCAAAAAAGAATCAGTTTGGGTGATTGTGGATCGTCTGACTAAATCAGCTCACTTCATACCGGTAAGGGTTGATTTCTCTCTTCAGAAGCTAGCTAAGCTGTATGTGTCAGAGATAGTGAGATTGCATGGTGTGCCAGTATCGATCATCTCGGATAGGGATCCCAGATTTACGTCAAGGTTTTGGAAAGCGTTGCATCAGGCTTTGGGTACGCGCTTGGATTTCAGTACTGCTTTCCATGCACAGTCGGACGGGCAGTCGGAAAGGGTTATACAAATTTTAGAGGACATGCTGAGAGGTTGTGTTCTGGACTTTAGGGGTAGCTGGGAAGAGTTTCTGCCATTAGCTGAGTTCGCCTACAACAATAGTTACCAAGCAAGTATCAAGATGGCACCATATGAGGCGTTGTATGGTAGGAAGTGTCGCTCACCTACTTGTTGGACGGAACTGGGTGAACGTCAGATGTTGGGACCAGAGTTGGTTGCAGAGACCGAAGACAAGGTTAAGTTGATTCAGGCTCGATTGAAAGAAGCTTCGGACCGACAGAAATCTTATGCCGATCTCAAGCAGAGAGATATAGAGTTTGCTGTGGGTGATAAGGTCTTTTTGAAGGTCTCGCCATGGAAGAAGGTATTGAGGTTCGGAAGGAAAGGCAAGTTAAGTCCAAGGTTCATTGGACCGTATAAGGTACTGAGGCGAGTGGGACCAGTAGCTTATCAGCTTGAGTTGCCAGCAGAGTTAAGTCAGATTCACGACGTATTTCATGTCTCCATGCTTAGGCGTTATCGTTCAGATCCATCGCATGTCGTAGCAGTGGAAGAGATCGAGGTGAGTCCGGATTTGACCATGGAGGAGGAACCAGTGCAGATTATAGATCGGGATGTGAAAGTTTTGCGTAGGAAGACAGTTCCTTTGGTGAAGGTGCTGTGGCGGAATCATGGCGTGGAAGAAGCTACGTGGGAACCAGAGGATATGATGAGACAGCAATACCCTCAACTCTTTTGACCAGGTAATTTCGAGGCCGAAATTATTTTAAGGGGGGTAGAACTGTAATATCCTGAGATAGGGGTTATTTTTGTAACTGCATTGTTTGCTTGTGTTTGGACTGCGGTGTTGTTATTTATGATGTTTTGAGACTTAGTTGTAAGTCTAGTGTAGGCCTGAGTAGTGGGAAAAATTTTAGTTTTTAAGCTTAAGTGGAAGGAGCTGAAGGAGCTAAGAGTTATAAGTATTTTAAGTGGGTTTTTAGCACAAGAAAAAGGCTTGGCAAAGTGGCAGGAATGCGTCACTTAGAGCCTGTGTTTGACACCACTTGCAGGGGAAGGAGGTCTCAGGTTCAAGCTGCAGAAATCCCACCTTTTGTCTTCTATTTTGACGCCAAGGAGGGGGAGGAGTTGTGTGCAGTTCAAACTCTGCCATGGACCAAGTCAAATATTCAAATGGTTGGCAGAGAGAAAAAGTAGGCATTTGACTGATTCAAAATGGTTTGAATTGGTGGCCAGGAGTGATTTTGGGTGTTGGCCGAATCTTGAACTCCTCTTGGGGAGGAGTGGCCGGTTTTGGTAGGTGAGTAAGGGGAGAGTGTCGAATTCTCTTAGGCATTTGGGGTCATTTTTGGTCAGCTTGTGTCAAAGCCGAAACTTCCTTAGGTGATTGCCGAAATTCTTTAGGTGTTTCTTATTGTTTTTGCTCCTAGCCGAACCCTCAAGTAAGTGCACACTTTTTCTTCTTGGTAACCGAAAGTCTCAAGCAACACATGCCCTTGCCGAAACTTGCTTTTGTTCTCTCTTAATTTTCTTTGGTGGCTGAATCTTCTACTCTTCTTTCTCCCTCTTTCTTTTGTTTTCTTTCCAAACCGAAAACACCCTCCTCACATCCATCTTTTCTTTTCTCTGCTCAAACACTTTTGCCGAAACCTCTCCTCTCCTATTAGTTCACCTTGGCCGAATATTAAGAGTGGTGTTGATCTCTTCGGGAATTCTTTTTCAATCGGTTGGAGAAGGTAAGTGCTAGGCCGAATGCTATTTCTTCTTCTCTCTTGTTCTCTGTCGACTTTTACAAGGGTAAGAGCCGATTTCGACACTTGATAGTAAGGGTGTTAATCACTTGTTTTGGAACCGATTTATTGTAGGGTCCCCGGGATTTTGAAGTGCTCATTCCAAGCCTCCATTCTCTGTCAATCAGTTTCGGTAAGAGGTGGTAAGGATTCATTTTAGTAAGTTATTCCTTTAAGTATTCAAAAGCCAAAGGCTATCGGTGTAGGTGTTAATGATTGCCGTTTGTAGGGAAGTGAAGCAGAAGTACAACGTGTGGGGGCTAGTATTCAAGGGGCGTTTAGGTAAGGTCTCGGGTTTCAAGTGTTAACCCTTTGGGTTTATTTGGTTTGGCCGAATGGCCTTGGTGCTAATCTTTATGTTTGGCCGTATATAGGAGTAAGGAAATCTAGTGTCTTAGATCGGTTCTCCGGGATTTTGGGCTTGCGTTATAACAGGTGTGTAAACGTACACACTCTATACTTAGTAATATGTTTTAATAACCTGATTGTTTAGTAAAGCCGAAACAGTATGGATGTTGATACGATACCCTATGGGTATGTGCACGGATTCGGGTAAGTCCGTTTCAATATGAGTTCTATTATGTGATATATGATATCATGATTTATGACATATATGTTATGAGATGTGTAGCTAGTTATGTTGGCATGATTTGCATGATGTACATGATTTACATGAGTATGGCATGATGATGGGTAATATGAGAGGAGGGGGAAGATGATATCCGTGTCTTTGGGACACCAGAGGTTTGGCACCTCCAGTGGTTTGGTACCACAGATTGATTTAGTGACTTTGGGTCACCAGAGGTTTGGCACCTCATAGCGACTTGTCCCAATGGTTTAGCACCACAGTGGGTTGGCCCCACAGTTGATATTACGGGATCGTCGCCAGTGATTTGGTATCACACGTGGGTTGGCCCCACACTTGGATTATTGATATTTGTGACTTTGGGTCACCAGAGGTTTGGCACCTCATAGCGACTTGTCCCAGTGGTTTAGCACCACAGTGGGTTGGCCCCACAGTTGATATTACGGGATCGTCGCCAGTGATTTGGTATCACACGTGGGTTCGCCCCATAGATGGATTATTCGTGACTTTGGGTCACCAGTGGTTTGGCACCACAATATTGGATATCGTGACTTTGGGTCACCAGTGGTTTGGCACCACCAGTGGTTTGGTACCACACGGGGTAGAAAAGGTGTTACGGATGGCTAGGGTTGGGTGCATTAATTATATTGCTTAATTATGTTGTGTGTAAGAATGCTGCATTAAGCGGGAGGGGGATTTATGCACTGGGTCTTGTGACTCACCTTCTCCCTTATCATTTCAGGTGACACTTAGATCGCGGATGTGGAGCCGGGCGGACTCGAGGTGACCATGCTATGAATAAATACGGTCTTTCACGGATTTGAACTTGGTACCTTATTTATTTTATTTCGATTTGGTTTGTTGGGATTGTAAAAAGGCCTTTTTAAGTTATGTTTTGATTATTTATGTGGTTGGATTTGATTTTAAATATGACTTAACAAATTATTGGGTTAACATCTGATAAAATTTGGAAAAAAAATAAGGTTTTCTAAAACTACAAAGCGATATGTTTTAAAACTTTACCATCGGGTATCACTTTATAATTGAAGATCACTACAACTCAAATGGTTTTTAGAACTCATAGTTTTACACACTCAATTTAAATGTTTTAAGTAACCAAAAAGCAACTAACCGGATTTTTAAATGATATAGCATTGTTTTACTTATAAATTCGACAAACTAAGTTTCAAAGATCTAAGTTTGGGTTTTCAAAAACAACAAGAACGGTTTTTAACTCATCATGCACCTGCTTTCTACAAAAATAAAACAAAGAGAAATTTTTTTACTCAAACCTTGATTCGATTTTCTTCAAAATATTTTCCTGTAACATGCTAGATTCGATCGTGGTGTGTTGACCGGGTTGGGGTGTTACAAGGAAACATAGTGAAGACTTTGTTAATAAATTCTCAAACTAGATGCTTAGAAGAAATCCCTTGCCTCCAAATCGTATGTGTCTGCAACACCAACAATCTTGCATCTTTATTCTACTCATGACAACCCCTTCTTCGTTTTGCTGCAGGTAAAGCCGCTGCAACTTCACTGTAACCATCCTGTTATAATCAACAAAAGTTTTCAACTTTTTACATGTTTGTCAAGCTCAAACACCAGTGAACAAAGCCAATGCGCAACTATTGTTAATCGATATGCATTGGTATCTAAAACAACATTATAACTACTCAACCTTAAAGGCTAACAGTACATTGGTTGAGCAATGAAACTTGAATCAATGGTGAACGATGCCATTTGCAGCATAACTTGAAGTATAAACAATACATAAAACTCACTAGAGGACAACTAATTATCCATAAAGATCCAAGCAAAACCTACTGCATTATGAAATTAAAGCTTTAACAACTAATATTCAAAGCTACAGAGAAATTACACATACTTCTTGGATATGGAGATCACATTTCCTAGAATTAAGTTATTCCGGAGTGAAGTTGGCCTGATATGGAGCAACAAAAACAACAGAAATGACATAAGAACCACAAAACAACATTATAGCAAGAATTATAAAGTATCATCATAGAGGGATACCTTATGATATGGTTTTATTTTAAGGTATCTAAATAGATTAAGCAAAGGACTATGCATAGACTTCATGTTCCAAGGTGCATCAAACATCAAGGAAGATTTATCACCCATTGTAAATACTGAACTATGAATGTAAAAGCAGACAAACATAACAAAACAAGAAAATTTAATCATCCCCCTTTATTTAAAGCAACATATTACAATCAATGAGGAAAAGAAAAACCAAAACTTTACCTTACAAATAACATGACTTCTTGCATGATACAAAAAAAAAAAAGGAGTGTGCTATATGGTAAAATCATTCAATTATAAGGAATTCATCACTGCTACACCACAAACCAGCCATTGCTAAAAAAATTCAACCTTGCAGGATTCAACATACTTATAATATAGCGTTGAAACTTGCAAAAGCATCTAAAATCAGTACCTAACAATAAAAAATAAAAAATAAAGAAAGCCCTCCAATTCATCATCCTTGTGTTTTTTTGTTTCACTAAAACAACTTCCAAGATTTCTAAACAAAAACATGTCGTTGACCAAAATGCCAGTGTCTTGAAAAAAAATTAGAACCCAAAACCTAAAATCATTCAATACTGAAAATGAATTCGAAGAAATGATACATTTAACAAACAAATGTAAGCCAACTCATACCCCGAATAAAACAAACAAGTAAAGGAGAAACCATACCGAATGTTGAAGGTGAACAGAAACAGTAGCAGCAGATGGGTAATAAGAAGGAAAAAAGGAAAACAAGATGAAGGGAAATAAGAAGGAAAAAAAGGGGGGAAATGTAGATATCGAAAGGAAAAGAGAAGATGAAGCTGAGGGCAAAAAATAAAAATGGGAAAAAAACTAATAGCGTGGAATGGAATGGCTATTCAGTGGTGAAGGAAGGGAATGTCTATTCAACATTTTCCCGTAATAGAGCCTGGAATGGATTCAGGCTGTAATACCATTACAGCCAACCAAACTAACGTTTGGTGGTGGGCCCACCGAATTTGGGGGGAATGCATTCCTGTTCCCCCCAACCAAACATGCTGTAAGGGTTAAGGAAATTTTGAGCGATCTAGGGGCTATGAGTTTTATGATCCCACAATAAGGAATATTTTTAAGACGGGAACTACAACATTTTTTGAGGATGTTGAGTTTGGATGGAGAAATAAGGTTAGAGACATTGCTTTTGAGGAGGAATTGGATTCTAACTCAGTTCCTGCTATCACTTTTGGCAATGTTCAGGTTCCCATACCTATCATTGATCAAGAAGTGAACCTAGAACCTCAAAAAGACAATGTTGAACAATTCTTAATTAAGATGAGATATTTGTTCGAGAAGAACAAACTAAACAACCTCAAGAACAAATATCATTAATAAGGTCCACTAGAGAAAAGGTTATAATAGTTTTTGTGGAATATTGACTTTAAGTTGCATCAGATGAATGCTAAGTTAATGGTTTCTCAATGGTAAAATTGATCATACATTTATATGATGCAACTAGAAAACTTTGTGTCTCATGATGCAAAGTTAATGATTTGAAAATTAAAAAACTTCATCTATGAGCTTTAGTAGACTACTCATCAATAGTATTACAAATTTTAACAAATGATTATCTCGTTCAGTTTAGAGATGAATTTGGTTGATAATTGTATATACCAAAAGTTTAGTGGGAGTAAGATTCTATATTTGGTTTTATATATTACTTACATTTTGCTTGTCAATAATAAGTTAAGTCTCGACCAACACACCAAGAATGATTTTGTGATTAAGGAAAAGCATAGGATTCCATACGTCTTAAGAGTGGGAAGTCTAATTGTAAGCTCAAGTATGTACGCATCCAAACATTACGTACATTGTTAGGATGTTAGGCATATTTTTAAGCAACCCTGGTTTGAGCCATTGGTTATGTAACACCCTTCACCCGTATTTAACGCTGGAATAGGGTTACGGAGCATACCAGACATAATATACCATTACACATACATTTCATATACATTTTCAAATTTCATGCAATTATCATTCCAAATTATTTACATTGTCCCTATACGAGCCTACGAGGCCAAAAACATGCATTCGGGGTATACTGACTTCAGTCACATGGCCGACCACACGCCCGTGTGTCTAGCCCGTGTGCCCTTTGAAGTGGCCACACACACTCGTATGGAAGGTCGTGTGTTACGTTGTGCCAAACCTGTAGGGTATACTGACTTATGCAACATGGCCAAGTCACACTAGGCTGTATGCCAATTAGGGGGTATACTGACTTGTACCACACAACCGAGCACACGCCCGTGTGTGAGACCGTGTGGAGCATACTGACTTCATTTTAATTTCAACACCAGGGGACAAACGATCGTGTGTCACACACAGCTGAGACACACGCCCTTGTCTCTGCCTGTGTGGACAAAAATAAGCTATTTACCAAGCCCTTTTTGCCACCCATTTTGCACATACCTATACAAGCACAAATGGTTCCAATTCAAGGCTCTAATATACATCCAAATACCATCAACCAATGTTCAAATCATACCATTTCTTTACCATCAATACAATTTACAAATATGCTACAATTTGCCATCTAATTCCATGCCCAGTTCACATATTCAATTAAATCAACTACACCATTACATACATACATTATCAAGCATTAATTCTCAAGCACATAGCTTCCCAAATTACCTAATATTATTAAGCATTATAAATTCAACTTCAACCACACAATATAAATCAATAACCAAACTCAAAATAGAATCATTTGCAAATTTATAAACATTATCAACTTCATTATCATAAGCCAAATCAAATGGCTCAAAATACATGTTCATCAAACATACCAAAATGACTCAAACCTATACATGCCATAAACCATATATACACAACTCAAAATTACCAAGTACATGTTTGGATAGTGTGACGTAGTCTCTAACCATCCCTTAATCCGAGCTAGCTTTGAATTCACTATAAAACATAGGAGAAACAAACAAGGTAAGCTATAAAGCTTAGTAAGTTCGCACTAAATATACTAAACAATTCACAATACACCAATCATCAATTTGAACTAATTACCATCTAAATCATGATAACCAGCAAACCTTCCTCATACTTACTCATGTGCTTATATACAAATTCATAACTTCATCTATTTGGATTTCATACTTTACATGAACATACCTGTACAAATTCATAACAAACTCATACCTTTTCGTAATATTGTCGAATACTCGATATCTCGCACACTAAGTGCCAATGCATAGCCAAAGCTATTATAATCTCGCACACTAAGTGCCTTACGTAACCGAAGCTATCTCGGTCTCGCACACTAAGCACCATATACAGCCGAAGCTATTTCGAATTGCACACTAAGTGCCATATATAGCCGAAGCTATCTCGAATCTCACACCAAGTGCCATATAAATTCGAATCATCGTCAAACATGACTACAACCTCATATACACAATTTATGCAATATCAAAGCATTTAAAGAATAATTCTAATAATACTTATTACATACGAACTTACCTCGGACGTAAAAATGATAACGTGGATCAACTAATTTGACATCTTGTTCTTCCCTCGATCTAGGTCTGAATTCCATTTTTCTTGATCTATATATATATTCAAAATTAACTTATTTAATCAATTATTCATTCAATTTAGTCCAAAACATACTTTAGGGCTATTTTACACATTTGCCCTTAAAATTTCACATGTTTGCAATTTAGTCCTTATTTCACAAAATCACAAATTCATGAAATTCAAGATTAACCCATGCGAACCGAATTATCATTACCCCTAGCAGCCCATATTATTCATTTATTTCACATTTTAACAACAGATTTATCACATTTCACAATTTAGCCTCTAATTTGCAGTTTCACCAAAAATCACTTAACAAAACTTGTTAACTAACATCAAATATTCATAATCTATCATTAAACATCAAAACTCATACATATTCATAAATGGAAACTTTTAAAATCTTTAACAGTTTTGAAAATTAGTTCCTAGGCTAGCTAGTACTAGCTGCAACGATCTCAAAAACATATAAATCATTAAAAACGGGACAAAAATCATACCTTAATTGCCCAAAATAGCTTGGCTGAATGAAAGGAATGAAAATAGCTTTCTCTAGCCCTAATTTTCGGTGCTAAACACTTAAGAAGATGATGATATTATGTTATTTTGTTTTTAACTTATTAATTAATTCCGAAACCATTGTTCCAATTTGATTTAAAACGGGTCGTTACAACTCTTCCCCACTTAGGGATTTTCGTCCCTGAAAATCTTACCAGTGAATAGGTTAAAGTACTATTTTCTCATAGCTTCCTCGGGCTCCCACGTAGCCTCTTCAACTTCGTGACGTTGCCACAAGACTTTTACTAAAGCTATACATTTATTTCTCAATTCTTTGATCTCTCGAGCTAGAATTCTGATCGATTCTTCATTGTACGTCATATCAGACTGAATCTCAATTTCTGTTGGAGAAATCACATGTGAGGGATCCAATCTATATTGACACAACATCGATACGTGAAACACATTATGGATATTTTCTAACTCTGATGGTAAAGCTAGTCTATACACTACAGGCCCTATTCATTCGATGATCTCATACGATCCGATAAATCACGAACTCAGCTTTCCTTTACGACCAAATCTAACGATTTTCTTCCACGGAGACACTTTCAAAAACACTTTGTCACTGATTTGAAATTCAATATCTTTTCGTTTCAAATCCGTGTAAGATTTCTAACGATCTGAAGCTGCTTTTAAACAGTCACAAATTACTTTCACTTTCACTTTCTCTAATCAAATCAACTCTATGAATCTATTTCTCGCTAAGTTCAGTCCAGTACAATGGAGTTCGACATTTACGACCATACAATGCTTCATACGGTGCCATCTTTATGCTCGATTGAAACCTGTTATTATACGCAAATTCAACCGGCGACAAATATTTCTCCCAATTGCTTTCGAACTCTAAAACACTGCATCAAAGCATATGATCGAGAATCTGAATTACTCGCTCAGACTATCCGTCGATTTGCAGATGGAAATCTATACTAAATTTCAACTTTGTACCCAAAGCTTCTTGTAATTTCTTCCAAAACCGCGACGTAAATCTCGGAACTCTATTCGAAATAATCGAAATGGGCACCCCGTGCAATTTAACAATCTCAGCAATGTACAATTCAGCTAATCTATCAAATGAATAATCAGTACGTACCAGAATGAAATGTGCGGATTTTTTCAATCGATCAACAACAACCCAAATTGCATCTTTCCTTTTTGGAGACAAGGGTAATCTTGATACGAAATCCATAGTCACTCTATCCCATTTCCACTCTGGTATCATCACAGGCTGAAGCAAGCCTGAAGGCACTTGATGCTCGACTTTCACTTATTGACAAACTAAACATCTCGATACAAACTCTAAAATATCTCTTTTCATCCCCAACCACCAATATGATTGTTTCAAATTGTTGTACATTTTTATGCTTCCCTAGTGTACAGATAAACATCCACTATGTGCTTCGTTTAAAATATTCTAAATAAGCTTGGGATTTTTCGGTACACAAATTCTACCTCGAAACATCAAACAATCATCAGATCCGGTTTGAAACTCTGAATCAAAAGTCGAATCACATTGAACTCGTTTAACTTACAATTCTTTATCATATTTCTGGGCTTCATCGATTTGATGAAGGAATAACTGTCTCGCTTTGAACTCAACTACAATCGAACTATCATCAGACAAAGTTAATTTTGTATTCATCACACGCAAAGCAAATAATGACTTTATTCTCAAAGCATCAGCAACTACATTCGCTTTCCCAGGATCATAATTAATTTCTAACTCATAATCTTTCAGTAATTCAAGCCATCTTCGTTGTCGCAAATTCAAGTCTTTCTGAGTCATTAAATATTTTAAGCTCTTGCAATCTATATAAATGTGGCATTTCTCACCAAACAAGTGATGTCGCCAAATCATTAATGCAAACACAATCACGACCAACTCTAAATCATGTGTTGGATAATTCTTTTCATGCGGTTTCAATTGTCTAGAAGCATAAGTTATTACTTTGCCTTCCTGCATCAGTCCATAACCCAGATCGTTCAATGACGCGTCACTGTAAATCACAAATTCTTTACACGACTCAAGTTGAACCAACACTGGTACCTCGATTAACAACACTTTCAATTGATCGAAACTTTGTTGACATTTTTTGGACCATTCAAACTTTTCATCTTTCTGTAACAGTTTGGTCATCGGTGTAGTAATCATCGAGAACCCTTTAACGAAGCGTCAGTAGTAACCAACCAATCCCAAAAAACTTCTGACATCGGATACATTTCTAGGTGGTTTCCAGTCAGTAACTGCAAATATCTTGCTAGGATCAACTATTATACCTTTCGCAAAAATAATGTGCCCCAAAAATCCGACTTCCCGGAGCCAAAACTCACATTTGCTGAATTTAACATACAATTGCTTATCTCTCAAAGTCTGCAACACAATCCTCAAATGCTCGGCATGCTCAGATTCATCTCATGAATAGACCAGTATGTCACCAATGAACACAACAACAAATCTGTCTAAATACGGTTTAAAGATCCAATTCATCAAATCCATAAAAATGGCAGAAGCATTAGTTAGTCCAGAAGGCATAACAAGGAATTCATAATGTACGTACCTCGTTCTGAACGTAGTTTTCGGCACATCTGAGTCTTTAACTCGCAACTGATAATACCCCGATCTCAAATCTATCTTTGAAAACACTGTTGCACCTTTCAACTGATCAAACAAATCGTCTATTCTTGGCAATGGATACTTATTCTTTATCGTAACCTTATTGAGCTGGCGATAGTCAATACACATTCTCACTGACCCGTCTTTCTTCTTAACAAATAATACTGGCGCACCCCAGGGTGAAAAACTCAGTTGTGCAAAACTTCTATCTGTTAACTCTTGCAACTGAGATTTTAATTCTTTCAACTCTGTCGGAGCCATTCTATAGGGAGCTATAGATATCGGTGAAGTTCCCGATACTAATTCAATAGAAAATTCAACCTCTCTGATAGGTGGCAACCCCGGCAATTCTTCAGGAAACACATCCGGATATTCACATACAATTAGCACTGATTCAATCTTTGATTCAGACACTTTTGAATCCAAAACATAATCAAGATAAACTTCACAACCCTTTCTCACACATCTCTGAGCTGACATAAATGAAATCACAACAGGCAATTAATTTGATTCAATCCAAAGAATTTCATTAATCTGACACTTCAATTATATAATCTTTTGTCTACAGTTCACAACAGCATCATGTAGAGTCAAAAAATCAATTCCCAGAATTACATCGAACTTGTAATATCCTGGATTTTGGGGTTTTGCATTTAATGTGTGTTATGTGTGTATCCTATGCTCTGTGTGTTAATTTGGTTTGTTTAGGGGTCCCGGGAAGGCTCAGGGTTAAGTTTGAGCCTTGGTGGAATTTTTCATTTTAGGCACTTTAGGGGAGAGCTAGCTGAGGCAGGCCTTAAGGGTATTTAATTGCATTCTGTTAACACAAGTAAAGTGGTGGTAAGGTGGCAAGGAGGCGCCACTTAGAGTGCTTGATGTGGCGTCACAAGGGAGAAGCTACAGTGAGAAGGGGTTCCAGTCACATTGTCAGCAACAGGAAACTTTATTTTTACGCCCAAGGAGTTTGGGTAGTGGATTCGGCAAGGGCACTGCATGGATGGGGGCTAAAGAAGTCAAATGTTTTGAAAGGGTGGCCATGAGTGAAAGATGGAGTTTGAATTATTCAAACTCTTTTGGATGGGTGAACAAGAGTGAATTAAGAAGGAAAATATGGGATTGGATTTTGGTGAAGGAGGGGGAGATGTCGGTTTTGATTGGTAGGGGGTGTGTGTGCCGAATTCTTAAGGCTAGTAGCTTGGTCTTTCGTTTTGGGGTGTGGCTCAATCGGGTTTAGGAGTATCTTTGGGTGTCGTCTTCTTCTAAGGGTTAAAACTGATTCTAGAAAACACTTCCCTTCCCTTTTGCACTTTTGACCTTTTTCTCTTCATTTCTCTTCTAACCAAAACCAAAACTCTCATCCCCATTTCTCTTTTGTTTACCAAAACCAAGTAGCTAGTCTCGTTTCTTCATTTTTTCTCCTCTTTTCTGCTCTAGCCGAACCTTTGGAAGTTGTTCACTCGTGCATTCTTCCCCTTCATCTTTTTTCTCTCCACTTGAGTGCTAGCCGAAACTCAACTCACCTCTTTTCATACTCTCTGTTTGCATCTTCTTCTACACCATTAACATTTAGTCAAACCTTCCTATCCCCTGTCTCATTTGCTCTTTGCCGCAACAAATCGAAACCCCTACTATCATCTTCTTTTCTTCTTCGGATATTCTGTTAACTGCCAAATATCGCTTGCTCCATCATTTTCTTCTCTAATCAGTAGTCGACTTGGTGAGTTCGCTTCTTCCGGGATTTCTTTTTCATTTATTTTCTGTCAACCCTTTCTTTGTTGGCCGAAGGCATGGTGTGTTTTCGTGAGTAATCTTTTCTCTTGGTTTAGTCGTTGGTGATTTCTAGGTGTTTTAACGCTACTTTATTTCATTTTAGTGAAAGGCCAAATCTAAGCACCCTTGCTATCGATCATCTTTCTATCGACTTTGATCTTCAAAAGTCCTTTGGTAAGTGGTTATAACCGAATGAGGGGAAGGCCCTCCTTTATGTTTCGTTTAAGCCATTTGGCCGTTTCTTCTTCATTTTTGAAGTATCATTCTCTAATTTGTGAATGTTTAGGGGAGCATCAGAAGCTGCAAGCTGAATCATTTGGTGCTATTCATCTGTAATCAAAGTAAGGGATTATCTTATTACATCCCATGATTAAGTTTTAGTGCCTTAATCAATGTTTTCATATTAGACAACGACGTATCTCTCTAACCTCTAATCAAGTCTGTTCATGGATGCAAGAAACGCTCGAGTCGAGGAGGGGAGTGTACCCATAGTGTCTGTTCCTAAGTTTAAGAAACGTGTTGTGTCGGCGGTTTGAGACTTTCCGCCGGGCTGTAGAAGAGAGCCAACGTCTGTTTGGGATAGACAGATAGCTGTTGTTCCTGCGAGTGAAAGCATCGACATTGAGGGTATTACCTTATGCGTTATCAGGTGTGTACTACTCACACGCCTTCAGTATAGTTGTTATTGCATTATTAACTGAAAAGGGCGAAAAGCCGAAATAACTGATATAAAGGTTAACTACCCTTATGGGTAAGGTTGGAGACGCCGGGTAAGTTCTCGATACTGTTATTATTGTTAATCTGTATGAACATATAATTCGGGTGTTATGCATGTAAATGATCTGTTATTCACTACGAAATAAGTTGCATACATAATGCGCATGATATGAAAGAGCATGGGCTCGGGAATGGTTGAAATGAGGAGGGAGAAAGGTGACAAACGTCACGAGTGGCTACGGTAACGAGTGGTCTAAGCACCACGGTGGTTAATACCACTATTGCTTATAACAGTGACTTATCTCGGTGGTCTATGACCACAGTGGGTTGGCCCCACATTGCATTATTGTTAGAGATCGTCACGGTGGTCTATGACCACGGTGGGTTGGCCCCACGATTACATTACAGTGACTCTGTCTCGAGTGACTACGGTCACGAGTGGTCTAGGACCACGGTGGTTATAAACCACAGTGGCATAATGCCACGGGAGTTTGGATGGAGAACTAATCTGGGATGGGCTGCATAGCATGCATATAACATGTGTTGTATTGTGTGGGCTAAGGCCTAATTTGCGCTACATGGGGATGTACACACTGGGTCTTGGTGACTCACCACTTTGTTAATTTTGGAGGTAATCAGTAGATGGCGGATTATGGGCCGGAACAGACTCAAGGTGGCCATGCGTTGTAGTGTTTTCAATAAATTCAAACTTTATTTAAATGTATTTCTATTTGGGGATTTCAAGTTGTAATAAGGCCACTTTAAATTTTATTTTAATTATGGGTTTTTACCATATGCTGATTTTAAACATGTAAAGATTTATAATGAAAATGGGTTTTCTTAAGAACAAAAGGAAGTTTTCCAAAAGATTAACAAATGCATTATAAGTCGTAAATAAAATCAACGGCACATCATTCTCATTACCAGTAAAACTATTTTCTTAAAGTTCTCGCACCTCAAAATGGTTTTCAAAATGCCATAGTATAAGATCCTCAAAGTTCTTTTTTTTTCCTAGAAGAAAATATAGATCTACCTGTTTTTACCATCTTGACACCCTTACCAAGAGTTTAACAAGCTTTAAGATAACTAAATTATGTATGGTTTTTAGCATGAAAACACCAAAACTAAAAGTTTTTCCCAAACCTCAACGTTTCGCTAGTATTTCCAAATCTTCTTTATTGTAATATTCCAGATTCAGTCGTAACGTTTTGGCCGGGTTTGGGGTGTTACAATTGTGGTATCAGAGCGAGATTTCAAAAACTCGGCCATGGGTATGGGGGTTTAAAATGTTTTAAAAGATGGCCAGAAAATGATTTAGAAATATATATATCCTTCGGAAGCATGGCACTCGAGTATCTGGCACCAAATCTGCACGGTAAGTTCTCTGACTGTTGGTTGTTTTATATATAGACTATGTGTGATGTGTTCTGATTACTTGTACTGTGAGATGCAACATTAGAGACTAAAACCCTAGGTATGCATGGAAATGATGAGAACTGCTCATAATGCTAATTTCATAAAACTGCTCTGCAGTAAATAGTGGAAGAAAACACTAACACATAAAACTCTTAATCAGATTAAATCGCGTTAGTAATAATGAGTAGTAGAGGACGCGGACGCGAGACGCGAGGCCGTAGAGGAGACCGGGATGCTAGGGTTGAGCATTCAGAATCTGAGCATGGGCCAGAAGGTGAAGTACCAGCATCGCCAGTTGCAGAAGCGGAATTTCAAGATCAAACTGGTGGAGACGATGCTGTGTCGTAGGCTATGTTGCGAGTCTTAGAGCGGGTTGCTGGAGCAAGCACGGGATCGGTGGATCGAAAATCTGTACCTGAGTGACTCCAGGCTAATGGGGCTGAAATGTTTAGGGGCGTTTCTGGGGTGGCCCCAAGTGTAGCCGAGTATTAGTTAGAAGCTGCGGAACGGATTATGGATGACCTTGACTGCACTACAGAGGAAAAGTTGAAATGGGTTGTGTCGCTTCTCCGAGATGAGGCCTACCAATGGTGGCTCACGGTTAGAGAGGGTACCGCGACGGATCGTGTCACTTGGGACTTCTTAAGTCTGCGTTCCAGAGGAAATATATCGGGTCAAGCTATGTGGACGCTCAGCGTAAGGGATTCCTAACCTTGGTTCAGGGGAGTAAGTCAGTGGGCGAGTATGAGGCGGAGTTCTTGCGCCTAAGCCGGTATGCCCGTGGTATTGTGTCTATAGATCATGAACGTTGTGTTCGATTCGAGGATGGTCTGAGGGATGAATTGCAAGTACCGACAGCTCCGCAACGAGAACGGGAATTCACTATTCTGGTTGAGAAGGCTAAGATAGCCGAGGAGGCAAAGCATTCTGAGAGACTGAACCAGGATAGGGACAAGGGTAGAAATAAAAGAAGTTTTGGGCCATTCAGATCTACTGGGAACTTTCAAAAGAGGTCTAGGTTGGATGGGCCGGGTCGAGCTGTGAGGCCTGTTGCTACTGGTTGACCACCGCAATGTGCTACATGTGGGAAGTTCCATTTTGGGGCATGCTGGGCAAGAAGTAGTGGATGTGTCAGATGTGGGTCAGTGGATCATCGGGTGAAAGACAGTCAGCAAGAGCCAAACAGAATGCGACCCGCAGGTCAGAATTACGTTCAGCCTGGTAGAGGTGGTCAGCAGCCACAGAGAGGCCTTGGTCCGCCTAAAGGAGGTAATGGTTTTGGTCGTGGATGTGGAGCACTGGGCAGAGGTGCTGGGAGCACAGATGCAAGGCAACCTGGGTTGGTCTATGCTGCTAGACGCCGAGAGGAGGGCGATGCACCAGAAGCCATAACTGGTACGTTCCTTATTTATGGACTGCCTTTTTCTGCACTGATTGATATTGGATCAACGCATTCATATGTTGCTAGTAATGTATCTGGGACTCTGAACATAGACCCTAAAACTGCTTCTAAGAAGATGACTGTACCTAGTCCTTTAGGACAATCGGTAGTGGTGAACAAACTCTTTAGGGATATACCTCTAGAAATTCAAGGGATGGTTTTCCCAGTTGATCTGATGGAACTGCCGTTCGGGGAGTTTGATTTAATCTTAGGTATGGACTGGCTAGTGAAGTATCGAGTAAATTTGGACTGTGCTGCTAAGCGTATGGTGTTAAGGACTCCTGAGAATGATGAGGTAGTGCTGATAGGTGAAAGGAGGAACTACTTGTCTAATGTAGTGTCCGCTTTAAAGGCTGAAAGATTGGTGAGAAAAGGATGTGAGGCATTCTTAACATTTTTTCGAGCTCTGGAAGCCAAGGAGTTGACTGTAGGGGATGTAAGAACAATGAAAGAGTTCTTAGATGTTTTTCTAGAAGAGCTTCTAGGATTACCTCCGGATCGTGAAGTAGAATTCGGTATTGATCTTCTTCCAGGGACAGCGCCAGTGTCTATTGCCCCATATAGAATGGTGTCAAAAGAGTTGGTGGAACTGAAAGCTCAAATTCAGGAACTGTTGGATCGGGGTTTTATCCAACCAAGTACGTCACCTTGGGGAGCACTGGTGTTATTTGTTAAAATGAAGGATGGGTCAATGAGGATGTGCATTGACTATAGGCAGTTGAACAAGTTGACGATTAAGAACAAGTACCCGCTTTCTAGGATAGATGATCTGTTCGACCAGTTGCGAGGCGCATCGGTCTTTTCAAAGATAGACTTCAGGTCGGGATATCATCAGCTTAAGGTCAAGGAGTCAGATATTCATAAGACAGTTTTCCGGACTCGTTATGGGCACTAGGAGTTCTTGGTTATGCCGTTTGGGTTGACAAATGCACCAGCAGCGTTTATGTACATGATGAACCGGGTATTCCAACCCTATCTGGATCAGTTCGTCGTGGTATTTATAGATGATATCCTGGTTTATTCAATATCAGAAGAGGAACATGATTAGCATCTTCGAGTGGTTCTGCAAATTCTGAGAGAGAAACAGTTGTATGCCAAATTCAGTAAGTGTGAATTCTGGTTGAGGGAAGTTACCTTTCTGGGCCATGCTATGTCTGCAGAGGGGATTAGAGTTGACCCCCGGAAGATTGAAGCTCTATTAGATTGGAAACTGCCCAAATCTATGGCAGAAATTCGGAGTTTTCTAGGTCTGGCTGGGTACTACAGAAGGTTTGCTGAGGGATTCTCATTAATAGCTGCACCGTTAACCAAGCTGTTGTTGAAAGGGGTACCATTTTTCTGGTCAGATAAGCAACAGGAAAGTTTTGAGAAGCTGAAGAGGATCTTGACTGAGGCTCCAGTGTTGGTTCAGCCTGAGGCTGGGAAGGAGTTTGTTGTTTACTGTGATGCATCGCACACAGGGTTGGGATGTGTGTTTATGCAGGAAGGGAAGGTAGTAGCATATGCATCTCGGCAGTTGAGACCACATGAAGTGAATTATCCCACGCATGATCTGGAATTGGCTACAGTAGTGTTTGCTCTGAAGATCTAGAGACATTATCTGTATGGGGAGAAATCCGTCATTTATACAGACCACAAGAGTTTGAAGTATCTCTTTACCCAGAAGGAGTTGAATTTAAGGAAGCGGCGTTGGATTGAATTGTTGAAGGACTATGATTATTTGATTGAATACCATCCGAGTAAAGCTAACATGGTAGCGGATGCGTTGAGTCGTAGGGTGATCTCGGATCTGAGGGCAATGTTTGCTCATCTCAGCTTATATGATAATGGAAGTTTATTAGCTGAGCTGCAAGTGAAGCCTACATGGGTCAGTCAAATTAAAGAGAAACAATTGTCTGATGAGTCGCTAAGCTCGAAATTCCAGTTAGTAGCAAGTGGTGAGGCAAGGGATTTCAGTATGAACAGTGATGGGGTACTGTGTTTTCAAGGAAAGACTTGTATGCCGAAGGATTTAGAGTTAAGACAGAAGATTCTGCAGGAAGCGCATAGTAGCCCATACACTATGCATCCTGGTGGGAGTAAGATATATAGGGATCTGCAAGAACAGTTTTGGTGGCCGGGTCTGAAGTGGGAGGTAACTGAATTTGTGAGTAAGTGCTTAACGTGTCAGCAGGTAAAAGCGGAACACCAATTGCCTTCGGGGTTGCTACAGCCAGTAAAGATACCACTTTGGAAATGGGAGAGAATAACGATGGGTTTTGTGAGTGGGCTACCCCTTACGCCTACGAAGGACTCAGTGTGGGTAATTGTGAATCGGTTGACGAAGTCTGCTCATTTCATACCATTTCGGGTTGATTACTCATTGTAGAGATTAGCCAAACTGTATGTGGCAGAGGTTGTGAGGTTGCATGGGGTACCTGTGTCCATCATATCAGACAGAGACCCCCGGTTTACTTCAAGGTTCTGGAAAGCGTTGAATCAAGCGTTGGGTACAAAATTGGATTTCAACACAACCTTTCATCCACAGACTAATGGTCAGTCGGAAAGGGTTATTCAGATCTTGGAAGACATGCTGAGCGGCTGCGCCATTGATTTCAGGGGTAGTTGGGAGGAGTTCCTACCATTGGCGGAATTCGCATACAACAACAGTTAACAATCTAGCATAAGGATGGCACCCTATGAAACGTTGTATGGTCGGAAGTGTCGCACTCCTACTTGCTGGACAGAGTTGGGTGAGCAACAGTTTTTGGGTCCAGAGTTGGTTTCTAAAATAGAGGACAAGATTAAGTTGATCCGGACTCGGTTAAAGGAAGCTTCTGATAGGTAGAAATCTTATGCCGACCTGAAACATAAAGGCATAGAATTTGAAGTATGTGATAAGGTTTTCTTAAAGGTTTCACCATGGAAGAAGGTTCTAAGGTTTGAACGGAAGGGCAAGCTGAGCCCCAGGTTCATCGGGCCTTATCGTGTGTTGAAACGTGTGGGACCGGTGGCTTACCAGCTCGAGCTACCTTTGGAATTGGGACAAATCAACCATGTCTCGATGTTAAGGCGCTATCATTCGGACCCATCTCATATAGTGCCGGTGGAAGAAATCGAAGTAAGACCTGACTTATCCTTTGAGGAGGAACCAACTCAAATCCTAGAACGGGATGTAAAGGTGTTGCAGAGAAAGACAGTCCCATTGGTTAAAGTGTTGTGGCAGAATCACGGTTCAGAGGAAGCCACGTGGGAGCCAGGGGATTTGATACAGCAGCAATACCCTCACCTCTTTTGATCAGGTAAAATTTTGAGGCCGAAATTTCCTTAAGGGGGTAGAACAGTAATATCCTGAATTTTTGGGTTCTGCATTTAAAGTCTGTTATGTGTGTATGCTATGCTCTGTGTGTTAATTTGGTGTGTTTGGGGGTCCCGGGAAGGCTCGGGGTTAAGTCTGAGCCTTGGTGGAATTTTTCATTTTAGGCACTTTAGTGGAGAGCTAGCTGAGGCAGGCCTTAAGGGTATTTAATTGTGTTTTGTTAACACAAGTAAAGTGGTGGTAAGGTGGCAGGGAGGCACTACTTAAAGTGCTTGATGTGGCGTCACAAGGGAGAAGCTACAGGGAGAAGGGGTTCGAGTCACATTGTCAGCAACAGGAAACTTTATTTTTGCGCCCAAGGAGTATGGGTAGTGGATTCGGCAAGGGCACTACATGGATAGGGGTTGAAGGGGTAAAATGTTTTGAAAGGGTGGCCATGAGTGAAAGGTGGGGTTTGAATTATTCAAACTCATTTGAATGGGTGAACAACAGTGAATTAAGGAGGAAAATATGGGATTGGATGTTGGTGGAAGGTGATGACCGAAATTTGGATGTTGGCAGAAGGGGGAGAAGTCGATTTTGACTGGTAGGGGGTGTGTGTGCCGAATTCTTAAGGCTAGTGGCTTGGCCTTTCGTATTGGGGTGTGGCTCAATCGGGTTTAGGAGTATCGTCTTCTTCTAAGGGTCAAAACTGATTCTAGAAAACACTTCCCTTCCCTTTTGGATTTTTGACCTTTTTCTCTTCATTTCTCTTCTAACCAAAACCGAAACTCTCATCCCCATTTCTCTTTTGTTTACCGAAACCAAGTAGCTAGTCTCGTTTCTTCATTTTTTCTCCTCTTTTGTGCTCTAGCCGAACCTTTGGAAGTTGTTCACTCGTGCATTCTTCTCCTTCATCTTTCTTTCTCTCCACTTGAGTGCTAGTCGAAACTCAACTCACTTCTTTTCATACTCTCTGTTTGCATCTTCTTCTACACCATTAACACTTGGCCGAACCTTCCTATTCCCTGTCTCATTTGCTCTTTGCCGCAACAAACAGAAACCCCTACAATTATCTTCTTTTCTTCTTCGGATCTTCTGTTAAGTGCCGAATATCCCTTGCCCCATCGTTTTCTTCTCTGATTAGCAGTCGACTTGGTGAGTTCGCTTCTTTCTGGATTCCTTTTTCATTTATTTTCTGTCAACCCTTTCTCTATTGGCCAAAGGCTTGGTGTGTTGTCGTGAGTAATCTTTTCTCTTGGTTTAGTCGTTGGTTATTTCTAGGTGTTTTAAAGCTACTTTATTTCATTTTACTGAAAGGCCGAATCTAAGCACCCTTGCTATCGATCATCTTTTTGTCGACTTTGATCTTCAAAAGTCCTTCGGTAAGTGGGTATAGCCGAATGAGGGGAAGGCCCTCCTTTATGTTCCGTTTAGGCCATTTGGCCGTTTCTTCTTCATTTTTGAAGCATCATTCTCTAACTTGTGAATGTTTAGGGGAGCATCTGAAGCTGCAAGCCGAATCAGTTGGTGCTATTCATCTATAATCAAAGTAAGGGATTATCTTATTACATCCCATGATTAACTTTCCCTCTTAGTTTTAGTGCCTTAATCAACGTTTTCATATTAGACAATGACGTATCTCTCTAACCTCTGATCAAGTCTGTTCATGGATGCAAGCAACGCTCGAGTCAAGGAGGGGAGTGTACCCATAGTGTCCGTTCCTAAGTTTAAGAAACGTGCTGTGTCGGCGGTTCGGGACTTTCCGCCGAGCTGTGGAAGAGAGCCAATGTCTGTTTGGGATAGGCAGATAGTTGTCGTTCCTGCGAGTGAAAGGGTTGATGTAGAGGGTATTACCTTACGTGTTATCAGGTGTTTACTACTCACACGCCTTCATTATAGTTGTTATTGCGTTATTAACTGAAAAGGGCGAAAAGCCTAAATAACTGATATGAAAGGTTAACTACCCTTATGGGTAAGGTTGGAGACACCGGGTAAGTTCTCGATACTGTTATTATTGTTAATCTGTATGTACGTATAATTCGGGTGTTATACATGTAAATGATCTGTTATTTAGTGTGAAATAAGTTGCATACATAATGCGCATGATATTAAAGAGCATGGGCTCGGGAATGGTTGAAATGAGGAGGGAGAAAAGTGACTAATGTCACGAGTGGCTACGGTCATGAGTGGTCTAAGTACCACGGTGGTTAATACCACGATTGCTTATAACAGGGACTTATCTCGGTGGTCTATGACCACAGTGGGTTGGCCCCACGTATGCATTATTGCTAGAGATCGTCACGGTGGTCTATGACCACGGTGGGTTGGCCCCACGATTATATTACAGTGACTCTGTCACGAGTGACTACGATCACGAGTGGTCTAGGACCACGGTGGTTATAAACCACAATGGCATAATGCCACAGGAGTTTGGATGGAGAACTAATCTGGGATGGGCTGCATAGCATGCATATAACATGTGCTGTACTGTGTGGGGTAAGGCCCAATTTGCGCTACATGGGGATGTACACACTGAGTCTTGGTGACTCACCCCTTTGTTAATTTTGCAGGTAATCAGTAGATGACGGATTATGGGCCGGAACAGACTCGAGGTGGCCATGCATTGCAGTGTTTTCAATAAATTCGAACTTTATTTAAATTTATTTCTATTTGGGGATTTCAAGTTGTAATAAGGCCGCTTTAAATTTTATTTTAATTATGGGTTTTTACCATATGCTGATTTTAAACATGTAAAGATTTATTAAGGAAAATGGGTTTTCTTAAGAACAAAAGGAAGTTTTCCAAAAGATTAACAAATTTATTATAAGTCGTAAATAAAATCAACAGGACATCATTCTCATTACCACTAAAACTATTTTCTTAAAATTCTCGCACCTTAAAATGGTTTTCAAAATGCCATTGTATAAGATCCTCAAAGTTCATTTTTTTTCCTAGAAGAAAATATAGATCTACCGGTTTTTACCATCTTGACACCCTTACCAAGAGTTTAACGAGCTTTAACTTAACTAAATTATGTATGGTTTTTAGCATGAAAACACCAAAACTAAAAGTTTTTCCCAAACCTCAACGTTTCGCTAGTATTTACAAATATTCTTTCCTGTAATATTCCAGATCCGGTCGTAACGTTTTGACTGGGTTTGGGGTGTTACAGAACTCATCAAATGGCAAAAGCATCAAGTCAGCAGTAAAATAGTAACCCCGAGTCATTAAAGGACAGTTCTTGCAAACTTTATCAACTAGAACATATATCCCTAAGGGGTTCGATACTTTAAGCACTAATTCAGTAGACTCGACAGGTAAACTCTTATTAGATACCAAATTCATACATATATACGAATGAGTCAATCCAGGATCAATTAAAGTAATCACATTAGTATCGTAAAGAGAGAATGTACATCTGCGGATGATGCTTCTTCGCGAGCGAGAATAGCATAGGCTCTAGTAGGTGCTCTTGCCTCGGACTCATAGCTGAGTCCCTAGTCATACCTCTACCACTGTATATATTTCATGTATTCCTTGATGGTCTCCCTCTCACATTCATATTACTCGTTCTTACATTCTGAGATTTTTCTTTATCATTTAGCTCGAGGCAATCTTCGATAAAATGATCTCATAAACCAAAACTGTAACAAGCTCTATTATTATTTTTCGCCCACCAATCTCCAAAATACCACCTTCCACCTTGTTGACACTCGGGTTTAACGTCTTTCACATTCAACACTAGATATTGATGTGGCTTGAGATTTAGGGCTATTGTATTGCTTTCCGCCATCTCTATTCTGATATCCCACTAAAGGGGTAGATAGGTTAAAATAGTCTCTGGATTTCTTCGAGGAGGAATGATAAGGTTATAAATGTAACACCCCTTACCTGTGTTCATCGCCAGAATAGGGTTACGGAGCATTACCAGACTTACAAAACAGTTAAACAACTATTTAACATACATTTGCTCAATTCAATCATTCATCATTCAATCTCAATCAATTTGTCCGTATTAAGAGCCTACAAGGCCTTAAACATGCTTTATAAATGATGCGATACTAAACTGATAACTCGGGAAATTTTTCAACACTTAGCAAATTTTTCTTCAATTTAGGGGTCACACGCTCGTGTGACCAAGCTGTGTGTCTCACACGGCCACCAGACACACCCGTGTCAAGGGCCATGTGAAAACAGGGGGCACATACTGACTTGGGTCACACGGCCGACCACACACCCGTGTGTCTAGCACGTGTGCCCTTCGAAGTGGCCACACACGCCCGTATGCCAGGCCGTGTGTTAGGCCGTGCCAAACAAGTAGGGTATACTAACTTATGCAACACGGCCAAGTCCCACACCCGTGTGTGAGACCGTGTGGAGCATACTGACCTCATTTCAATTTCAACACCAGGGGACACACGACCGTGTGTTACACACGACCGTGTGTTACACACGGTTGAGACACACGCCCGTGTCACTGCCCGTATGGACAAAAATAAGCTATGTACCAAGCCCTTTTTGCCACCCATTTTGCACATACCTACACAAGCACGAATGGTACCAATTCAAGGCACTAATATACATCCAAATACCACCAACCAATGCTCAAATCATACCATTTCTTTACCATCAATACAATTAACAAATATGCTACAATTTTCCATCTAATTTCATACCCAATTTACATGTTCAATTAAATCAACTAAACCATTACATACACACATTATCAAGCATTAATTCTCAAGCACATAGCTTCCCAAATTACCTAATATTATTAAGCATTATAAATTCAACTTCAACCACACAATATAGATTAATTACCAAACTCAAAATAGAACCATTTGCAACTTTATAAACATCATCAACTTCATTATCATAAGCCAAATCAAATGGCTCAAAATACATGTTCATCAAACATACAAAAATGACTCAAAGCTATACATGTCATATGCCATATATACACAACTCAAAAGTACCAAGTAGATGTTTGGATAGTGTGACGTAGTCTCTGACGATCCCCAAATCCGAGCTAACTTTGAATTCACTATAAAACACGAGAGAAACAAACAAGGTAAGCTATAAACACTACAACAAAACAATCCTACCACGACACTTTTTTTTGACTTAAGACAACGCAAAAAAGGTTGGCATAGGTTTCGCGACGCTTCGTCCGACGCTTCTAAAATAGTCGTCTATAGTACAGTTGGCACATGCATGGTGACGCTTTTGAAAAAGGGTCGCCATAAGTCAACATAAGCCGACCCTTATTGAAGGGTTGTGAAAAGCTTGGTCAATGCCGACCTTTTAAAAGGGTTGGGAAAGACCTAGTCAAGGCCAACCTTTGGAAAAGGTTGTTATAGACATGTTTAAGGCAACCTTAAAAAGGTTGGTATAGTTCTTGTCTAACGCAACTTTTAAAAACGATTGGGATAGAGTCGTCTAAGGCAACCTTAAAAAGGTTGAGATAGACCTTGTCTAAGACAACCTATAAAAAAAAGGTTGGGATAGACATATCTAAGGCAACCTTAAACAGGTTGGGATAGACCATGTCTAAGGCAACCTTTAAAAAAAGTTGGAATAGACCCGTTTAAGGCAACCTTAAAAAGGTTGGGATAGACCATGTCTAAGGCAACATTTAAAAAAAGTTGGGATAAACCCGTCTAAGGCAACCTTAAAATGGTTGGGATAAACCTTGTCTAAGGCAACTTTTAAAAAAGGTTGGGGTAGACTCGTTTAAAGCAACCTTAAAAAGGTTGAGATAAATCTTGTCTAAGGCAACCTTTAAAAAAGGTTAGGATAGACACATATAATGTAATTATTTTTCTATTTTTTATTATTTCAATATTAATATATTTTTAAAAATATTTACAGTGAATAATGATAGGAATTTTGCTTTAAATTCAACTAAAAAATATAAAATATAAAATTAAAATTAAAATTAAGATTAAAATAAAGATTGAATATTCACTACAAAAATCGATCCAACAATCAAAATACACTAACATTTAGCTAAAATGTATACCACTAACATTCAACTCAATGCACAAAAGTAAACAAATAAAAAAGTACCTAAGGCGATGGACATTGATATTGATGTTGTACTACAAAAAAGCTAATACAATTTGAAACAGCAACTTTAATTCCAAGAAACTCTGTTAATCTCTTATTTCTACAAAGGTAGCCCCAAGTAGTGAAATATATCCAAATCCAAACAATCCATTTTGTTTACTACCTAGTTGTCACATATGCAGTTTTCTCTCTTTTCACCTTTATTGCTTCTTGACTCTTTGCTATATTTAGCTTTATCCCTCGAGCCCCATCCTTCTGTAAGCCAATTGCAGTCCTCATTCAACTCTCTAGGGATTGTGTAATGACCAATCCTACACAAATCGGATCAAAAACTGTAACAAATGCTTAGAGTAAGGTAATAACATTCTTACTTGTCTCTTGGAAACTGTAACAAAATGCTTCACAGCATGATAAATACAAAATGTAATTAAAACAAATCTTAATAATAGAAAGGGGGTAAAAAGATCTATTGTAAGCATGAGAATTATCTATCTAATAATTAATTAACCATCTAACTACTTTTGACAACATGAAGAAGACTAAATATTGTCCATACAACATAAACAGAATCAGAAATGGATGGAAGTACACTTCCTTAAAATGATTTGATCCAATATCTACCAAGAAACAGAGTGTCGGTGGGTGCATGGGGGAGGGAATGCTTCTCGAGTAGACCTGTCAATTCTGAATCACATCCGAAAACCCAAACACAAACCTGATTTGATCAGGCCAACAACCCAAAACCATCCAAACTGAACACAAAACAACCTGAACCCGAAACGACCAAAAAACCCTGAAATAGCACAATTTAGATTGACCTAAACTCATGTAAAAACAACGAAAAGAAAAAAAAAAAAATGAATAGGCGCATATTGGTTTTCTCAGTACTCAAAACCAGCTCTATATGCAGCACATTTGAGCTCTTATGATAAAAGAAAAGAGGTAATGAACAGACAAGTTTCCCACAATGAACCAGATAGTGGCCATAGATGGTGATAAAACATATCGTACATGTACACATGTTGGGGAAAAAAAACAGAGGGCGCAGAACATGCATATCAAAATAAACTAACCTCAAAAGGGCACATCAATTTCCTGTCCCAGTTTCTAAGCGAGGCTTGTCCTTCGATAGAAGCTTATACATATAGAATGCTACCAGTGCACCACTGCATATAAAAAAGCAAGCTGTTAGACAACTTGAACTTTTCTTTACTGCATTCACAAACTAAAGATATACCGCTCACTAATGAACATTAACACATGCAGCAAACCCTTAGCCACAGATAAGTTTTAAAATATGGAAAGAGTTATATTAACCTGATTACAGTTGTGAGAAAGGAGCACAGAGTTGATCTCTGCAAAAAAGAATAACAAAGGCAAACACTAATCGTAAATAAGCAGACAGTAAGGTAAACAAAGGTTTTATACACAAAGATAGAAGTCCCACCCAATACACAAACACTGAATAGTAGAGAATTTGATACTGTCTGGCTTGTTTAATACTAAAATTAGAGCTAATATTTTTTAACTTCGTCATCATGATAGACATGTGTAATATAGATCACATGAAAGATAAACATTACCTAAGAATAAACCAATATAAAGTAATGAGACCAAAGTACCTTGGAAGATATTTCGAGTGATTTGAGGTAAACTTCATTGGTCGGATCCTACAAATACACATTAACAAATTTTCCTTGTCAAACAAAGAGCATCAAGCAATAACAAACATGTATAAATAGACACATCCAAACCTGTCGCAAATTTTAAATTACCTCATCAACTGCTTGTTGAATTAAGCAGATTTTGTCAATCTATCCACAATAATCTAGATTGAATCTTTCTTACTCGGTGTCAGTGGCAAACCCGCTACAAAATCCATCGTGATTCAATCCCACTTCCACTCAGGTATCAAAATCGATTGAAGTAGTCCCGACGGCACCTGATGCTCAGCTTTCACTTGTTGACACACCAAACACTTTGTCACATAGTCTGAGATGTCTCATTTCATACCAAGCCACCAGTAATGCTGTTTCAAGTCGTTATACATTTTTGTACTGCCCGGATGTATCGAAGATTTGCTATTATGAGCTTCTTCACAAATCATTCGAATCAATTCAGAGTTCTTAGGCACGCATAATCGATTCTTAAACCATAGACACCCTACATCATCTATTTGAAATTCAGAATTAGCATTTGAATCACACCGACTTCTTTTTGCTCTTAAATTATCATCGATCCCCTGAGCTTCTCAAATTTGTTGCACGAACGATGGTTTCGCCTTTAATTCAACAATGAGTACACCATCATCAGTCATAGCTAGATTAGCATTCATTGCACGCAGAGCAAATAACGATTTCTGACTAAGCGCATCAGCGACTACATTAGCCTTTCCTGGATGACAATCAATCACAAGCTCATAGTCTTTCAATAGCTCTAACCATCGTCGCTGTCCCAAATTCAGATCCTTCTGAGTCATTAAATACTTTAGACTCTTATGATCCGAATAGACGCAACATTTTTCAGCAAAAAGGTAATGTTGCCATATCTTCAAAGCATAAACAATAGCAGCCAACTCAAGGTCATGCGTTGGATAATTCCTCCCGTGCGGTTTCAACTGTCTCGAAACGTAAGCTATAACCTTACCCTCCTGCATCAATACACAACCCAAGCCATTTAAATATGCATCGCTATAAACAACGAACTCTTTACTCGATTCTGGCTGAACAAGTACCGGAGCTTCTGTTAACAAAGTTTTTAGCTTATCAAAACTCTCCTGACACTATTCCGACCACTCGAATTTAACATCTTTCTGCAACAATTTTGTCATTGGAGTTGCTATCAAAGAAAACCTTTTCACGAAGCGTCTATAATATCCGGAAAGTCCCAGAAAGCTACGGATCTCAGAAATATTCTGCGGGGGCTTCCAATCAAGTATGGCCGAAACTTTACTCGGGTCAACCCGAATACCTGATGCTGAAATAATATGCCCCAGAAAACTAACTTCACTTAGCCAAAACTCACATTTGCTGAATTTCGCGTATAATTGTTTTTCACGCAAAATCTGCAACACTAACCTCAAATGCTCAGCATATTCAATTTCATCTCACGAATAAATCAATATATCATCAATGAACAGAACTACGAACCAATCTAAATACGGTCTGAATACCGATTCATCAAATCCATGAAAACAGTAGGGGCATTAGTGAGCCCAAACGGCATTACTAAGAACTCATAATGACCGTATCTCGTTCGAAAAGCAGTCTTCAGTATGTCAGATTCTCTAACCCGTAGCTGATAATATCCCGACCGCAAATCAATTTTTGAGAACACAGATGCTCCCTTAAGCTGGTCAAATAAATCGTCAATACGCGGCAGTGGGTATTTGTTCTTTACAGTCACCTTATTGAGCTGTCGATAGTCAATGCACATTCTCAAAGTTCCATCTTTCTTTTTCACAAAAAGAACGGGAGCACCCAAGGGAGAGAAACTTGGTCGGGCGAACCCTCTATCTGTTAACTCTTGTATTTGAGCTTTTAATTCTTTTAATTCAGTCGGTGCCATTCTGTACAGAGCTATTGAAATTGGAGTAGTTCCCGGCACTAACTCAATTCCAAAATCTACCTCGCGAACTGGTGGAAGATCTGGTAATTCCTCCGGGAACACATCTAGATACTCATTAACAACCGGTACCGATTCGATCTTTTTCACAGTTACCTTTTCCTCAATCACGTATGTGAAATAGGCTTCACAACCCTTCCTCAAATACTGTCGAGCCAACATTGTCGATATCACATTAGGTAGCCCGTATAAATCCGTAGAATCAATTCGGATTATCTCATTATTTTGGCATCTCAAATCAATAGTCTTTCATCTACAATTTACTACTGCATCATACATTGTCAGCCAATCCATACCGAGAATAATATCAAACTCATCGAACGGTAATAGCATCAAATTAGCCGGAAAACACACATCCTGAATCATCAAGGGATAGTTTTTACACACTTTATCAACGAACACACACTGACCCAGAGGGTTTGAAACTCGTATCACAACATCAGTAGACTCAACAGGTAAGGTTTTACTGGACACTAAAGCTTCACACATATACAAATGAGTTGTACCGGGGTAAATCAAAGCAGTAACAATAGAATCAAAGAGAACAAAAGTACCGGTGATGATATCTGGGGATGATGCCTCCTCTTTGGCACGGATGGCGTAAGCTCTAGCCGGTACACGAGCATCTGATCGAACAAACGTATTCGAAGTCTTTCACTGTGCACCACTTCTACCTCCCCCGAAACGAGATGATCTACCTCGAGCTGTAGTGCCGCTCGGTCTCGCATCTTGAACAGTACCCTTTCCAGCGGTCTCTGGGCAATCTCGAATGAAGTGCTCCTGCGAGCCACACTTATAACACATGCGAGAAATAGATTTACCCCAACACTCTCCATGATGTCGTCTGCCACATTGCTTACACTCCGGTTTGATCAATTTCTCATTACGTACACTTGCAACTGATGTAGCCCGAGAATTCACTGGCAGCCGTTCTCGTATAGAAATCCCAGTGTGAAAATTTGCTTGCGGACCTGTTCCAAATGTCTTTAGATTCGAACAAAGCTTTTTGCTTTTCCTTCCCCAGCTCTTCAGCTTTACAAGCTCGTTCAACCAGCACAATGAACTCATTAATTCCCAAAATACCGACCCGAAGCTTTATATTCTCATTTAAGCCATCCTCAAATATCCGACACAAAGCAGCTTCCGATGAAACGCACTCGCGAGCATAGCGACTGAGTCGCACAAATTTGCGCTCGTATTCAGATACAGTCATGCGGCCCTGTTTGAGCTCGAGGAACTCTTTGCGCTCAGAATCAATAAAGCGCTGGCTTATATATTTCTTACAGAATTCTGCTTGAAAGAATTCCCAGGTAACCTTCTCTTTCGGGACAACCGACACAAGCGTGTTCCACCAGTAGTAGGCAGAGTCTCGTAATAGTGATATAACACACTTTAAACACTCGTCGGGGGTACAAGACAGTTCGTCGAATAATTGAATGGTGTTATCGAGCCAAAATTCGGCTCGCTCAGCATCATCGTCATCCTCGGCTCTAAATTCCTGAGCCCCATGCTTCCTAATACGATCAATCGGGGGTTTAGTTGCTCGGTCAAGATTAACCACTGGAGGTACCACTAATGTTACTGGGGGTCCATTAGGGTCATGAGGTAGTTGAACAGCTGGGGTGGTTCGTAAGTAGTGACTGGACCAATCGTTCATCATATAATGGAAGGCCTGCTTTACCCTCTCATTTGGGCCACTCGCAGCAGGTCGAGATTCTTCCGACGCAGTCTCTTGCACGGGAGCAGGCGCCACACTCTCCACATCATCCGCTAATGCTTGCTCGGGATCCAGATCCATTACTATACAAAAGAAACAAATACATTTAACTGTCAAAAGTCATCATACTATCATTTATATTATGGCATGTATAGCTAACTCACACATGCTACGTTAGTCCAAGAACCGACTAAACCGTAGCTCTGATACCAATAAAATGTAACACCTTAACCCCTATCTGTCGCTATATTAGAATTTCAATGCATTACCGATCTAAAGTCTGACACAGAATAAATATTAGTACACATGTCCTTTAAAAATTTCAAAAATTCATGACTAAACATACATCAATTACAATCTACTTATTTTATATATATATATATATATATATACATATATATGTGTATATATCAGTTAACTGATCATTAACATTTCAAGAGACCAGTATACACATGCTTCACTTATTTTATTAAGCCAATTAATCTATAATCCACACCGAATATGCATATATTCTAACATCACAAAAAGATCTAGATTATACTAATCTCACATTAATTGCCGAACATATATGTATATATATATATATCCAAACGTATAAATAACCACATTATACATATATGTGACTATTTCGACTAGTTTGAGCAATTCAACTTTACCTAACCTATAATACCATTGTTGCATATCATGAGGTGCCATATATCAAATTATACCAACATTCCATTTGATCTCCCTAAAATATATATATATATATATAAACCTTAATTCATTCAAGCCACCTTTTTATAATTCACATACAACACAAAACATTACACTTTCATACTAAGCTAACATCAAGGCCGAATTCATTCAAGACCAAATCACCATAAATTAGCCATTTTCGTATGGCATAAGTTTACATGCAGTCCATCTAAATTCAATTCCAAGATATCTTAGCCTATACATGCCATAATAGTCAAAATTTATCATTTCAAAAGTGTACCAAAAGGGATGATAGTATGGTAAGCTTCCGAGATGATCCCGAGTGCAAGCCAAGCTTCAAAAAGAGTTAACTACAAATACAAAACAACCAAATACAAGGTAAGCTTTCATAGCTTAGTATGATTAAGCAATTTGTACATTTATATAAAAATAAACCCATACAATACTTCATATTTGATTTGTTAATAATGATATCCCTATCAATACTCACCATTAAAAGGTACTTTAAAGTAGCATATCCACCATGTACATTTGTAATGACTTCCCTAGCTCATCGTTTCATAATTTGCGATTTAGCACAACTATCATAGGATCTCAAATTTTCCTACTTACATACCAAGCCATTAAAATCTCATGATAATAGGTATAACACGTAGCTTTAATAAGTATTTCATTTCTTGACTTAACTGTTCGAACATAACAAGTAACAATATACTTACTTATATATATATATATATATATATAATTTATATCACAGTTAATAGAGAATATCTATCAAATTTCATACCTGTACACTTGGTAATACGATTTAGTAACGTATCGCTCACATAGAGCCGTTACTTACACTTCTCGTAACGTATCGCTCACACAGAGCCGCTACTTACATTTCTCGTAACGTATCGCTCACATAGAGCCGTTACTTAATCATACACACACATAGTGCTTAAAATTTTTTCTCATGCATTCGCATATACAATTTCATATACAAATCGAATCGACCACAATTTCACCCATAGGCATATTCCTATATGAATAATACTTATGCTTAAGCAATCAAATTTTATTTTGCATTCAGCTTAAGCAATATCAAATCACCCACAAACCCTTTAATCTATTTCCATTCATCTATTTCACTATTTCACCTAATTAAAGGTATCAACAACATGTAAATACACATTTATGCCATTACCTTAACATCCAAATATCCATACATTCGGTTAAACCCACCAAAACCATATATACATTCGGTTATACACATTTTATACACTTACTGTCATTCGATACAAAGCATATGATAAGGTATAACATTCAATTTAACGTCAATTGCTTATATCATACCTCGGATATCAACGAGTTCAACTTCCCGGTTAATCGTTCAGTTTGGTTTTGCCCCGATCTAATCCCACCTCCTTTTGTTCTTGATCTAAGAAACATCAAATAAAGCTTGTTCACATTTAATTCTATTCAATTTAATCTCAAAATTCATAATATCAAAGTTTACTATTTTACCCCTCAATTATTTAAGCTTTACACTTTAGTCCCTATAATTCAAAACACAAAATATCATGAACTTGGCCACCTTCATCAAGGGCCGAATGTTCACCACCCTCCTTCCATCTCATTTCTTCCATTATTTATCCAATTAATCCTTCCCAAAATTCTTTTTATTAAAACCCCCCCTAATACCCGAAATTCATCTAGAATTCTAAAGAGATTTTAATAATCTAGTTCGTTTATAATATGTACCATTTCAAATAACTAAATCACCACAATTTCCATACACGGTTACAATTAAAATTACCATCAAAACAAAAATTTACAAATGGGTTACTCAATATGCATGACAACAAATCCAAGAACATTGAATTTAACAAAAACAAAGCTTAAATACCAACCTATTTTAAGCATGCACCAATCGAAAATGAAGAGAGCTTGAAGTCTCATTTTCACCTTCAAAAATTCGGCCACTTCTAGAAAAAGATGAACTCTTTTCTTCTTCTCTTTCTGTTGTTGTGTTATTTTTTTATTATTCCCTTATTTTATTCAAATTAATATTAATAAAAAAACACCATTAACTAAAGACAATTAAATTTAATATACAAGCTAATGATCATGCCGTCCACTACCATGAAGTGTGGAAAATTGACATGCAAATCCTCACTTGAATAAAACAATTCAATTGACTTTCCTAATTCATGCACACTACTTTTACCACTTAAGCTATTTGATCTTTTTTATTAAATTAAACATCCAAACAATTAAATTATACTACCATATTTTTACTCATGCACAATTACTTAATATAGACACCAAATCAATCAAGAAAAATATTTTTCTAATTCGGATTCGTGGTCCCGAGACCACCATTCCGATTAGGGTCGAATTCAGACTGTTACAACTCTCCTCTCATAAGGATTTTCATTCCCAAAAATTTTACCGATAAAAAGGTTCGGATAATACTCTTTCATCAAATCCTCTGATTCCCAAGTTGCTTCTTCGACTCCGTGCTTTTGCCACAGCACTTTAACTAAGGGAATTCTCTTATTTCTCAATTCTTTTACCTCCCGAGTCAGAATACAAATCGGCTCCTCTTCGTAGGTCATATCAGATTGAATCTCAACTTCTGTTGGGCAAATTACATGCGATGGATCTGATCGATATTTACAAAGCATCAAAACATGGAAGACATTATATATCTTTTCCAATTCAGGTGGTAACTGTAATCTATAAGCAACCGGCCCGATACATTCAGTGATTTCATACGATCCAATAAATCTTGGACTCAATTTGCCTTTACGACCGAATTTGAGAATTTTCTTCCAAGGTGACACTTTCAAAAATACCCGATCTCCAATCTGAAACTCAATGTCTTTACGTTTCAAATCTGCATATGACTTTTGACGGTTTGATGCAGCTTTTAAACTATCCCGGATCAGTGCTACCTTCTGTTCAGCCTCTTTGATCAAATCAACCCCGTGTATCTTGTTTTCACTGAGCTCGGTCCAATACAAAGGTGTACAACACTTACGACCGTACAAAGCTTCGTAGGGTGCCATTTTGATACTAGACTGAAAGCTATTATTATAAGCAAATTCGACTAGAGGTAAATATCGCTCCCACGTACCTTCAAACTCAGGAATACAATATCTCAACATATCCTCAAGTATCTGAATAATTCGTTCTGATTGACCATCAGACTGCGGATGAAAAGCTGTGCTAAAGTGCAGTTTAGTACCTAAAGCATTCTGTAATTTTTTCCAAAACCGCGACGTAAACCTTGGATCCCTATCCAAAACAATAGAAACAGGTACTCCGTGCAACCTCACAATCTGTGATACGCATAGCTCCGCTAGCTTATCAAGTGAAAAGTCGGTACATATCGGAATGAAATGAGCCGATTTTGTCAATCTATCCACAATAATCCAGATTGAATCTTTCTTACTCGGTGTCAGTGGCAAACCCGCTACAAAATCCATCGTGATTCGATCCCACTTCCACTCAGGTATCAAAATCGATTGAAATAGTCCCGACGGCACTTGATGCTCAGCTTTCACTTGTTAACACACTAAACACTTTGTCACATAGTCTGAGATGTCTCATTTCATACCAAGCCACCAGTAATGCTGTTTCAAGTCGTTATGCATTTTTGTAGTGCCCGGATGTATCGAAAATTTGCTATTATGAGCTTCTTCACAAATCATTCGATTCAATTCAGAGTTCTTAGGCACGTATAATCGATTCTTAAACCGTAGACACGCTTCATCATCTATTTGAAATTCAGAATTCACATTTGAATCACACCGACTTCTTTTTGCTCTTAAATCATCATCGATCCCCTGAGCTTCTCGAATTTGTTGTACGAATGATGGTTTCGCCTTTAATTCAGCAATGAGTACACCATCATCAGTCATAGCTAGATTAGCATTCATTGCACGCAGAGTAAATAACAATTTCTGACTAAGCGCGTCAGCGACTACATTAGCCTTTCCTGGACGATAATCAATCACAAGCTCATAGTCTTTCAATAGCTCTAACCATCGTCGCTGTTCCAAATTCAGATTCTTCTGAGTCATTAAATACTTTAGACTCTTATGATTCGAATAGACGCAACATTTTTCACCAAAAAGGTAATGTCGCCATATATTCAAAGCATAAACAATAGCGGCCAACTCAAGGTCATGCGTTTGATAATTCCTCTCGTGCGGTTTCAACTGTCTCAAAGCGTAAGCTATAACCTTACCCTCCTGCATCAATACACAACCCAAGCCATTTAAGGATGCATCGCTATAAACAACAAACTCTTTACTCGATTCTGGCTGAACAAGTACCGGAGCTTCTGTTAACAAAGTTTTTAGCTGATCAAAACTCTCCTGACACTATTCCGACCACTCGAATTTAACATCTTTCTGCAACAATTTTGTCATCGGAGCTGCTATCACAGAAAACCTTTTCACGAAGCGTCTATAATATCCGGTAAGGCCTAGAAAGCTACGGATCTCAGAAATATTTCGCGGGGCTTCCAATCAAGTATGGCCGAAACTTTACTCGGGTCAACTCGAATACCTGATGCTGAAATAATATGCCCCAAAAAACTAACTTCACTTAGCCAAAACTCACATTTGGTGAATTTCGCGTATAATTGTTTTTCACGCAAAATCTGCAACACTAACCTCAAATGCTCAGCATGTTCAGTTTCATCTCGCGAATAAATCAATATATCATTAATGAACACAACTACGAACCAATCTAAATACGGTCTAAATACCCGATTCATCAGATCCATGAAAACAGCAGGGGCATTAGTGAGCCCAAACGGCATTACTAAGAACTCATAATGACCGTATCTCGTTCGAAAAGCAGTCTTCGGTATGTCAGATTCTCTAACTCGCAGCTAATAATATCCCGACTGCAAATCAAGCAGATGCTCCCTTAAGTTGGTCAAATAAATCGTCAATACGCGACAGTGGGTATTTGTTCTTTACAGTCACCTTATTGAGCTGTTGATAGTCAATGCACATTCTCAAAGTTCCATCTTTCTTTTTCACAAAAAGAACGGGAGCACCCCAGGGAGAGAAACTTGGTCGGGCGAACCCTCTATCTATTAACTCTTATAATTGAGCTTTTAATTCTTTTAATTCAGTCGGTGCCATTCTGTACGGAGCTATCGAAATTGGAGTAGTTCTCGGCACTAACTCAATTCCAAATTCTACCTCGCGAACTGGTGGAAGTCCTGGTAATTCCTCTGGGAACACATCCAGATACTCATTAACAACCGGTACCGATTCGATCTTTTTCACAGTTACCTTTTCCTCAATCACGTATGTGAAATAGGCTTCACAACCCTTTCTCAAATACTGTTGAGCCAACATTATCGATATCACATTAGGTAGCCCGTATAAATCCGTAGACTCAATTCGAATTATCTCATTATTTTGGCATCTCAAATCAATAGTCTTTCATCTGCAATTTACTATTGCATCATACATTGTCAGCCAATCCATACCGAGAATAATGTCAAACTCATCGAACGGTAATAGCATCAAGTCAGCCGGAAAACACATATCCCGAATCATCAAGGGACAGCTTTTACACACTTTATCAACTAACATACACTAACCCAGAGGGTTTGAAACTCGTATCACAACATCAATAGTCTCAACAGGTAAGGTCTTACTAGAGACTAAAGCTTCACACATATACGTATGAGTTGAACCGGGGTCAATCAAAGCAGTGACAATAGAATCAAAGAGAACGAAAGTACCGGTGATGATATCTGGGGATGAGGCCTCCTCTCTGGCACGGATGGCGTAAGCTCTAGCCGGTACACGAGCATCTGATCGATCAAACGTATTCGAAGTCCTTCTCTATGCACCACTCCTACTTCCCCCGAAACGAGATGATCTACCTCGAGCTGTAGCGCCGCTCGGTCTCGCATCTTGAACAGTACCCTTTCCAGTGGTCTCTGGGCAATCTCGAATGAAGTGCTCCTGTGAGCCACACTAATAACACATGAAAGAAATATATTTACCCCAACACTCTCCATGATGTCGTCTGCCACATTGCTTACACTCCGATGTGCTCAATTTCTCATTATCCACACTTGCAACTTATGTAGCCTGAGAATTCACTGGCGGCCGTTCTCGTATAGAAATCCCGGTGTTAGGCTTGAATCGACCACCGTCATTCTTAAACTTCTTCATAGACATCTATGAAAATTTGCTTGCGGACCTCTTCCGAATGTCTTTAGATTCGAACTCAGCTTTTTGCTTTTCCTTCCCCAGCTCTTCAGCTTTACAAGCTCGTTCAACCAGCACAACGAACTCATTAATTCCCAAACTACCGACCAGAAGCTTTATATTCTCATTTAAACCATCCTCAAATATCTGACACATAGTAGCTTCCGATGAAACGCGCTCGCAAGCATAGCGATTGAGTCGCACAAATTTGCGCTCGTATTCAGATACAGTCATACGGCCCTATTTGAGCTCAAGGAACTCTTTGCGCTTAGAATCAATAAAGCGCTGGCTTATATATTTCTTACGGAATTCTGCTTGAAAGAACTCCCAGGTAACCTTCTCTTTCGGGACAACCGACACAAGCGTGTTCCACCAGTAGTAGGCAGAGTCTCGTAATAGTGATATAACACACTTTAAACACTCGTCGGGGGTACAAGACAGTTCGTCGAACACTTAAATGGTGTTATCGAGCCAAAATTCGTCTCGCTCCGCATCATCATCATCCTCGACTCTAAATTCCTGAGCCCCATGCTTCCTAATACGATCAATCGGGGTTTAGTTGCTCGGTCAAGATTAACCACTAGAGGTACCACTGATGTTACTGGGGGTCCATTAGGATCTTGAGGTAATTGAACAGCTGGGGTGGTTCGTAAGTAGTGACTGAACCAATCCTTCATCATATTATGGAAGGTCTGCTTTACCCTCTCATCTGGGCCACTCGCAGCAGGTCGAGATTCGTCCGACGCAGTCTCTTGCACAGGAGCAGGCGCCACACTCTCGACATCATTTGCTAATGCTTACTCGGGATCCGGATCTATTACTATACAAAAGAAACAAATACATTTAGCTGTCAAAAGTCATCATACTATCATTTATATTATGGCATATATAGCTAACTCACACATGCTACGTTAGTCCAAGAACCGACTAAACCGTAGCTCTGATACCAATAAAATGTAACACCCTAATCCGTATCTATCGCTATATTAGAATTTCAATGCATTACCGATATAAAGTCTGACTCAGAATAAATATTAGTACACATGTCCTTTAAAAATTTCAAAAAATCATGACTAAACATACATCAATTACAATCTACTTATTTCTATTTATATATATATGTATATATCAGTTAACTAATCATGAACATTTCAAGAGACCAGTATACACATGCTTCACTTATTTTATTAAGCCAATTAATCTATAATCCACACCAAATATGCATATATTCGAACATCACAAAAAGATCTAGATTATACTAATCTCACATTAATTGCCGAACATATATGTGTATATATATATATCCAAACGTATAAATAACCACATTATACATATATGTGACTATTTCGACTAGTTTGAGCAATTCAACTTTACCTAACCTACAATACCATTGTTGCATATCATGAGGTGCCACATATCAAATTATACCAACATTCCATTTGATCTCCCTAAATATATATATATATATATATATATATATATAAACCTTAATTCATTCAAGCCACCTTTTTATAATTCACATACAACACAAAACATTACACTTTCATACTAAGCAAACATCAAGGTCGAATTCATTCAAGACCAAATCACCATAAATTAGCCATTTTCGTATGGCATAAGTTTACATGCAGTCCATCTAAATTCAATTCCAAGATATCTTAGCCTATACATGCCATAATAGTCAAAATTTGTCATTTCAAAAGTGTACCAAAAGGGATGATAGTATGGTGAGCTTCCGAGATGATCCCGAGTGCAAGCCAAGCTTCAAAAAGAGTTAACTACAAATACAAGACAACCAAATACAAGGTAAGCTTTCATAGCTTAGTATGATTAAGCAATTTGTACATTTATATAAAAAGAAACCCATACAACACTTCATATTTGATTTGTTAATAATGATATACCTATCAATCCTCACCTTTAAAAGGTACTTTAAAGTAGCATATCCACCATGTACATTTGTAATGACTTCCCTAGCTCATCGTTTCATAATTTGCGATTTAGCATAACTATCATAGGATCTCAAATTTTCCTACTTACATACCAAGCCATTAAAATCTCATGATAATAGGTATAACATGTACCTTTAATAAGTATTTCCTTTCTTGACTTAACTGTTCGAACATAACAAGTAACAATATACTTACTTATATATATATATATATCCATATACTTTATATCACAGTTAATAGAGAATATCTATCAAATTTCATACATGTACACTTGGTAATACGATTTAGTAACGTATCGCTCACATAGAGCTGTTACTTACACTTCTCGTAACGTATCGCTCACATAGAGCCGTTACTTGAACCTGTCATAACGTATCGCTCACATAGAGTCGTTACTTAATCATACACACACATAGTGCTTAAAATAATTTATCATGCATTCGCATATACAATTTCATATACAAATCCAATCGACCACAATTTCACCCATAGGCATATTCCTATATGAATAATATTTATGCTTAAGCAATCAAATTTTATTTTGCATTCGGCTTAAGCAATATCAAATCACCCACAAACCCTTTAATCTATTTTCATTCATCTATTTCACTATTTCACCTAATTACATGTAAATACACATTTATGCCATTACCTTAACATTCAAATATCCATACATTCGGTTAAACCCACCAAAACCATATATACATTCGGTTATACATATTTTATACACTTACTATCATTCGATACAAAGCATATGATAAGGTATAACATTCAATTTAACGTTAATTGCTTATATCATACCTCGGATATCAACGAGTTCAACTTCCCGGTTAATTGTTCAGTTTGGTTTTGCCCCGATCTAATCCCACCTCCTTTTGTTCTTGATCTAAGAAACACCAAATAAAGCTTGTTCACATTTAATTCTATTCAATTTAATCCCAAAATTCATAATATCAAAGTTTACTATTTTACCCCTCAATTATTTAAGCTTTACACTTTAGTCCCTACAATTCAAAACACAAAATATCATAAACTTGGTCACCTTCATCAAGGGCCGAATGTTCACCACCCTCATTCCATCTCATTTCTTCCATTATTTATCCAATTAATCCTTCCCAAAGTTCTTTTTATTAAAACCCCCTAATACCCGAAATTCATCTAGAATTCTAAAGAGATTTTAATAATCTAGTTCGTTTATAATATGTACCATTTCAAATCACTAAATCACCACAATTTCCATACACGGTTACAATCAAAATTACCATCAAAACAAAAATTTACAAATGGGCTACGCAATATGCATGACAACAAATCCAAGAACATTGAATTTAACAAAAACAAAGCTTAAATACCAACCTATTTTGAGCATGCACCAACCGAAAATGAAGAGAGCTTGAAGTCTCTTTTTCACCTTCAAAAATTCAGCCACTTCTAGAAAAAGATGAACTCTTTTCTTCTTCTCTTTCTTTTGTTGTGTTTTTTTTATTATTCCCTTATTTTACTCAAATTAATATTAATAAAAAGAACACCATTAACTAAAGACAATTAAATTTAATATACAAGTTAATGATCATGCTGTCCACTACCATGAAGTCTGGAAAATTGACATGCAAATCATCACTTGAATAAAACAATTTAATTGACTTTCCTAATTCATGCACACTACTTTTACCACTTAAGCTATTTGATCCTTTTTATTAAATTAAACATCCAAACAATTAAATTATGCTACCATATTTTTACTCATGCACAATAACTTAACATAGACACCAAATCAATCAAGAAAAATATTTTTCTAATTCGGATTCGTGGTCCCGAGACCACCATTCCGATTAGGGTCGAATTCGGACTGTTACACGATGATAATGAAGACGGTGGTGGCGGAGAGAAACACCTAAAGGGTGTTTTGAGGATACTAATTTTAGGGGGAAATTTGGGGTTTCAAGGGAGAAATTCGGTTTTACGGGGGAAACTTTGGTTTTATGCATTTTTTATAAAAACGTCATAAAAAATTATTTCTTTTCAAATAAAACAACATTGTTTTACTTTGTTAAAAATATTTTATTTCGTCTTTTAAAAATTATTAGTTAAGTGATTTTGTAAAACATTTATTATTACTAGTTTTTTATAAATTGGATTTTTATAAAAAAATTAAGTATTCTCAAAATAAATATAGTCCTTAATACTTATATTTCTTTTTTATTTGTCTCTTATTTATTTTTAGTTAATTTTAATAGTTTTTAGAGTGAAATTTAACTATTAATCTTTCAAAAAATACTGATTAAAATGTTAAAATGTTAAAATGTTAAAATTTTAAACCAAAGTTGATTGCTCGATTGATAAAATGATTTGGTTTTGATATAATCTTTTTTATGTGGTTCTAATTTAGTCCTTCAACTAAAATGTTATTTCTATTAGACTCTTCTACTAAATTAAAATTTAAAATTATTTAATATATAAATTAAAAATAATATAAATTAAAAAATAGTAAGTCATATACTCAAAAAGTTTTAAAATTATTTTAAATAATTATAGTATTTTAGTTTTTTTCATTCAAATAAATAATTTTTAAAAATTTAACTAATATTTTAAAGAATTAGATAAAATTTGAAATCTTGAAAATTATTTAAAATTTGAAATCTTTATAATTTGAAATTATTTAATATATAAATTAAAAAACAATAAGTCATTAACCCAAAAAACTTTAAAATTATTTTAAATAATAGTATTTCAAATTTTTAACATATATTTTTTACACTAATTAATCTAAACCCTAAACCCCTAACCCCTATCTCCTAAACCATAAACCATAACCATTAACAACTAAACCTTTAACACTTAATCCCTAAACCCATAAGCACTAACCCCTAAACCCTTAATGCTTAACCCTCAACCCTTAAACCCCTAAGCACTAACCCTTAAATCTTAAACCCCAACACTTAAACCATAATCCCTAAACCCATAATCCATAAACCTTAAAATAATAACTCCTAAACCTTAAACCCTAAATCATAAACCCTAAACTATAATGATAATTAATTGAAAATTTTAAAATTAATATTATCTCTTTTACGATTATATAAAAATTTATTTAATATATAAATTAACAAACAATCAGTCATATACCCAAAAAACCTTAAAATTATTTTAAATTAGTATTTTAATTTTTTCATTTTTAACATATATTTTTTATATGTATTTAATATAAATAAACCATTTAAATAATAAATAGACAGATAATGGTAAAAGCGCCGCTAATGCTCGATCTATAGCGCCTTTTTGGTCTAAGCGCCGTTAAAAACGTCGCTAAAAACCTATTTTGATGTAGTGTCTAAACACTAAACCCTAAACCCCTTAGGCATGCATATACCAACCCTTATACAAAGAGTTAGCCAAAGTGTATGTTGGCAAGCCTATCCCAACACTTAGGAAAGTGTCGGCCCAAAAGTGTAGGCATAGTGTTGGAAAAAACCGACTATTATTTAAGCGTTGCCTTAAGCATGCATATCCCAACCTTTACACAAAAAGTTGACCAAAGTGTATGTCGGCAAGTCTATCCCAAAACTTAGGAAAATATCGTCTTAGGACTACACAAAAGCCAAATCTTATTCAAGCGTTGCCTTAGGCATGCATATCTCAACCCTTAAACAAAGAGTTGGCCAAAGCGTATGCTCGCAATTCTATCCCAACACTTAGGAAAGTGTCGCCACAAAACTGTTGTTTTAGGACTACACAAAAGCCAACTCTTATTCAAGCGTCGCCTTAGGCATACATATCCCAACCCTTATAAAAAGAGTTGGCCAAAGTGTATGTTCGCAACTCTATCCCAACACTTAGGAAAGTGTTGCCACAAAAGTGTCGTCTTAGGACTATACAAAAGGCAATTCTTATTCAAGCGTTGCTTTAGGCATACATATCCCAACCCTTATACAAAGAGTTGCCCAAAGCGTATGTTGGCAAGTCTATCCCAACACTTAGGAAAGTGTCGCCCAAAAAGTGTCGTCTTAGAACTAGACAAAGCCAACTCTTATTCAAGCGTTGCCTTAGGCATGCATATCCCAACCCTAATAAAAGAGTTGGCCAAAGCATATGTTGGCTAGTCTTTCCCAACACTTAGGAAAGTGTCGCCCCATAAGTGTCGTCTTAGCACTATTTTGTTGTAGTGAAAGCTTGGTAAGTTCGTACTAAATATACTCAACAATTCATAATACACCAATCATTACTTTGAACTAATTAATAACTAAATCATGATAACAAACAAACCTTCCTCATACTTACTCATGTGCTTATATACAAATTCATAACTTCATCTATTTGGATTTCATACTTTACATGAACATACTTGTACAAATTCATAACGAACTCATACCTTTTCATAATATAGTTGAATACTTGATATCTTGCACACTAAGTGCCAATGCATAGTCGAAGCTATTATAATCTCGCACACTAAGTGCTTTACATAACCGAAGCTATCTCAGTCTCACACACTAAGTGCCATATATAGCCGAAGCTATTCCGAATCGCACACTAAGTGCTGTATATAGCCGAAGATATCTCGAATCGCACACCAACTGCCATATAAATTCGAATCTTCATCAAACATGACTACAATCTCATATATAGAATTTATGCAATATCAAAGCATTTAAAGCATAATTGTAATAATGCTTATTTACATATGAGCTTACCTCGAACGTAAAAACGATAACACAGATCAACTAATCCGACACCTTGTTCTTCCCTCGATCTTGGTCTGGATTCCGTTTTTCTTGATCTATATATATATATTCAAAATTAACTTATTTAATAAATTATTCATTCAATTTAGTCCAAAACATACTTTGTAACACCCTTAACCCGTATCCGTCGTCGGATTAGGGTTATGAGGCGTTATCGAACAAGACACAATTTAGCACAGTCATATATTTATTAAACCACGCATATTTCATTTTCAATAACAAACAAATTCAAGAATTTGTATAAAATATGGCTCATACATAACCCATACTACTATTTCATACCAATCAAGATTTACATTACAACCATGTGTCATAATTCAATTACATCATTACTCATAATTTATACAAGTCTCAAAACAAGCTTTCATATATCAAAACCATATTGCACATGTTTCATATTTCTCAAGTCCAAACCATATCACTTCTATGACATTCGAATACTTAAAAATATCCAAGCATGTATCATTCATTTCACATATTAAATACATGTCAATACATCTATTTCATTAGTCAAATATCAACATACCATTTCCTACCTTCTGTAATTGTGCATATTAAAACAAAAAGACTCATATTACTCTGTTAAAATTCCATTCACATATGTGCCATTCGAACATTATAGCATAACCGAACATACCCATCATGCTATTATAGTATGCGCATAATTCTTAATACAAAGCCATGTCAAACCATAATTATCAAGTCAACATTATCTCGTTTTATTTAACCAATTTTGTGACTATACCAATTCACAAGTTATGCATATTAATCTAGGTTAAGAATCCACACGACATAGTAAGCATAAATATATATATATATATATATATATATATATATGTTACACCTACGTAAGCATCCTTGTATAACCACAACCAATTGAAATAATATCAATTTTGCATTCGTCTAACCAAAGCCACATTAATTATTTTAGAGACATAAAGATCATTAAATAACATACCAAACACGTATGCTCTATAACTAGTCCAAAATATATAAGTACAACCAATCCATTAACCATATATTCAGTCTCACATTAAAACTTAAATGATCAACCCTAATTATACATTAACCTTTTTATTATCATTACCAAATCATAACCATACACCACAAACATATATGCCTTGATATAAACTTTTTATAAAAACTTAAAACATGACCGATGACACATAACTAATAACATCGTAATCAAGCCATAATCTAATCATATTCAAATTCACATATATCATCTTCCCAAAAGCAATAATTATAGATCATAAATATAGACTTCATGCCAAACCATATATATATATATATATATATATATATACACACATATATATATGTACTCATATAAATAAGCACTTAACATGAACCCATATTAACTCAAAATTCAAAGTTCAAACAAACATATACATATTACGAACAAGGTCATTTATGCATTAGCTTACGAGCACTTAAACTAAGCCATTTTCGCATGGCCCAAAACTTACATCGTTAAAGTGCTACCAGGTAATTAACTAGCCTATACATGCCTTAAGTTCAAACCCAACTTTTAAAAGTACCAGAATGAATCAATAGTGTGGATGACTTCGTTGACGATCCCCTAAGCTCGTAGCTTGATCAAAATCTATAAAACAGAACGATGAACACATAGAGTAAGCTAATTTAGCTTAGTAAGTCTTAAGCAATTATGATATACCAATTGAACGTTCAAGCATTTTAAATCAATCAAGTAATGACATCAAATAACATAGCTTAACTCGAAAGTCCTTCAAAACCAAATGCCTTTACTTTATTTAACATAACATTTATCATTTCCTTACCATTAGCATACAATTTGCCAACTCAGCGTCAAGTTCAAAGTATAAAACACCATCTCTTTATAATTTATTCATAATACACATACATGTAACTCAATAAGTTCACATAAATATTCGAACAAGTAAAGGCTATGTGCATACGAATTTCACCTCCATAATTACCTCAACAGATGTCCATTTAACATCTCATATATCCAATATCTTAACAAAGTATCCTCATAACCATAAAAGCCAAATATACTTGAACATTAATTTCATTCCTTTTTTTCAAAGTTCGCATATATGCTTACCTATTTGATTGAACATGAAAATCATTTAACTATACTCATGTGCACATGCCTCTAAGGCCAGATACAACAAACCCATATTATCACTATCTTGCTGAATAACATACACTAGGTAAGCTTATTAACCAAAAGTACCATACATTTATTTCATTATTTTATTTGCTCATTGACATCACCTATAACATATAAGTATGAAAATACATACCTTGCGGCCGATTTAACCAAATTCATTTGCATAAGCTTTGGCTTACTCGATTTGTTCCATAACTTAATCATTTCGTGGTCTAAGCTCGGAATTGTAAATCACTGGTATAAAACCTGCTAGGTGTCCCCTGAATCACACACCGGCACTAGGCCTTCTAGACCAGAGGTCTGAAATTTAAACACAGGCATTTAGCCTGCTAGGCAATAAGCCCGATATAATTCACCGGCACAAGGCTTGCTAGGCATTTAGCCCGATATAATTCACCGACACAAGGCCTGCTAGGCTCGAAGCCCAGGTATCAATATGATTAAACGATTTCATACACATTTCATAATACCAATATCACATATATCACATATGATTCATAGTACTATCACATATCAACTTCAAATAAATTTAACTACATTACGTTATTAGAAATCAATTATCACTTTCGGCTTTGGTCAATTTCACCCTTATAATTTTAAAAATTCAGCATGTAATCGAGTTTATAATTAACATTAATGGTATTAAATTACTTAAAGACTTACCTCGACTATCGACGGACGACGAAGACCGACTATTTGTTAACTTTCACTTTTCCCCGATCCAAATCTATTTTTCTTTGTTCTCGATCTAAACACATTCAATTTGGGCTCATTCAAGCACATTTCATTTCAATTTAGTCCCAAAACACAGAAATGGAAAAATTACCATTTTACCCCTAACATTTACGACTTTTACAATTTAGTCCCTATTGCACAAAACACAAATTACACAAAATTTGGCCACACACCTCAAGGGCCGAATATCCCTAGTCTTCATACCAATCCATGCATTTCATTTATTTTGCATTTTAGTCCCTCAAAAATTTATTTTTCCAATTTAACCCAAAATACTCAAATTCATCAAAAATCCAAAAACAAAACATATTAATCTAACACATATATTTCATAATTCATCCTTAAACAACATAAACAACCAACTATCAATACTGGCTCAACTCAAAATATTCATCAAACTCAAAAATTAAAGCATGGGTTGGATAGTATTCAAAGCAACTATCTCAAAAACGTAAAAATTATCAAGAACCGAGCTAAAACTCACCATTAATTTAATCCAACAATGGCCGAACCTAGCTTTCTTTTCCTTTCTTTTTCTTTATTTTAGTTTCGGCAATGAGCTTAGGAAAAGATGAGCGTCACATGTTTTTCTTTTATGTTTTATTATACAAATATTATTATATTACTATTTTAACCTTATCATAAAAACATTTCAAACATAACATAAATGGGCATAATAGACCTTAGCCCTCCACTATGCTTCAAAATGGGCTAATTGCCCTTTTAGGACCTCATATTAAAAAGCCACTATCACATTAGCACTTTTCACTATAGTTTGTAACTTTTACACTTTACGCTATTAAGTCCTTTTGTCTAATTAAGCACACAAACGATCAAATTTCCATACGAAACTTTCACACATAATAATTCACATATAATAAACACCGAAAATAATATTTAAAAAATTTTTGGACTCGGATTCGTGGTCCCGAAACCACCGTTTCGATTAGGGTCAAATTCGGGCTGTTACATACTTTAGGGTTATTTTGCACATTTGCCCCTAAACTTTCACATGTTTGCAATTTAGTCCTTATTTCACAAAATCACAAATTAATGAAATTAAAGATTAACCCATGCTAGCTGAATTACCATTATACCCCTAGTAACCCTTTTTTTTCAAATATTTCACATTTAACCACATTTCTCACATTTCACAATTTAGCCCCTAATTTGCATTTTCACCAAAAATCACTTAACAAAACTTGTTTAACTAACATCAAATGTTTATAATCTATCATTAAACATAAAATATCATACATATTCATCAATGAAAACTTTCAAAATCTTTAATAGTTTTGTAAATTAGTCCCTGGGCTAGCTAGTACTGCGGCAACGATATTAAAAACATAGAAATCATTAAAAACGGGACAAAAATCGTACCTTAATTACCCAAAATAGCTTGGCCGAATGAAAGGAATGAAAATGGCCTTCTCTAGCCCTAATTTTCGGTGCTAAACACTTAAGGAAGATGATGATATTATGTTATTTTGTTTTTAACTTATTAATTAATTAAATTACTAAATTAACCTTAGTTACAATTCATTAAAACCATATAATGCATGCCCATCTTTGTCCACTCACAGTTAAAATGGTCTAATTACAACATAAAGACCTTAACTTTAAGGTTCTATAGCTATTAAACACCTATAGCTAATAGAACAACAATTTTACACCTTATGCAATTTAGTCCTTTTTTTCTCAAATTGACCAACCAAACGATAAAATTACTTCAGGAAACTTTCACACATATAGTCAATCATGCTGTAAACATTAAGATAATAAGAAAATAAATATTTTAACTTCAGATTTGTGGTCTCGAAACCACTGTTCCGATTTGACTAAAAACAGGCTGTTACATTTTCTATCATCAAACATCAAAATACACTTACATTCATCAATGGTAAAACCTTAAACCTTTAACAGTTTTGCAAATTAGTCCCTGGGCTAGCTAGATTAAGATGCAACGATCACAAAAACATAGAAATCATTAAAAATGGGACGAAATCACACTTACATGCATAGATGATAGGTAGTCGAACCTTGAAGCTATTTTAATGGCTTTTTCCTCTTCAATAATCGGTTAGGAAGATGATGAATAGATTAAATTTCCTTTTATTCTATTAATTATCATTTCAATTATCTAATTACTAATTTAACCTTATATATTAACCTTTAAAACCATTAAAAAGATGTCCATCTTTGTCCACTCATATTAATAATGGTCTAATTACCACATAAGTACCTCCACTTTAATATTTCATAGCTATTAGACACCTTTAGCTAATAAAAATCCACTTTTGCGCTTTACGCAATTTAGTCCTTTTTACCAAATTGAGCATCTAAATGATAAAATTTCTTAACGAAATTTTCACACAATCATATTATTATGTTGTAGACATTAAAATAATAATAAAATAATTATTTTGACTTCAGATTTGTGGTCCCAAAACCACTATTCTGATTTGACTAAAAACAGGTTGTTACAGGTTAACAGCCAAGTGAGTTATGAGGTATCTTTAGAGAACAAAAGATTACATGCTCACATATCGGAGGTCTGATAAGTTAGATATCATCAGGCATATAGACTCCGATTTTGATAGAATATTGATGCAAAATTTTGTCACTATGGTGCAAATTGTGACAATAATTGGTAATCATTTTTTCCAATAACAATAGGAGCACATTAAAGTCAAAGAACATAGAATTTAAGTTCCTAATTGTTAAAGTAAAAGTTCATAGTTGTTAGGTGCCTATACAACATATTGGGATAAACTCCATGATTGCGGATCCGCTTACTAAGGGACTACACCCAAGGTTTTTCATGAGCAAACTACTGATATGAGTGTAATGTCATTTGAGGATATTTAGTTTTAGCAGGAGTTTGTACTTTTAAATGCTTTTATGTTAAGACATATTTTCAGTTATTTTAGTTTATGAATACTAAGTTTATTTTTTGCAAAAATAAATTTTATGTGATTTATTCACTCTGATTTTGGTAAACTTTGATCTCACTAGTGTTAAGGAGGAACAATTGAAAATAGGCATGTTTTGATCATATTGAATGTAACTTCTATGCTACACATCCATACTTGATCTATATCATTTGGTTGTGTTAATATACGTGATTGGGGATGGATTTAGTTAGGTATATGTAACGAACGTCACCTTGGTTCTATTTTAACATAATTAATGGACGAGATTGTTCAGAATACCTTTTTGGATATGATAGAAAAGTTTTGAGCTCATAAGGTTATTTAATGACATGTAATTATAGACTAATTAATATATGTGGTCCAAGTGGGAGATTGTTGAAAAATATGGACATCACATGTATAATAAGGGTAATTACATGCTATTATTTACTATCATAATAGGTTAGCCCAAATCAAAAGTGATCTAATTTGGTTAAGTTGTATTGATCTTTAATTATTAAATAAAATATTAGTCAAATATGTGTAGATACTCTAGTAACTAATTTCTAATTAATGATGGGCTGATTAGAAATTAGGGTTAATGTGCAAAAGTTATATATTAGGGTTATGGTCTCCAAATTATACATAAGATAACTTTTCTAATATCCTATCTTTAGAAAAGAGAAAGTCACCTTCTCTAAATTTCTTGTGTGCTAATTTGGAAGATCAAAACCCCAAGATCTGTAGATTTCAAGAAATAGATAAATTCAGTTTCGCTTTCGCATCTAATTTTGTTCTTTATGATTTGACATGATAAATCCTGATTTACAGTTTTAACTTTATATCTGATTTTGTTTTACGGTTTTAACATAAATGTATTTATAAATATGAGAATTTTTATGTGTCACTAATATTATATAAGTGATTAATAATGGTTATTGTTTAAGTATACTGAGTAGAATGTTTAGGTCGCAATTCGTATGTTAATAGGGATTAGCTTCCACGCTTATGGATAAAGGCAATAATATTGAATGGAACGAGTAATTTGATACCTTAATAGCATAGCATAGCATAACACATAAGTGCATAGTGTTGGGCCCATGAATTTTTATATTTGGTGTAATGGTTGGATGCACTATTAGTTAATATATGTTTGATATGTTTGGTTGAATAAATTCCAACTGTTCCGACTTTCATTTTACTTATGTTTATTAAAGGCTAAGAAAATAAAGATGGTGATACTAATTAATCGAGTAATTAAATTATGAGAATATGAAGTTAGAACATAGCATTAAATTCTTACGTGCATAATGGGAAAAGAGAACTAGAGTAATGCAACTATGAATTGTTGCAAGAATTATGGTATTAGATTGATGGAACAAGAATGAATTGAAGCTACGGATCTAAAGATGGACTGGCTTGATTTGGGATGCTCAATCAACGTGTAGTGGATAACAAATCATAATTGTTAGAGAAATGAGATGGAATGAGTGAATAATTGTAATGAACTAGGTTCAAAAGCATTGTTGTTGTGTTGTAATTAATAAGTGAAAAGAAATTAAATGCTTATATGTATGTGCATATTATAATTTGGAGTTGTATTCCTTATATCATAAAAGACTCACCTCACACTTTTGAGATATAGGTAAGGTAATGATTTTCTTAAATACTTACTGAGTTTATCGAGCTTAACATGTTACGTATTTAAACACATAAGTGAAAGACTCATTTGAGGAAAGTATTGAGTTGGTTACTTCAATCACAACACTCCCTCTCAAGAATTCAAGCTCAAACTTTTGGAATAATTTATGAAATCTAAAATGGCAAGTACATAGGTTTTAAGTACATATAGTAAGTATTGTATTAAGTGATTCTTTAAGTTCTTTGCAAAGTGTGTTTTGACTGAGCTTATGATGCATTGGATAATAATTTCAGGTTATTTAAGGGTTTAAAAATGTTTTATTCTGAGGTCCCCTACATCAACTCTCAATTCTCGAGGCTAGGCTATTTTGGTTTCGAGACATTAAAGTCAATACCTAAATTATGCTACATGAATGTGTCGAGCTATGCAATTTTGATGCTTAAAACTTATGTTTTTGTGCCTCAAAAAAGTTTGGATAAGTTCTAAATATAGTTGCTTCGTAACAGAGCTTTAGAAATCATTTGTAAAGTGATATAAGAGCTAGATAAAAGTGTAAAGTGACTTTGATGTTAAGTAAGATTTCTGTTCTTTATTTACAAAATGATTTGTGTTTTAAAGTCGATTGAGCAACCAAAAGTTTGCTTATTTATGTATTTGTTATTAGAGCACCTAGAAAATATTTTCATATGCTAATCTTTGAAAATGTTGAAATTTGCTTATGGGATTTTGTTAAGTCGAACAAATGTTGATTTTGATAATAAAAATTTTTTGGTTAAATTTTTTTATTATTAAAACAAACCGCTGTGTAGTTGTGATATCACCTATCAGCAAGAATCGTTTGATTAGGTAAGAGGTGTCACCAGATATAACATGTTAGCTTCCATGAGTTACATTAGCAATCAGATTCGTCAACTACGAGACCTAGTTAATTGTTGTGTTTGTCAAATGCCCAAAATTTTTATGTGCTTAATTGATTATTGATTTTTTTACAGCTGTTTTTTTACCTTAAACGTACATTATACAACATCGCGGAACACCAAGGTTAGAAAAGGTAGGAAAACAAAAGATAAAAAAAAAAAAAAAAAGGTCAAACAATTTCAACAAATAAACAGATTTCTTTGAGCATATTCGATCTTCTGCTGTAAGTGAAGTTCCTCCAGCATTTCAAAAATCATGTGTTGAGTTTGCAATGATAAAAAATCTTGTAACTCATTCAAGTCCCATATCCCAAATTGAAGTTACTCCTTGATCATCGTCCATGTTCTCTCGCAATACTATGAACGTATTTAAGTCCATGTCTCCTCTTTGAATTTGAAGTTCTTCAGGCAATTGTAGATGCTCAATTGTACCACTCAAATAGTCTAAATAATCTTGCAAAGTTAAGCTAGATATATCCGCATTCGCAACTTCATTCATTTGCTCACCAGCCTTTGTGAGTTCCATATTGTGCCGATCAATCCCAAAAAGTAGATTCTGAGCATCATCCTTGGTATTTGTCTGCGATATGGTCTGAGGACTAAATGAGTAATAACCATATGGAATGAGATTATTGTCATATAGATCAGATTCAGGATTGGTTTCTTCACTTCTATCGTAGGAACTACTAGATTCATGATCAGTCCTCGAGCTCTTGTTTAAGAAACCCAATCCAAATTCACTGCAATATCCCTCAAAAGTTTGAGCACACTTCCTTTTTTCTCCAGAGCTGGCAATCCGCTTACCATGCCTGCGGTTATCAGCTGGTGGGCTATGCTGTGAATCGTCTTCTTCTCTATCATCTTTGGAAGGTGAGATTTTGATACACTTGTCAGTGAGTTTTGAAAGGGCCTCTTCATTGTTGACCACTTTGGACCAAGTTGCGGTCTCGTGGGCTGTCATCTTATGTTGCAAGCACTTGGATTGTCTCACCAGCCTCCTTATCTTATCCAAATTTGGGGACATGTGCTTGATGACTGCTGCCAACACGCTGACTTTCCAAGCCTTTTTAAGGTCATGGGGCTTTCTGTATGGAGGAGGGCCATATTGTTGGGATACCCCTTGTTCACCCCACCAAAGCTCGTTCCCTTTTGGCCACCAAGGAGGGGCTTGACCCCTCTCTAGTGGAAATCTCCTTTGTGGAGGCACGCAATGTTGCATAAGAGCAGAAAGAAGCGATCCAAGAGTAGTATCCTGCAATTCGTGAAGAAGATGCATACAAGAAATAGGGTCCAATTCACTTTGTTCAATAATTACTGGAAGGAATTCAGTAATCGCCAGAGGAGCATCTTTGTCAAACTGAACCTTCTCTTTCCACCACTTGCGTAGACTGTCAGATGAACCAGTAATTGGCTTACCCTTCTCCGGAACTATCCCATAAACGAACCCTTTACCCTTGCAAACTTCCATGATTTTCATCATGTATTTGAGGATGGCATCTTGTGCTCTAGACATCTTCTTACGCCGAGATGCTTCTTGCTTGGCCTCTGACAACTTATCAGGCTCCTCATTCATACGCCTCTCCTGCATCTTTTGCAGCCGTATACGATCCTTCCACATCCGCTTTTTCAGCTCCTCATAGCTGATTTCCTCCTCGTATTCTTCTTCATCTTCCAGCGCCTCCATTTCGTTAATTTCCTCACCAGGACTAGGAGAATCACTCTCACCAAAAAATTTAACCATATCTGAATTCCTCTTCAAATCAACCCACTCTTTCTTCCTTTGATTCTCTTTTTATATTTATCTTTTCTTTTTTGGGAACGCAAAATGTCGCAAGTTCGTCTCCCAATAGAGAGTTAAACATATATATGGGCAATGAATGGCGGTGTAAAGTAGGCAGGCATAAAAACAAGATAACCCTAATATTAATGACTTTGTCAGTTTAACTAAAAGTTTGGATCTTTTTGGAGACTCGGTTGGTAAAAGAGGTGGTGTGAAGATAAGAGGAAATTGAGGAGAATGCTACAAGTATTCAGAAGTTGATGCAACTTTGGCTTTCAAGCAACTCACAGCCTAATATTATTTCATGCAAACTACAGGCCAACCTATATACGTAATCATTCATATCTGTATATGCTTATCCATGCATTTGGATGTGATTTATTTAAATATAAATATTACAATATTTTATAATAAAAAACTAACTTCAAAAGATTAATCAATAATTGACTAAGTTATTTAAAAAATTATATTTTGAATATAAATATAGTTTGAATTAAGTATCATAAAGTTGAAGATATATATAAAAATATATCATTTTTACTTAACTAATAAGTAAATTTTATTGTTATAAGAGAAGGGTCAACATCTTTGCATCATCTCTTTCATCAAAACGTTAAGATAAATGAACCCTTCGCATTAAATATTTTTTATTCAGAGAAAACCCTAGGAGCCAAGAGTGCTTTACTCAGTATCCTAGCAAAACCAGCCTCTGTTGCGGCTTGGGATGGAGGAGAGTGGTGGCATCGAAGGGTTGATGGAGACAGAGGTCTCCTTATTAGCGGAAGAACTCATCCAATTTTCTGTGAAAAGTTCAAAAGTGGATTCCAACGGCAAACGAGCATTGCTTTGTACAGTATGGACCAAGAAGACATTTAATCCGGATAGCTTCTGTGCACAGATGAAAAGTATCTGGAAAACAAAAGGAAAATTAGAAATTCAATTAGCAAGTCAGAATCTTTTTTTGCTTACTTTTGAATCTGATGAAGATTTAGAATTTATATTAGAGGGACAGCCATGGCTTTTTCGAAAGCAATTAGTTCTTTTGGACAAACTGAGTGGCCCGATGGAAAGAAATCAAATCAGCCTTGTGTCGTCTCTTTTTTGGATTAAGGTGGGTCCATGTTTGCCAGAATTTGATAGGAAATATTTAATGCATGCTATTGGGGTCACATTTGGAGGTATTGTCAGATCTAAAATAAAGGGGGAATTTTGTCGTATTAGGGTTGTGATAGACGTGCAGAAGCCTCTTCGAAGGGGAATTTTTGTGTCTACAGGAGATCGAGGTAAATGTTGGTGTGAAAATATTAAAATAGTAGAAAGAGACAAAAAAAAGGAAGATCCCCCATTTTCACTTGCATTAAAGGCTGAGTGTAACATCCTGAATTTGTGGGGCTTCGCATTTAATGTACTGTGATGTTTATGTTATGCTTAATGTGGTAATTAGAGTGTTTTGGGCTCAGGATTGGGCCGAGGCCTTAGTCAGAATTTTCTGTTGGGCACTCTAGTGGAGAGCCAGGTCGGATAGGGATTAAAAGATGTTATCTGTGTTTTAAGACACAAATGGGCTTGTGGCCCAGTGGCAAAGTGGCGCCACTTAGAGAGCAGGGAGGTGGCGTCAGCTGAGGAGGCCTAAGTTCGAGTCGTATGAAGCCCAATTTTCTTATTTAATTTTAATTATTTTCGGCATTAAAGTGGGGAGCAAGTTGGACGGAAATGGGGCTTGGAAATAGGGGGAATAAATGTTGGATAATGTAGATAATATGGCTGATAATGTGGCAGATAAAGGGAAAAAGAGGTGGTCTTATCTGGGTCTCTTGTGGATGAGAGATCAGATAATGATAAGGGAGAAAATTTAGGAATTATCTGCTGGTCACAGTGGTGGCCGAAATTCCAACACTGAGGGGGAGGAGGAATCGGTTCTGGTATGTTCAAGGGGTGCCGAAATTTCCCTTGATTAATAGCTTAGTTTTAGTTTTAAAAAGGGGCATTTTAAGTTTTTAGGTAGTGGGTGCCGAAATTTGGTTCAAGTAAGGGGGACATCTCTTAAATTCCGGCATTTGGTTCCTATTCTTTTCTTTTTCTTTCCTCTCATCTCCACTCTTATGCAAAAGCTGAAATTCCATGGTTCTTTCCTCTACTTTCCTCTACAAGCCGAAACCTCACAGTTCCTCTCTACATCTTTTCTTTTCATCTCCTTTAGAGCCGAATCTCTTCACTTCACTTCTCTTCTCCACTCTTTCCTACTAGCCGAAAACCTTGTCCACTCTTTTCTCATTGCCGGTTTCTTTCTTCTATCGTGTGCTAAGTGCCGGAATCTCTAAGGGTTAGTTGAATATGTTGGTGTTAAGGTAAGTGTCGAATTCTCTCTTCACTTTTTCTCTTTCGGTTTTTGGAAGCCAAAGCCGAAAGGCTAATTGGTGTGGCAAGATTATCTGTGGAGTGATGTTTGATTTGTTCTTGTGTTCTTATTTTGGGGCGACCCATCGGGAATCGAAGTAGATCGTCTAGATCTAAAAGCCAGAAATCGCTAGTCTTTAAACTCCATCTCTTTTTGGGATTTCAAGGTAAATGGTTCTCTTTGGATTTTTGTTAGGCTCGTTATTGTATTTGTGGTCTTAACCCTGTGTTATGGATTAAAAACCATATGTTGTGATGGTAGCAACTGATAAGGTCTTTTGATGGAATCAAATGTCGATCAGGCGAAGGAGGGGATTGGATCTGTAAACCCAATCCCTAAGTTTAAGAAACGAGCGATGTCAGCGGTTTGGGATTGGCCATCGGGTTGTGGATCGGCTTCAGGACAAAACCGTAGGCAGTTAGCAGTGTATCGGCTTCTAATAGTGTCGACAAAGAATGTATCGTCTTGATCGTAATCAGGTGTGTAGATCTCTATCACACTAATTAATCTATATTATATATGTTATGGGCTAAAAGCCGGAAAGAGGCTGTATGGACAGTCGTATTACCCGAAAAGGGTAAGCAAGGGATGCCAGGTACATAATCATAGAAACTTCTCTATGTGTATTGCTGTATATGATAGTCTATGATCTTTTAGGTAGTATATTGTGTTGATTCTACATCTATGTATGCATGGGATGGGGTTAATATGATGAAGGGGAAGAGCATGTTAACAGGTCACTTGGTGATCGGTGGTTAAACCACGAATTGTAAAGTTAGGTCACAATAGTGATCGGTGGCTAAGCCACGTTAAATTTATTCCTGATTGTTAGGAATAGGCATCATGACTGTCGATATGGTGTGTAGCGGTTGGTGGGTTGATTGTAGAAATCCCCGAGGTGTGTTGGCTGGTACAGGCTGGTGTGTAGAGGATGGACTTTTAGGTGGGTTGGGCCATGTAGCATGTAAATATTCTGTTGCCATTGTGTACGGGCCAAGGCCCATAGTGGGCCTCAAGCCTTTTATGTGTTTTCGGGATTTGCACACTGAGTCTTGGTGACTCACCCTTTATTTTCCTGAAATCTTTCAGGTGAGCAGTAGATCGTGGATATGGGAGCCGGGGCGGACTCGAGGGGCCATCAAGTCTTTTATTTTCATAAACTATTCCCAGTTTTCTCTTAAGTTTTAATGTTGGGATTATTTATGTAATAAAGCCTCCGTAGCTTAGGTTATCGATTTATATGTGTTAATGTTTATATTTTAAATCTACTTTCAAAGACTTAATTATATTAAGTAATGAAATGGGAGTTTCAAACACGCTTGACATAAAGCAATGGTTTCTTGAAAAATCACTTAGTTAATAAATACTTGATCAATGAACCGAGATTTCCAAAACCAACAAAGTTAAGTTTTCAACACAATACGTTATCGAAGGGTTTATGAAACAAAATACGTGCTCTCTTTAAAGCAAATAAAGAACTTTGATTTTAACATTTCAACCTGTAGCATGCCAGATCCGGTCGTAGCGTTTGGGCCGGGTTTGGGGTGTTACATTTTGGTATCAGAGCCCGGTTGCAAAATTCGGGCTGTGAGATGGGTCCAGTAGTAGTTTATAAAATTGGTGAAAATGCTTTGGTTGAGATATGGCCTTCGAGTCTACCGGCACCCGATCCACGCAGGTAAGTATTCTAACTCATTATGTGATATGCATGTTGGGCTTGATGGGCTTCATAGGGACGTAGGCTAGTATGATTAGAGTTTGATGGACTTTAGGCTTAGGTTAAACAATTCTTCAAATCTCATAAGACTTAATCTAATTAAACATGTCCGTAAACAAGTCGCTGGGTTAGGGTGTGGCAATAGGCATACGCATGTCTAGGATTAGATTCAGGGAGAGCTTGGTACTTAAGCGGTCCTAGTGACCCACCTCCTCTTCGCTGGAAACCTACCTGGTGCGTAGTGACTGTTCACCTTAGCCGTGAGGACTTGTTGATGGGCCAAAGATCATAACTAAAACCCGAAAGGGACCAATACCCTACCTTTGTAAAATTACTAATATACCATTGGTTTGTGAAAATTACCAAAATACCCTTGGTTTGTGAAAATTTCTAAAACACCTTTGGTTTTATAAATTATCCATGTTTTGCAAATTTACCCGAAAAACCCTAGATTTACAAAATTACCAAAATACCCCGGTTTACGAAATTATCAAAACTTGTGGAATTACCAAAATACCCTCGTTTTTTTGAAAAAAAAATTATTTTGAAAAAAAATTACCAAGACCTATTTTGGTGAAATTACAAAAATACCCTATAGGGAAGAATTACGAAAATACCCCTAGGTAGTGAAATGATGAAAATACCCTTGCGTGACGAAGGTGAGGTTATGGATGTTATTCATATGTTTGATGCATGTATGTGATGTTCTGTGGAAATGCATGTGGGTGTTGAATGTATGTGGTTCCTAGAATTAGGCAATACAGACTTGAGATTGAACCGTGTAGATGTAATTTCGACTACGAAAGAACTACTATTGAAATTACTTTTCATAAGACTGTTTGTAACATCTCGAAATTGGGCCTAGTAGAATTGGGCCCATTGGGCCTTGGGCGTAGGAGTGTTTAAAATTTTTGAGAACAAGAGAATGGCATTATTTCAAGTTGGACTTATTAAGAAGATGATTTTAGAAAGTTACGGGGTTCTATGAAGTTTCGGGTTCAAGTTGGGCCTTAGTAAAATTTTGTGTTTAAGCCTATTAAGGAGAGATAGTAAGTGGCATCAAGGCTTATGGAAATAAAAGAGTAAATTGCTAGCATAAATGAGCATATGGCAAGGAGGTTATGGCATCAAGTGAAGTACCTTGAGGGAAGAGGTTCAAATCCCATTGTGTGCAAATTTTGACTATTAATTTTGTACTCTTTCCCTAAATTTCGGCCAAGCTTATAAATAAGGCAAAATTGGACTTTTAAATTATGGTAAGGTGGACTTATTAAATTATGGAAAGGTATGGTAAGGAGGAAAATAAGGGATTTTAGGTGGACTTATTAAATTATGGAAAGGTATGGTAAGGAGGAAAATAAGGGATATTGGTAAGGTAGACTTTTTAAATTATGGAAAGGTGGCTAAAGTTTATGGTAAGGAGGAAAATAAGGGATATTAGGTAAGGTAGACTTTTTAAATTATGGAAAGGTGGCTAAAGTTTATGGTAAGGAGGAAAATAATGGATATTAGGTAAGGTAGACTTTTTAAATTATGGAAAGGTGGCTAAAGTTTATGGTAAAGAGGAAAATAAGGGAGCATGTTGGTTTTTTTTTTTTTAAGTTTTGGGTTGGTAAATTTTGGCTTATTTGCAAAGGCATGGACGGTTGAGTTGAAGGAGAGGGTAGCTGAATTTGCTTTAGTCATTTGGTAGGATTTTTGGTGCTTGATAGGCCTAATTTTCTTTTGGCATCCTTTTGTGTTCTTTTCTCCAACTTCTCCTCTCATTGCCACAACTTCAAGTCAATACCGAACCTCTCAATCCATAATCACTCCTTCATAAATTCTTTCTCATTTGGGTAGACACACTTTTCTTCGATTAAATCGTGTTCTAAGTGGATGGCCGTGTATCATTCTAGCCATAAGTCAAGTGGTGGAAATCGAATCCAATGTCAACAAGGAATCAAATCGCTCGATCATCTATCCCTCGTAATAAGAGACTCAGATTGTTGGTAAGTGATATAGATTGTTAATCAATCGCAATACTTGGTTGAAGTTGTAAATTGGGCTTTGGACTAATTGTTGACCGATTGTACCTTTAGGTGCCGCGGAGAGCATCGCGTTACGGATTCCGAATAAGGTGTGTAATCTCATACCCTTCCATATACATATCTGAAATGGTGTGTAATCTCACACTTCTCTGAAAGTTTGTATGAAATATGCTGTTAACCGGTGGAAATACCGAAGAAAACTAAAAACCGGCATCCGTAATCACTCGGGTGTGCGTATGATCGTAGTGGTAATCGTATTTCGTAATAAAACAGTTTCGGTTAGAAGTAGTGATGTGTTTTTGAAAAATAACAAAAAATAGGAGGAAAGGAATTAGAAAGTGAATAAGATATAAAATTAAAGCTTACTGTGTCTATTTTAATATGGAAGAAACGGAGAAGGAAAAGGAATTTTTATATTCTAAGATATCTTGATTTTAGTGAGACTGGTTCTGATTAACTTCGGGGTTCACTGATCTATTTTGGAAAAATCATATAAAATTATACAAAATGAATTATGGGTTATAATTTATATGTATGGATTCCTTACTGAGCCTATTTTCAATAGAAACAAGTTGGAACAGTATATGAAAACCGTACAGTAAGATATTTGAAATTAAGGTAAGAGAGGTTAGACTCATTGGATAGTGAAACAAGGGAAGATTTAAGGAATACACTGTACTAAATGGCTAGGCCAAAAATTCTGGAAAAGGTACAGTAAGAAGATATACGAGTCTAGTTTCAAGGAAATTTTACAGATCTAAATTTTGAGTTTCCTAGCTCGAGTTATAATCAATTTAGTCAGTATGACGCAGATGGACAGTTTTAAATTTTTATGCCCAAATTAGTAGTTAAGTCCAGAATTGCGAAATTACCCCGTTTGGGCCTAAAATTGATTTTTGACCCAATAGTTCCGAAGAGACCCAAATAAAATTCTGTGCCACTCGAGGCGATAGTAGGCCTCTAGAAACACCGTTGAATATGAAATTACTGAAATTACCCTTGGAGGGTAAATTACCGAATTACCCTTAGTGGGTAAAACTACCAAATTTACCCTTGGAAGGTAAATTACCGAATTACCCTTGGTGGGTAAAACTACCGAAATTACCCTTGGAGGGTAAATTATCGAATTACCCTTGGTGGGTAAAACTACTGAATTTACCCTTGGAAGGTAAATTATCAATTACCCTTGGTGGGTAAAACTACCGAATTTACCCTTAGAAGGTAAATTACCGAATTACCCTTGGAGGGTAAATTATCGAATTACCCTTGGTGGGTAAAACTACCGAATTTACCCTTGGAAGGTAAATTACCGAATTACCATTGGTGGGTAAAACTACCGAAATTACCCTTGGAGGGTAAATTACCGAATTACCCTTGGTGGGTAAAACTACCGAATTTACCCTTGGTGGGTAAAACTCCCGAATTTACCCTTGGAAGGTAAATTACCGAATTACCCTTGGTGGGTAAAACTATCGAATTTACCCTTGGCAGGTAAATTACCGAATTACCCTTGGTGGGTAAAACTACTGAATTACCCTTGGTGGGTAAAACTACTGAATTACCCTTAGAGGGAAAATTACCGAAATACCCCTGGGTTGTGCAAATTACCGAAATACCCCTGGGTTGTGCGATTACTGAAATACCCCTAGGTTGCAAAATTACCGAAATACCCTTAGAGGGTAAATTACCGAAATTCCCTGCATTGGAAAATTACTAAAATACCCTTAGAGGGTAAATTACCGAAATAATTACCGAAATACCCCTAGGTTGCAAAATTATCGAAATACCCTTAGAGGGTAAATTACTGAAATACCCCTGGGTTGCAAAATTACCGAAATACCCTTGGTGGGTAAAATTTCTGAATTTCCCTTAGAGAGTAAATTACCGAATTACCCTTAGTGGGTACAGTTACCAAATTATGAAAATGCCCTTACAGGTCGAATTACGAAAATGCCCCTAATGAGTCGAATTACAAAATGTCCCTATGGACCGAATTACTAAAATACCCTTTATGGGCCAAATGTGATATTTGATATATGGGCAGTTTGATATTTGTGATATGGGCCAGAGTGTGTAATTTCACACTTATCTCATGGGTTAGATATTATACCGTAAGCATTAGAATAAATTGTAAAATTTGAAAAATCAGAAAATACGGTATAATAACAATTTTTGTGTAAATGCATGAAACCGGTATTAAGGTTGTGGGAATTACGAATTTGCCCTTAATGGGTTATTTTGTTAAAAAGTGATATTTTGGGCCATATGAATTATTTTGATAAATTGGCCAAGTGTGAAATTTGAAAAAAAAAAGGGCTTCATGTGATTAATGGGCCAAAATTTGCTAGATCGATTAATGGGCCAAAATTTGCTAGATCGATTAATGGGCCAAAATTTGCTAGATCGATTAATGGGCCAAAATTTGTTAGATCGATTAATGGGCCAAAATTTGCTAGATCGATTAATGGGCAAAAATTTGCTAGATCGCTTAATGGGCCAAATTGTTAAGATTGATTAATGGGCCAAATTGCTAGATTGCTTAATAGGCCAACTTGTATTATGGGCCTTATGATGAAATTATTCTATGAATATTGTTATGCTTTGTATATGCATAGATGATTGCATGGGTTGGGATAAAATTGAAGTGAAGTGCTAGTGGCTCTACCACAATCTAGTTCGGTGACTCTGTCACAATCCAGTTCGATGGCTCTGCCACAATCTAGTTCGGTGACTCTGTCACAATCCAGTTTGATCGCTCTGCCACAATCTAGTTCGGTGACTCTGTCACAATCTAGTTCGGTGACTCTGCCACAAACATTTTAAATGGCTTTATGCCTGCGATTGGTGTGTTGGTGGGGTGGGTTGACTTGATCCCCACAGGTGTGCTGGTTGGTACGGGTGGTGTGTAGCGGATGGAAATTAGGTTTGGTTTGGGATTTGCATATCATATGCATATTATATACATGTTATTATGTTATAATTGTAAATGGGCTTAGGCCCAAAATATTGATATGTGTGTTCCGACCCAGTGGATGATGGTAAGGGGATTACACACTGAGTTCTTGTAACTCACCCCCTTTCTCTTAACCTTTTCAGGTAATGCTCAGGGACGTGTACTTGGGCCTTGGATGACTCGATGGAGACCATACTTTAGAAATGGTTTATTTGGACTTCGGACTACTTTCTTGTTTATTTTATTACTCTACTATTTTGGGTTAAATGTTGTAATCAGGCCTCGGATTTTCTTTCAAATGCTTCTGCAACTCTATTCCCAAACGTCCCATTTTTGTAAATTGTTTATTTCAAATATATTTTCACAATCAAAAAGGTTTTTAAAGAAAATTACGTTTTCAAGTAAATAACAATTGCTTAAGTGTTTTGGGTTTTAACAAAGAGGCTGTAATTCTCAAACAAGTTTTTAACAATCTCAAAGATGGTTTGAAAAAAAAAACTTCCATGTGACACACCAGATTCGGGCTTAACGTCTAGGCCGGGTTTGGGGTGTTACACTGTTTGTTATTAAATCAGTGAAAGAAATTATTAATCCATAAAACTTCTAATCAGATAAAGGCGAATCGGTAGTATGAGTACAAGGGGTCGAGGACGTCCGCTGCGTGGCCGTGGTAGGGGTAGGATTGCCGTGTCAGAACTAGTAGGATCTGGCCATGGGTCAGGAAACGAGATGCTAGTTCCACCAGCTGCGGAGGCAAAATTTCAGGACCAGACGGCTGGAGATGATGCGGTATCTCAGGCGATGTTACGGGTTTTAGAGAGAGTTGCTAGGGCAGGCATGGGCACAGGAGCTCAGAAATCTGTGTCGGAGCGACTTAGAGCCAATGGGGCAGAAATGTTTAGGGGAATTTCTGGTATAGCCCCGAGTACGGTTGAGTACTGGTTGGAGGCGGTTGAGCGTATAATGGATGATCTTGATTTCACGGAAGAGGAAAAATTGAAAGGGGTTGTGTCTCTCCTGCGGGACGAAGTTTATCAATGGTGGCTTACGGTTAAGGATGGTAAGGTGGCTGACCGTATCACCTGGGATTTCTTCAAAACAGCGTTTCAGAGTAAATACATTGGGACAAGTTATGTGGATGCGCAGCGTAGAGCGTTTCTGAATCTGGCTCAGGGAAGTAGGTCGGTGGCTGCTTATGAAGCGAAATTCTTACGCCTTAGCCGTTATGCTCGAGGGATGGTGGCCACAGACCATGAACGTTGTGTTCGATTTGAAGATGGTCTGAGGGATTATCTGCGTGTACTGATAGCACCACAGCGGGAGAGGGAATTTGCTATGCTTGTGGAAAAAACTAAGATAGCTGAGGAGGTTAAGCGGACCGAAAAACTGAATCGGGATAGAGATAGGGGTGGAGGAAAAATGAATTTTGGATCATCGAGGACAACTGGGCGTACTAAGAAAAGGCCTAGGTCAGAGGGACCGAGTCGGAATCAGAGACCTGCTGTTGTTGGTCAGACACAGAAGTGTGCTCGATGTGGTAAATTTCATATAGGTGAGTGTTAGGCGGGCAGTGGGAAGTGCTTTAGGTGTGGATCTACGGACCACCAAGTTAGAAACTGTCCGCAGCAATGGGGCAGTGAAGGGCCCACTGGTCAAGGGAATGCACAGCCGAGAGGAGGAGGTCAGCAGCCACAGAGAGGTCGTGGTCCAGCCAGAGGTGGTAACGGTTCGGGTCGGGGCCGTGGAGCACCAGGCCAAGGGGCAGGAAACACTGAGGCGAGACAGCTGGGGTTAGTCTATACTGCCAGACGTCGAGAGGAGGCTGACGCACCGGATGTCATAACCGGTACGTTCTTAATTTTTGGCTTGCCTTACACTGCATTGATTGATATTGGGTAGACACATTTATATGTTGCTAGTAGGGTGTCTGAAACTTTAAGCGTAGATTCTGAGATTTCCTTTAGGGAGATGACTGTAGTTAGCCCGTTAGGACACTCTGTGGTGGTAAATAAGCTTTATCGGGAGGTACCTTTAGAGGTTCAGGGAATAGTTTTCCTGGCTGATCTGATGGAATTACTGTTCGGGGAGTTCGATTTAATTTTAAGTATGGATTGGCTGGTGAAGTATCAAGCTAATGTAGATTGTGTAGCCAAGCGTATGGTGTTAAAAACCCTCGAGGGTGGCGAAGTGTTGGTAATAGGTGAAAGGGGGAACTGGCTGTCAAATTAGGTGTCTGCCTTAAGAGCAGAAAGGATGGTGAGAACAGGATGCGAGACAATTTTAATGTTTATTCGAGCTCTGGAAGCTAAGAAATTAACTGTCGGAGATGTTAGGACGGTGAAGGTATTTCCTGATGTTTTCCCAGAAGAGCTTCCGAGATTACCTCCAGATCGTGAAGTGGAGTTTGGTGTCGATCTTCTTCTGGGAATAGCACCAATATCTATTGCTCCATATAGAATGGCGCCAAAGGAGTTGGTGGAATTGAAAGCGCAGATCCAAGAGTTGCTGGACAGAGCGTTTATTCGACCAAGTGTGTCACCTTGGGGAGCACCGGTGTTATTTGTTAAGAAGAAGGATGGATCAATGCACATGTGCATTGGCTATCGTTAGTTGAATAAGTTAACAATCCAGAACAAATACCCGTTGCCGAGGATCGATGACTTGTTCGGTCAGTTGAAGGGGGCTTCAGTCTTTTCGAAGATATATTTGAGGTCAGGGTACCATCAGCTCAAGGTCAAGGAGGCGGATATTCAGAAGACGGCCTTTAGGACTCGCTATGGTCACTACGAATTCATAGTGATGCCATTTGGATTGACCAACGCGCCAGCAGCATTTATGGACATGATGAACCGAGTGTTCCAACCCTACTTGGATCGATTTGTCGTAGTATTTATAAATGACATCCTGGTTTATTCAAAATCGGAGAATGAGCATGACTTGCATCTTCGGGTGGTTCTGCAGATTCTGAGGGAGAAGCAGCTATATGCCAAATTCAATAAGTGCGAATTTTGGCTAAGGGAAGTTACTTTTCTAGGTCACGTTGTGTCGGTAGAGGGGATTAGGGTTGACCCTCGAAAAATTGAAGCGGTTTTGGATTGGAAGCCGCCTAGATCAGTAGCAGAAATTCGAAGTTTTCTTGGTTTAGTCGGGTATTACAGAAGGTTTGTGGAAGGATTTTCATTGATCGCGACACCGTTGACTAAGTTGTTACGGAAAGGGGTTCCGTTTGTTTGGTCCGATAAGCAGCAAGAGAGTTTCGAGAGGTTAAAAAAGATCTTGACGGAGGCTCCGGTGTAGATTCAGCCGGAGGCTGGGAAGGAGTTCGTGATTTACTGTGATGCTTCACACACGGGACTAGGATGCGTGTTGATGCAAGATGGAAAGGTTGTTTCGTACGCTTCTCGGCAGTTAAGACCGCATGAATCAAACTATCTTACGCATGATTTGGAATTGGCGGCTATAGTTTTAGCTTTGAAAATCTGAAGACATTATCTGTACGGGGAGAAATCTGTCATTTATACCGACCATAAGAGCTTAAAATACCTTTTGACCCAGAATGAGTTGAATCTAAGGCAAAGGAGGTGGATCGAGCTGTTAAAGGATTATGACTGCTCGATCGAGTATCATCCGGGTAAGGCTAACGTGGTAGCAGATGCTCTGAGTCGTAAAGTAATCTCTGATTTGAGAGCAATGTCTGCTCACCTTAGTTTAGACGATGATGGGAGTTTATTAGCTGAACTTCAAGTGAAACCCTCTTAGATCAGTCAGGTTAAGGAGAAGCAGCAGACTGATGAGTTGCTAAAGGGGAAGTTTCAGGTAGGACCAAGTGATGGATCAACAGAATTTAGTGTGAATGGGGAAGGGCTGTTATGTTTTCAAGGGAGAGTGTGCATGCCGAAAGATCCTGAGTTGAGGCGTAAGATTTTTTTAGAAGCGCATGGTAGCCCATACGCTATGCACCCTGGGGGGAGTAAGATGTATCGGGATTTGCGAGAACAGTTTTGGTGGCCGGGCCTAAAAAGAGAGGTGACCGAATTTGTGGGGAAGTGCTTAACCTGTCAGCAGGTAAAAGCGGAACATCAGTTACCATCAGGGTTGTTACAGCCGGTGAGGATTCCACAGTGGAAATGGGAAAGGATCACCATGGACTTTGTTAGTGGGCTACCTCTCACACCTACTAAGAAAGATTCGGTTTGGGTGATTGTTGACCGCTTGATGAAGTCTGCCCATTTCATACCAGTACGTGTCGATTACTCTCTGCAGAAATTGGCTAAGCTATATATAGCTGAGGTGGTAAGATTACATGGAGTACCGGTATCAATCATATCGGACAGGGACCCTAGGTTCACGTCGCGATTTTGGAAGGCGTTGCATCAAGCGTTGGGTACGAAGTTGGATTTTAGTACAACGTTCCATCCTCAGACCAATGGTCAGTCTGAGCGGGTGATTCAGATCTTAGAGGACATGTTAAGGGGTTGTGTCATTGATTTCAGGGGTAGTTGGGAAGAGTTTTTATCGTTGGCGGAGTTTGCGTACAACAACAGTTACCAGTCTAGTGTTCAGATGGCGCCCTATGAAGCATTGTACGGGCGGAGGTGTTGTACTCCTATCTGTTGGACGGAATTGAGGGACTGTCAGATTTTGGGTCTAGAATTGGTTACCGAGACAGAGGAGAAGGTTGAGTTAATTCAGGCTCGATTAAAGGAAGCGTTGGACAGACAGAAGTCCTATGCTGACCTGAAGCATAAGGACATAGAATTTGCAGTGGGTGACAAGGTTTTCTTGAAGATGTCACCGTGGAAGAAAGTATTAAGATTTGGACGGAAGAGTAAGTTAAGTCCCAGATTCATCGGACCATACCTGGTGTTGAAACGAGTAGGATCGGTAGCCTATCAGCTTGAGCTACCTTCAGAGTTAAACTAGATTCACAATGTGTTTCATGTCTCTATGCTGAGACGGTATCGTTCTGATCCATCCCATGTGGTGCCTGAGGAGGAAATCGAGGTAAGACCTGATCTATCCTTTGAAGAGGAACCAGTGGAAATCTTGGATCGTGATGTCAAAGTGTTGCGAAGGAAGACAGTTCCGTTGGTTAAGGTTCTATGGCGGAATCACGATTCTGAGGAGGCTACATGGGAACCAGAAGAGGTGATACGGCAACAGTACCCGCATCTATTCTGATTAGGTAATTTGAGGACGAAATTTCTTTAAGGGGGTAGAACTGTAACATCCTGAATTTGTGGGGCTTCACATTTAATGTACTGGGATGTTTATGTTATGCTTAATGTGGTAATTAGAGTGTTTTGGGCTCAGGATTGGGCCGAGGCCTTAGTCAGAATTTTCTGTTGGGCACTCTAGTGGAGAGCCAGGTAGGATAGGGATTAAAAGATGTTATCTGTGTTTTAAGACACAAATGGGCTTGTGGCCTAGTGGCAAAGTGGCGCCACTTAGAGAGCAGAGAGGTGGCGTCAGCTGAGGAGGCCCAAGTTCGAGTCGTATGAAGCCCAATTTTCTTATTTAATTTTAATTATTTTCGGTATTAAAGGAGGGAGCAAGTTGGACGGCAATGGGGCTTGGAAATAGGGGGAATAAATGTTTGGATAATGTAGATAATATGACTGATAATGTGGCAGATAGAGGGAAGAAGAGGTGGTGTTATCTGGGTCACTTGTGGATGAGAGATCAGATAATGATAAGGGAGAAAATTTAGGAATTATCTGCTGGTCACAGTGGTGGCCGAAATTCCAACACTGAGGGGGAGGAGGAATCGGTTCTGGTATGTTTAAGAGGTGCCGAAATTTCCCTTGATTAATAGCTTAGTTTTAGTTTTAAAAAGGGGCATTTTCGGTTTTTAGGTAGTGGGTGCCGAAATTTGGTTTAAGTAAGGGGGACATCTCTTAAATTCCGGCATTTGGATCCTATTCTTTTCTTTTTCTTTCCTCTCATCTCCACTCTTATGCAAAAGCCAAAATTCCATGGTTCTTTCCTCTGCTTTCCTCTACAAGCCGAAACCTCACAGTTCCTCTCTACATCTTTTCTTTTCATCTCCTCTAGAGTCGAATCTCTTCACTTCACTTCTCTTCTCCACTCTTTCCTACTAGCCGAAAACCTTGTCCACTCTTTTCTCCTTGCCGATTTCTTTCTTCTATCGTGCTAAGTGCCGGAATCTCTAAGGGTTAGTTGAATCTGTTGGTGTTAAGGTAAGTGCTGAATTCTCTCTTCACTTTTTCTCTTTCGATTTTTGGAAGCCAAAGCTGAAAGGCTAATTGGTGTGGCAAGATTATCTGTGGAGTGATGTTTGATTTGTTCTTGTGTTCTTATTCTGGGGCGACCCATCGGGAATCGAAGTAGATCGTCTAGATCTAAAAGCCGGAAACCACTAGTCTCTAAACTGATCTCTTTCGGGATTTCAAGGTAAGGAGTTCTCTTTGGATTTTTGTTAGGCTCGTTATTGTATTTGTGGTCTTAACCCTATGTTATAAATTAACAACCATATTTTGTGATGGTAGCAACTGATAAGGTCTTTTGATGGAATCAAATGTCGATCAGGCGAAGGAGGGGATTGGATCTGTAAACCCAATCCCTAAGTTTAAGAAACGAGCGGTGTCAGCAGTTTGGGATTGGCCACCGAGTTGTGGACCGGCTTCAAAACAAAACCGTAGGCAATTAGCAGTCGTATCGGCTCCTGATAGTGTCGACGTAGAAAGTATCGTCTTGACCGTAATCAGGTGTGTAGATCTCTATCACACTAATTAATTTGTATTATATATGTTATGGGCTAAAAGCCGGAAAGAGGCTGTATGGACAGTCGTATTACCCGAAAAGGGTAGGCAAGGGATGCCAGGTACGTAATCATAGAAACTTCTCTATGTGTATCACTGTATATGATAGTCTGTGATCTTTTAGGTAGTATATTGTTTTGATTCTGCATGTATGTATGCATGGGATGGGGTTGACATGATGAAGGGGAAGAGCATGTTAACAGGTCACTTGGTGATCGGTGGTTAAACCATGAATTGTAAAGTTAGGTCACAATACTGATGGTGGCTAAGCCACTTTGAATTTATTCCTGCTTGTTAGGAATAGGCAGCATGACTGTCGATATGGTGTGTAGCGGTTGGTGGGTTGATTGTAGAAATCCCCGAGGTGTGTTGGCTGGTACGGGCTAATGTGTAGAGGATGGACTTTTAGGTTGGGTTGGGCCATGTAGCATGTAAATATTCTGTTGCCATTATGTATGGGCCAAGGCCCATAATGTGTTTGTGGGCCTCAAGCCTTTTATGTGTTTTCGAGATTTGCACACTGAGTCTTGGTGACTCACCCTTTATTTTCCTGAAATCTTTCAGGTGAGCAGTAGATCGTAGATATGGGAGCCGAGGCGGACTCGAAGGGCCATCAAGTCTTTTATTTTCATAAACTATTCCTGGTTTTCTCTTAAGTTTTAATGTTGGGATTATTTATGTAATAAGGTCTCCGTAGCTTAGGTTATCGATTTATATGTGTGAATGTTTATATTTTAAATCTACTTTCAAAGGCTTAATTATATTAAGTAATAAAATGGGAGTTTCAAACACACTTGACGTAATGCAATGGTTTCTTGAAAAATCACTTAGTTAATGAATACTTGATCAATGAACCGAGATTTCCAAAACCAACAAAGTTAAGTTTTCAACACAATACGTTATCGAAGGGTTTATCAAACAAAATACGTGCTCTCTTTAAAGCAAATAAAGAACTTTGATTTTAACATTTCAACTCATAGCATGCCAGATCCGGTCGTAGCGTTTGGGCCGGGTTTGGGGTGTTACACTGAGTGTAGTTTCTTTGGGAAAGAAAGTGTGGCGTTAAATGGCTTATTAAATAAGATTAAGCACCAAAGTCTGTATACGGGCCAGTTGGGGGATAAAAAGGTGAGACAGTTGACAGAGCAGGAGGATGGTGAAATGAGGAAAGTTGGCACAAAGTTTTTTTTGAAGTAGAAGCAGTGCAGAATTGTCAAGAAGAAGAAAATATAGTTAATGAGGCAGAGAGTGCACAAAAAGAATGTTTGGAAGGAAATCCGCATTCGAGCAGAAAATCTAGCTGGCGTAGACTTCATCCAATGCGAGATTTTGATCTGTCCAATACTGATTTGATAGTGCGAAAGCAAAAATTGGTAGTTTTTGATAATGGAGGTTATGAGGAGAGAAGCTTAGAGTTCTGAGTCTAGAAAGTAAAGAGGAGTTAGTGGTGGTAGACAGAAGTATGGGGTATGATGTTGGTCCCAACCAAAATAGATTGGCGGCTGCCAAATGGCAAGCCGACTGAATGCAATGAAAATCATTAGTTGGAATGTCCGTGGTTTGGGGAATCCACGGGCAGTAAGGAGGATTTGGTTCATGCTGAAGCAACACAACCCCAAGATGGTTTTCTTTATGGAAACCAAAGTTAATGACAGGCGTATGGAGAGGATAAGAAGAAGGAGTGGCTTTTATAAATGGAATCGAGGTGGAAGCATATGGATCGAGAGGTGGACTTTGCCTAGGCTGGAGAGAGGAGTGTAAAGTAAGTCTTCGAACTTTCTCAAAAAATCACATTGATGTGTTGATTGAAGAAAGGAATGTGCAAGAAGTGTGGAGATTTACGGGTTTTTATGGGTCTCCTTATGCTAATGGCCAGCTTGCTTCTTGGAGTTTATTGAGGGCATTGGGGCAAGAACAACAATTTCCGTGGCTGGTTTGTGGGGATTTCAATGAAATACTCTATTCTTTTGAAAAGAGTGGCGGTCAACCGAGAGAGGAGAGGAAAATGACAGCTTTTCGAGAGGTATTGGACGAATGTCAACTTACGGATATGGGTTTTCAAGACACTTGGTTTACATGGGAAAGAGGAAACTTACCGGAGACAAATATACGAGAACGATTTGATAGAGGGGTGGCTAATGAAAAATGGATGCATCTATTTCCAAAAGGAAGCGTTCGACATTTAACGCACTCAATTTCAGATCATTGCCCTCTACTTATTCACACTGGCAATGAGGATAAGTTTTGTAGAAGATCGTGGTTTAAATTTGAAGCATGGTGGATGCTTGAGGAGTCTTTTGAGGAAGAAGTTAGGAAGTCTTGGGAGTCATCAACTGGGTCAATTTCGGACAAACTGGAAAGATTACAAATGTGTTTGTTAAGATGGGCTAGTTCCATTAGAAGGGGCAGAGATGGATTGAAGAAGGAGCTCATAAAAGAGTTGGGGATCCTATTAGAGGGAGAGAGGAGTGATGATGCAATGGAGAAAATTATTGATACCAGAATTAGCTTAAACATGGAAATCGATAAGGATGAGATGTATTGGGAACAGAGAGCAAGAGCTAATTGGCTACTTTTGTGAGATCGAAATTCAGTATTCTTTCACAAATATGCTTCAGCTCGAAGGAGGACAAACACAATTAGTAGACTGGAATCAGAGGAAGGGCAGGAAGTTACTGATGATTTACAAATAAACGAAGTAGCATAGAATTATTTCCAAAATCTCTTCTCAACGACGGGAGTGGGAGACTCAACATATCTTTTAGAAGGTATAAGTACTAATATATCTTCTTAAATCAATTCAGTTTTACTTTCAGTGTATTCGAGGGAGGACATTCAGAAAGCACTTAAAGGGATGGGTCCAATTAAAGCACCAGGTTTTGATGGTTTTCCAGCTCTATTTTTTCAAAAATACTGGCACATCGTGGGGAAAGATGTTGAGACTTCCTGTCTTGGAGTGTTGAATTAGGGTAGGGATTTCGAGTCTACAAATAGAATAGATATTGTGTTAATCCCAAAATCTTCACACCCTAAAAATCTTGTTGATTTTAGACCTATTAGCCTTTGTACAATTTTACACAAATTGGTGGCTAAAACAATTGCAAACAGACTCCAAGATTTTATTGGGAACTGTATTGATAGTGCTCAAAGCGCTTTTGTTCCGGGCAGATTAATTTCAGATAATGTGTTGATTGCTTATGAGATTCTACATACATTGAGGCAGAAGCGTTGGGGGAAGAAAGGGCTTATGGCGGTAAAACTTGATATGAGTAAAGCCTATGATCGAGTTGAGTGGAATTACTTGGAAAAAGTGATGCTTAAAATGGGGTTTGCAGAAAGATGGGTAGCTCTAGGTATGAAATGTGTCTCTACGGCTTCTTATGCAGTTAATATCAATGGAATTAGAGGCAGAGTTTTCCACCCTACCAGAGGATTACGTCAAGGTGACCCGCTTAGCCCTTATCTTTTTTTGATTTGTAGTGAGGGTCTTTCGGCTTTAATTAGGAAAGCAGTCGGCGAGAGGATCATTAAAGGGGTGAAAGCAAGTCTGAGGGACCAGAGATATCATATCTTTTGTTTGTAGATGATTGCTTATTGTTTGCGGAATCCACAAAAGAACAAGCGATTGTCTTAAAAGCAATTTTGCAACAGTATGAACAATGTTCGGGCCAGTGTGTGAACTTTAATAAATCAACCATCTTCTTCAGCTTAAACACCCAAGAATGAGTTAAAGAAGAGATAACGGATGTTTTGGGGATGAGATGTTCTACAAACATTGAGAAGTACTTGGGTCTTCCTAGTGTGATTGGTAAAAGAAGGAAGGCGTCGTTTCAGATTTTAAAGGACAGAGTTACTCAGAGGATTAGTCATTGGAGCTCACGATACCTATCACAAGGGGGGAAGGAGGTTTTCATTAAGTCAGTGCTCCAAGCAATTCCAACGTATGCTATGACGTGCTTTCTGTTATCGGAGTCGCTTTGCGGGGAGTTGGAGAATATTTTTGCAAGATACTGGTGGCAACATGATAAGGGAAGGAGAGGGATACATTGGCGTCAATGGCAATTTATGTGCCGATCTAAGGAGGAGGGAGGTATGGGTTTCAGAAACATGGCTAAGTTCAATATTTCTCTCTTGGCGAAACAAGGCTGGAGGATTATGAATAATACAGAATCTTTAGTAGAAAAATTTATGAAAGCCAAATATTTTCCGGATGAGCAGTTCTTAAATTCAAGATTGGGAAATTCGAGTTCTTACACTTGGAAGAGCATATGGGCTACAAAAGACGTTTTGCGAAAAGGTTTAATATGGCGTGTTGGTATTGGCAATAATATTTCTGTTAATTGTGATGCATGGATTCCAAATGGTGTTAATTTCAGATTATCATCAGAGGTTGAGTCGATGCATGATCAGTTTGTTAGTACTTTGATTGATGATAATGAGAGAATATGGAAAGAGGATTTAATCGAAGATACCTTTGCTGAGGAAGACGCTGTTCGGATCTTCCAAATTCCGCTAGCAGGCGTTCCACATGGTGACTACTTGGCATGGGGAGGTGAGGCTTCGGGGGTTTTTTTAGTCCGCAGCGCTTATAAACTATTACAGACTACTGATGAATTTCCTAGAGCTTATGCTTTACAAATCAGCTACAGAAACCTCTACAAAAAACTATGGCTCCTAAACCTTCCAACAAAAATCAAGATTACAGTCTGGAAAATTACATGGAATTTCTTGCCTACAAGAGTAAATCTGCAACACAAGAAACTTGCCATTGACCCAATATGCCCAAGATGTGGGGAACAAGCTGAGACGATAGACCACCTCTTTCGAGGATGTCCTATCATAAAGGAAACCTGGTCAACACTGTTATTACAAGATGTGCTACTATTTGAGAACGAGAATTTTGAAGAGTGGCTTATCTGGGTTTTTGAACAGTGTAATCCTCAAGCATGGCGCCTTTTCTGCTGCGCACTTTGGGCCTTATGGGGTGATAGGAACCTAAGAATTCATGAGAAAAAGGTGAGTATTGGGTCGGAAATCGGGAACTTTGTTATCAGATACATAGCGGAGCTTGATGGTTTGGAGAGGAAAAAATTAATGCAAGCAGAAGTGAAGCAAAAATGGAGACACCCACCTCGAGAAACCATTAAAATTAATTTTGATGGAGCGTTCGATGTACACAATCGCATTTCAGCCTCTGGAATCGTAATACGGAATCCTGAAGGGGCTATTCTTTTCTCATGTCCTGAGATTCACAAAGGGGTCCCCTCGGCTTTTGCGACGGAAGCTCTGGCATGCAGGAAAGCGGTTAGAATGGGAGTGGAAAACAGGTGGTCCGAGGTCATCATTGAAGGAGACTCCTGATCTGTAATCAACAAATGCATAAGTAGAGACTAGGACAAATCATTGTTAGGAGCCTATATTTCAGATATTAAACAGATGATGTACAGATCTAAGCATTTCGTCTTCAATCATATACCAAGATTAGCGAATACAATAACCCACGAAATCGCAACAGAATCACTAAAGAGTAAAGTTAGGATTTACCTGGAAGGGAGAGTACCGGAGTATGCCGAAAACCAGCGACTCAGGGAATCGGTGCGCGAGCCAGACTGAAAGGGGTTCTCCGGTAGCTGTTTCGAAAGAGAAGCCATAGAAATGAAGAACTAGATAGAAATGGCTTTTCACAAAAGGAAACCATTATTTTTGATAAGATTTATGACGAGAGAGAATTGTGAAGGGTTTCCAGGCGTTTTGATTGGGCTAAAGTGTCGGTGGGTTTATTTATTAATTTTATTTCTTCATTTAATGCCTGTCTGTTGGTGCTTCGATAGTACCGGAAAGTCTTTTTGATTTTGTTTTGTTTGGGTCTCGATTTTTATGGGTTTCCTTTATTTTTGTTTGTCTTGTTTTAGGCCTCGTCTTAGAGGACTTTTCTCATATTTTGTTTTGGTTGTTATTTGGTTTTTGATTTTAGTAATGAAAGCCCAGTCACTATGTATTCAAAAAAAAATTATTGTTATAATAATCATAAAATTTATTATTATATTCTATTATCAATAAATTTTTTAATATTATACATTGTTTTTATTTTATTTTATATGTAATACTTTGTACTTGTGGCTCACAAGTTATTTATTAGTATGTCATGAGATGTTTGCTATGTAACATTCACTACAGCAAAATAGATTATTAGCGGCATTTTTAGTGGCGTTTTAAACAAAAACGCCGCAAAACATAGACTTCAGCGGCGCTAAGAAGAAAACGCCGCAAAAGAATGATCTACAGCGGCGTTTTTTGAAAAAACGCTGATAAAGGTACGAAACAGCGACGCTTGGGCCATAAACGCCTCAAAAAATTTTAATTTCTAAAACAAAACGCCTTCGTTTTAATAACAGCATAAAAAAATGTTAAAGCTTAGTGGCGTTTTTATAAAAAACGCCGCAAAAGATGCACTTCTAGCAGCGTTTGCAAAAATAATTTTTAATTTCAACACAAAACGTCGTCGTTTTAATTGCATTGTAAAAATGTAAAAAATTAGTGGCGTTTTTTAATAAAAACGCCGCAAAAGATGCACTTTTAGTGGCGCTTTGCTTAAAAACGCCGCAAATATATTTTTTTATTTCAGAACAAAACGTCTCCGTTTTAATAACATCATAAAAAATGTAAAAGTTAGTGGCGTTTTTATTCAAAACGCCGCCAAAGATGCACTTTTAGTGGCGTTTTACTGAAAAACGCCGCAAAAATATTTTTTTATTTCAACACAAAACGTCCTCTTTTTTATTGCACTATAAAAAATGTAAAAGGTTAGTGGCGTTTTTTTCTAAAAACGCCGCAAAATATGCACTTTTAGTGGCGTTTTGCTTAAAAACGCCGCAAATATATTTTTTTTTTATTTCAGAAGAAAACGTCTTCGTTTTAATAATAGCATAAAAAATGTAAAAAGTTAGTGGCGTTTTTTCAAAAAACGCCGCAAAAGATGCACTTTTAGTGGCGTTTGGCTTAAAAACGCCGCAAATATATTTTTTTATTTCAGAACAAAAAGTCTTCATTTTAATAACAGCATAAAAAATGTAAAAAATTAGTGGCATTTTTTCTAAAAACGCCGCAAAAGATGCACTTTTAGTGGCGTTTTATTTAAAAAAGCCGCAAATATATTTTTTATTTCAAAACAAAACGTCTTCGTTTTAATAACAGCTAAAAAATGTAAAATGTTAGTGGCATTTTTTTTTAAAAACGCCGCAAAAATAAATTTTTTATTTCAACACAAAACGTCCTCGTTTTAATTACAGCATAAAAATTTTTAAGAAACTTAGTGGCGTTGTTGGTAAAAATGCCGCTAAGAAAGGAACAATTGTGGCATTTTTCTAGAAAAACGCCGCTAAAAGTAAGCATTACCGGCATTTTTTTTGAAAACGCCACTAAAGGTTACTCTTATTAAAACCTTATTTCAAAACAAAAAAAAAAAGCACTGTTTTGATCTCTGTATAATAATTCAATTTTAATTTACGTTTAGTGTTTAAGATTTTTTGACCTAGTGTTAAGGGTTTAGCGTTTACGATCTAGCGTGTAAGATGTAGGTCGGAGGGTTTACGGTTTAATGTTTATAGTTTAGGGTATTAATGGTTTGTAGTTTATGGTTAATTTAATGTTTCCTGTTTATAGGTTTATAATGGTTTATGGTTTAAGGTTTCGGTGTTTATGGTGGTGTAGTGTTTAAAGTTTGGTGTTATGTGTTTAGGGTTTTAGGTTTTAGGGGTTTAGAGTGTAGGGGGTAAGGTAGGTGGTAGGGTTTATGGGCTTTAGGGATTAGGGTTTAGTGTTCAGTGTGTAGGGTATCAAATTGTAGGGTTTTACTGTTTAGGGTATCAGGTTTATGATTGGTTATAGCTCAGATTCCAGTGAGCTATGTTTAGGGTTACAGGTTTAGGGGTTAGGGTTTAAGGTTTAGGGTTTATTGATTTTGAGTTTATGGATTTATGGTTTTAGGGGTTTTGGGGCCGACTTAGGGTTTGAATTTAAACTATTTGATCTATTAATTAGGTAATTTCTTTATATTAATTGAAATAAAATTTATTTGTAATTTAATTTTTAAAAAATTTAAAAAATTAATGACACGTAGAAAAAATTTAGAACTACTAACATTAAAAAAAGTATATGTTAAAAATGAAAAATTAAAATACTATTATTTAAAATACTTTTAAAGTTTTTTTGGGTACATGACTTATTATTTTTTAAATTATATATTAAATAATTTATTATATAATGGTAAAACAAATAATTTTAATTTTAATATATTAAAATTATCAGTATGTTTTAAATTATTTATATATTAAATTATCAGTACGTAAACTTTATGTATAATAAAAATTAAAAAATCTGTAAAAAAGTGAAGTATTGTAAGAAAATATTATAATTAAAATCTGCAAAAACTAATTTTAAGTTAAAGTTTTAGTGGCGCTAGGGTAAAAGCGCCGCTATAAGTTGTAACATCCCGAAATTGGGCCTAGTAGGATTGGGCCCATTAGGCCTTGGGCATAGGAGTGTTTAAAATTTTTGAGAACAAGAGAATGACATCATTTCAAGTTGGACTTATTAAGAAGATGATTTTAGAAAGTTACGGGATTCTATGAAGTTTCGGGTTCAAGTTGGGCCTTAGTGAAGTTTTGTGTTTAAGCCTATTAAGGAAAGATAGTAAGTGGCATCAAGGCTTATGGAAATAAAAGAGTAAATTGCTAGCATAAATGAGCATAAGGCAAGGAGGTTATGGCATCAAGTGAAGCACCTTGAGGGAAGAGGTTCAAATCCCATTGTGTGCAAATTTGGACTATTATTTTTGTACTCTTTCCCTAAATTTCGGCCAAGCTTGTAAATAAGGCAAAATTGGACTTTTAAATTATGGTAAGGTGGACTTATTAAATTATGAAAAGGTATGGTAAGGAAGAAAACAAGGAAAAAGAAAGGAAAAAGAAATAAAAGAAAAAGAATAATAAAGAAGTGGGAAAATAATAATGATGGAAATTGGAATAATGGAGTAGGTGAGAAAAAAAGGAATGATGGAGAGTGATTTGTTGAAAAAGAAAAAAAAATATATATATATAATGATGAGATTTGAAAAGAATGTGGTAGGTGAGAAAAAAAAATGCATGGAGGGTGTAATAGCCTGTTTTAGGGGATAGTCGAAACAGTGATCTCAGAATCACTAAACCGAGAATAGAGAAAATTATTTTTATGTTATTCTATGTGTTATAACATGTTTATAAACATGCATGAAATTTTTGGTATCTCAATTTTAGCGATTGATGGCTTAATTTCGAAAAAAAGACTAAATCGCATAAAGTGCTAAAGTATAATTTTATTTGCTAGAAGTGCCAAATAGCTATGGATTAGAAATTGGAGGTCCCAAATGTACAATTTGTCCTTGTCTAAATGAGTAGGCCGGCCATAAAAAAAAATATAGGGACAAGGGCATTTATTTTGGTCAAAATTGGTGGTATTGGTAGGTAAAATGAATAAAATAAGATGATATAAGCAAAAGTTATCATCTTTTCTTTTATTCTCCTTCACCAACCAAAAATATCAGCCATGGGAGGGCTTTGAAAGCTTGAAAATTTCAGCAACTCATTTTCTCTTCAAGTAAGTGATTTTGATGGCTTTAGTTGATAATTTTTGTATTTTTGGAGTCCTCAAAGCTTAAGCTAGCTAATGAGGGGACTAATTTGTAACATGGTTGAGAGTTTAGGGACTTGCCATGAGAGATTTTATGCTGGTTGCAAGGTCTCGAAGTACTTTATCAAAGGTTCAATCGAAAACCTATCCCTCGTAATAGGTGACTCGAATTTTTGGTGCCGCGGAGAGCATCGCGTTACGGATTCCGAATAAGGTGTGTAATCTCATACCCTTCCATATACATATCTGAAATGGTGTGTAACCTCACACTTCTCTGAAAGTTTGTATGAAATATGCTGTTAATCGGTCGAAATACCGAAGAAAACTAAAAACCGGCATCCGTAATCACTCGGGTGTGCGTATGATCGTAGTGGTAATCGTATTTCGTAATAAAACAGTTTTGGTTAGAAGCAGTGACGTGTTTTTGAAACATCACTAAAAATAGGAGAAAAGGAATTATAAAGTGAATAAGATATCAAATTAAAGCTTACTGTGTCTATTTTAATATGGAAGAAACGGAGAAGGAAAAGGAATTTTATATTCTGAGATATCTTGATTTTAGTGAGACTGGTTCTGATTAACTTCGGGGTTCACTGATCTATTTTGGAAAAATCATATAAAATTGTACAAAGTGAATTATGGGTTATAATTTATATGTATGGATTCCTTAGTGAGTCTATTTTCAAGAGAAACAAGTTGGATTGAGATAATTGAAATTAAGTTAAGAGAGGTCAGAATTGTTGGACAGTGAAACAAGGGAAAAATTAAGGAATAAACTGTACTAAATGGATAGGCTAAAAATTCTGGAAAAATTACAGTAAGAAGATACATGAGTCTAGTTTCAAGGAAATTTTACGGATCTAGATTTCGAGTTTTCTAACTCGAGTTATAGCCAATTTAGTCAGTATGACGCAAATGGACAGTTTAAATTTGTATGCCCCAAATTACTAGTTAAGTTTTAGTTGCGAAATTACCCCGTTTGGGCCTAAAATGGATTTTGACCCAATAGTTCCGTAGAGACCCAAATAGAGTTCTGTATCACTCGAGGCGATAGTGAATCTTCAGAAACACCGTTAAATATGAAATTACCGAATTACCCTTGGAGGGTAAATTACCGAATTACCCTTAGAGGGTAAATTACCGAATTACCCTTGGTGGTTAAAACTACTGAATTACCCTTGTAGGGTAAATTACCAAATTACCCTTAGAGGGTAAAATTACCGGATTTCCCTTGGTGGTTAAAACTACTGAATTACCCTTGGAGGGTAAATTACCGAATTACCCTTGGAGGGTAAATTACCGAATTACCCTTGGAGGGTATATTACCGAATTACCCTTGGTGGGTAAATTACTGAATTATCCCTGGTGGGTAAATTACCGAATTACCCTTAGAGGGTAAATTATCGAAATCCCTTGGGTTGTGAAATTACCAAAATACCCTTAGAGGGTAAATTACTGAAATACCCTTGGGTTACAAAATTACCGAAATACCCTTAGAGGGTAAATTACTGAAATACCCCTGGGTTGTAAAAATTACCGAAATACCTTTAGAGGGTAAATTACCGAAATACCCCTCGATTGTAAAAGTTACCAAAATACCCTTAGAGGGTAAATTATCGAAATACCCCTGGGTTGCAAAAATTACCGAAATACCCTTAGAGGGTAAATTACTGAAATACCCCTCGGTTGTAAAAAAAAAATTACTGAAATACCCTTAGAGGGTAAATTATCGAAGTACCCCTAGGTTGCGAAACTACCGAAATACCCTTGGAGGGTAACTTATCGAAATACCTTTGGGTTGCGAAATTATCGAAAAACCCGTGGAGGGTAAATTACTGAAATACCCCAGGGTTACAAAATTACCGAAATACCCTTAGAGGGTAAATTACCGAAATAACCCTCTATTGCAAAAGTTACCGAAATACCCTTAGAGGGTAAATTACCGAAATACCCCTGGGTTGCAAAAATTATCGAAATACCCTTAGAGGGTAAATTACCGAAAATACCATTTATGGGCCAAATTGAAATATGTTACTATATGGGCCGATTGATATTTTGCTATGTGGGCCGTGTAATATTTGATATATGTGCCAAGTGTTAAAAGTGATAGTTTGGGCCTCACGTGTTTAATGGGCCAAATTTGCTAGATTGATTAACGGACCAAAATTTGCTAGATCGATTATTGGGCCAAAATTTGCTAGATCGCTTAATGGGCCAACTTGTATTATGGGCCTTATAATGAAATTATTCTATGAATATTGTTATGCTTTGTATATGCATACATGATTGCATGGGTTGGGATAAAATTGAAGAGAAGTGCTAGTGGCTCTGCCACAATCTAGTTCGGTGACTCTGTCACAATCCAGTTCGGTGGCTCTGCCTCAATCTAGTTCGGTGACTCTGTCACAAATTGATAACTTGTAATATGGGCTTTTTGTTGAAATTTACCTTATGAATATATTGTTATGCATATATATATATATATATATATATATATATATATATATATATATACACACATGACTGCATGGGTTGGGATAATTGACGAAGAGAAGAAAGGCCTGTTGCCAAAATCTAGTTCGGTGGCTCTGCCACAAATATTTTAAATGGCTTAATGCCTCTAGTTCGGTGACTCTGTCACAATCTAGTCCGGTGGCTCTGCCACAAATATAATTTTAATTGGCTTAATGCCTGCTATTGGTGTGTTGGCGGGGTGGGTTGACTTGATCCCCACAGGTGTGATGGTTGGTACGGGTGGTGTGTAACGGATGGAAATTAGGCTTGGTTGGGAATTGCATATCACATGCATATTATGTTCATGTTATTATGTTATAACTGTAAATGGGCTTAGGCCCAAAATATTGCTATGTGTGTTCCGACCCAGTGGATGATGGTAAGGGGATTACACACTGAGTTCTTGTAACTCACCCCCCTTTCTCTCAACCTTTTCAGGTAATGCTCAGTGACGTAGACTTGGGCCCTGGATGACTCGGTGGAGACCATACTTCAGAAATGGTTTATTTAGACTTCAGACTTATTTCTTGTTTATTTTATTACTCTACTATTTGGGGTTAAATGTTGTAATAAGGCCTAGGATTTTCTTTCAAAATGCTTCTGCAACTCTATTCCCAAACATCCCATTTTCGTAAATTGTTTATTTCAAATATGTTTTCACAACCAAAAGGTCTTTAAAGATAATTACGTTTTCAAGTAGATAACAATTGCTTAAGTGTTTTGGGTTTTAACAAAGAGGCCGTAATTCTCGAACAAGTTTTTAACAATCTCAAAGATGGTTTAAAAAAAAAAACTTCCATGTGACACGTCAAATTCAGGCTTAACTTCTAGGCCGGGTTTGGGGTGTTACAATTAAGTGGTATCAGAGCTCAGTTTGCAAAACTCGGCTGTGGTTTGGGTTCAAAAGCGTTTTCCAAAGGTGTTTAAAATTTTAATTTATAAATGCATGTTCTAAAGGAAGTATGGCACCACGGGTATCCGGCACCAAGTCAAGTAAGTATATGTTATCATCTTATGGTTATGATTATTGTGATATGATCGTAGAAATACTCCAGAACTTTTGGCTTTAGGAGTAAAAACTATAGAGATTGAGACTTTAGGATACTTTTCGCGAAAACCACTTCAACTCTTATAGTCCATAAGACATTGTTTAATAAACATCGAATAGTATGTTGATTCATAAGACTTGTAATAAGATTCAATCGACATTAGTGAATATGAGCACTAGAAGACGCGGACGTGGTAGAGGCTGAGGTGCTAGGGCTAGATCTTCGGCACCGAGGCATGTGCCTGAAAGGGAGGTACTGGCATCGTCAGTGGCTGAGACGGGATCTCATGATCGAATTAAGGTTGATTAGCTGACTCAAATAGTTAATGACGTATTTGAAAAGGTTAAAGGAATTGGTGAAGCACTTCGAGTTGGGTCTGTGGACTGTAAGAAGAAAATAGATCGTGATTCTTTTGGGTCGCAGTGTCGTTCTGTCAAGCATGTCAAAGCACATCCAAACTTTTCAGTTTGCGATTATGTGGAAAGCATCATCCTAGAAAATGCTGAAGGAGGTCAGGAGCATGTATGAGATGCGGGTCTAAGGAGCATAAGGCTCGGGATTGTTTCATCACCATCAAGTCAGGTATGTTTTGGTTGGATGTGATGATTGAGTGTAGGAAAATTTTAAGTATAAGTGGGAGACGACTGCTTGTTTCTGTGGTTAGATGTTTGGTTGTAAAAGAGGATTCAGGATTATGTTAAAATTACATTAGTGTTATTAAGATCAGAGTGCACAACGAAAGCATAGTGGTGATTTGAGCGGTACGTTTAGTAGTTAATTGGAAATTTCGAGGACGAAATTTTCTTTAAGGAGGGTAGAATTGTAACATCCCAAAATTGGGCCTAGTAGGATTGGGCCCATTAGGCCTTGGGCATAGGAGTGTTTAAAAATTTTGAGAACAAGAGAATGACATCATTTCAAGTTGGACTTATTAAGAAGATGATTTTAGAAAGTTACGGGATTCTATGAAGTTTCGGGTTCAAGTTGGGCCTTAGTAAAGTTTTGTGTTTAAGCCTATTAAGGAAATATAGTAAGTGGCATCAAGGCTTATGGAAATAAAAGAGTAAATTGCTAGCATAAATGAGCATAAGGTAAGGAGGTTATGGCATCAAGTGAAGCACCTTGAGGGAAGAGGTTCAAATCCCATTGTGTGCAAATTTGGACTATTATTTTTGTACTCTTTCCCTAAATTTCGGCCAAGCTTGTAAATAAGGCAAAATTGGACTTTTAAATTATGGTAAGGTGGACTTATTAAATTATGAAAAGGTATGGTAAGGAAGAAAACAAGGAAAAAGAAAGGAAAAAGAAATAAAAGAAAAAGAATAATAAAGAAGTGGGAAAATAATAATGATAGAATTTGGAATAATGGAGTAGGTGAGAAAAAAAAGAATGATGGAGAGTGATTTGTTGAAAAAGAAAAAAAATATATATAATGATGAGATTTGAAAAGAATGGGGTAGGTGAGAAAAAAAAATGCATGGAGGGTGTAATAGCCCGGTTTAGGGGATAGTCAGAACAGTGATCTCGGAATCACTAAACCGAGAATAGAGAAAATTATTTTTATGTTATTCTATGTGTTATAACATGTTTATAAACATGCATGAAATTTTTGGTGTCTCAATTTTAGCGATTGATGGCTTAATTTCGAAAAAAGGACTAAATCGCATAAAGTGCTAAAGTTTAATTTTATTTGCTAGAAGTGCCAAATAGCTATGGACTAGAAATTGGAGGTCCCAAATGTACAATTTGTCCTTGTCTAAATGAGTAGGCCGGCCATAAAAAAATATAGGGACAAGGGCATTTATTTTGGTCAAAATTGGTGGTATTGGTAGGTAAAATGAATAAAATAAGATGATATAAGCAAAAGTTATCATCTTTTCTTTTATTCTCCTTCACCAACCAAAAATATCAGCCATGGGAGGGCTTTGAAAGCTTGAAAATTTCAGCAACTCATTTTCTCTTCAAGTAAGTGATTTTGATGGCTTTAGTTGATAATTTTTGTATTTTTGGAGTCCTCAAAGCTTAAGCTAGCTAATGAGGGGACTAATTTGTAACATGGTTGAGAGTCTAGGGACTTGCCATGAGAGATTTTATGCTGGTTGCAAGGTCTCGAAGTACTTTATCAAAGGTTCAATCGAAAACCTATCCCTCGTAATAGGTGACTCGAATTTTTGGTGCCGCGGAGAGCATCGCGTTACGGATTCTGAATAAGGTGTGTAATCTCATACCTTCCATATACATATCTGAAATGGTGTGTAACCTCACACTTCTCTGAAAGTTTGTATGAAATATGCTGTTAATCGGTCAAAATACCGAAGAAAACTAAAAACCGGCATCCGTAATCACTCGGGTGTGCGTATGATCGTAGTGGTAATCGTATTTCGTAATAAAACAGTTTTGGTTAGAAGCAGTGACGTGTTTTTGAAAAATCACTAAAAATAGGAGAAAAGGAATTAGAAAGTGAATAAGATATCAAATTAAATCTTACTGTGTCCATTTTAATATGGAAGAAACGGAGAAGGAAAAGGAATTTTATATTCTGAGATAACTTGATTTTAGTGAGACTGGTTCTGATTAACTTCGGGGTTCACTGATCTGTTTTGGAAAAATCATATAAAATTGTACAAAGTGAATTATGGGTTATAATTTATATGTATGGATTCCTTAGTGAGTCTATTTTCAAGAGAAACAAGTTGGAGCTGTATATGAAAACTGTACAGTGAGATAATTGAAATTAAGTTAAGAGGCCAGAATCGTTGGACAGTGAAACAAGGGAAAAATTAAGGAATAAACTGTACTAAATGGATAGGCTAAAAATTCTGGAATAATTACAGTAAGAAGATACATGAGTCTAGTTTCAAGGAAATTTTACGGATCTAGATTTCGAGTTTTCTAACTCGAGTTATAGCCAATTTAGTCAGTATGACGCAAATGGACAGTTTAAATTTGTATGCCCCAAATTACTAGTTAAGTTTTAGTTGCGAAATTACCCCGTTTGGGCCTAAAATGGATTTTGACCCAATAGTTCCGTAGAGACCCAAATAGAGTTCTGTATCACTCGAGGCGATAGTGAATCTTCAGAAACACCGTTAAATATGAAATTACCGAATTACCCTTGGAGGGTAAATTACTGAATTACCCTTAGAGGGTAAATTACCGAATTACCCTTGGTGGTTAAAACTACTGAATTACCCTTGTAGGGTAAATTACCAAATTACCCTTAGAGGGTAAAATTACCGGATTTCCCTTGGTGGTTAAAACTACTGAATTACCCATGGAGGGTAAATTACCGAATTACCCTTGGAGGGTAAATTACCGAATTACCCTTAGAGGGTATATTAACGAATTACCCTTGGTGGGTAAATTACTGAATTACCCTTGGTGGGTAAATTACCGAATTACCCTTAGAGGGTAAATTATCGAAATACCCTTGGGTTGTGAAATTACCAAAATACCCTTAGAGGGTAAATTACTGAAATACCCTTGGGTTACAAAATTACCGAAATACCCTTAGAGGGTAAATGACTGAAATACCCCTGGGTTGTAAAAATTACCGAAATACCCTTAGAGGGTAAATTACCGAAATACCCCTCGATTGCAAAAGTTACCGAAATACCCTTAGAGGGTAAATTACCGAAATACCCCTAGGTTGAAAAAATTACCGAAATACCCTTAGAGGGTAAATTACTGAAATACCCCTCGGTTGCAAAAAAATTACCGAAATACCCTTAGAGGGTAAATTACCGAAGTACCCCTGGGTTGCAAAATTACCGAAATACCCTTGTAGGGTAAGTTATCGAAATACCTTTGGGTTGCGAAATTATCGAAATACCCGTGGAGGGTAAATTACTGAAATACCCCTGGGTTACAAAATTACCGAAATACCCTTAGAGGGTAAATTACCGAAATACCCCTCTATTGCAAAAGTTGCCGAAATACCCTTAGAGGGTAAATTACCGAAATACCCCTGGGTTGCAAAAATTACCGAAATACCCTTAGAGGGTAAATTCCTGAAAATACCATTTACGGGCCAAATTGAAATATGTTACTATATGGGCCGATTGATATTTTGCTATGTGGGTCGTGTAATATTTGATATATGTGCCAAGTGTTAAAAGTGATAGTTTGGGCCTCACGTGTTTAATGGGCCAAATTTGCTAGATTGATTAACGGACCAAAATTTGCTAGATCGATTAATGGGCCAAAATTTGCTAGATCGCTTAATGGGCCAACTTGTATTATGGGCCTTATAATGAAATTATTCTATGAATATTGTTATGCTTTGTATATGCATACATGATTGCATGGGTTGGGATAAAATTGAAGAGAAGTGCTAGTGGCTCTGCCACAATCTAGTTCGGTGACTCTGTCACAATCCAGTTCGGTGGCTCTGCCTCAATCTAGTTCGGTGACTCTGTCACAAATTGATAACTTGTAATATGGGCTTTTTGTTGAAATTTACCTTATGAATATATTGTTATGCATTATATATATATATATATATATATACACACACACATGACTGCATGGGTTGGGATAATTGACGAAGAGAAGAAAGGCCTGTTGCCAAAATCTAGTTCGGTGGCTCTGCCACAAATATTTTAAATGGCTTAATGCCTCTAGTTCGGTGACTCTGTCACAATCTAGTCCGGTGGCTCTGCCACAAATATAATTTTAATTGGCTTAATGCCTGCTATTGGTGTGTTGGCGGGGTGGGTTGACTTGATCCCCACAGGTGTGATGGTTGGTACGGGTGGTGTGTAGCGGATGGAAATTAGGCTTGGTTGGGAATTGCATATCACATGCATATTATGTTCATGTTATTATGTTATAATTGTAAATGGGCTTAGGCCCAAAATATTGCTATGTGTGTTCCGACCCAGTAGATGATGGTAAGGGGATTACACACTGAGTTCTTGTAACTCACCCCCCTTTCTCTCAACCTTTTCAGGTAATGCTCAGTGACGTGGACTTGGGCCCTGGATGACTCGGTGGAGACCATACTTCAGAAATGGTTTATTTGGACTTCAGACTTATTTCTTGTTTATTTTATTACTCTACTATTTGGGGTTAAATGTTGTAATAAGGCCTAGGATTTTCTTTCAAAATGCTTCTGCAACTCTATTCCCAAACATCCCATTTTCGTAAATTGTTTATTTCAAATATGTTTTCACAACCAAAAGGTCTTTAAAGATAATTACGTTTTCAAGTAGATAACAATTGCTTAAGTGTTTTGGGTTTTAACAAAGAGGCCGTAATTCTCGAACAAGTTTTTAACAATCTCAAAGATGGTTTAAAAAAAAAACTTCCATGTGACACGTCAAATTCGGGCTTAACTTCTAGGCCGGGTTTGGGGTGTTACATAAGTAATCAATAGTGGCGCTTTGTAAAAAACGCCACAAAGTTTAAGAATTTTTTAGCAAAACGGCACCGTTTGTTTGTGTTTGGTTTTAGCCATTTTTATTCACGAAATGCCTAAGTCTTCACCTATTTTCCCAATCCCTAATTTCCCAAAAAATCAGAATCTCTAATCGAATCTGACCATCTCCTGCTTCGCCCTCGATTGTATTGTTTGCAACAATACAATTGTGGTTGGTTTTATTTCCTTTATGTTTGATATACTTGTGGTATCAAGTAGAAGTACAGTGGTTTAGTCTTGGTTTGCTTTATGTTTTTTATGCTCCGATTTTCATTCCTTCTGTAAACAGTAGCTGCAACGATGCAATTATACTGAAATAAATCAGTTTAATCTAATCAAGGGATGCCAACTACTGACATCTCCCTGTCAAATGCGAAAATTTCTCATGATCCTGCTTGTATAGTTGCTCATAGAAACTCGAATTTTGACTATTCTTTTTTTGAGTAAAATCTCTTTATCGTCTAACTATCCCCAATTGCTTGCACTATGTAACTCTTGAAAACGTTTGTGCTAAGGTAAAGTGAGTATTCTAGATAAGCTTGGTTTTCCTAAATGCTTTACTTGAGAAAGGAAATGCAACTTGTTTATCCTATAACGTTGATTTCAAAGCAGAAAGTGTCTTGTGTTTCGCTCTTTTTGGAAAATTACAAAATGGTGCTAGATATTTATTATATTACTTTTTTTTGTTTGTTCATTTCATTTGGTGCTGTTCATCATTTATTTAGGTTCTGCATATAGATAGGAACGAGTACTATGGAGGAGAGCCTACATCACTCAACCTGATTCAGGTTCCATTTTCTGCATAGTCCAAAGGCCGAGCTAATCTATTGATTTGTTATCCTTTTTCTATTTATTGATTAATGCCTTTAAATTATTTGTTGGCTGCTTTTATCCATTTCACATACCCATTTCCAAGTCTGTTTTGTTCATATTAGTGGTCCTTTATGATTGTTTCAGAAATTGGTGTTACAGTGGTGAGCTGCTTTTATCCAGTTGTTAAGTAATTTATTTTTGGGCATTTGTTTTTGAGTTACTACTTCAATGGCATGTTTGGTTTTGATGTCGCACATAAGGTTTTATCCTGTAAACTCGGGTGTTTGGTACCATAAGCTGCCGTTTGTTCAGCCTGTATGTACTAATTGAGGTAAACCTAAATGATACAGGTACTGTATTTTTTTTTTTTTACGAACTAGTATCATTGTTGGTCGCTATTAATTAGTATTGGTGCATATAAATTTGTTTTGTTAAAGAACTTTCAAAAAATATATTCATTAAATTAAATTATTTAACTTAATTAATTATAATGTACTGTATTTTCAATGACTTAATTAATTATACTTGGTTTGACATATATTTGTATTTACTTGTGAATGTACTTTGCTTTTTTATACGACATGAAGTAATTTGATTGCTTTTTTATAGTTGAAATGTTTTTTTTTTTTAATTTGTAAGTTATGCTTACTTTATTTTACATATTTGTCATCCAGTTTTCTGCCTTCAAATCTCTGTTGTCTGCAATCCAGTTTTCTTGTCTTCAATCCATATTGTCTCAGGTAAGAAAGTTGTTACGTTGAATATGGATAATCTCTGTTATCTCTATGGGATAATTGAGTTTGACTTATTTATGTTATTCGAATTTAAGTGTGAGAGTTAGAAATTTATGTTATTCATTGCTAGATTCAATAAAAACTTCAAGACAAACAATTTCTGCCCAATTTGCTTTACACTTTCGACATCCATCAAATAAATGTATAAATAAATAATGTTTGTACTGGAAATCCAAAACATGAGGTATAGTATGATGATTATTTATCTTAAAAAAGATTGGAATTTAATTTCTATCTATGAAAACGAAATATATTTAAAAGCTCTATAGAAAGGGATTAATTATTATTATTAACAATAAAAGAAGTTGTTCACGCTCATTTTTTCTAGTTAGGTCAATATAAAATAAGAATACTAATTTGAATATATGTGTAATACATATACATATATTTGTATAAAATTTCATACTAGTGTATAATAATGTATGTGAATAGACTTTTTGTTTTAATAAATTTCATATGTATTTGTTACAGATTTGTATTGAGAAAGGTATCCGTACTTTGAAAGTGAGTAGAATTGAAGAATTGAAGAGGACTTAGATCGACTACTGAATTGACTATTTTTCTTTCGGTCAAAGAATGCGAGTATTAGTTTTTAGTAAATATCATTTTGTAATTAATCAATAGCATTTGTTAATTCATATGTTGTTTGTATCTCAGTTACTGCTTCCTACTGCTCCTGCAACTGTTGGATTGGATTTGGTGGTAATAACTTAACAGGTATGAAATCATTATTATTCTTATTTATATTCATTTTGCTGATTTATATTCATTTCATAGAAAAACATTAGATATCCAACTGTTAGTCAAGATTATTAATCTTTTGTGTTTTTGACTGCAGCCCCTGTTTCTTGTTGAGAGTGGAGTAGACTATATTGTTGAAATTATTAAGGTACGTTTTAGTTCAAATTTCAGATCAGTAACAGTTATATCATGATGGATTTGTCCAAATTGCTGTCCAAATTGCTGTTTATTATATTGCTTGGTTGGTATATATGCTGTTTGTTCTATTGCTGTCCAAAAAAGAAAAAGATTCAAAGATTTTCTGTCTAAATTGCTGTTTATTATTGCTGTTTATTATTAATAATGTTTGAAGAACCTCCAAATTGTTGTCTAATCATGCCGCTTAGATTTTTGACAAGCTCCCGTGTATTATTTTTTAAAATTTAAGGTATGATACGATATAAAAAAAAACATAAACAAAATATAAAAGTTATTACTAATTACTAATTACTAATTTTTTATATTAGTGTTTGATTTTAATATTTAATATTTTTAATGTTTTCCAAAATATTAATAATATTTTGTGATCAATATAATAATATTGATCATTTTTTAAATACGTTTTATTATAAAAATAAATTATTTTTTAAAAGAAGTAATTTAAAAACTTTTTAAATTTAAAAACTTATAAATATTTTGTTATAAATAATATTAATATTGATCATTATTTAAATATGTTTTAATATAGAAAATAAATTATGTTTTTAAAAGAAGTAATTTAAAAACTATTTAAATTTAACAACATCACACCAAATTTTAATTATAAAAAAACATATAATTACATTTCCAGCCTACGTCAAACGAAAAACTAAAACCAATTAATATTTTAAAAAAAGCTACAATGTAATGCATGCCATATATGTTCACACATGAACTGATTCTGGATTTGAAATTTTAATTTAACTTACATAATACATAATACGTAACTTACATAAAATTATTTAACTTACATAATACATAACTTACATAACTTACATAGCTTTCATCAAATTATTTAACTTACATAATACATAATACATAACTTACATAAAATTATTTAACTTACATAATAAATAACTTACATAACTTACATAGCTTTCATCAAATTATTTGACTTACATAATACATAATACATCACTTACATAAAATTATTTAACTTACATAATAAATAACTTACATAACTTACATAGCTTTCATCAAATTATTTAACTTACATAATACATAATACATAACTTACATAAAATTATCTAACTTACATAATACATAAATTACATAACTTACATAATACATAACTTACATAATACTTGTATAGATAAAAAAAAGATTCAAAGTATATAGGCTGGAAACCTGACGGGTTGCCTTATATCTCACTGTTAGGTAAGATATGGATCCTCCCTAGGTGTAACAATGCCACGTATGATGAATCTTAAAGAATACATAACTTACTTAATTTTAAGATCAAATTTCATAACTTACATAAGTTTAAGATCAAATTTCATAACTTACATAATTTTAAGATCAAACTTCATAACTTACATAATATACATAACTTACATAGTACTCAGTTATATATGTGATCATACCAGTACTTACATAAATTATAAATTAACAATTTAGCCGTGTAATTTATTATCAACTTTAGACTTCAAGAACTACAAAATGGATAGGACTTGGATGAAATTGTCAAGGGTAAGCAACGGCTATCGAAATGGAGTAGAAACTTTTCTGAATTTCGCATTTCAAAATGCAAGCCAGGAGAATATGATTCTTTGCCCGTGTAAAAAGTGTTGCAATATTGATTGGCATTATCGTGAAGTTGTCTACGAACATCTAGTTGTTGATGGCTTTGTCCGGGGGTACAAAAAATGGATTTTTCATGGAGAGTGTACATCTAATGGAGCATCTTCATCGATGAATCTGGGTTATCCTCATAGTGCTTACAATCAGAATGTTAGAGATGATAACAAGGAAGGCATGTTGCGGGATGCTTTTAATATGCGCAATGATGGTTGTATGTTGCGGGATGCTTACAATCAAAATTGTGGAATTGTTGTTAATTCTTCAATTACAAGTTATGCTAGTGCTAGGGACAGTAATCCTGTCGAGGGGAATCTGGAGTATTACGGACTTATTACTGACATCATTGAGTTGGATTATTACGGCAAAGTTGTCTTATTTCGAGGTGATTGGGCTGATGTGAATACGGCTCGCGAAATTAAAAACGATCAATATGGCTTTACAATGGTGAATTTCTCTCGATTGATTCACACCGGAGAACAACTGATAGACTAGCCGTATGTGTTTTCTTCTCAAGTTAAACAAGTTTACCTGGGGTACCAGTGTCTATCATTTTGGATAGGGACCCTAGGTTCACATCACTGTTCTGGAGAGTGTTACACGAAGCTTTGGGTACAAGGTTAGATTTTAGCACGGCATTTCATCCTCAGACGAATAGGCAGTCGGAGAGGTTAATACAGATTTTGGAAGACATGCGAAGAAGCTCTGTGATTGATTTCAAGGGCAGTTGGGAAGACTATTTACCATTGGCAGAGTTTGCTTACAACAACAGCTACTAATCCAGCATTCAGATAGCACCGTACGAGGTGTTATATGGCCGTAGGTGTCGTAACCCTACTTGTTGGATAGAATTTGGAGAGCGGCGACTGTTGGGACCGGAGTTGGTTTCTGAAATCGAGGAGAAGGTAAAGTTGATTCGTGATCAGTTAAAGGAAGCATCCGATAGGCAGAAGTCGTATGCTGATGTAAGACGTAAAGAGATTGAGTATGCAGTGGGAGATTATGTTTTCTTAAAGGTCTCACCATGGAAGAAAATTCTGAGATTTGGGTGAAAATGCAAGCTGAGCCCTAGATTCATCGGACCTTACCGATTATTAAAGCGTGTGATACCAGATGCATATTAGCTAGAGCTGCCTCCTGAGTTAAATCATATACATAACGTGTTCCACGTCTCTATGCTGAGACGATACCGTTTTGATCCTTCACATATAGTGCCAGTGGAGGAGATTGAGGTAAGATCTGATCTGACTTTTGAGGAATAACCGGTGCAAATACTGGATCGGGATGTTAAGGTGCTGAGGAGGAAATCTATTCTGTTAGTCAAGGTGCTGTGGCGTAAACACAATTCATAAGAAGCCACGTGGGTGCCTGGAGAGGCGATACAATAGCAATACCCTCACCTTTTTTAATCAGGTAAATTTCGAGGCCGAAATTTTTTTAAGGCGGTAGAGTTGTAACGTCCCAAAAATTAGGGGTTGTAATTTTTGCTTAATTTCATGTCGTGCTTGCTCAGCTGGCTATTTGAGTGTATTTGGGGATTCCAAGGAGGCCTGGTTCAAGTCTAAGCCTTGGAAAAATTTTGGTTTTTGACTCTAAAGTGAAGAGGGTTGGCAATTGTAGGACTTAAAAATATTTTTTTGAATTTAGGAGTCAGAATGTGAGCATATGGCTTAGTGGTGTGGCATCAATGGGAGAACAAGAAAGGGAGGGGTTTGAATCCCACAATTTGCAATTGGAGGCTTTTATTTTGTGACTTGAGAGTGGAGGAAGTAGAGTTCGGATCAAACTCTTCAAAGGGAGTTGGAGACTTGGTCAAAAGTTTCAAATGGATGGAGGGGAGCAATAGTAGGAGATATCGGTGGAGGAAATCAAGGAAGTGAGGAGTGAGGGAGAGTTGGCCGAAATTGAGAGTGTGGCCAGGTGAGAATTTCGGCTAGAGAGGGGTGATAGGAAGTATTTTCGGCAACTTTGAGTGTTAGTAGAAACCGAGTATTCTTTTTTCTTTCAAGTTTCTTTTGTTCATTTCGGGTCTTTCTCTTTTGAAGCTTTTGGTGCATTATTTTCTTTCTTATGTGCATTTTTCTACCTTTCGTGCATTTCTCTTCCTCTTTGCTAATAGCTATTCACACTTCAGTTGCTCGATTTCGCTCTTCGTCTTCAAGCTTGGTTGGCCGAATCCTTATTTCCTTCCCTTTTCTCTTCATACTCGTTGTTTTCTTTTCTTTTCCCAAAGCCGAATATACACCTTCTCCTTTCGGTTCTTCTTTTGTCGAACACCTAACCCTTCTTTTTCTCTCGTTCTTCTCTTGGCCTTGCAAAGCTAACCAAACAGTAAGCCTTGACTCTGTTGTGTAGACCGAATCTTCTAGGGCATGAATATTTTCTTCTTTTTGGTTCCAACCGTTCCTGAATCTCTCCCACTTGTTGGTAAGTTGTGGTTATGGCCGATTATCGGTTGGTTGTTTCCCTCTTTATCGATTTGGGTTCTTTGGGGCCGAAAGGATGTTTCTCTAGTTGCCTTGGAGTGACGTTTCTAACATGTTCTGTTTCGCTAGGGACTTGTTTCCTTAATCAAGAGGTGTAGGCCGAATACTTTCCCATTGCAAGGAGAAATTCTCTAGAAAGTAAAGTATTTCAGTATTTTGGGTTATCAAAGGTTGAGACTAACTAATGCTTCAATCGTTATCATAGGTGCCTCGGATAGTGTCTCAAGCCATAACTCATAACAGGTGTGTAATCTCACACCCCTGCTTGTTCTATTAATGCAATATTCTATGAATCAACTAAAAACCAAAATACCGAAAAGTCGATATATCGGTATCTGTGATCACTCGACCGTTCGAGTGCTCGTGGGGTTAAACTGAGCCACAAGTGTTGGCGATAGACTGTTAGGAGTGCCACGAACCCTCTCGTGGGACTGAGGCTGTAATGGGCCTTGCTGAGGGTGAAATCCGGGGTAAGTGTCGGATGATACATGCGGCAGTGAAGTCTGCAGAACCGTGCTTGAAAATGGGTTGAACGAGCCACATGAGCGTGTGGGCCCGTTTGGGCCGAATTTGGGCTTTAGGCCCAATTGCGCCGTTTTGACCAGAATTGGAATCTAAGTCGCACGAGGCGACAGTACGCCTTCGAAAAGGCCGTTAGATGACTAAATTAGCAAAATACCTTGAAGGGGTGAAATTACCGAAATACTCTCGATGGGGAAATTATCGAAATACCCCTAAGGGGTGAATTACTGTTTTAACCCCCACCGAGCAAATGAACGTTATACCCCTAGTTGTAGAGGCATTGATGTATGAGTATTAACTGTATGACTGATTCTGTTTGTGATGCACTGCATGCATGGATTAATTTATGACATGACTTACTGCATTGGGATAGGCTATGGATTTTGGAGGAAGTACCGTTATAGTGGCATCGCCACGTATTCTGATTCTAGTGGCTCCGCCATAAATATCGTTATTAGTAGCTTGGCTGCATTATTGGATAGTTGGTTGGGTGGGTCGACTTGGTTTCCACATGGATAGATGGTTGGTACGGGTGGAGAATTGGCTGGACAGGGTTGGGTTGCATGTCTGTTTGCATTGATATGATATAGGGCTCACGCCCAGACCGTTACCGAATTGGGCTTAGGTCCAGATTAATACCGTAAGGGCTCGGGCCCAAATCGTGACCGTATAGGGGATTACACATTGAGTTCTCGTAACTCACCCTTTCTTTTAACTGTGCAGGTAATCCCCAGCCTTAGAGGACTTGGAGCTGCGAGGGACTCGGGGGTGGCCACACGTCAGATATGCGTTAGAGTTAAACTTAGCGATTTTAGTTTAATTTATTTTATTTTAAATTATTGGGTTAATATTTTTCGTAATAAGGCCATTTCGATTTTTAACTTTATATGTTGTTGCTTTTAATTATAACCTGCCAGTCTATTAAACATGGGTTTTTAAAACAATAACTACCATTTTCAAAACATCACGTATCCGCAACTGTTTTGATTTAAACATCCAACTAGACAAACAAGGCTTTAGAAATAATAATATTTTGCGAGAGAATGTTTTGAGTGAATCGTGTTTTCAAAACAATAAGCAACAAAATCTGAGGTTTTTAATGATACTAAGTTTTAAATTGTAAGAAGGGTTTCGACGAATGCATAGTTTTAAACATCACTTTGATCTGACACGTTAGATCCGGTCGTAACGTCTAGGCCGGGTTTAGAGTGTTTCATAATTACTCAAGGTAAACACAATAGTTAAGTAAAAAGGTGGCAAAAATATATAGAGAAACCCTACATAATTTCGAGTTTGCACACCCCCAAACTTAAGTCATTGCTCATTCCAAACAATGTTTATCCACAACACAGCTTTTGCTAAGGCAATTCTAAAGAATGATAAAGCAACATCAATCTTCGCAAATAATCATGCATCAATAAAATTATGCTAAAAAATACTCTTTATTGATAATTAGCTCGAATAAAATTATTATTTCTAACTTTATACTAAGTACATAATAATGTCAACTTCCTTATCAACTAAACATAGCAATTCCAATGTTTAATTAGTGTCTTCATATGTTGAACTCAGTAATTCCTCTCCACTAATGTAGTCAGTATACTCATCCAATTAATAGGTCTTTTATTAGGTTGTAATTGGGTAGGCTAAAGAGAAGTGATTTTTAGGTTCAAAACATCTTGACCCTAACTTTGTCTTGGACCCTTTTGTGTCACAACCTTCATAAAATTGGATCTTTGGACCAACCCCAATCTAATTTCGAACTCATTGTCAACTTTTTATTTTTTTCAAACTTTGAGCAAACTTTGCTCTTTATTTTTGAAACTTTAAGCACTCTTTTATTTGCTCTTATTTTTCTCCATTTGAGCAAACTTTGCTTTGCCCTTTATTCATATTCTCTTTTTTTTTTGTTAACAAGTGAAGAGCATGTACATCTTCTCATAATTTTCCTCAAACTTTGATCACCAAGACAAATTTTTTGGTTAAGATAGGTGCGAAAGAATAGGATAAAAATAAAAAAGATGTTAATGTGGCTTATAAAGTAGGTAATTTGCAAAAAATAGGCCATTAAGCTCAAGATTAAGTTTCAAGGGTTAAATTTCATAAGGTCAGCTGGAAAGGCTCAAACGATCCAAAGAAAGTGTGCCTATATCATATTAGAGTCATATACCTCTTAAGATTTCGCCTCAAGAAAGTTACTAAGTCAATTCTAAAGACTTAAACCTTCATACATGTCTACTTCTAAAGAAATCAAATTTTCATGGCAAATTCTTCATAAGACTAAGATCATACAAGCATTCCATAACTCAAGATAACATACGAATAACTTAGATAAAATCAGAAATCAAGCTTGCATTTGAACATACTTATGAACAAAAATTCTTTCTGAACATTCATTTATTTCAGTATACTTAAGTAAAAAGATTGAAACATACTTTAAAATTCATGAAAAACACCTTATTAAAAATTCAAGCGAAATGTCTTACCCCTCTTTAAAAGAAGCAGTGTCCTCATTCCGGAAATAAAGTAATGAATGAAAATTGAACACCAGGTAGGGTTGCAAGAAAAGAGAGGAGTGTCATAAAGACTGCTTAAGTACCAAGTCTTTCACACAATCCAATCCTAGACATTCCCATTACCATATCACTTTATTTTCTTTCTATTGAAGAGGCATTGGACTTATTTTATTCATGCTTGCTATTTTATTATGCGAAAGTAAAAATTCTAACTAGGAAATAAAAACTAAACACCTAAAAATAAATAAAAACTAAAGATAAGAAATTCCCCTTTTTTATTTATTTGACTTATCCTCTTGTGATGTTTCATCTTCACTTGCATCCTCATCTTTCTTCCCTGGCTCTAAGATATAATCTTGGAATTTAGGAACAAAATTGTTTGAGATATTTTTAAAAGTATTTCTTACAAAATCATATCTAACTTTTGTATATTTCCAATAAGCCTATTTTTGGTTATGCATAAACTTCATCGTATCCATTATAGTTGACAATTCTGGTTTTTTCATAGTGTTTGAAGAAGCGGGCATCAGAATAGTTAACTCGGTATCAATACTTGGTTCAACCGGCTCATCGGCATTTGGCTCATCTCATGGTTCAGAGATTTCTAGCTCCTTTATCGGTTCTTCCTCTGATTCCACCTCTTCCATTTTAGTAACTGAGTTAGCATCAGTTTTAGACTTGTTTGATGACTCATTGGTTTCTGGTTCTATCTGCACACTTGATTCAATTGGTTTTAGTTCGGGGAAATTCTCCACTAACCTTTCAAGATCATGGGCTATGATGCAACCTTGAACATATGGGGCCTTCAGATTTTCTTTTGTCTTAACTTGGGTCCTTAATCAAAATGAAGTTATCAATGATGGGAAATAAGCACTTCCGGTCTTCTTTCTAGCACAATCATAGATCTCTTTAAGAATAATCTTCCAAGCATTGATGGACTTTTCTGTCATAATTGCATTCAACAAAAGTATTCACTCCATTGAGATTGTGGAACTATGTGAGATAAGCATGAAACTATATCGAACAAAGTAAAACCATACCTTAGCCAATGGGTTTAAATATTTCCTTCAACAGGAATGACTACTATACTTCCTTATAATCCATTAGAATCTTGGGTTTGTCACAACATTAAGAACTTGTTGAAGAAAATCTCAATTTATATTTGTCATCAAGAAAAATACCCATCTTCTTCAACATCAGGTAGGTTAAACAAATCATTAATGGACTTAGAAGTTAAGGGTACCTTCTTATTGCAAGCAAGAACTTCATTAGCATCTGGCTTAGTCAAATTGGCATAGAACTCTCAAACTAACTCCTCTTCAAGCAATGATCGTGCATCACAAAAATAATTCCAATTGAGGGAATCAATATCCTTTTTAATTGGAAAAGGTGCAACCATCTTATCATTACTTTCCAAGTTGAAACCTTTTTTTTTGGCATCATAGGTTGATTCTTGAAGATTGAATCAAACCTTTCTTTCACTTCTTCATCTTGAATCACAATGGGATTTTCAGTAGAGGTCTTGGAAGATCTTAGTTCTTTTGCGAGACATGGTGATTTTTCCCCCAAAATAGGTAAAATTTCGGCAATGGATGAAGAAAGGGATTTTGCGGCAATGATAAGCTTGCGGTAGCAACGGGCTTGCGGTGGCAGACAGCTTACAATAATGATAGGGTGTGGTGGTGATATGGTTACTCTAGCTAAACTAGGCTAGGGTTTGCGACAAGGGAAGGTGTAACATCCTTAAATTAGGGGTCTAGCATTTTTGCATTTTTGCATGCGTTTAGCTCGCTTAGCTTGTTATATAGGTGCGTTTGGGGGTCCTGGGAAGGCTCGGGTTCGAGCCAGGGCTTTGGTAAAATTTTTCTTTTTGGGAAATTAAGGGGCAGAGCTAGTGGAAGCAGGCCTTAGGTGTAACACCCCAAACCCGGCCCATAAGTTTCGACCAGATCTGGTATGCTACGGGTTGTACATTGAAAACTTTTGCTTTGTTGGTTTTTGGAAATCATAAGTTAATTAGACAATATTTGAAAAAATAAGTGACATTTGAAAAGAAAACCTTGTATTTATTATTCTGTATAATTAAACCTTTGACATAATTTCAGGAGTTGCAAATAATAAAAACTACTTAGATGAATATAAACTATGGGGCCTTATTACATAAATATTCCCAAAATAATAAATAAAAGAAACTTAAAGAAAATCGAAAATAATCTATAGCAATAAAACTTGATGGCCCCTCGAGTCCGTCTCGGCTCCCATGTCCACGATCTATTGCTCATCTGAGAGAGTAGAAAAAAATAATAGGGTGAGTCACCAAGACTCAGTGTGCAAATCCCGAAAACACAAAAAAGGCTTGGGCCCACAAACACATTATGGGCCTTAGCCCATACACAATGGCAACAATCATAACTACATGATAAATAATAAATGATGAATGGCCCAACCCAAACCTAGAAATCCATCCTCTACACACCAACCCGTACCAACCATCACACCTTGGGGATTTCTACAATCAACCCGCCAACCGCTACACACCATATCGACAGCTCTGCTGCCTGTCTTAAAGACCGATCACTGTGTGACCTATGTGGCAAAGCCACCGATCGCCATGCGACCTTAATAATACATCGTAGCATTTTGACAGCTGAGCTGCCTGTCATAAAGACCGATCACTATGTGACCTATGTGGCAAAGCCACCGATTGCTATGCGACCTTCTTCACCTTCATCATATCCATCCCATACCATTCATACATACATGCAAAATCAAGCAATGTATTACCTAAGAGATTTCAGTTTATCGCATACATCGATACACATAGAGAAGTTTCTATGATTACGTACCTGGCATCCCTTGCCTACCCTTTTCAGGTAATCCGACTGTCTATACAACATTTTTCCGGCTTTTAGCCCATAACATATATTTAGTACAGATTAATTAGTGTGTTTAGAGATCTACACACCTGATTACTATTAGAACGAGACCCTCTAAGTCGACGCTATCCGTAGCCAACACCACCGCTATCTGCCTAAGGTGTTGTTCAGAAGCCGGTAACGAAACATTAGGTTAAGGCACAACTAACGAAAAGAAAACGGTTGATCATCTTAAGGAGAATTGAAATCCTTACCTTGAAATCTCGAAATTAGAGACTACTGATTTCTGGCTTTTAAATCTAAATGAACAATTTTCCTTCAAATCCCGAAATGCTGCCCCAACGCAAAAGAGAGGAAATATTAGCCTCAATCGACAGCCTTAACAACCAAGTGGCCATTCGGCCTTTTCTCTTAAAAACCGAAAGAGAGATTGAAGAGATAGGAAATCGGCATTCACCTTAACACAAAGAATTCGACTACCCCTTAGAGATTTTGGCTTTTTGAGAAGATCATAAGAGAAGATGATAGGAAGGAGTCCATGTAGATTAGGCTTTTAATGAAGAAATCGGCAGGAAGAAGAAAAGAGAATTTCGGCTGACCAGAGGTAGGTACGGCTTTAGCAAAGATCAACAGAAAAGAATGTAGAAAATGGATTATGAGGTTTCGGCTTTTAGAAGAAAGAAGAGAAAAGAACAATGGAGTTTTGACTTTTGAATAAAAGTGAAGATGAGGGAATAGTGTTAGAAATTTGGGCTTTTACTCAGAGAAGAAGAGAAAGAAAAGATGGAAACCCTAAATGCCGAAAAATAAAGAAGAGAACCCTCACCTGACTATTTAAAGTTTCGGCACTCCTTAGCCATATCAGAAACCGATTTCTCCTCCCCCTCAGAGTTTGAAATTTGGCCACCACTTAGCCTTGCAGATAATTCCTGTCTTTTTTCCTTTATCTTCCATATTATCAACTATAATATCTACATTATCCCATTCACATAAATCCTCCTATTTTTGAGCCTTTTTGCCGTCCACTCCACCTAACCCTAATGCCGAAAATTAACTAACTTAAATTAAAAGAATTGGGCTCCATGAAACTTAAATTTGGGCCTCTTACTCTCTTGTGTGGCGTCACCTTCTTGCTCCCAAACTGGCGCCACTGACCACTGGGCCACAAGCCCATTTTGATATTTTAAACACAGATACTACCTTTTAAACCCTATAGTGCCCAAACAAAAATTTCACCAAGGCCTTGACCACATCCTGAGCCCAATTTGGACCCCTAACAGTTAAATTAACACATTAAACATATCCACCCAATAAACGCATAGGCCCAAAAATTCAGGATGTTACATTAGGAATAATTGTTTGTGTTTGATGACTCAAATGAACACTTGGTGGAGTGGTGTTGACGTCACAAGGGAGCATGGAAGGGGGAGAGTTTTTGAATCCCATCTACTGCAACAAGGGCTTTATTTTTGTGCTCAAGGTGGAGAAGAGGTGGTATTCGGCTGGGACTCTACCAAGGAGGAGCTGAATGGCTCAAACGGGTTTGAATGGATGGTGTAGAGGAGATTGAGGTGGGGGGACTTGGTCAACCATTTCGAATGGTGGATGGAGAGCGAGTGGGGGAGGAAATCAAGGAGTGAATCGTGGGTGTGGGTGTGTGAAGTGTTTGGCTGAAAGTGAGAGATGTGCCTAGAGAGCATTTTCAATTTTTGCTAGTAGGTGTGTGTGCCGGTTTTCCTTTGTTCTTTCGGCATTTTTCAACATTCGGTCATAAGTGGATGTGGGAGTTCCATTCTTCAAGTGTCATTTGAGAGAGAGTAAAATTGAAACCATTTTAGAAGTCTTTCTTTGCTTTTTCATTTTCTGTCATTTTGCTTCACTTCTTCTTTACCGAAAATGTAGCACACTCTTACCTCTTCTCTTCCTTTTCTTTCTCTTCAAACAATTCCGTTACTTGCTGATTGCTTGAACAGTATTAGTCAACTTCTTTTCCTAACCTTTCCTTGCTATAGTCGAATCTCCTACTATTATCTTTCTTCTCCAATACTTTACCTTCTTCTTCTACTCTTGTCAAGTGCCGAACATTCCTGCTCCATTTTTCCCTTCTCTTGATGGCAGCCAATTAGTCATAAGCCGATTTTGGTGAGGCCTCCTTTACTCCTTTTTGCGTTTTCTTTCTTTCTCCTCTTCTCACATCTCCTTCGCTGGAGCTTCCCTATCAACTGAATTGTCCCTTTCACATATTCTAAAGCGGTTTCTCTGTGTTATGTTTTTAGCCAAATAGTAGAAGTGGGAAATGGGGTGTTCTCTGATCGTCAATTTTAGTTTGCTTATCTGATTCGGCTGTGATCACAAGCCGAATCTGTGGAAGGTCGGTTCCTTGCTGAGCAAGGTAGGGAGTTCTCTCTGGTTTAATGTTGACTTCTCTCGTTTCGTTCACTTGCTTTAATTGAATCTACAACTTTGTTTAGGCCGAATATCATTGGGATCAAGCAACTCTCATATTTGCTCATTAATCTTTCAGAATTCGGGGAGTGGTGGTAAGAGTCGAAACCCCTTGCTAGACAACCGTTGGTTTCACTGTGATATCGTACTGATCGAATTCTCTTCAAGGAGGCAAGGAATAACCAGTCTAAGGGGGTTGCACTAAGGGAGCCCAAAGGGGGTGGACTCATAGCCTCTGCTCCTAAGTTCAAACGACGTAGAGTGTCAGCGATTTGGGATTTCCCGCCGGGTTGTGGACGGGAGTCGACATCCGATTCGGATAAGCGAATCATAGTTGTTCGTGATAGTGAGTGTAGGAGCCCAAATTTACCCGGGCCCCTTAACCAAGTAATTAAACACAAAAAATTAAAAAACCAATCAACAACAGTCCATGTCTATTACAAATTTAAAACCCAAACAAGCCTACCCAATTGCAATAAACTAACCCACTTACAGCAAAAACAAAGACCCTTAGCCCAAACTAAGCCCGATTCCTGCAGAACAACTACAAGACCAATTTTTTAACGGCCCAAATGGCCCAAATCTTGGTTTCAAACTGAAACCCTAGGGTTTCCAGAATACTCCAGCGCCGCAACCCCAGCCTAACGATTGGACTGCTTCAGTCCTTACACGCGCACGACGCCACGTCCACGTGTACAGCCACCATACGGCGCCACATCCACACAACGACCTCCGTACCTGCGTCAAATAAAAGATGAACAGCAGCAGAGAAAACCAAAAAAAGGGGAAATTGTGTATTTTTTTATTTTATTTTCAATTTCGGCCTTTAAAAAGGACCGAAACCAACAGCTGTAAGGGGGGACGATTTTCAGATATAGAATATAAGATATAGACTAATAGAAAGGAATAAAAATCAGAGACAGAATTTCAAAGGTTTTTGCCCCGATTTCATCTTCTTCTTATTTTTAATCTATTTTGGTAGCATTCTTTTTCTCTCTATTTCAACACTCGCACTATTATTACGCATACGAGATACAAAGATATAAAACAAACAAAGAAAACAGTAGCCATCAAAGGGAAAGGGGAAGGAGAATACCTGTTTTAGGCGGCGTCGTCGGAGCTTCGTCTCCTTCACCGAAATCGAGGCTTGAACGGAGATTCTTGGCCGTGAAGGTGGTGATACCTTCGAATATTCGCAGAAAAAGAGAGCTAGACTTGGCCTTCACTCGACGCCGTCACCGATTACTATGGTGTATAGTCGTCGGATGGCCCTCTGATATTGCTTTGAAATCGGCTGAAATGAGAGCAAAAAGGGGGGGCTAGGGTTTGTTTCTAAAATAAAAGAGGCTGATGGTTTGGTTTTTTTTTTTTTTAAAAAAATGTGTTGTGTTTATAAGAGGGGATAAACGACGCCGTTTGAAGCCTTCTCCAGTGGCCTCAAAACGACGTCGTATAGGGCGACCCGACTTGACCCGATCCGATCACTACAGGATCCGCGTGTTTTTGAATTAATGGAGAATTTGCGCGTCTGATCTCTGTATTTCTGTGCTGCTTTAAATTAAATTTGTGATGCATGGTTTTATTGTTTAATTAACCTCTATAATTTGCATGATATTTTAGTTTGATACTTGTCTATACGCGGTGTTTTTGCAACTTGGTATATTTGTACTTTTAATCCCTATTTATTTGCCTGCATTTTACTTTAATCCTTGCGTTTATTTAATGGCTTTGTTTTTTTGTAAATCAATCTTCCAATTTTACTTTCAATTCAATCAAGTTTTTTATTCTTTTATTGTTTTTTTTATTTTTTTTAAATTGATTGATTTCTTTGGATTTTTTTAAACAATAAATTGTTTTGAGTTAATTGATTAGTTTTGATATATTTAAATTACTTACATATACTTTTATTATACGTTTTCTTTTATAAATTCTTTTTTAAATGTTTGTATAACTCAACATTGATATAATATCGGATGTAAATATTTTTCCGTCATCATGTTATACACATAAAAATTACTAAAATATTTACATTTCATGTATGTATTATTTTATGTATATATCTACATACTTTCATTTAAATTTATGTACATTTTAAATTATCATTTTGCCTATTTAAAACATTACTCATTCATATAAATATATATAGTTTTGCATTCAAATTTTTCCTTCAATAAGTATATATTATTATTTTATGTATATATTTTCTTTTAAAGTTATCTATATATTTAGTTTCTTTTAAAATTATTTATGTATATATATATTTTTAAATGCATAATTTCTTTTTAAAATATGTATGTAACACCCCTACCATGTGTCTGTCGCCGGATTAAGGTTAGGAGCGTTACCAGACAGATAGGAAACATTCACAGACAAAATCATACATTCAATCATCATTCTCAGACATAATGTCCCTTAAACGGGTCCTCGAGACCATAATCATGCTTACAAACCGAGTCGGGACCAAATCGGAACATATACAAAATTCACGGAAAATTTAAAACTTTTCTAATATACAGAGGAGACACGCCCGTGGGAGGAGACCGTGTGCTCTCCATGGCTTCTAGACACCCCTATGTGTCCATCCGTGTCTATATACTGACTTAATCCCCACGGCCACCAGACATGCCCGTATATCCTGACCGTGGTCCTATACTAACTTCCCCACCACGGCCACCAAGCACGCCCGTGTGCCTTGGCCGTGTGCTCTCAGCTAGCTACTGACTTGCACACCACGGCCAGATGACACGCCCGTTCGAGGCCGTGTGATACCAAACTGCATCCTACAATTCACCCACGGTCGTTAGGCACGCCCGTGTGCCACAACCGTGTGACATTATAGGCCATTTAGAAGGCCAAAATGCCACCCGTAAGGGTCAAACCTACAAGCCATATTTAACAAGATATCTCATGCACATTTAACCATCAAAACATACCAAAATAATCAACCAATTCCTGCATATTTGCCCACTAAGGTAAGCACACTACAATCCATTCAAACCAATTCCAAACATACCAATTTGCATGACTAAATCTCAAATATACCTAAGCTCCTTTCATCAATATATACTTACCACCTCATAACCATTTCATATATCAATAAATCATACCAAAACAACTTCACATATCGCAATCATTAAAGTATATTACCAAAACATAACTAGCCAAATCACATGGCTAAGTTCACTTTACAACATATACCAAAACTAGCCTATACATGCCATATTGAGCTATATACATTTTCAAAGTGTACCAAAATAAGTTTTAGTAGTGTGATGACGATCCGTGACGATCCCGAGCCTTCAGTAGCTTTGACGTCCTATTAAAACAGAGAAAAATACACACAGAGTAAGGTTTCCAAAAGCTTAGTAAGTCATATACAAATAAACTTGGTATGGAAGGCATATATACAATTAAATACATTGGCACCTATCAATTACTTAGTAACTTTCACATTTTTGCTTTGGTTCATACATTTCTAACCTCATTAGCCATTTTCACCATTCAAGAATCATATAAACACATAGCTCATCTAATCAAAATAATTCTTATCATATCATAAGTCCCATATACAAATTATCATAGTAAGATCATTTGGAAACTTACATTATATACACTTATAGCGTATAATCAACATACCTGAATCGGACATTCATTTACTAAATCTATCAAAGCTCGAAATTGCCATTCGTTTCTCAGACTTGCCCGTTGAACCAATAGGAATCTAGTAGGATACCCAGAAAGCTCAGAATGATTGTACAATGCCAATGTCCCAGACGAGGTCTTACATGCACTCAAATATCGATGCCACTGTCCCAGACAGGGTCTTATACGAATCAGTATGATGCCGATATCCCAGACATGGTCTTACACGTAAAGCTTGTATCGATGCCAACGTCCCAGACGTGGTCTTACTCGTAAAACTTATATTGATGCCAACATCCCAGATGTGGTCTTACACATAATCAGATATCGATGCCACAGTCCCGGACAGGGTCTTACACGAATCTCAGATCAACGCCAACGTCCCAGACGTGGTCTTACATGATAAAACGGAACAGATACCTATGTCGTGACATAGTCAATTCTATCTATTCCTAGGTCCGTGTGGGGCTTCTCAGACTTAATCACTATATCGAACTTATCTCGGAATTCAAATGCATAACCTCTCATAACATAAGCATTCAATATCATCATTAATTATATAAACAATTACAAATGCACACATATACATTTATTTGCATATTGACTTACCTCGGATTCGGTTTAACGAAATAGAAATGGCTACTCATTTACTTTCGCTTTCCCGCGATCTAAGTCCGTTTTCTTCGGTTCTTGATCTAAACATATTCAGAATTAACACTTTTATTCACTAATTCATACAATTCAATCCATGGACACATATTTAGGGCTATTTGCAATTTAACCCTCGAATTTGCACACTTTAACAATTTAGTCCATTTTTCACAAAACATCAAATTCACAAAATTCACACATATACATGTTTGGCCAAATACATATACATCACATACAAGTCCACATTTTTCATCAAATTTGCAATTAAGTCCCTCAAAATAATATTTGCTCAATTTAGCCCTAATTAGCTAAATTCATCAAAAATTCAAGAACAAAATATGTTCATCTACCACCAATCTATTATTTAACACCTTAAAGCATCACAAAGCTCAACAAATCAACCATGGCATAACTCACAAACATCATCAATACATTAAATTGAGACATGGGTTTTAAAGCTCTCGAACAACGATTACAAAAACGTAAAAATTATCAAAAATCGATAAAAAATGAACCTTGAATTAAGCTTGATAGTAGCCGAATATGTGAAGAGCTTAACTCTTTCTTATTCTTTCTCAAATCGGTGGAAGAAGACCACATTATAGCTTATTTTAAGCTTTTGTTTTATTAATAATATGATAAAATCTAAGTTACCAATATAACCTTTCATAATAATACATATATTATACATAGTTACAAGGTCATTTATGACCTTTGCCACCCACTTATTATAATATTGGCTATATTGCCATTTAAGGCCATAACTTTAAAAAGACACAACACAAAGATGCATTAACAAATAGCAAACAACTTTCACATTTAATGCAATTTCATCCTTTTGTCAAATTAAACACACAGACAGACAATTTAACTCACGAAAATTTACCTCATGCATAGTCACATATCAACGACACAGAAAATAATATTAAAATATTATTCAGACTCGGATTCGTGGTCCCAAAACCACTATTCCGACTAGGGTATAAACTAGACTGTTACAATTATCCCCCCTTAGGGATTTTCATCCCCGAAAATTTTACTGTTAAACAGATTCGGATATTGTTGTCTCATTGAATCTTCAGGCTCCCAGGTAGCCTCTTCAATCCCATGTCGATTCCACAGTACTTTTACTAACGGGATTTTCTTATTTCTCAACTCTTTCACTTCACGAGCTAAAATACGGATCGATTCTTCTTCAAATGTCATATCAGATCAGATTTCAATTTTTGATGGGGCAATCACATGTGACGATCGGATCGATATCTATGAAGCATTGAAACATGAAATACGTTGTGTATCTTTTCTAGTTCTGAAGGCAATTTCACTTTATATGCAACAGGCCCAACACGTTCAATGATCTCATACGGTCCGATGAACCTCGGACTTAATTTGCCTTTACGTTTGAATCGAAACACTTTCTTCCATGGAGACACTTTCAGAAATACTTTGTCGCCGATCTCAAATTCTATATCTTTTCGTTTCAAGCCTGCATAAGACTTCTGACGATCAGATGCTACTTTCAGACAATCTCGGATCAACTTCACTTTCTGTTCTGAATCTTTTATCAAATCAACCTCGTAAAGCTTATTTTCACTGAGTTCGGTCCAATATAGAGGTGTTCGACATTTTCGTTCCTACAGAGCTTCATATAGTGCCATTTTGATACTCGACTGAAAACTATTGTTGTGTGCAAATTCAATCAAAGGTAGATACTGTTCCCCCGAACCATTAAACTTAAGTATACATTATCTTAACATATCCTCTAAAATCTTAATGATCCGCTCAGATTGGCCGTCAGATTACGGATGAAAAGCTGTACTAAAATGGAGTCTCGTGCCCAAAGCCTCCTGCAATTTCTTCCAGAACCGCGATGTGAATCTCGGATCTCTATCTGACACAATAGATAGTGGCACCCCATGCAATCTCACAATCTCAAAAATATAAAGCTCGGCTAATCTCTCAAGTGAAAAGTCAGATCTTACCGGAATAAAATGGGCAGATTTCGTCAATCGGTTATGACCCAAATCGCGTCTTTCTTTCTCGGAGTCAAAGGCAAACTAGAAACAAAGTCTATCGTCACTCTATCCCATTTCCACTCAGGAATCAAAATCGGTTGTAACAACCCAGACGAAACTTGATGTTTGGCTTTCACTTGCTGACAAACTAAACACTTCGAAACAAAGTCAGAAATGTCTCGTTTCAGGCCAGACCACCAATAGTGTCGCTTCAAATCATGATACATCTTTGTATTTCCTGGATGAAAAGATAAATGACTATTATGTGCTTCATTCAAAATCAACTGAATTAACTCTAAATTTCTCGGTACACAGATACGATCCCGGAAACTCAAACAATCATCAACAATTTTAAATTCAGATTCAGAATTCACTTCACACTGAGCTCGATTCATTAGTAATTCATTGTCAAATTTTCGAGCATCACATATTTGTTGTAAAAAAATGGTTTTTTTAATTCCGCTAACACAGAACAATCATCAGACAAATCCAGTTGAGTATTCAAAGCTCGTAGTGCATACAACGATTTTCTACTCAATGCATCAGCAACAACGTTTGCTTTACTCGGATGGTAATCTATCACAAGCTCATAATCTTTCAACAACTCAAGCCATCTTCTCTGACGCAGGTTCAGATCTTTTTGAGTCATCAAATATTTTAAACTTTTATGATCTGAAAATACGTGACATTTTTCACCGTACAGATAATGGCGCCAAATCTTAAGTGCAAACACAATCGTAGCAAGCTCAAGGTCGTGCGTCGGATAGTTCTTTTCATGAAGCTTCAACTATCTCGAGGCATAAGCTACCACTTTGCCTTCCTGCATCAAAACACATCCCAGACCATTTAACGAAGCATCACTATATACAACAAATTCTTTACCCGATTCTGGCTGTACTAACACTGGAGCTTCTGTTAACAGAATTTTGAACTGATCAAAACTTTTCTAACATTTATCTGTCAATTCAAATCTGACATCTTTCTGAAGCAGTTTAGTCAACGAAGTAGCTATCACTGAAAAACCTTTTACAAATATGCGGTAATAACCAGCTAAGCCCAGAAAACTACGGACTTCAGACACTCTTCGGAGGTTTCCAAATTAGAATGGCAGAAATCTTACTCTGATCCATTCGTATTCCAGAGGCTGACAGAATATGTCTTAAAAAACGAACCTCGTGCAACCAGAATTCACATTTGCAATTACTTTTCTCTCAAAGTTTGCAACACGATTCTCAAATGTTCAGCATGCTCATTTTCATCACGCGAATAAATCAAAATATCATCTATAAACACCACAACAAATCGATCTAAATACGATCTAAAAATTCTGTTCATCAGATCCATTAAGACAGCAGGAGCATTGGTTAATCCAAATGGCATAACTAAGAATTCATAATGTCCGAACCTCGTTCTTAAAACAGTCTTTGGAATGTCTGAATCTTTCACCCTCAATTGATAACATCCTGATCTCAATTCAATCTTTGAAAACACAGTAGCTCCCTTTAATTGATCAAATAAATCGTCTATACGGGGCAATGAATATTTATTCTTTATTGTCACTTTATTCAGCTGATGATAATCAATACACATTCTCATCGTGCCATCTTTCTTTTTCACGAACAGAACAGGAGCACCCCAAGGCGAGGAACTCGATCTAGAAAATCCTCTATCGGTCAACTCTTGCAACTGTGACTTTAACTCTTTCAACTCTGTTGGTTCCATCCTATACAGAGCTATCGAAATAGGTGTGGTACCAGGTAGCAACTCAATACCGAACTCAACTTCACGAATCGGAGGCAAACCCGATAATTCTTCAAGGAACACATCAGAAAACTCACAGACAATAGGCACTGATTCAACTTTCTTCTCGAATACTTTCGAATCAATCACATAAGCAAAATATGCCTCACAACCCTTTTTCACATAACTCCGAGCTTTCAAAACATCTATTACAGCAGGCAATCCATTCAAATCATCATACTCAATCCATACAATTTCATCATTCGGACATCTCAAATCTATAGTTTTTCTTTTACAGATCACAATAGCATCATGCATAAACAACCAATCCATACCCAGAATAATATCGAACTCATCAAACGGCAAAAGCATCAAGTCAGCAGGGAAACATATATCTCAAAATATTAACGGACAGTTCTTGCATACTTTGTCAACAAGGACACTTTTACCTAAGAGGTTCGATACTTTTATAGCAAATTCAGTAAACTCCACAGGCAAAGTCTTATCATATACTAAATTCATGCATATGTACGAATGCATAGAACCAGGGTCTATCAAAGCAATTACAGAAGTATCATAAAGAGTAAAAGTACCAGTTATGACATCAGGTGATGAGGCTTCCTCTCGAGCTCTAATAGCATACGCTCTGACTGGCACTCTGGCTTCAGATCTGACAATATTATCTCTCGTATTCCTTTGACTACCACTGACGTTTTTTACATTCTTTGAAGGTCTACCTCTCACAGGTGCATTATCAAATCTCGGATTCTAAACAGTCTCTGGCTCGACAGACTCAGGGCAATCATAGATAAAATGATCAAGTGATCCACATTTAAAGTAAGCTTTGTCGTTAAATCTACAAATTCGCGGATGCCTCTTCCCACAATATTTACATTCAGGTCTCTCGGATCGAACATTGCCAACACTAGCCACTGAAGTTGCTGAAGTTTTGGAACTCATTTGTGATTTAGCTCGATTCCTATTCAATTGTCCCACATTATCTCTGGAATGATTCTGATCATCATTGAATCTTTTCGGATTAGATTGAAATGATTTACTCTGAAATCTCTTTTTCATATCACGAGCTTCAGACTCAGCTTTTCTTTTATCTTTCCCGAGTGTCTCAGCTTTGTAAGCTCGGTCAACGAGTACAACGAACTCTTTTATTTCTAATATCCCAACTAACAGACGGATGTCTTCATTAAGGCCATCTTCGAACCTTTTACACATTATAGCTTCAGAAAATATACATTCCCGGGCATACTGACTTAGTCTCACGAATTCTTATTCATACTCAGAAACAGTCATTCGACCCTGTTTAAGTTTCAGAAATTCCTTTCGCTTCTGATCAACGAACCTCTCACTGATATATTTCTTCTGGAACTCGATCTGGAAGAAGTCCCGCATAACTCGTTCTCTCGGAACAACAGAAATTAAGGTTTTCCACCATTGATAGGCCGCATCTCAAAGTAACGATACAACACACTTTATGCATTCTTTCGGAGTCAAAGACATTTCATCGAATACCCGAATAGTATTTTCAATCTAGAACTCGGCCCTTTCAGCATCATCATCTTTAGTAGCCCAGAATTCCTCGGCCCCATACTTACGGATCTTATCAACAAGAGGCTTATTCAACAAATTCGGATGCATAACCGGTGGCACAACTGTAGCCTGAGGGGGATTAACCAGAGGCGGGGGTTGTGAAACAGTCGGGTTATTTCTTATGAATTGAGTGAACCACTCACTGATCATCTGGAAGAAAGCTTGTTTAGCTTCTCCCTCTTGACCGCTCGTAGTCGGTCTCGAATCAGAGGGCACTGTCCCTTGGGCGGAGCAGGCGTATTACTTTCTACGTCGTCAGCTATGGCTCTTTCGGGATCCATACTATACGAAAAATCACATTTTACACGTCAGGATTCATCACACTATCACAGTTCAGATATATGACATGTATAGCTAGACTCTGACACGCTACGTGTAACAGTCCGAATTTGACCCTAATCGCAACGGTGGTTTCGGGACCACAAATCCGAGTCTGAAATATTTTTAAATATTATATTTTGTGTTTATTATATATGAATTAATATGTGTGGAAGTTTCATAGAAAAATTTAATCGTTTGTATGCTTAATTAAATAAAAGGACTTAATCGCGTAAAGTGTAAAAGTTATAAACTATAGTGTAAGGTGCTAGAATGATGATGGCTTTTTAATATGGAGTATTAAAAGAGTAATTAACCCATTTTATGAGTTAGTGGGTGGCAAAGGTCAAGTGTAACCTTATATTATAAGTTTTTTTTATTATTAATTAAAGGTTAAAATGGTAAAACATTAAAATGTTATTATTTGTTATACTATATGAAATTAAAAGCCATTTTTGGTTGTTCTCCTTCTTCCATTGCCGTGAGCTAGATAAGAAAAAGGGGTTTAAAGGCTTAAAACATTCGGCCATCATCAAGCTCAATTAGGTATGAATTTTAGCTCGGTTTTTGATAATTTCTACGTTTTTGTGATCGTTGCTTTGTATACTATTCGACCCATGCTAAAATTTTTAAGATTAGTGTGTATGTGATATTCGGCCATTGACATGTTCTTGTGGTTGTTGATGTTTGATGACTTTATATTAAAGATATGTTAAATATAAGCATGTTTTGTATTGGAAATTTTAGTGAATTTGAGTATTTGGGCTAAATTGCAAAAAATGAATTTTTGAGGGGGCTAAAATGAAAAATAAATGAAAGAAATGGACTTTTATAGTCCCTACGAACATTCGGCCCTAAGGTACTATTGTGAAATTTTGTGTATTTTGTGTTTTGTGCAAATAGGACTAAATTGTAAAAATGTGAAACATTAGGGGTAAAATGGTAATTTGCCCATTTATGTGTTTTGGGACTAAATTGAGATGAAATGTGCTTGAATGAGCTAAATTTTAATGTGTTTAGATCAAGAACAAAGAAAAACGGATTTGGATCAGGGAAAGGCGAAAGTTATTGAGTAGCCGGTCTACGCTGTCCGTCGATAGTCGAGGTAAGTATTTAAGCAAATTAATTTCGTAAGAATTGATTATGACTTAGTATACATATTGAGTTATGAATTTTTTGAATTAAACATGTTAAAACCGAATTTGAGAAAGAAATTTAGCAATGTACATAATCGAATTCATTGAGTTTATTATGTGATAGTATGGGAATTATATGTGATATTTGTGATATTGCTAATATATAATGTGAATGAGTTGGTTTGGAAAAAAATGTTTCGGGCCTATTGCCTAGCAGGCTGAATGCCGGTGATCAAAATTCAGACCTCTGGTCTAGCAGGCTTAATGCCGGTGTATATTTCGGGCTTTGATGCCTAGCAGGCTTGATGCCGGTGATGTGTTATAAATGGAGAAATTGTGAATCATACAAAGTGAAACATATTTAATGCAATGAGCTAAAGGCTCAGGTAAGTATAAGCCTTTTCTTTTATACTTATAAAGAGTAAGGTGAGTTGGTATAGTATTCTTTGAATTAAGCATGATATGATATGGTTGATGATTCGATAAGAATTATGATATGTGTTATTGAGTTTACTATTGATGTGTATGAAAACTTTATAATAGAATTTGAGTTTAAATGTGCTATTTTGGGGAATCGTTTATAAGTGAAAATGTTAGGGATAAAAGAATTTGAGTGTTTGCGTACGTGCAAAAATAAGGTTATAAGGTTGATATGAATTTTATACTCACATGAATTGGAGTATGCGAATATATGTAGTATATCTCTTTGGTTTCGATAAATTACATGTTTAAGGAAATAAAGTGTAAACGCTTAGGTTAATGAATTGATAGTAATCGACCATGTCTAAATTCATGTAATGAAATGTTTATATTCAATGCCATAAACCTAAAGATTAAAGGTTTAAGTATTTAATTGTTATATTATTCTTTGCTTGAGACTTACTAAGCTAGCAAGCTTACTCTATGTATGTTAAATGTTCTGTTTTATAGATTTTGATCAAGCTACAGGCTCAGAGGATCATCTGTGAAGTCATCCACACTATCGACTTGTTTTGGTATTTTCGAAGTTTAGATTCTGAACTTAAGGCATGTATAGGCTAACTCTATGGTTGAATATCATTTTGATGATGTATAGTAGCCATGCGAAAATGGCTTAAATTTTCATATCAAGTTCGGCTCTATTTACCCTTGCCTATGTGATTAATATGTTTGGCTTCATTTATTCGGCTAGGGGCTGTTCTTTTAATTATATTTTGTGAATTATGCGTAATATATGATTGCTTGTTGTAATGTCAATGTTTGTGTTAAACTAGTCAAGAGTTTCGGCTTTTAACTTAATGTTTGCAAGTATGAATTATATTGAGTAATGCAGGTATGTGTATTCGGCCAAGCCTTTGTAACATATTCAAATGTAGTTAACATGCTTAAGAGAATTAGGTATGGTTAATGAATGAGTCTTATGTGCTAGTAAATAATTATGTATATTCAATGATGACTTATATTGTTTTAAGTTATGTTTTATGAATTATATACTTGAAATGATTGGCTTGTAAATAGTTATTGAGAAGTTAATGGAAATGAGGTTATACGGTTATGAAATCAACGTATTTGGAAGTGCACTTTTATGTTATAATTTGAGTGTGAAGATGAACTTATGTTCGGCTTGAGTAGCATGATATTAGATGGACAAGTTTTAGATTTTTGTTCCATGGATTTATGAACTATGAGATATTTTTGTTATGAATTAGGAAAATTAGTACATACATATATGCGTCTGTATTTTTGTTATAAATGCATGAAAGCATATGTTTTTGGATTGTTACAAAATGAAAATGAAATAAATAGGTTGATATAATATTCAATTTGTATAATGTGCATAAAATTTTATATACATGTCCTTGTATATTCGGCCATGTAAATAAATGTGTGCATGATATTGAAATGAGCTTATATATATATGTATATGGGATTGTCTGTATATAATTAAATCATTTTATAGGGATGTTCAATTAGGACCTAATTGATTGAATAAAAGTTTTTGATTTATTTGGTAATGCCCGTAACCCTAATCCGGCGACGGACACGGGTTAGGGGTGTTACATTTTATTGGTATCAGAGCTTACGGTTTAGTCGATTCTAGGACTACTGTAGAGCGTGAGAGTCTAGCTATACATGCCTTAATTGTATATATGATAGTGTGGTGACTTCTGACATTTCAAACTGTGTTTTATATAGTAAATGGATTCCGATCCTGACAGAGTTGTAGCAGATGATGTAGAGAGTGTAGCACCTGATTGCGCACGCGGATCAGTGCCAGTAGACTCTCGACCAGTTTCGGGTAGCCATGAGGGAGAGGCTAAACAAGCCTTCTACCAGATGATGAATGAATGGTTTACCCAGTTTGTTCAGAATAACCCGACTGTACCACAACCTCCACCCTCGAATAATCCAACTCCGGTACCTTCAGCACCCCCGATGATAGATCCGATGAGATCTAGTAGGCCGCGCGTTGATAAAATCAGGAAATATAGGGCCGAAGAATTCAAAGCTAATGATGATGATGATGCAGAGCGAGCTGAGATGTGGCTTGATAACACTATTCGGGTACTTGATGAACTATCCTGTACTCCTGATGAATGCCTAAAGTGTGCTATATCGCTACTTCGGGACACTGCATATCACTGGTGAAATACACTAGTATCAGTAGTTCCGAAAGAAAAAGTGACTTGGGATTTCTTCCAGATCGAGTTCCGTAAGAGATATATCAATCAAAGATTCATCGATCAGAAACGAAAAGAATTTCTGGAATTAAAACAGGGTCGTATGACTGTGACAGAATATGAGCGAAAGTTTGTCAGATTGAGCCGTTATGCCCGGGAGTGTATATCAACTGAAGTTATTATGTGCAAAAGATTTGAAGCCGGTCTGAATGAGGACATAAAGTTTCTTGTTGGCATTCTTGAAATCAAAGAGTTCGTGGTACTAGTCGAGCGAGCTTGCAAAGCTGAAGAGCTCGAAAAAGAGAAAAGAAAGGCTGAAATTAAAGCTAGAGACACTCGTAAAAGATCATCCAGTAAGACTTTCCATTCAGTGCCTAAGAAGTTTAGAGATGACTTCAGCCGACATAAAACTACTTCAGACCTGTCTAGGCGAGCTCGACCTCCAGTGAGTTCCCGAGCCACTTCGATGGCTAGTGTTGGTAATGTTTAGCAGAATCGGGCTGAGTGCAAGCATTGTGGACAATGGCATTCTAGGAGTTGTAGATTCCATGATTGGTCCTACTTTAAATGTGGATCGTTAGACCATTTCCTTCGAGAGTGCCCAATATTAGCCGAGCAAAATACGGCTCAGAACACTAAACCGAGCAGCACGCCAGCACGGGGTAGACCACCCAGACATTCAGGCAATTTAGGTGGCAGTTAGAGAGGGATGAAGGACACTGCAGTTCGATCAGAGGCTCGAGCTCCAGCTAGAGCTTATGCTATACGAGCCAGAGAGGATGCTTCTTCCCCAGATGTCATTACCGGTACTTTCACACTTTATGATACTACTGTGATTGCATTGATTGATCTTGGTTCGACTCATTCATATGTGTGTGAAACTCTAGTATCCAGTAAGACTCTGCCAGTTGAGTCTACTGAGTTTGTGATCCGTGTGTCCAACCCTTTGGGTAGATGTGTTCTTGTTGATAAAGTGTGTAAAGGTTGCCCATTGATGATTCGGGATTCCTACTTTCCAGCCGATTTAATGTTGTTGCCCTTCGACGAGTTTGATATAATTTTGGGAATGGATTGGTTAACTTTGCATGATGCAGTGGTGAATTGCAAAAGAAAGATCATTGATTTGAGATGTCAGAACGGTGAGACCATCCGAGTTGAATCTAGTGATTTAAATGGGTTACCTACCGTAATATCCTCAATGCTAGCTCGAAAGTATGTGAGAAAAGGATGCAAAGCTTATTTGGCCTATGTATTGGATAATAAAGTGTCTGAAAAATAGATTGAATCTGTATCGGTTGTGTGTGAATACCCAGATGTGTTTCTTGAAGAATTACCGGGTTTACCACCAGTACGAGAGATTGAGTTTGGCATTGAATTAGTACCGGGGACGACTCCGATTTCGATAGCTCCGTATCGGATGGCACCTACTGAGTTGAAAGAGTTGAAAGCACAGTTGCAAGAGTTGACAGATAGGGGCTTTGCACGACCGAGTTTCTCTCCTTGGGGTGCACCAGTTCTGTTTGTGAAAAAGAAAGATGGGACTATACAAATGTGTATTGATTATCGACAGCTGAATAAAGTGACAATAAAGAATAAATACCCGTTACCTCGAATTGATGATTTGTTTGACCAGTTAAAAGGGGCTTCAGTGTTCTCAAAGATAGATATGAGATCGGGTTATTATCAGTTGCGAGTCAGAGATTTTGACGTGTCAAAGACTGCATTTCAAATGAGGTACGGGCATTTTCAGTTTCTGGTTATGCATTTTGGACTTACTAATGCACCTGCTATTTTCATGGATTTGATGAATCGGGTTTTCAGACAATATTTGGATCGGTTTGTGGTATTGTTTATAGATGATATCCTGATCTACTCCAGGAATGAAACCGAACATGCCGAGCATTTGAGATTGGTGCTACAAACTTTGCGAGATCAACTGTTGTATGCAAAGTTTAGTAAGTGTGAATTCTGGATGAAGGAAGTCAGCTTTTTGGGTCATGTCGTTTCAGCATCAGGTATTCGGGTTGATCCGAACAAAATATCGGCTATACTTGATTGGAAACCACCGAAGAATGTTTCCGAAATTCGAAGCTTTCTGGGACTTGCGGGATACTATAGACGATTCGTCAAAGGTTTTTCCATGATAGCTACACCTTTGACAAAGCTACTACAGAAAGATGTCAAGTTCGAATGGTCAGAATAGTGTCAGAAAAGTTTCGATCAGTTGAAAGCCCTTTTAACCGAAGCTCCAGTGTTAGCTCAGCCTGAATCGGGTAAAGAATTTATTGTTTTCAGTGATGCTTCTTTGAATGGGTTGGGTTTCATTTTGATGCAGGAAGGCAAAGTCATAGCCTACACTTCGAGACAATTGAAGCCTCACGAAAGAAATTATCAGACTCATGATTTGGAACTAGTAGCCATTGTTTTCGCTTTGAAAATATGGCGTCATTACTTGTTTGGCGAAAAATGTCATGTTTATTCAGATCACAAAAGTCTGAAGTACTTAATGACTCAAAAAGATTTGAACTTGAGACAACGCAGATGGTTAGAACTGTTGAAAGACTATGAATTAGTGATTGACTACCATCCGGGGAAAGCTAACGTTGTTGTAGATGCCTTAAGTCGAAAGTCATTGTTTGCTCTTCGTGCGTTGAACGTACATATGGTTATGTCTAGTGATGGTTTGATCATAGCCGAGTTGAAAGCAAGATCGATGTTTATTCAGCAAATTTGTGATGCACAAAGAATTGACAAAGACTTGATTGCTAGACGAGTTCAGTGTGAAAATGATACAGAGTCAGAGTTTCGAATTGATGCAAATGATTGTTTGAACTTCAAAGGCTAAATATGTGTTCCGAAGAATATGGATTTGATTCAGATGATTTTGAACGAGGCTCATAATAGTCGACTATCGATACATCCGGGTAGCACAAAAATGTATAATGATTTGAAACGGTTCTATTGATGGCCTGGCATGAAACGGGATATATCTAAATTTTTTTCAAAGTGCTTAATTTGTCAGCAAGTAAAAGCCGAGTATCAAGTGCCTTCTGGGTTACTTCAGCCGATCATGATACCTGAATGGAAATGGGATAGAATCACAATGGATTTTGTATCAGGTTTGCCTACGACACCGAGCAAGAAAGATGCAGTCTGGGTTTGTAACACCCCAAACCCAGCCCATACGTTTCGACCAGATCTGGTATGCTACGGGTTGTACATTGAAAACTTTTGCTTTGTTGGTTTTGGAAATCGTAAGTTGATTAGGCAATATTTGAATTAATAGGTGACATTTGAAAATAAAACCTTGTATTATTATTACTATTATTATGAATGATTAAACCTTTGACAAAATTTCATAAGTTGCAAATATTAAAAACTATGTAGTGAAATATAAACCATGGGGCCTTATTACATAAATATTCCCAAAACTAAAATCTTAAAGAAAAGCCGAAATAATCTATAAAGATAAAAACTTGATGGCCCCTCGAGTCCGTCTCGGCTCCTATGTCCACGATCTACTGCTCATCTGAAAGAGTAGACAAAATGAAAGGGTGAGTCACCAAGACTCAGTGTATAAATCTCGGACACACTGACCTAAGGCCCACAAGCACATCATGAGCCCTGGCCCATACATAAAGGCAACAATCGTAATTACATGAAAATAATGAATGATGAATAGCCCAACCCATCCTAGAATTCCATCCTCTACACACCAACCCGTACCAACCATCACACCTTGGGGATTTCTACAATCAACCCTCCATCCGCTACACACCATAACGACAACCGTACTGCCTATTCCTATTAATCAAGAATCATTAAACGTAGCATAGCCACCGATCACTATGTGACCTAACATTTGAATTTGTGGTTTAACCACCGATCACCAAGTGACCTATCATGCACTTCCCCTTCATTATCATAATCCCACCCCATGCATACACACATGAAAAAATGAAAACATCATACCATCTTGAAAAAGAAACAGGCTTTCATATATTTCGATACACATAGAGATTTCTATGATTACGTACCCGGCATCCTTTGCCTAACCCTTTTAGGGTTTTATTCGACTGTCCACACAGCCACTTTCCGGCTTTTTAGCCCATAACACATATAAATTACAGTTAACTAGTGTGTTAGAGATCTACACACCTGATTACAGTCAAGACGAGACCCCCTATGTCGACATTATCAGAAGCCAATACGACTTGTAACACCCCAAACCTGGCCCAAACAATATGACCGAATTTGGTTTGCTACAGAGAAAAGATTTTGAAAACCATTTTAAAACCGATTTTGATATTAGTCGAAATGCCTTTCAATTTGAATTTTCTTTGTTAAAAACCACACTTAAAAATATTTGTTGAGTCGAGTTGTTTAAAAATTCCTAATGTACTCGATAGTACTTAAAAACATTTTGCGTTTAATTTGAGAAAAACATGTGCATCCGTTTTAACATCATCAAATAGTTTAAACAAAATATTCAAAACATGCAGCAATAATAAAATAATCCTAGGAGGCCTTATTACAAATAAGCAACATAAACCCAAAAGAAAAATAGATAAAATCCAAAATTCATTTATTAAAAATTCTCCACTGAATGGCCACCTTGAGTCCATCCGGCCCCTCACCCGCGATCTACGAGTCACCTGAAAAATTAAATGAGAAGGTGAGTCACCAAGACTCAATGTGTAACCCTTCCCCGTTTTAGTGCAATAACATACACAAATCATAACCAATTAACATGCATAAGTTTAAAATGCACCCAACCTAACCATCCATACGCCTTTTCTACCCCGTGTGGTACCAAACCACTGGTGGTGCCAAACCACTGGTGTCCAAAGACACAATTGTGTTACCAAAACACTGGTGACATATAGTCACAATTGTGATGCCAAATCACTGGAGATACCAAATCTCTGGTGTCCGAAGACACAAATTGAATGATGGGGCCAACCCATCGTGTGATACCAAATCACTGGCAGACGATCCCATATCTCAAAGTGGGGCCAACCCACGGTGGAATTAATCCACAGGGACAAGTCGCTATGAGGTGCCAAACCTCTGGAGGTACCAAACCTCTGGTGACCGTAGTCACAATGTGTTACCAAAACACTGGTGTCCGTCGACACGAATATCACTGCCCCCTCCACTCATCAACCCATCTCAAACAATTATGTATGTTTACTGAATCATGCAAAAAGGTTTATTTTAACAACATTAATAAATTTATCATTGCCATATATCCAATAATACACATACCAAATGTGTCATGCTTCCCAAAAGCATCAAATAGAAATCTCAAAGCAATAAAGACTTACCCGAGTCTTTGCTAATACCATGATGGTATTACATCCATGTCTGCACAACGGATTAGGCATATTATAACACTTAGCATATTAAAAAGTTATAAGATGTGTATGTACACACCTGGCACCAACAAGAGTTCTAAATCCCGAATAGACAAATCGTCCACACAAGTATTCTTGTCCCTATATTCGGCCAAAAATGAACATTAGAGCCATGGCCTAATCGGCCAAACCAAAATAATTGAGAAGGATTCCTTGTGAACCCAAAACCTTACCCAAAAGCCTTCGAACACTAGCCAACACACTCCTAAATGAATCGGCCTCACTTCCCTACAATCAACCATCATCATTAAGGTTATTAGCCTTCGATTTAAACGAAAACTTAAAAGAATTAATCCTTTGAAAAAAATCCTTACCACCTTACCAAAACCGATTGCTAGAGAAGTCCCGAGGAAATCTATGCTACTTTCAATATTCGGCCAAAGTTGATCAAGATAGGAGAAGAAGATTTTCGGCACAACAAAGAGGTATATTCGGCTATAGGACAAAAAAGAAAAGAATAGGAAAAGAAATAGAGTTTCGGCAAAGAAAAGTGTATAGGAGGTTTTTGATGTTTAAGCAAAACAAATAGAAGAACAAAAGGTTGATGAAGGTTTCGGTTTTGAGAGAATGAGATGGAGAAAATAGAAATTGAGCATAAAATGACCAAATGGTCAAAAAGTATTAGGCTTAACAAATGGTAAAATTCGGCCAAAAAGAAAAGAGTTTGAGAGAGAGTGTTTTGCAAACTTTTGCACCAAATGCAAGGAATAACCAAAAAGAAAAGACTTCAATCCTAGCCAAACTAATCACAAAATTTCGGCTCCCCTTTTAGTCCAAATTGTCGTCCAAGTTCATGGTCAATTGGCCATGAATTAGTTTCCAAAACACTTTCCACAAACCAAGCCTTTTGTCCCCTCAATTTACCATAACTTCAAGATATCCTACCATAACCTTAGGAATCTTATCCCTTATTTCATGCTTTCCTTTAGAATAAATTCAACTTACCAAAATGAAAGTCCAACCTATCATAATCATAGGTTGACCGGCCATTAAAGCTATCATACAAAAATAAACTTTTAAAATGCTAAACATACTACTCGAACCACTAACCTCAAGCCACCTTTCAAGAGCCTTAACCACTTAACCACTTACTCCTCTTGTGCTTTAAATGAACACTTAATTAACTTAAGTGTCAAGCTCACTTAATCCTACTTCATTAAATAAACCATACTAAAATTTATTCTAGCTTCCTAATATTTCCAAGCCTTCACACAAATATACTAAGCACACAAAAATTCATACCCGAGCTAACACAAATAACTAGATGCCATACAAATTTTTCCTAAAGCCCATGGCCCAATCGACCCAATTTCAGGATGTTACAGTTCTACCCTCCTTAAAAATAATTTCGTCCCCGAAATTACTTATTAACGATCAATCGTACAGTCTAACTCACCACACTACGCTCTTGCTGCGCACTCTGATCTTAATAACACTACTAACAATCAAAGCGATATATAGAAATCCAATGATCAAGAACATACTGGTGAAGACGTCCGGTGCGTCTCCTTCCTCACGATGCCTCGCAGCATACACCAAACCAGGCTGCCTAGCCTCAGTGTTGCTTGCACCTCTGCCCGATGCTCCACGGCCTCGACCAGAACCATTACCTCCTCTACCGTTATCACGACCTCTCTGCAGTGACGGTCCCTCCTTTCTGAACTGAGCACGATCTTGACCTTCAGATTGATTCCTGGCTAGCTTACGTGGACAGTCTCTCACACGATGATCCAGCGAACCACACTCGAAACAGCCTTTTTCTCCGGTCCAACATTCGCCCCAATGAAACTTTCCGCATCTGTTACACCGTGCTGGACCCTGATTAGCAGTAACAGGCCTTGCAAACTGATTCGGCCCATTCTGCCTAACCCTTTTTTGAGAATCTTCGTCCGACCCAGATGATTCAAAACCTCTCTTATGCTTATTCCTATCATAACTTTGTCTCGCGGACTCCTTGACTCCTTCGGCTACCTTGGCCTTCTCCACCAAGACAGCAAACTCACGCTCTTGCTGTGGAGCAATCAGCAACCTTAACTCGTCTCTAAGTCCGTCTTCAAAGCGGACACAACGATCATGCTCCGATGCCACTATTCCCTGAGCATAGCGGCTCAGCCTCAAGAATTCCGCCTCATATTCCGATACAGACTTATTTCCTTGTACTAACCCCAGAAAAGCTTTCCTCTATGCATCAATGTAACTAGAGCCAACATACTTCTTCTGATAAGAAATTTTGAAATACTCCCAAGTAAGATCATCTGCCATAGCACCATCTCGAACCGTGAGCCACCAACGATATGACTCATCCTTGAGAAGCGACACCGCTCCTTTCAGTTTCTCCTCATTTGTCAGATCTATCTCATCCATGATTCTTTCGGTCGATTCTAGCCAATACTCAGCCGTATTGGGCGCTACACCAGACACACCTCGGAAAAATTCAGCTCCGTTAGCTCTAAGTCTCTCAGGAACCGACTTTCGAGCTCCTCCACCTCCACCAATTCCAGCTACCCTTTCCAGAACCCGTAGCATCGCTTGTGACACAGCGTCATCACCCGTCTGGTCCTGCTCCTCAGCTCCAAAGGTTGGGGGTGGTGGTGGCGGTGGTATCTCGTTTTCAGATCCTTGACCCGACCCGACCCGACAGGTTCCGATACGGCCATCCTACCCCTTTCGCGTCCACGACTGCCACGTCCTCTAAAGCTCATTCTAACTATCGCGCTTTAATCTGATTAGGAAATTTTATGAATTAGTACATGTTTCACTTGATTATCCGCGAAGAAATTTTATGAAAAGAGTTTAATAGAGATTCTTTCGATCAAACAAGGTTTTAAGTCTTCTATCCTAGTTACACAGAAAAAATACATCCATTCCCTAATACATTTCATACCTATCACTCTTCAGACATTTCTGTCCGTTTCTAACCCAGGGGTATTTTCGTCATTTTTCCTACAGGGTATTTTTGTAATAAACCGAAGAAAATTTTAAAACTCTAATAAATCAAAACATCTTGTGATTTTAAAACTGAGGGTATTTTTGAGAAATTCTCAATTTGAAGATATAAAAAAATTTCAAAAACCAGGGGTATTTTGGTAATTTTGTCAATCGGGGATAATTTTGTAACTTTCCCAAAGTCAAGGTATTATTTTGAAATGCAAAATTTTCGAGTACTTTTGTAAAAATAAAAATTTAATCAAAATTGGGGTAATATGGAAATTTTAGAAACCAAGGGTATTTTCGTAATTTTGCCACTAGGGGCATTTTGGTAATTTTGGTAAATCGGGATTATTTGAAAATTTTCGAAGATAAATTTGTCCTATTATCAAAAAGAGATAATTTAGTGATTTTAAAACCGAAGTTTTCCTTAAAACATGGCTAGTCCCTTTCGGGTTTTATTTAGGGTTTTGCCTATGACCGAGTCCTCTTGGTTAGGGTGAACCGAAGCTACGCACCAGGTAGGAATCCCGCGAAGAGAAGGTGAGTCACGAGGACTGCTTAAGTACCAAGCTCTTCCAGATCCAATCCTAGACATGCGTACCAAGGTTTCCACACCCTAACTCGGCGACTTGGTCACGGGTTGATTTTAGTTAGGCCATTAAAGTCTTATGTCCTTGTTGGGGTAAACTAATCCTAAAGTTTAAAGTACTTATCACTATCTACGTTCCATGCTTCCTACCCTTCTACAGAAAATAAATCATACAGAAGTTAGGATTACTTACCTGGGCGGATAGGTGCCGGAGACTCGGTGCCATGCTATTCAAAACCAAAAATATTTCTCAAAGGCCTACTAAAATATTTTGGGCCTTGGGCCCCCACTGCCGAGCTTTGAACTAGGCTCTGATACCAATTTTGTAACACCCCAAACCTGGCCCAAACAATATGACCGAATTTGGTTTGCTACAGAGAAAAGATTTTGAAAACCATTTTAAAACCGATTTTGATATTAGTCAAAATGCCTTTCAATTTGAATTTTCTTTGTTAAAAACCACACTTAAAAATATTTGTTGAGTCGAGTTGTTTAAAAATTCCTAATGTACTCGATAGTACTTAAAAACATTTTGCGTTTAATTTGAGAAAAACATGTGCATCCGTTTTAGCATCATCAAATAGTTTAAACAAAATATTCAAAACATGCAGCAATAATAAAATAATCCTAGGAGGCCTTATTACAAATAAGCAACATAAACCCAAAAGAAAAATAGATAAAATCCAAAATTCATTTATTAAAAAGTCTCCACTGCATGGCCACCTTGAGTCCATCCGGCCCCTCACCCGCGATCTACGAGTCACCTGAAAAATTAAAGGAGAAGGTGAGTCACCAAGACTCAATGTGTAACCCTTCCCCGTTTTAGTGCAATAACATACACAAATCATAACCAACTAACATGCATAAGTTTAAAATGCACCCAACCTAACCATCCATACGCCTTTTCTACCCCGTGTGGTACCAAACCACTGGTGGTGCCAAACCACTGGTGTCCAAAGACACAATTGTGTTACCAAAACACTGGTGACATATAGTCACAATTGTGATGCCAAATCACTGGAGATACCAAATCTCTGGTGTCCGAAGACACAAATCGAATGATGGGGCCAACCCATCGTGTGATACCAAATCACTGGTAGACGATCCCATATCTCAAAGTGGGGCCAACCCACGGTGGAATTAATCCACAGGGACAAGTCGCTATGAGGTGCCAAACCTCTGGAGGTACCAAACCTCTGGTGACCGTAGTCACAATGTGTTACCAAAACACTGGTGTCCGTCGACACGAATATCACTGCCCCCTCAACTCATCAACCCATCTCAAACAATTATGTATGTTTACTGAATCATGCAAAAATGTTTATTTTAACAACATTAATAAATTTATCATTGCCATATATCCAATAATACACATACCAAATGTGTCATGCTTCCCAAAAGCATCAAATAGAAATCTCAAAGCAATAAAGACTTACCCGAGTCTTTGCTAATACCATGATGGTATTACATCCATGTCTACACAACGGATTAGGCATATTATAACACTTAGCATATTAAAAAGTTATAAGATGTGTATGTACACACCTGGCACCAACAAGAGTTCTAAATCCCGAATAGACAAATCGTCCACACAAGTATTCTTGTCCCTATATTCGGCCAAAAATGAACATTAGAGCCATGGCCTAATCGGCCAAACCAAAATAATTGAGAAGGGTTCCTTTTGAACCCAAAACCTTGCCCAAAAACCTTCGAACACTAGCCAACACACTCCTAAATGAATCGGCCTCACTTCCCTACAATCAAACATCATCATTAAGGTTATTAGCCTTCGATTTAAATGAAAACTTAAAAGAATTAATCCTTTGAAAAAAATCCTTACCACCTTACCAAAACCGATTGCTAGAGAAGTCCCGAGGAAATCTATGCTACTTTCAATATTCGGCCAAAGTTGATCAAGATAGGAGAAGAAGATTTTCGGCACAACAAAGAGGTATATTCGGCTATAGGACAAAAAAGAAAAGAATAGGAAAAGAAATAGAGTTTCGGCAAAGAAAAGTGTATAGGAGGTTTTTGATGTTTAAGCAAAACAAATAGAAGAACAAAAGGTTGATGAAGGTTTCGGTTTTGAGAGAATGAGATGGAGAAAATAGAAATTGAGCATAAAATGACCAAATGGTCAAAAAGTATTAGGCTTAACAAATGGTAAAATTCGGCCAAAAAGAAAAGAGTTTGAGAGAGAGTGTTTTGTAAACTTTTGCACCAAATGCAAGGAATAACCAAAAAGAAAAGACTTCAATCCTAGCCAAACTAATCACAAAATTTCGGCTCCCCTTTTAGTCCAAATTGTCGTCCAAGTTCATGGTCAATTGGCCATGAATTAGTTTCCAAAACACTTTCCACAAACCAAGCCTTTTGTCCCCTCAATTTACCATAACTTCAAGATATCCTACCATAACCTTAGGAATCTTATCCCTTATTTCATGCTTTCCTTTAGAATAAATTCAACTTACCAAAATGAAAGTCCAACCTATCATAATCATAGGTTGACCGGCCATTAAAGCTATCATACAAAAATAAACTTTTAAAATGCTAAACATACTACTCGAACCACTAACCTCAAGCCACCTTTCAAGAGCCTTAACCACTTAACCACTTACTCCTCTTGTGCTTTAAATGAACACTTAATTAACTTAAGTGTCAAGCTCACTTAATCCTACTTCATTAAATAAACCATACTAAAATTTATTCTAGCTTCCTAATATTTCCAAGCCTTCACACAAATATACTAAGCACACAAAAATTCATACCCGAGCTAACACAAATAACTAGATGCCATACAAATTTTTCCTAAAGCCCATGGCCCAATCGACCCAATTTCAGGATGTTACAGTTCTACCCTCCTTAAAAATAATTTCGTCCCCGAAATTACTTATTAACGATCAATTGTACAGTCTAACTCACCACACTACGCTCTTGCTGCGCACTCTGATCTTAATAACACTACTAACAATCAAAGCGATATATAGAAATCCAATGATCAAGAACATACTGGTGAAGACGTCCGGTGCGTCTCCTTCCTCACGACGCCTCGCAGCATACACCAAACCAGGCTGCCTAGCCTCAGTGTTGCTTGCACCTCTGCCCGATGCTCCGCGGCCTCGACCAGAACCATTACCTCCTCTACCGTTATCACGACCTCTCTGCAGTGACGGTCCCTCCTTTCTGAACTGAGCACGATCTTGACCTTCAGATTGATTCCTGGCTAGCTTACGTGGATAGTCTCTCACACGATGATCCAGCGAACCACACTCGAAGCAGCCTTTTTCTCCGGTCCAACATTCGCCCCAATGAAACTTTCCGCATCTGTTACACCGTGCTGGACCCTGATTAGCAGTAACAGGCCTTGCAAACTGATTCGGCCCATTCTGCCTAACCCTTTTTTGAGAATCTTCGTCCGACCCAGATGATTCAAAACCTCTCTTATGCTTATTCCTATCATAACTTTGTCTCGGGGACTCCTTGACTCCTTCGGCTACCTTGGCCTTCTCCACCAAGACAGCAAACTCACGCTCTTGCTGTGGAGCAATCAGCAACCTTAACTCGTCTCTAAGTCCGTCTTCAAAGCGGACACAACGATCATGCTCCGATGCCACTATTCCCTGAGCATAGCGACTCAGCCTCAAGAATTCCGCCTCATATTCCGATACAGACTTATTTCCTTGTACTAACCCCAGAAAAGCTTTCCTCTATGCATCAATGTAACTAGAGCCAACATACTTCTTCTGATAAGAAATTTTGAAATACTCCCAAGTAAGATCATCTGCCATAGCACCATCTCGAACCGTGAGCCACCAATGATATGACTCATCCTTGAGAAGCGACACCGCTCCTTTCAGTTTCTCCTCATTTGTCAGATCTATCTCATCCATGATTCTTTCAGTCGATTCTAGCCAATACTCAGCCGTATTGGGCGCTACCCCAGACACACCTCGGAAAAATTCAGCTCCGTTAGCTCTAAGTCTCTCAGGAACCGACTTTCGAGCTCCTCCACCTCCACCAATTCCAGCTACCCTTTCCAGAACCCGTAGCATCGCTTGTGACACAGCGTCATCACCCGTCTGGTCCTGCTCCTCAGCTCCAAAGGTTGGGGGTGGTGGTGGCGGTGGTATCTCGTTTTCAGATCCTTGACCCGACCCGATAGGTTCCGATACGGCCATCCTACCCCTTTCGCGTCCATGACGGCCACGTCCTCTAAAGCTCATTCTAACTATCGCGCTTTAATCTGATTAGGAAATTTTATGAATTAGTACATGTTTCACTTGATTATCCGCGAAGAAATTTTATGAAAAGAGTTTAATAGAGATTCTTTCGATCAAACAAGGTTTTAAGTCTTCTATCCTAGTTACACAGAAAAAATACATCCATTCCCTAATACATTTCATACCTATCACTCTTCAGACATTTCTGTCCGTTTCTAACCCAGGGGTATTTTCGTCATTTTTCCTACAGGGTATTTTTGTAATAAACCGAAGAAAATTTTAAAACTCTAATAAATCAAAACATCTTGTGATTTTAAAACTGAGGGTATTTTTGAGAAATTCTCAATTTGAAGATATAAAAAAATTTCAAAAACCAGGGGTATTTTGGTAATTTTGTCAATCGGGGATAATTTTGCAACTTTCCCAAAGTCAAGGTATTATTTTGAAATGCAAAATTTTTGAGTACTTTTGTAAAAATAAAAATTTAATCAAAATAGGGGTAATATGGAAATTTTAGAAACCAAGGGTATTTTCGTAATTTTGCCACTAGGGGCATTTTGGTAATTTTGGTAAATCGGGATTATTTGAAAATTTTCGAAGATAAATTTGTCCTATTATCAAAAAGAGATAATTTAGTGATTTTAAAACTGAAGTTTTCCTTAAAACATGGCTAGTCCCTTTCGGGTTTTATTTAGGGTTTTGCCTATGACCGAGTCCTCTTGGTTAGGGTGAACCGAAGCTACGCACCAGGTAGGAATCCCGCGAAGAGGAGGTGAGTCACGAGGACTGCTTAAGTACCAAGCTCTTCCAGATCCAATCCTAGACATGCGTACCAAGGTTTCCACACCCTAACTCGGCGACTTGGTCACGGGTTGATTTTAGTTAGGCCATTAAAGTCTTATGTCCTTGTTGGGGTAAACTAATCCTAAAGTTTAAAGTACTTATCACTATCTACGTTCCATGCTTCCTACCCTTCTACAGAAAATAAATCATACAGAAGTTAGGATTACTTACCTGGGCGGATAGGTGCCGGAGACTCGGTGCCATGCTATTCAAAACCAAAAATATTTCTCAAAGGCCTACTAAAATATTTTGGGCCTTGGGCCCCCATAGCCGAGCTTTGAACTAGGCTCTGATACCAACTTTGTAACACCCCAAACCTGGCCCAAACAATATGACCGAATTTGGTTTGCTACAGAGAAAAGATTTTGAAAACCATTTTAAAACCGATTTTGATATTAGTCAAAATGCCTTTCAATTTGAATTTTCTTTGTTAAAAACCACACTTAAAAATATTTGTTGAGTCGAGTTGTTTAAAAATTCCTAATGTACTCGATAGTACTTAAAGACATTTTGCGTTTAATTTGAGAAAAACATGTGCATCCGTTTTAGCATCATCAAATAGTTTAAACAAAATATTCAAAACATGCAGCAATAATAAAATAATCCTAGGAGGCCTTATTACAAATAAGCAACATAAACCCAAAAGAAAAATAGATAAAATCCAAAATTCATTTATTAAAAAGTCTCCACTGCATGGCCACCTTGAGTCCATCCGGCCCCTCACCCGCGATCTACGAGTCACCTGAAAAATTAAAGGAGAAGGTGAGTCACCAAGACTCAAGTGTAACCCTTCCCCGTTTTAGTGCAATAACATACACAAATCATAACCAATTAACATGCATAAGTTTAAAATGCACCCAACCTAACCATCCATACGCCTTTTCTACCCCGTGTGGTACCAAACCACTGGTGGTGCCAAACCACTGGTGTCCAAAGACACAATTGTGTTGCCAAAACACTGGTGACATATAGTCACAATTGTGATGCCAAATCACTGGAGATACCAAATCTCTGGTGTCCGAAGACACAAATCGAATGATGGGGCCAACCCATCGTGTGATACCAAATCACTGGCAGACGATCCCATATCTCAAAGTGGGGCCAACCCACGGTGGAATTAATCCATAGGGACAAGTCACTATGAGGTGCCAAACCTCTGGAGGTACCAAACCTCTGGTGACCGTAGTCACAATGTGTTACCAAAACACTGGTGTCCGTCGACACGAATATCACTGCCCCCTCCACTCATCAACCCATCTCAAACAATTATGTATGTTTACTGAATCATGCAAAAAGGTTTATTTTAACAACATTAATAAATTTATCATTGCCATATATCCAATAATACACATACCAAATGTGTCATGCTTCCCAAAAGCATCAAATAGAAATCTCAAAGCAATAAAGACTTACCCGAGTCTTTGCTAATACCATGATGGTATTACATCCATGTCTACACAACGGATTAGGCATATTATAACACTTAGCATATTAAAAAGTTATAAGATGTGTATGTACACACCTGGCACCAACAAGAGTTCTAAATCCCGAATAGACAAATCGTCCACACAAGTATTCTTGTCCCTATATTCGGCCAAAAATGAACATTAGAGCCATGGCCTAATCGGCCAAACCAAAATAATTGAGAAGGGTTCCTTGTGAACCCAAAACCTTACCCAAAAGCCTTCGAACACTAGCCAACACACTCCTAAATGAATCGGCCTCACTTCCCTACAATCAACCATCATCATTAAGGTTATTAGCCTTCGATTTAAACGAAAACTTAAAAGAATTAATCCTTTGAAAAAAATCCTTACCACCTTACCAAAACCGATTGCTAGAGAAGTCCCGAGGAAATCTATGCTACTTTCAATATTCGGCCAAAGTTGATCAAGATAGGAGAAGAAGATTTTCGGCACAACAAAGAGGTATATTCGGCTATAGGACAAAAAAGAAAAGAATAGGAAAAGAAATAGAGTTTCGGCAAAGAAAAGTGTATAGGAGGTTTTTGATGTTTAAGCAAAATAAATAGAATAACAAAAGGTTGATGAAGGTTTCGGTTTTGAGAGAATGAGATGGAGAAAATAGAAATTGAGCATAAAATGACCAAATGGTCAAAAAGTATTAGGCTTAACAAATGGTAAAATTCGGCCAAAAAGAAAAGAGTTTGAGAGAGAGTGTTTTGCAAACTTTTGCACCAAATGCAAGGAATAACCAAAAAGAAAAGACTTCAATCCTAGCCAAACTAATCACAAAATTTCGGCTCCCCTTTTAGTCCAAATTGCCGTCCAAGTTCATGGTCAATTGGCCATGAATTAGTTTCCAAAACACTTTCCACAAACCAAGCCTTTTGTCCCCTCAATTTACCATAACTTCAAGATATCCTACCATAACCTTAGGAATCTTATCCCTTATTTCATGCTTTCCTTTAGAATAAATTCAACTTACCAAAATGAAAGTCCAACCTATCATAATCATAGGTTGACCGGCCATTAAAGCTATCATACAAAAATAAACTTTTAAAATGCTAAACATACTACTCGAACCACTAACCTCAAGCCACCTTTCAAGAGCCTTAACCACTTAACCACTTACTCCTCTTGTGCTTTAAATGAACACTTAATTAACTTAAGTGTCAAGCTCACTTAATCCTACTTCATTAAATAAACCATACTAAAATTTATTCTAGATTCCTAATATTTCCAAGCCTTCACACAAATATACTAAGCACACAAAAATTCATACCCGAGCTAACATAAATAACTAGATGCCATACAAATTTTTCCTAAAGCCCATGGCCCAATCGGCCCAATTTCAGGATGTTACACGACTGCTAACTGTCTAAGATTTTGTTCTGACGCTGGTCCACAACCCGGTGGCCAATCCCGAACTGCTGACACCACTCGTTTCTTAAACTTAGGGATTAGTTTAACAGATCCAATCCCCTCCGTCGCCTGATCGATATTTGATTCCATTAAAAGACCTTTCATAACATATGGTTAAGATCACAATTACGATAGCTAATCTAAAGAGAATCTAAAGAGAACCCCTTACCTTGAAATCCCGAAAAGAGAGATATGAGGTTCAGAGACTAACAGTTTCGGCTTTTAGATCTAAGCGATCTACTTCAATTCCTGAATGTTGCCCAACACGTAAACACAAGAAACCAACAATCCATTAGCCTTTCGACTTTGTCTTCTAAAAACCAAAAGAGAAAAAGAATAGATCAGAAGAAATCGACACCTACCTTTACAGAGAATTCGACAACTCCTAGAAGATTTCGGCTTTTGAGAACATCAAAAAGAAAATATGATCTCAATAGATCTATAAAGTTTCAGCTTTTGAGAAGGTCAAAAAGAAAAGATGATCTCAAGAGATCTATAAAGTTTCGGCTTTTGAGAAGGTCAAAAAGAAAAGATGATCTCAAGAGATCTATGAAGTTTCGGCTTTTGAGAAGATCAAAAAGAAAAGATGATCTCAAGAGATCCAAAAAGTTTTGGCTCTTGAGAAGATCAAAAAGAGAAGATGATCTCAAGAGATCTATGAAGTTTTGGCTTTTATTCAGAAAAGAAGGAAAAGAGAGAAGATGAAAACCCTAAATGCCGAAAATAAAGAAGAGAATGGGAGAATAAAACCCTAATGCAAAAATTTTAATTAAAATAATTGGGCTTCATGCAACTTGAATTTGGGCCTCCTCAGTTGACGCCACTTCCCTGCTCTTTAAGTGGTGCCACTTTGCCACTGGGCCACAAGCCCATTTGTATCTTAAACCATGCATAACTAATTTTAAATCTATATCCAAATTCTAAAGTCCATTTAAAAAGAAAACCAAAATTTCATTAAAGCCAAAGTTTGATCCCGGGACTTCATAGAAGCCCTCTAACATTCCAAAATCACTTATCCAATCGGTCCAACTTGCACTAAAGCCGATCCCTTGTTCTCCAAAAATTTTGAACGCTACTACGCTCAAGGCCCATTGGGCTCAATCCTACTAGGCCCAAATTCGGGAAGTTACAAATCTACCCTCCTTAAAGAAATTTTTTCCTCTAAATTTCCAACTAACTAACAGTCACACATCCCAACCTACCACACTACGCTCTTGCTGCGCACTCTGATCTTAATTACACTATATACTTTTAACTAGAATTTAGAACTCCTACACATACTCAAAAACACCTAGCCATTAAAGTAGACAAATATTTCATATGCAACCAACTTTATATCTGAACATCACATCCAAACCAAACAGACAGAATAAATACCAGAAATACAGCATATAACAAAGCAAAGTATTAGGAAACTTACAGTGTGGATTGGTGCCGGAGACTCAGGTGCCATACTTCCAAAAAACAGATATATATTTTTCTAAAGCTTTTGCCAAACCAACTTTTGAAAATATTTTTGGACCTCATACCCACAGCCGAGTTTTTGAACCTAGGCTCTGATACCAAAATTGTAACACCCCAAACCCGGCCCATACATCATGATAAGATCTAGTATGCTATGGGTTTAATGTTAAAAGCTTTACTGGGAATGGTTTTGAAAAAAAACTTAGTCGTTTTTCTAGTTATTCATTAAATAGGTGGCACTTGTAGAAAATCGTCATAATTTAATTTTCCAAAATAGGTGTTATTTAACAAATATCAACTTATAACCTAAGCTATGGTGGCCTTATTACATAAATATTCCCAAAACTGAAAACTTAAAGAAAAGCCGAAATAATCTATAAAGATAAAAACTTGATGGCCCCTCGAGTCCGTCTCGGCTCCCATGTCCACGATCTACTGCTCATCTGAAAGAGTAGAGAAAATGAAAGGGTGAGTCACCAAGACTCAGTGTATAAATCCCGGACACACTGACCTGAGGCCCACAAACACATCATGAGCCCTGGCCCATACATAAAGGCAACAATCATAATTACATGAAAATAATGAATGATGAATAGCCCAACCCATCCTAGAATTCCATCCTCTACACACCAATCCGTACCAACTATCACACCTTGGGGATTTCTACAATCAACCCTCCATCCGCTACACACCATAACGACAGTCGTACTGCCTATTCCTATTAATTAGGAATCATTAAACGTGGCATAGCCACCGATCACTATGTGGCCTAACATTTGAATTTGTGGTTTAACCACCGATCACCAAGTGACCTATCATGCACTTCCCCTTCATTATCATAATCCCACCCTATGCATACACACATGAAAAATCAAAAACATCATACCATCTTTAAAAAGAAACAGGCTTTCATATATTTCGATACACATAGAGATTTCTATGATTACGTACCTGGCATCCTTTGCCTAACCGTTTTAGGGTTTTATTTGACTGTCCACACAGCCACTTTTCGTCTTTTTAGCCCATAACACATATAAATTACAGTTAACTAGTGTGTTGCACACCTGATTACAGTCAAGACGAGACCCTCTATGTCGACATTATCAGAAGCCGATACGACTGCTAACTGTCTAAGATTTTGTTCTGACGCCGGTCCACAACCCGGTGGCCAATCTCGAACTGCTGACACCGCTCATTTCTTAAACATAGGGATTGGTGTAACACCCCAAACCCGGCCTAGACGTTACGATCGGACCTGGCATGTCACATGAAAGGAATGTCTAAAAACTGTGCGTTCGTTAAAAAGTTCATATTCTTTATATTTGTTGTGAAAAATCGAGTTTAAGTAATTTTGAATAAGAAACGGTTTATTAACATTTTAGGAAAATCCCGAATTAAACATTCCACAATAATAAGCAGTTACCAAATTAAAAGCTAAAATCAAATCAAATACCATAGGCCTTATTACATAACAGAATCCCAATATAATAAGTTCAAAATAAGGTAATGTAGTTCACAGAAGAAATAGTAACGCATGGCCACCTCGAGTCCGCCTCGGCTGCAAGTCCTCAAACTAGGGATTACCTGAAACATTTAAAAGGAGGGGGTGAGTTTACGAAAACTCTGTGTGTACACCCTCATCGGTAAGAACGTGCATAAAAACAATCTGGGCCGAAGCCCGTTACAAATCACTTTGGGAGAAGCCCGTACAGAACAGACTGGGCTTTAGCCCTTTTAACGGAGTATACCAGATAATCAGATAATCAATGCGATATGATGCAGAACCCAATCCCAGCCTAAGTTTCCATCCGCTACACACCCCCGTACCAGCCGATTACACCAATGGGGATTTCTACAACCAACCCTCACCGCTACACACCAACGATGGTAGTCATGCTGCTCATTATCAAAATCGTGACATAGTCACCAGAACAGATCGTGGCAGAGCCACTACAACAAATCGTGGCAGAGCCACCAGAACCCTTCCCCTTTAATAACATATTTCCAACCCCATGCAAGCATAAAATACAGATGTATAGATGCGACAGGTTTCAACATGCGTGTACAGAATACTCATAACATAGATCGAAATATGTCATCATAACCACTTACTTTATCAGAATAGAAGTCACTAACCTGATGTTTCGCATACACCCTCCATGGGTATCTCAATAGCCATACCGAGTTTTCGGCATTTAACGGAACATATTACTATACTAACACAGCATTATAGATGGTGTGAGGAGTTACACACTGTCATGCTAATCAACTCCCAGGGGTATAACAGTAATTTTACCTACCAAGGGTATTTTCGTAATTTACCTATCGAGGGTATTTTAGTAATTTTGCACCTACAATGGCCTTTTCGAAAGTCTAATGTCTCCCCGAGCGACTCGGCTACCATTTCTGATCCTTACCGCACTATTGGGCCTAAAACCCAATTTTGGCCCATTTAGGCCCACACGCTCGTGTGGCCCACCTAACACAAATCTAGCCACGTATATAAGATTCACCTAGTCTAGTTCACTATATACTAACATCTTATTCAATTGGGCCCACGGGCCCATCGCGGCCCTAAGCAGCCTCAACCCACAAGAATACTACTGATGGCCTCAATTATCGCGTCGAAGCACCACACGTGCGCTTGCACGCTCGTGTGGCTAGTATTGCCGTGACCGAAACTTCGGCATTTGCTGCTCTACAACTAGAGTAGAGAGAGTTACACACCTGATAGGAATCTGGTGTTAAACCGCGCTACGACCACTCCTGTGCCCAAAAGCCCACCAAGGTATGTTAACTCTCCTCCTAGGATGCTCTTTATATAGCTAGCTTTTCACCTTCCTTCTTTGTATCTTTCCGATGTGGGATCCCTTCGTCAGTAGAGTTTAAATTCAACTGAAACTCTTACTGCCCAATTTGTAAAATAAATACTCCCTTGCTTGACATGAGATTCGAACCCAGGCTCCATTGCAACATAATCCACGCCGCTAACCACTTGGCCACAAGCTCCTCTTGTGTCTTAAACCATGTGCAACTGAATTTGAACCTATAGCCCAATTCTAAGGTCCAAGTAAAAAGAAAACCAAAATGCAAAAGCCAAGACTTGAACCTTGGACCTCCTTCCTTCCTTATGGAGTCACCCCCTTGTCTCTTATGTGGCGTCACTTTCCCACTACACCACACACTCCACTTGTGTCATTTTTCTCCACATTTTATTCTTAAGGCCTATCTGCCAACTTCTAGGGTTTTTTCCACTTGAAATCAAAATTTCCCTAAAGCCAAAGTTCGATCCCGGGACTTCATAGAAGCCCTCTAACCTTCCAAAATCATTTATCTAATAGGCCCAACTTGCATTTAAGCTGATCTCTTATTCTCCAAAAATTTAAATGCTACTATGCTCAAGGCTCATTGGGCCCAATCCTACTAGGCCCAATTTCGGGATGTTACAATTGGTTTAACAGATCCAATCCCCTCCTTCGCCTGATCGATATTTGATTCCATTAAAAGACTTTATCATAACATATGATTAAGATCACAATTATGATAGCGAATCTAAAGAGAATCTAAAGAGAACCCCTTACCTTGAGATCTCGAAAAGAGAGATATGAGGTTCAGAGACTAACGGTTCTGACTTTTAGATCTAAACGATCTACTTCAATTCCCGAATGTCGCCCAACACGTAAACACAAGAAACTAACAATCCATTAGCCTTTCGCCTTTGTCTTCTAAAAACTGAAAGAGAAAAAGAATAGATCAGAAGAAATCGGCACCTATCTTTACAGAGAATTCAGCATCTCCTAGAAGATTTCGGCTTTTGAGAAGATCAAAAAGAAAAGATGATCTCAAGAGATCTATAAAGTTTCGGCTTTTGAGAAGGTCAAAAAGGAAAGATGATCTCAAGAGATCTAAAAAGTTTCGGCTTTTGAGAAGGTCAAAAAGAAAAGATGTTCTCAAGAGATCTATGAAGTTTCGGCTTTTGAGAAGTTCAAAAAGAAAAGATGATCTCAAGAGATCTATAAAGTTTCGGCTTTTGAGAAGATCAAAAAGAAAAAATGATCTCAAGAGATCTATGAAGTTTCAGCTTTTATTCAGAAAAGAAGGAAAAGAGAGAAGATGAAAACCCCAAATGTCGAAAATAAAGAAGAGAATGGGAGAATAAAACCCTAATGAAAAAATTTTAATTAAAATAATTGGGCTTCATGCAACTTGAATTTGGGCCTCCTCAGTTGACGCCACTTCCCTGCTCTTTAAGTGGCGCCACTTTGCCACTGGGCCACAAGCCCATTTGTATCTTAAACCATGCACAACTAATTTTAAATCTATATCCAAATTTTAAAGTCCATTTAAAAAGAAAACCAAAATTTCCTTAAAGCCAAAGTTTGATCCCGGGACTTCATAGAAGCCCTCTAACATTCCAAAATCACTTATCCAATCGATCCAACTTGCGCTAAAGTCGATCTCTTGTTCTCCAAAAATTTTAAACGCTACTACGCTCAAGGCCCATTAGGCTCAATCCTACTAGGCCCAAATTCGGGATGTTACAGGGTTGTAGTAGATCGATTGACCAAATCAGCTCACTTTGTGCCGATTCGTACAGACTATTCGCTCGATAAACTTGCTGAGTTGTATGTATCTCAAATTGTGAGATTACATGGTGTACCGAGTTCCATTGTTTCAGACAGAGACCCGAGATTCACATCGCGATTTTGGAAGAAGTTGCAAGATGCTTTAGGTACTAAACTCCACTTTAGTACAACCTTTCATCCGCAGACAAACGGTCAGTCTGAACGAACCATTCAGATACTTGAGGACATGTTGAGATGTTGGATCCTTGAGTTTGAAGGTACGTCGGAAAGATACTTACCTTTGATTGAATTTTCTTATAATAACAGTTTTCAATCAAGTATCAAAATGGCACCTTGCAAAGCTCTGTATGGCCACAAGTGTCGTACACCGCTGTATTGGACTGAGCTCAGTGAAAATAAGATACACGGGGTTGATTTGATTAAAGAGACTGAACAGAAAGTGGTTGTGATCAGAGATACTTTGGAAGCTGCTTCGGATCGTCAAAAGTCCTATGATGATTCGAAGCGCAAAGACATTGAGTTTCAGATCGGAGATCGAGTATTCTTGAAAGTTTCCCCATGTAAGATGGTACTCTGATTTGGCCGGAAAGGCAAGCTAAGTCCGAGGTTCATCGGACCGTACGAGATCATCGAATGTATTGGGCCTGTTGCTTATAGATTGAGGTTGCCCTCGGAATTAGAAAAGATACACAACGTATTTCACGTTTCGATGCTTCGTAGATATAGATCAGATCTGTCACATGTAATCGCTCCGTCTGAGATTGAAATCCGATCCGATATGACATATGAGGAAGAACCGGTCCGTATTTTAGCTCGGGAAATGAAAAAGTTGAGAAACAAGAGTATTCCATTAGTGAAAGTAATATGGAATAGGCACGGAGTTGAAGAGGCTACGTGGGAGCCTGAGGATTCAATGAGGCAACAATATCCGACTTTGTTTAACGGTAAGATTTTCGGGGACGAAAATTCGTAAGGGGGAGAGTTGTAACAGTCTGAATTTGACCCTAATCGGAACGGTGGTTTCGGGACCATGAATCCTAGTCTGAAATATTTTTAAATATTATATTTTGTGTTTATTATATGTGAATTAATATGTGTGAAAGTTTCGTAGAAAAATTTAATCGTTTGTGTGCTTAATTAAATAAAAGGACTTAATCGCGTAAAGTGTAAAAGTTATAAACTATAGTGTAAGGTGCTAGAATGATGATGGCTTTTTAATATGGAGTATTAAAAGAGTAATTAACCCATTTTATGAGTTAGTGGGTGGCAAAGGTCAAGTGTAACCTTATATTATAAGTTGTTTTTATTATTAATTAAAGGTTAAAATGGTAAAACATTAAAATGTTATTATATGTTATATTATATGAAATTAAAAGCCATTTTTGGTTGTTCTCCTTCTTCCATTATCGTGAGCTAGCTAAGAAAAAGGGGTTTAAAGGCTTAAAACATTCAGCCATCATCAAGCTCAATTAGGTATGAATTTTAGCTCGGTTTTTGATAATTTCTACGTTTTTGTGATCGTTGCTTCGTATACTATTCGACCCATGCTAAAATTTTTGAGATTAGTGTGTATGTGATATTCGGCCATTGACATGTTCTTGTGGTTGTTGATGTTTGATGACTTTTTATTAAAGATATGTTAATGATAAGTATGTTTTGTATTGGAAATTTTAGTGAATTTGAGTATTTGGGCTAAATTGCAAAAATGAATTTTTGAGGGGGCTAAAATGCAAAATAAATGAAAGAAATGGACTTGTATAGTCCCTATGAACATTCGGCCCTAAGGTACTATTGTGAAATTTTGTGTATTTTGTGTTTTGTGTAAATAAGACTAAATTGTAAAAATGTGAAACATTAGGGGTAAAATGGTAATTTGCCCATTTATGTGTTTTGGGACTAAATTGAGATGAAATGTGCTTGAATGAGTTAAATTTTAATGTGTTTGGATCAAGAACAAAGAAAAACGGATTTGGATCGGGGAAAGGCGAAAGTTATCAAGTAGCCGGTCTACGCTGTTCGTCGATAGTCGAGGTAAGTCCTTAAGCAAATTAATTTCGTAAGAATTGATTATGACTTAGTATACATATTGAATTATGAAGTTGTGGAATTAAACATGTTAAAGCCGAATGTGAGAAAGAAATTTAGCAATGTACATAATCGAATTCATTGAGTTAATTATGTGATAGTATGGGAAATTATATGTGATATTTGTGATATTGCTAATGTGTAATGTGAATGAGTTGGTTTGGAAATAAATGTTTCGGGCTTATTGCCTAGCAGGCCTTGTGCCGGTGAAATGTTTCGGGCTTATTGCCTAGCAGGCTGAATGCCGGTTGTAACACCCCAAACCAGGTCTATGCGTTAAGACGAGATTTGGTTTGTCACACCGATCAAACATCCATTTAATTCTCTAATGATAAAAGTAAAATAATACTTCAAAACCTTTTGAAAATAAAGTTTAATAAAAATAAAGACCAATGATTTAAAAATTGATAAATTAAGAAAATAATCTTATCATTTAGAATATAATTGTCAAAACCTTAAAGTAGTTTTAAAAGGATTCGAAAGAATTTTAAAAAAAAATATTTAAGGTGACCAAATTGTTATAAAACTCAATATTTTTAAGAAAACCTTATAGATTTAACATAAGCCCCTATTAAAAGTCTTAAAACAAAATTAAATCCATCCACACATAAAAATCCATAAAAATATAAATAGAGGCCTTATTACATCATACCTAAAATAGTAATTAAAATAAGTAACTTAAATAAAGTTCATAGTTTATAAAACCCATGCTCGTAGTATGGCCTCCACGAAGTCATCCCCGGCCCAAGTCCACATCAATTGCCATTACCTGAGATGGATAAAAAAAAACGGGTGAGTTACTTAGAACTTAGTGTGTAACTCACTTACCACCATTATAGGGCCAGATCAACAAGACATTAATTTGGGCTTGAGCCCAATTGCAGATTTATCAAAATAAAATGAAATAAAATGAAATAAAATAAAATAAAATAAAATAAAATAAAATGCATGTGAAAAATGAATTTCCCAACCAAGCCTAATTTCCATCCGCTACACACCCCCGTACCAACCAACACACCTGTGGGGATCAAGTCAACCCACCCCGCCAAACACACCAATCATAGGCGTTAAGCCATTTAAATAATATTGTAGTGCACTACCGAACTAGATTGTGACATAGTCGCCGAACTAGAGGCATTAAGCCATAAAAATTTGTGGCAGAGCCACCGAACTAGATTTTTGGCCACAGGCCTTTCTTCTCTTCATCCAATATCCCGTCCCATGCAATCATGTATGCGTAACAAACTGTAGTCATTTAATAATTTATCAAGAAATTCATATTGTAAATGGGTCTATAATAAAACTTTTCATTTGGGCCTATTAAACAAAATAATATCTAGCCCATTTAGCAATCTAGCGAACTTTGGCCCATATATCGAACTAGAAGATTTTCGGCCCAATTTAACAATCTAGCAGTTTTTCGGCCCAATTTAACAATCTAGCAGTTTTTCAACCCAATTTATCAATCTAGCAGTTTTTCGGCCCAATTTATCAATCTAGCAGTTTTTCGGCCCAATTTAACAATCTAGCAGTTTTTCGGCCCAATTTATCAATCTAGCAGTTTTTCGGCCCAATTTATCAATCTAGCAGTTTTTCGGCCCAATTTTCCCGTCTTTAACCTTTTTCATGCTTTTACACAAAAGTATTCATTACTACGTATTTTTTTCCAATTTTGCCATTTTTACGATTTTATCACAATACTTACGATTTGATATCTAACCCAAGAGATAAGTGTGAAGTTACACACCTGGTTATAGTGAGAACTAGACTTTCCTGCTCGTTGATACCTAAACGCATCACGATAAATTAAAACACTATATTATATTAACAAAACCAATCTTAGAAATAACGGTCTAAACTTTTACCCTCGAAATTTCGAACTACTTCTACTTGCGGTTTCTCCCCGCTTGATGGTTCGTTAACCGATGCAAATCCACGAACAAACAAAGGTTCGGGAGTACGAACGACTTCAAACAATTGATTCTCCTCGGATGAGCGTCCACAACCCGGTGGAAAATCTCGGATTCCCAAAATAGCCCTTTGCCTAAACTTAGGGGGATTAACGGAACCACCCTTCTTCCGAACACTATTCACCGCCCTTTTCTTCCCTATCTTGATTGTCTTCATTGACAAAAGATCATTAGTCCAACCAAATAATATATCGAAAATATGACTAAAGGTTTTAAGAGTGAGATTTCCTTACCACAAATATCCTTGTTCCACAATATGAGAATCGACCAAAATGTTCCCTTAACACCTTAAATCGATTCCAACGTTCTATGATACTCACGAACACTTGAGTTCCGGTCTTCCACTATCGCATTATTGTATAACAATGAAAATGTTAATAGAATGAATGATTATTTCGATCTAAGAGATCCTTCATACCACTATCAAGATTCGGCCAAAACAACTATTAACTAAAATAAACTAAAAAGAACTCTTACCTATTGTCCACGGTTGAAAAGAAATGATTGAGAAGAATGTATATATATGATGGAGGATTCGACTATGAATAAGCATAGAAAAGAGAAAATGGTTCGGCCATAGGAAAAATAATGGAGAAATATGATTGAAAAGAATTAAAAGTTAAGAGAAAAAGATGATGATGATGATGATGATGTTTCGGTTTTCAAAGAGAAGAAAAGAGAAAGAAAGAGATGAGTTTAGGAGGAATGTGTATTCGACAATGGAGAAAAGAAAAGAAAAAGAATGACCTTAGGTGTTGGTAATTTCGGCACTATGAAAAAGGCACACAATAGAATACTAGAGTGATAGGCAAAAATGACCAAATGGTCAAAAGAATAAGGCTTACCAAAAGCTCAATTTCGGCCAAGGAAGAAAGGTTGAGAAAAGAATTGCAAATCTTTGCACAAAAATGCTAGGAATGACCAAAAGCTAACTCTTAATCCTAGCCAAGCTACTAACATATTCGGCCAACCCCCCCTTAGTCCACAATGCCGTCCAAATTCATGGTCAAATGACCATGAAATAGTTTCCAAAACCTTTTCCTTGATACATGCCTTATGTCCCCTTTTCTTACCAAAATTTCTAGATTCCATACCATAAGTTAGCAATTACCTTATTCCTTTAGTCTACTAACCAAAAATGAAAAGTCCAACCTTACCATATTTATTGCTTGGCCGACACTTGCCATACAAGTGCAAAAATAAAAGTTATCTAGATGCTAACCAAGGGATTCGAACCACTCCCCTCATGCAATTACTCATGCGCCAACACCACCTTGCCATTTACTCATCTTATGCTACTCTTTGACACTTAAATTAACTTAAGTATCAATGTCCCTTGATTCACTTCAATAAATTCTCAAAACTAAAAATTATTCTATACTCAAATAATTCTATACTCTTCTTCAGGGCTATAATAAACACGAAAAAGAAGTAAGAAAATTTTCCTTCATAATCTAAACACCAAAACATGCAATATCTAACGATACTCAGATTTTAGGATGTTACAACTCTACCCTCCTTAAAGAAAATTTCGTCCTCGAAATTTACCTGGTTGAAAGAGGTGAGGGTATTGTTGCCGAATTGCATCCTCAGGCTCCCACGTAGCTTCCTCCGCTCCGTGATTACGCCATAAAACTTTGACCAACGGCACGGTTTTCTTTCTTAGCACCTTAACATCTCGATCTAAGATTTCCACTGGTTCCTCCTCAAAAGACAAGTCTGAATTCAACTCCACTTCTTCAACCGGTACTATGTGCGAAGGATCCGATCTATAGCGCCTCAGCATGGAAACATGAAAAACATTATGAATTTGGCTCAATTCCGGAGGTAATTCAATCTGATAGGCCACTGGACCAACACGCTTTACCACACGATATGGTCCAATATATCTAGGACTCAATTTGCCCTTCTTCCCAAACCTGAAAATCTTCTTCCAAGGTGAGACTTTCAAGAAAACTTGATCCCCCACAGCATACTCGATACTCCTACGCTTCAAATCTACATACGACTTCTGTCTATCTGAAGCTTCCTTTAACCGTGCTCGAATAGCTTTTACTTTTTCTTCTGTTTCAGAGATCAACTCAGGACCTAACATCTGTCGTTCGCCCAATTCAGTCCAACAAATAGGAGAACGACACCTACGACCATACAATGCCTCGTAGGGTGCCATCTGAATGCTAGACTGATAGCTATTGTTATAAGCAAATTCTGCCAGCGGTAGAAAATCCTCCCAACTACCTTTGAAGTCAATTACACATCCCCTTAACATGTCTTCTAGTATCTAAATTACTCTTTCCGACTGACCATCTGACTGAGGATGAAAAGCCGTACTAAAGTTTAGCTTTGTTCCCAGAGCTTCATGCAAAGTTTTCCAAAACCGTGATGTAAACCTAGGATCCCTATCTGATATAATAGACACGGGTACCCCATGCAACCTCACAATTTCAGATACATACAGCTTAGCCAACTTCTGTAACGAGTAATCCGTATGAACTGGTAGAAAATAAGCAGTCTTCGTCAAACGATCAACAATTACCCAAACAGAATTTTTCTTAGTAGGTGTTAAAGGTAACCCACTAACAAAATCCATTGTTATCCGCTCCCATTTCCAAATAGGAATCTTTACCGGTTGTAATAAACCTGACGACAATTGATGCTCCGCCTTCACTTGTTGACAAGTTAAACATTTTCCCACAAATTCAGAAATCTCACGCTTCAACCCTGGCCACCAATACTGTTCACGAAGATCCCGATACATCTTATTTCCTCCGGGGTGCATAGCATAAGGGCTACTATGCGCCTCCCGTAGAATCATCTGCCTCAGATCTGAATCCTTAGGCATACAAACTCTTCCACGAAAACACAACACACCTTCCGTGTTAATACCAAAATCCTCTATTCTACCATTTTCAACTTGTTGAATTAAGAGTCCCATCTTTTTGTCTAATATTTGCTTTTCCTTGATTTGTTCTAACCACAGAGGCTTCACCTGAAGTTCCGCTATCAGACTACCATCCTCATACAAACTCAAATGGGCAAACATTGCTCTCAAATCAGATACCACCTTACGACTTAACGCGTCTGCTACCACATTAGCCTTTCCCGGATGATACTCGATTGAGAAATCATAATCTTTTAACAGTTCCACCCATCTTCGCTGTCTCAAGTTTAATTCCTTCTGAGTAAGAAGATACTTAAGACTCTTGTGATCTGTATAGATGATAGACTTTTCACCGTAAAGGTAATGCCTCCAAATCTTTAAAGCAAACACTACCGCAGCTAACTCCAAGTCATGAGTAGGGTAGTTTACTTCGTGCGGTCTCAGCTGACGAGAAGCATAAGCCACCACTTTCCCATTTTGCATCAGTACACAACCTAAACCCGTATGTGACGCATCACAGTAAATTATAAACTCCTTTCCAGCCTCAGGCTGAATCAGTACTGGCTCTTCCGTCAAAATCTTCTTCAATTTCTCGAAACTTTCTTGCTGTTTATCGGTCCATATAAACGGTTCTCCCTTCCGCAATAGCTTAGTTAGGGGTGCAGCAATCAACGAAAACCCTTCAACAAAGCGTCTATAGTAACCAGCCAAACCCAAGAAACTCCGAATCTCAGCTACTGTCTTTGGTGGTTTCCAATCCAATACAGCCTCAATCTTCCGAGGATCCACCCTTATTCCTTCGGCTGATACCACATGACCCAAGAAAGTCACTTCCCTTAACCAGAATTCACATTTACTGAATTTGGCATACAGTTGATTATCTCGAAGTAACTGCAATACAATTCGCAAATGCGAGTCATGCTCTTCTTCATTCCTTGAATATACCAAAATGTCATCTATGAATACTACCACAAACCGGTCTAAAAATGGTTGAAAGACCCGGTTCATCATATCCATAAATGCAGCTGGTGCATTGGTCAACCCAAACGGCATCACCAAAAACTCATAATGTCTATAACGAGTTCGGAATGCCGTCTTATGAATATCCGCTTCTTTCACCTTAAGCTGGTAATAACCCGACCTCAAATCAATTTTGGAGAAAACTGAAGCTCCCTTCAATTGATCAAACAGGTCATCAATTCTAGGCAGAGGGTACCTATTCTTGATCGTCAATTTATTCAATTGCCTGTAATCAATACACATACGCATCGACCCATCTTTCTTCTTAACAAACAAAACTGGTGCTCCCCACGGAGACACACTCGGTCGAATAAAACCCTGATCCAACAATTCTTGAATTTGAGCTTTAAGCTCCGACAACTCCTTCGGTGCCATTCTATAAGGAGCAATGGACACTGGAGCCGTTCCGGGTAAGAGCTCAATACCAAATTCCACTTTCCGATCTGGAGGTATACCAGAAAGTTCTTCGGGAAATACATCTGGAAATTCCTTCACTGTTCTCACATCTTCCACTGATAACTCTTTGGCATCTATAGCACTAATAAAAGCTAGAAATGCTCCATACCCTTTCCGCACCAACTTTTCCGCCTTTAACGCAGATACCACATTTGCCAAGTAATTCCTTCGTTCGCCTATCATAACTATTTCCTTATCCTCCACAGTTCTTATTGACATCCGCTTTTCAACACAATCCAATTGCGCCCGGTGCTTAACCAACCAATCCATGCCCAAAATGATATCGAACTCGCCAAAAGGCAATTCCATCAAATTCGCCAAAAATATTTCTCCTTGAATTTCTAAGGGCACATCTCTAAACAGTTTATTTACCAACACCGACTGTCCTAAAGGACTAATTACCTCCATCTCACTATCAGAAATTTCAGATTCTAATTTCAAGTTTCAAGATATGGTGCTAGCAACATACGAGTGGGTAGAACCAATATCTATCAAAGTAATAACAGGTACATCAAAGATGAAGAACGTACCAGTTATCACATCAGGTGCATTGCCATCCTCGCGGCGTCTGACTGCATACACCAACCCTGGCTGTCTTGCATCCGTGTTACTTCTAGAACAATTGCCTCGACCCGCTGCACCTTGACCACGTCCAGCCCCATTACCACCACGACCTGGTCCACGACCTCTCGGTGGTTGCTGAGTTCCTCGTGTCGGTTGTGCATCAGTATTACGAGCTTCCTGAGTTGTATCCATACGTCGAGGGCAATTCCTATATTGATAATCCATTGAACCACATTTATAGCAAGCACCCGTTTTCTTCCAGCACTCTCCAGAATGCTGTTTCCCACATTCAGCACAGTCTCGACTCTAATTAACAGCTACAGGTGTTCTACCTTGAGCTGGCTCATCATTCTGAGGCCTCTTCAGAAACCTTTTTGAAGAACCCGAATACTTTATATCTCTCTTGCCTCTAACTCGCTCCCGATTCTGACGTTCTGTGTTCTTAGCCTCTTCGGCTATCTTGACTTTCTCCACAATCGTGGCAAAAGTTCTAACTTGTTGTGGGGCTATCAGAACCCGTAACTCATCATTCAACCCATCCTCAAATCGTACACAACGCTCATGATCCGTTGACACTATTGTTCGAGCATAGCGACTCAAACGTAAAAACTCAGCCTCATACGCTGCCACCGTCTTATTTCCTTGAACCAGATTCAAGAATTCCTTCCTTCGGGCATCCACATAACTTGTTCCCACATATTTCCCTTGAAAGGAAGCTTTGAAGAATTCCCAATTAACTAATGCAGCTTCAGTGCCTTCTCGGACAGTAAGCCACCATTGGTATGCTTCATCCCTTAACAAGGACACCGCTCCTCTTAGTTTTTGTTCCTCCGTGCACTCAAGATCGTCCATAATTCGCTCCACTGCCTCAAGCCAATATTTAGCAACATTTGGAGCTACACCAGAAATGCCTCTGAAAACCTCGGCACCACTTGATTTCAATCGTTCCGATATTGACCCACGAGCTGTTGGCCCAGTTCTAGTTCCAACGACCCTTTCAAGGACTCGCAGCATTGCTCGTGTCAAAGCATTATCTTCTTCCATATGATCATGTGATCCCGTCTCACTCTCGAGTGACGCAGGTGCATCCATTTCCGGCATAAGACCCGGCGCTTCAGTTGCGCCCCTAACACCTCGTCCTCTACCACGGCCACGTCTACCGCGTCCACGACCACGTCCTCTTGTGCTCATAATGACTAATTCGATTTAATCTAATTAAGAGTTTTATGAATCAGAATACTATTTCAGTGTTTATTAACGATATTTTATGATATAAAAGAGATAGAGTTGTTTTCGCAATCATATCCTATTGTCTCAATCTCTACGGTTTTCAACACCTAAAATTAGAAGTTCTAGAGTGTTTCTATGATTATATCACGATAATAATAAACAATCAATATACAGATACTTACTTGACTTGGTGCAGGATGCTCATGGTGGCATACTACCTTTAAATCAAAAAGTCTAGAAATTTGAATTGTTTCTCAAACAAAAATCGTAGTTGAACCCAAACCACAACCGAGTTTTGAAACTGGCTCTGATACCATTAAATGTAACAGCCCAAACCAGGTCTATGCATTAAGACGAGATTTGGTTTGTCACACCGATCAAACATCCATTTAATTCTCTAATGATAAAAGTAAAATAATACTTCAAAACCTTTTGAAAATAAAGTTTAATAAAAATAAAGACCAATGATTTAAAAATTGATAAATTAAGAAAATAATCTTATCATTTAGAATATAATTGTCAAAACCTTAAAGTAGTTTTAAAAGGATTCGAAAGAATTTAAAAAAAAAAAATATTTAAGGTGACCAAATTGTTATAAAACTCAATATTTTTAAGAAAACCTTATAGATTTAACATAAGCCCCTATTAAAAGTCTTAAAACAAAATTAAATCCATAAAAATATAAATAGAGGCCTTATTACATCATACCTAAAATAGTAATTAAAATAAGTAACTTAAATAAAGTTCATAGTTTATAAAACCCATGCTCGTAGTATGGCCTCCACGAAGTCATCCCCGGCCCAAGTCCACATCAATTGCCATTACCTGAGATGGATAAAAAAAACGGGTGAGTTACTTAGAACTCAGTGTGTAACTCACTTACCACCATTATAGGGCCAGATCAACAAGACATTAATTTGGGCTTGAGCCCAATTGCAGATTTATCAATATAAAATGAAATAAAATAAAATAAAATAAACTAAAATGCATGTGAAAAATGAATTTCCCAACCCAGCCTAATTTCCATCCGCTACACACCCCCATACCAACCAACACACCTGTGGGGATCAAGTCAACCCACCCCGCCAAACACACCAATCATAGGCGTTAAGCCATTTAAATAATATTGTAGTGCACTACCGAACTATATTGTGACATAGTCACCGAACTAGAGGCATTAAGCCATAAAAATGTGTGGCAGAGCCACCGAACTAGATTTTTGGCCACAAGCCTTTCTTCTCTTCATCCAATATACCGTCCCATGCAATCATGTATGCGTAACAAACTATAGTCATTTAATAATTTATCAAGAAATTCATATTATAAATGGGTCTATAATAAAACTTTTCATTTGGGCCTATTAAACAAAATAATATCTAGCCCATTTAGCAATCTAGCGAACTTTGGCCCATATATCGAACTAGAAGATTTTCGGCCCAATTTAACAATCTAGCAGTTTTTCGGCCCAATTTAACAATCTAGCAGTTTTTCGGCCCAATTTATCAATCTAGCAGTTTTTCGGCCCAATTTATCAATCTAGCAGTTTTTTCGGCCCAATTTATCAATCTAGCAGTTTTTCGGCCCAATTTTCCCGTCTTTAACCGTTTTCATGCTTTTACACAAAAGTATTCATTACTACGTATTTTTTTTCTGATTTTGCCATTTTTACGATTTTATCACAATACTTACGATTTGATATCTAACCCAAGAGATAAGTGTGAAGTTACACACCTGGTTATAGTGAGAACTAGACTTTCCCGCTCGTCGATACCTAAACGCATCACGATAAATTAAAACACTATATTATATTAACAAAACAAATCATAGAAATAACGGTCTAAACTTTTACCCTCGGAATTTTGAACTACTTCTACTTGCGGTTTCTCCCCGATTGATGGTTCGTTAACCGATGCAAATCCACGAACAAACAAAGGTTCAGGAGTACGAACGACTTCAAACAATTGATTCTCCTCGGATGAGCGTCCACAACCCGGTGGAAAATCTCGGATTCCCGAAATAGCCCTTTGCCTAAACTTAGGGGGATTAACGGAACCACCCTTCTTCCGAACACTATTCACCGCCCTTTTCTTCCCTATCTTGATTGTCTTCATTGACAAAAGATCATTAGTCCAACCTCATAATATATCAAAAATATGACTAAAGGTTTTAAGAGTGAGATTTCCTTACCACAAATATCCTTGTTCCACAATATGAGAATCGACCAAAATGTTCCCTTAACACCTTAAATCGATTCCAACGTTCTATGATACTCACGAACACTTGAGTTCCGGTCTTCCACTATCGCACTATTGTATAACAATGAAAACGTTAATAGAATGAACGATTATTTCGATCTAAGAGATCCTTCATACCACTATCAAGATTCGGCCAAAACAACTATTAACTAAAATAAACTAAAAAGAACTCTTACCTATTGTCCATGGTTGAAAAGAAATGATTGAGAAGAATGTATATATATGATGGAGGATTCGGCTATGAATAACCATAGAAAAGAAAAAATGGTTCAGCCATAGGGAAAAATAATGGAGAAATATTATTGAAAAGAATTAAAAGTTAAGAGAAAAAGATGATGATGATGATGATGTTTCGGTTTTCAAAGAGAAGAAAAGAGAAAGAAAGAGATGAGTTTAGGAGGAATGTGTATTCGGCAATGGAGAAAAGAAAAGAAAAAGAATGACCTTAGGTGTTGGTAATTTCGGCACTATGAAAAAGGCACACAATAGAATACTAGAGTGATAGGCAAAAATGACCAAATGGTCAAAAGAATAAGGCTTACCAAAAGCTCAATTTCGGCCAAGGAAAAAAGGTTGAGAAAAGAATTGCAAATCTTTGCACAAAAATGCTAGGAATGACCAAAAGCTAACTCATAATCCTAGCCAAGCTACTAACATATTCGGCCAACCCCCCCTTAGTCCACAATGCCGTCCAAATTCATGGTCAAATGACCATGAAATAGTTTCCAAAACCTTTTCCTTGATACATGCCTTATGCCCCCTTATCTTACCAAAATTTCTAGATTCCATACCATAAGTTAGCAATTACCTTATTCCTTTAGTCTACTTACCAAAAATGAAAAGTCCAACCTTACCATATTTATTGCTTGGCTGACACTTGCCATACAAGTGCAAAAATAAAAGTTATCTAGATGCTAACCAAGGGATTCGAACCACTCCCCTCATGTAATTACTCATGCGCCAACACCACCTTGCCATTTACTCATCTTGTGCTACTCTTTGACACTTAAATTAACTTAAGTATCAATGTCCCTTGATTCACTTCAATAAATTCTCAAAACTAAAAATTATTCTGTACTCAAATAATTCTATACTCTTCTTCAGGGCTATAATAAACACGAAAAAGAAGTAAGAAAATTTTCCTTCATAATCTAAACACCAAAACATGCAATATCTAACGATACTCAGATTTTAGGATGTTACACCGGTGATCAAAATTCAGACCTCTGGTCTAGCAGGCTTAATGCCGGTGTAACATCCTAAAATTTGAGTATTATTTGTGTTGGCTCGGGTATGAATTTTGTGTGTTAGCATAGTCTTGTGAAGGCTTGATGTTATTTAGGAAGTTAGAATAATTTTTAGTATGGTTTATTTAATGAAGTGGATTAAGTGAACTTGACACTTAAGTTAATTTAGGTGTTATATTAAAGCACATGAGGAGTTAGTGGCATAGTGGATAAGGAGCTTGAAAGGTTGCTTGAGGGAAGTGGTTCGAGTAGCTTGGAAGGATATTGAGGATTTTATTTTTGTACATTCTAGCATTGATGGACGGTCAAACTTTATTTATGATACGTTGGACTCTTAATTTTGGTAAGTTGAATATTGGTTTAAGGAAAGCATGAAATTGGGGATAAGAATCCTAAGGTTATGGAAGGTTGGGGAGACATAAAGCTAGGCTTTAGGAAGATGTTTTGGAAAGTATTCCAAGGCTTTTAGTGCTTGAATGTGGACGGCATGTGTGGCTAGGGGGTGGCCGAATGTTGATAGGAAGCTTGGGGGGATAGTTGGCCAATTTTAGTTTTTATGCATCTTTTTGCATTTGTTTTTCCTCTCCAAAAACTCCCCCTTTGGCCGAATGTATCTTGTGCATTTTGTGCAAATTTTGCTTTTGGTTTATTCTTCATTTTGTTGGAACCAAAAATGTTATTTTTCTTTCTCTCATCTTTCCTCTTGAAACTGAAACCTCACTTGGCATTTGTGCACTTTCTTTTCGGCAAATAAGTGTTTGGCCGAACCTCTCTCTCCCATATCTCCCTCTTTTCTTCTTTTGATATTGGTTCATAATCACATTTTCTTTTACTCTCTATTGGCCGAATCTTTCTCCATCTCAAATTCCATTTCTTTTTCATTTGCTCAAAGTTAAAACATCCATTTTCCATTCTATTTTTTCTTTTCTTTTTTACTTCACCATAGCCGAATCTTTTTCCTCTCTTTTGAGGTTGTTTTGGCCGAATATTCAAGGGTAGATTCTCTTTGGTTTTCTTCAATCGATTTTGGATGATAGGTAAGTATTCATGGCCGTTTTTCCTTCATTTCTTTCTCGATTCTATGTCGTTTTCTTGTGGACAAAGGCCGAATCTATGGGCATTTGTTGCAAGGTTCTAACCATTTTAGGAACCGATCATTCTTTTAGGCTCCTCGGGACGTTGGAAGCAATCAAACTAAGCCTCGTATCTTTGTCTATCGTTTTGGGTAAGCTTTTAGGTAAGATTGGTATTTTGAAGCGATAACTCTTTGAGATTAAGTGGTATGGCCAAATGGCCTTTGTTAATAATCTTAGTATTGGCCGATTGTAGGACAAGGTGATCTAGTGCGATAGATCGGATCTTTGGAAGTTAGTTCTTACACACTTTATAACTTAGTTCATATATGTATATATGTGTGTTAAATAACTATTCATGTTGTTAAAGCCGAAATGATGAGATCTTGATATGATACCATGATGGTATGAATGAGGATTCGGGTAAGTCCGTTTCGATATGTTGTTAATACATGTGGATTGAAAACATGATCTACGATTTATGATATTTTTGTTATGTAATTCATATCAAAGTATATTGACATGATTTGCCTATCTATTGCATTGGTATGGGCAATATGAGAGGAGGGGGAAGATTGATATCGTGTCCTCGGACACCAGAGGTTTGGCACCTCTAGTGATTTGGTATCACATTTGTGTCTTTAGGACACCAGAGGTTTGGCACCTCATAGCGACTTGTCCCTGTGAT